>BSBK01004875.1:710000-1420000 GCA_027943335.1 Chamaecyparis obtusa
CCTTTGATCATTTTCATTAAACCTATCATAATACTTGTTCACACCACAAGTATACCCCACTTCTTGACTTCATTAACAATTTTATCAATAGGGGAAAACTTACTAAGACCAGGCTTAATAGGTTTTGTGGTAGGAGCACCAACCACTTTGGAATTATTACCATGTGCCTTAAGCTCTCTTTGTTCTTGTTCAGATTCTATCCCCTCTACTTCCTCTTGTGCTTCATTGTATCCTTTTTATTTTTCCTTCTTCCTTTTACCACCAACATTTGTAGCAATAGCTTATTTTGCCTTAGATTTCTCAAGTTGTGTCTTCTTTATATTTTTCTTTATTGGAGTCTTGGAAAGAGGAGAGGAGTTCTCCTTCTTGAGAATTATGCTTCTTGTTTTTCTATCATTTAAGACTCTACCGATTGTTGAAGAAACTACTTCTACATCTTCTTCTACAATAGAAATAGCTAAGGAGCCAACATTCTCGACTTTATGTTTTTCTCTTGCTTTATCAATGACTTCCTTAGTGAAGCCTTTTTGCAGAAAGAATTTCTCTACCTCTTTTCTTACTTTATTTTCAATGACAGATGCATTCAAAGTATCGGTAACTTCAATATACTTATCCTTATAAGCTCCAAATCTCTTTTAATTAGGGTCAATGGGACTTTTTAATAGTTCATTTGCATAAGCAATAACTAAATTAGCTTCTATCTCATAACCCATAGGTAAGGCACATGAAGTCCTAGGGACTACTGCCTCTATTTGACATGTATTAGTATCATCCTTATACTTCTCCACAACATGTGATAGAATAATTTCTCTCTCATGCATTCTCTTCTGAAAATCCTTAAAATATCCCCATACTTTCTCTAAAAACCAATTTCCAAGCATCCTAGCACAATTCTCCATTTGAACTACCATCAATGTACCTTCTACCCAATTAACTGGTCCAATACTAGGAAATAAATTCTGAAAATAGAAAAACAAACCAACAAACAATTGATGATACTTAAATTTTTTCCTTTTGTCTTTCTTTATCTTATCCATGTTTAGAAAGAATTGGCCTCTCATCATGCCACACAAATCATACTCCACATTCTCTTTTACCATCTTGTATGCACTATGAATTGTTGTGGTAGGCACATTGTTTATTATTCTTGAATAGAATATTTTGTATCCAACCACCATGGATGCAAACCTCACTGCTTCATCTGTGATATCATTATTGTTCATCGCTCACTTGTCCCATTTGGATTTTTTTAGTTTTATGACCACATCTTGCAGAATGGATCTAAGTTGTGGTATCTCTCTGGTAGCATGGAATCTTGTCATAGCATGAATGGATTCTTTTATTATCTTGTATGGTCGATCTAGCCACATAAATTTTCATGCACCCTAATCAACACATATCTAATTTTTTCTTCTTCAAATCCTAAAGGAAATTGAACCATGTTCTCAATACATTTATCTATGATCACCTTGTGCTCATCTTTCAACACCCAATCATTGCACAAATATTTTTAAAGTGATCATATATGAATTTATCCCAAGTCTTTGATCTTACAATGAATATAGGATCTAACATCCTCCATATGCATTACATTGTAGGGCACGCTAGTTAGGGCATCCTTTGGATCATTTTCCATTGATTTATCGAGATGTCTCTTGAATATTGGCCTAGGTTTCTTTGTGACTTCAACTATAATGGGAGTATCCATTCTAAAAATAACAAATTATAAGCTTAGAGATCCAATAAATACCTTTTAAGTTACTACACGATGACTTATGAAAACCCTCACAAGTTTCTTGACCTAAATCACTTCAACACTTTTTATAGTCACTTCAATCACTGACAATCTGGTCTTACTTCACATATTTTTCTATTGGTTTTAATCTCTTGAATGTGTGAGTGTAAAATAAGACTTAAAATCACCTTTTATCTTCCATCGCACTCAAGCATTAAATGCATCACAAGTTGATAACAAAATAACATGTATCCATAAATCTTGTTAGCGATCAACCAAAACTTCATGAAATTCACCAAAACTTTATACAACACTTCAAGACAACCAAATGCATCTAAATGTGTAAATAGAACTTACCACACATGCATCTAGGGGGTCTCTAATGGATTCAACAATGTTTTCTCCCCCTAAGTTAAAGATGACCTAGTTTGATAATGAATTCTCCATATCCAATGAAGATGTGGATCCTTTAGATGATTTATCATTACTCTTTTTCATTCAATATTTATTCATCTTCCTTTTGGTTTCTTCAACATTCACAATCTTCTTTCTCTTTTTCTTGTCAGACTAATTAACTAGTTGGTTCACCTGATTGTTCTTTTCTCTACAAAACCTTGTAATGTTTCCTATCTTGTGACAATGATAACATGCCATACCAGTTGATCTCCAAGCTCCAACATTACCTCTATTTATCTTCAATTTGTATTTGATCACCATATGACCATAGTTATGACAAATTGAACATGTAACATCCCACCAATTTTCATTCTAATAGGGACTATGGTGATTGACATAAGGCCTTTGATTACTCACTTGTGTCTTGCACTCATTAGCTCTATAACCATATTTTTTGCAATTGTAAAAATAACCATCAATAAAATTTAGTCTAGCATTAGATATGATGCTTGGAATACTAGATCTGATATTCTTGCATACATTAACAATATGCCCAACCTTATGACAATTTAAACAAATTGGTTTATGGGTCATCTTACTAGATTTCCTTTGATTCACCTTAGGTGCAGATTTGTCATCTTTCTTGTCCTTCTTGGTTCCATAAGACTTTCCAACCTCATATCTATTTTAACCTAATCCATAATTTGTTCCATACATTCTTTTATTCTTAAGTTGTTCATCAAGTATTGTAGTACTCTTGTTGAATTTATTGAGAAAATCACTTGTAGTCTTCAATTCACTTTTCAGTTGCTCATTTTATTTCCTTGGATTTTAATTCTGTCTAGGGACTTTATGATTCTCTTCATTGTATCATGTATTTGTGAATGCAATGTACCAAATTCTTGTTTAGATTTAAAAATCTCATCCTCGGATTTTAAGGCTTCATCTTTGACTTGTAGGGATGCCTTTGTCATTTTCCTTACCACTTTTTTTTTCTTTCTTGCTTCCATTTCTTCACCCATTCTGATTGTCAAAGCTTCTAACTCTATGTTGATGTTCTTCTTGTCTTTATGCATCTTCTCATTCTCCTACAAAAATTCTTCCAAGGCTACTTCAGATTCCTCAGGTCCACTTTGTTTGGCTAGTTGTTTAATGAGGTCTTTTCTTTCATTCAATTGTTCAACAAGTTCTTGTATTTTGGCTCTTGACTACTTGATCTAATCCTTCTATTTTTCAATGAACTCTTCTGCATCTTTAAGTTTCTTTTTAAGCTACCTTTGATATCTCAAACTCTCCATATATGTCTCAAGGATCTTCATCAAGCTATCAATCTTATTCAAGGGAACACAAATATGATACCAATTGTTAATGCTATAAGACACTAAGAGAGGGGGTGAATCAATGCAACCACAAATGTATATAAACTTTTACTTAACTTGAAGATTATCCAACATGCAAAAGTAAATATCACATAGAAACATAACACATAAAACTTCCGCACAATCATCAAAATAGTAACACCAATATTTTTTGTGGAGGACCGTGTTAGAGGGAAAAACCACATTGGGAATTATCACCCACTAATCTCACTAGGGCACCAAATAAGATCTCCCCTATTAGGATCAATTACAAAACCCTATTAATGGTATACTTGATTAAGAGTATCTATAGTCCAATTAAAATCTATTACAAAGTCTTGTTAGGAACTACCCTATTAGGGGATTTATAACTCCTTTTGAGAGTTACCTAGTTAGAGGGATTAAACTTCAAACTTGTTAGGATCTTGCATACCCTGTTAGGAGTAACCTAGTTAAAGGATTTTAACCAAAAGCCTAATAGAACTTGCCTTGAGAAATAACTCAAATAAGACTGATCTAATTATAAAACACTCTTCCTGACAAATCCACTTCACCTTTTCTCAATTCACTTCTCTGATCATACACACTTTTCCTTCAATGATCATAACCATCGAAACATCTAACCATCATGTTTTACCTTCAATTTCATCTCTTATATACACTTTTAGGTCGATGAAATAACCCTAAAATGTGTTCCTAATGTCGACCTCCAAAATCCATACAAATCCATAAGCGATCACACAAAAAGAGGAAATTATGATCCAAAATATTGGCTCTCAATAATACAATTCAAAAAGAAAAAAAATATAAACATTAATCCAACTTCCACCTTCACAAATCAGTTGGTCATTCTACCCAATATCAATGGTGTTTCCTCCAAATCTTCAACTATACTTCAAATCATCTTACATGATCATAGAAGTAGTCTAATATGACTTTGTAGATTCTACCTTACCAATTGCACCACCAGATCTATTCATATCATAACTATGCACTCTATTCACCATGAATGACTATATTATCAACAAACACTATGTATACTTGCAGAAATCCATGTGCAATCATCTTCACCACCGGTATACTGGATTCGTTCATCCTAAAATAATTTTTTGCCAGCAATGACAAAAATCCAACATGCATCCCATGGAAAAAATCTCTCCAACACCTTCATCAAATGCCAACAAAGATAATAAATGAAGCGTTTCCCCCCAAGGGTGAAGGCAAGAGAAAACATAATATATTTCATCCTATGTGACAAGTATTCATAATAGACAGTCACTTGCAAGCAAAGAGAATATTTGGGTGTACAAAAAATAAATCTATGCATGATGAAATATAATGTTGTAAAAGAAAAAATTCAACAAATAAATTATGGAACAATCAGAAAGGAAAAGAGATACCATGCACTCCATAAGTAAAAGATCATTTATAATAGACATGCCCTCTGAAGCATGAAAAATATTGTTAACAAAGATGATAATACCTTTCTTAAAACAAATAATCTCATGCTAGAAAGGGTGTGCTATAAAATATTCAATTTCACAAAGAGAGTAAAATGTGTCTAATGAAAGGAGGAAGAGAAAGGATAACACATAAAAAGTAGGAAAATCCATTACAAAAGATATACACTTCCAAGCAAGGAAGAGGTTGCAAAGAAGGGTATCAATATCATAAAGATAAAAATACTTAACAAACAAGTGCATGCATGGAAGGACATCATAATATAAGATATTTTATCAACAAAGAGATAATAGATATTTTAGAAGGATAAATGAAGAAGATAGAGGGACCTTGCCCCCCAAGTGAAAAGACAAGGGAAAGAGCTTATTATTCTTCCCACAATGAACATCATGAAGCACACAAGAACCCTCAATGATGTAAGATACTAAGATTACATGATGGAAAATAACATAATAAGAAAGATAAATACTAAGGGATATTATTGATATCAATAAAAAGCATAAGATCCATCATTAATAAAATAAGAGACCTGTCTACTAAATCTTGAACAAATTGTCTAAATTAAATACAATCAGAAAGAGAATGTTTATTGGTATGATGAAAAAGATAGAAACTCACCAAATTAAGAGGTTTTTATTCTTTGGAAAATATCTAAAAGAAAAACTAAACTTAGTATCATATTTAAGTCTCCAAAAGATTATCTTAGCCAAAGCCAAATTGTCATAAAAAGGACATGTAACAATGGATGATGTTGGTATAAGAATGTCTAGAGGAGGTTTATGTTTTGATAAAGAAGTTTTGGAAGAAGAAAAAGTAGTGGCTTGAGGTATAAATCCTAGACCACATCTTGTAGCTTGTGTAGGAGGATCTATAGGGACTTTTATACCTTGTTTGTTAATACCAAGACCTTGTCCACTATAACCTTGTTGATTATTAATGTCATAAAACACATAGTAATTAGCCTTTAAATTTGAGGGGAAGGAAATTCACCTTGATATTTGTGAAAGTGTGTAGAATAAAGAGAAATGGGAAGGTTAATGTTCTCTTTAGGGCGATTAGGATTCCTATCACTATTCTTATCTTCTTTTGCTGCAAAAGAAGAAGAAGGTTTATTGATATCTTCATATTTTCTTAATGTTATTCTTGGAGATAAATAATTGAGAAAATGTTGAACATCAAGATTATGAAAAATACTTTCATAAAAAGAGGAATGTTTAAGATCATCTAAATAAGTTAATAAATTAGCTTCCTTAAGTTCATCCATTAAGGTGGGTTGAGGAGGAGAAAATCTAGGTCTCACTAATATGAGATCATTAGGAACTTGATATCTATATTAATGATTAATGGGAACCGTAAGATAAGGATTAAGGTGGTTTATGCCAATGTATTCCTTCAGCTCATCAAAAAAGACTATTATTTAATCAATATATTCCATGCATTTTTATAAGAATCTTATGACAAAAACACATGAAACATTGATAAAAGTCTTGATACATGCTTTATAAGGATGAAAGATATTTGTAACTCTCATAATGGTGCAGAGCACCTCTTGAAGACAAGAAGGGTCACTTGGATGACCTCAAAACATTGAAGGAAAAAATGACTTAGAAGTACATTAATGATATGTACCATGGCCTTTGAGCCATCTAATGTAATAGATTAACTACAAGATGCCAAAAACATGGAATGTTGCCAAATATGCAACAAGATGTAATAGTTGTCAAATGTCACTATATGGCATCATAGGCCTAGAGGGATAAGGAAAGGTAGATATAGGATTTTTCTAGTTGATAAAGGTCACTAAAAGACCATTTTGTTAAAAATCCTCATAAGAGGTTATTTTAGTCATTTAGTCTTTAGGCATCTAGTTGACAACATTTTTGGTCATTTTGATTAAGGAGCTAAGCTAGAAGGTAGCTAAGTGGTTGAAAAGTAGTTGAAAATTTCCCAAGATTAGGAAAAATTTTAATATACATGGTTGGAAAATAGTTCCAAACTGAGAGGGAAGAGAATGCTATGTGAAACTTGCAAACTGTGTATGGACCGGACTGTATTCTTGCAAATGCAGAGCAGAATTTAATGTGGTTTTTTTGTTTTATTTTTTGATACCATGAGTAGCATCTTATTTTCATGGTGGAGGAGTGTTGTTTCCCATTGTTTTTAATTTCAATGAATCAATCTTTAATTCTCTATGTTGTGTTATTGTGGATTGTATTGTGACAGTAAGCATTCATGTTTGGATTTATTTCTCTCATAGAGAAGAAATTATTTTAATAACACTTCCCACCACTGTGTGTTGAGGCAGAGGCTTTGATATGTCCTCTTTATGCTTTACAAATATTTCATGCAGGTTGTGGGATAGTAGGATGAATAGAATCCTCGGATAGGCATTTGAGTCTTGATAATGCACTCAAAGTGAGCCATAGGTATGACAGTGAGAAATCTAGTCACATGAGAACATTGTTTTGTGTTTGAATCCATCAAGATAGATAGAATATGAGAGGAATTAACATTTTGAAAGTTCTAGACGTGTTGGGAAGACAGAGTTCCAAGAATCCCTTGTTTAGTTGTCCATGCATTACAAGAAAATAGTAATTATCTCATAAACAAATACCCTCAGTATGGGGGCAATATCTTTCCAACCAACCATTGGATCTTCCTAAGATTGGAATATGTTGGTGAGACACTAATTTCTCTCATCCTCACCAGAGCGATTGAGAAATTTTTCTCTTCTTAAAAAATTACACCTCTCTATGTGCGGGTCTATCCAAAGACACCAAGGAGGTACATTTTTGGTTATTTGTTTTCATAGTTTTGATTAATGGTTTTAGTGGATGGGCAAGCATATGGACCCCTAGATGGGTTGTGAAAAGATGGTCGAAGGTGGAATCAAGAAAAGTGCCCTTGAATGGTGTGAGTTTGGTGAAGGTGAGTGTTAAATAAGAGTAAGGTTATGACCCTTCATAGGCCTAGTCGAGTAGGTTGGGTCTTGGCATTGTATCTAGTTGAAGATACTTTTGTGAGACATTTAGAGTCTTTGGAAGATTCTTGGGAGAATTTTGGGAGCTCACCAACTTGACTTACATCACATAATACCATATGAAATAATAACATGAAGGAATATAAACACCATGAAATGCAAGAAATTATTATCCACTCCATGTGACTGGTAAAGAAAAGTAAGAAGAAAGGTAATAATATGTGTAAATATCACAACCATCTCTAAGGAGATTTACATGAGTCAAAAATATTCTTAAAAGGTATGAGGTTTTTCTTTTATCTATAGCTGTTCTTTGATTTCTAATGATGGGGAATCAATCTGTTATTAAGACAAGATTGATGACACTAGAAGTGTTTAATAGAAAATAGAAATGAAAGAAGACATGGATGTCTTGGAGAAGAATAAAACTTGGGACTTGGTAGAACTTTGAATGGGTAGGAGATTTGTTGGTTGAAAATGGGCCTATAAATCTAAGATAAGTGTTGATGATAAAAATAAATGATACAAAGACAAAATGGTAGAAAAAAAATATTCTCAAAAGGAAGGTATCGATTTTCAATAAAAAAATCTACCACATATTAAGCTTGTTTCTATTTGGGTAGTATTGGCATTAGTTGCATTACTTTATCTTGAGTTAGAACACATAGATGTCAAAATAATATTTTTACATGGATATTTTGATGAGAAAATATATATGGAACAACCAAAAGGATTTTTCCAAGATTGCAATATAAATTTTGCATGCAAACTCAAGAATTCAATGTATGAGCGAAATCAGTCACCCATTCAATAGCACAAAATGTTTGATTCCTTCATGATGAACCAAAACTTTAAAAGAAGTTAGTATAACCATTGTGTTTAATTTAAAAGTTTTAAAAGTGATTTATTCATTATCTTGGTGTTATATATATCAATGATAGGCTTTTAGCAAGAAAAATCATAGTTGAAGTTAATAAGTTAAAGGTTCGTCTAGCTAAGGCATTTGTTAAGAAGGATCCAGGTGTATAATAATAATTTTTGGGAATAGAAACATGTGAAGATAAGGAACATGAGAAGCCTTGGTTATTATAGTATAGATATGTTGTAAAGATCCCCATTATATTCAATATGCAAAATCTGAAAATAGTAAATATCCCTTTAGCTTCCTATTTTAAGCTTTCTTCAAGTGTATGTGCTAATATTAAGGAAGAAAATGATTATATGTAAATAGTAAATATCCCTTTAGCTTCCTATTTTAAGCTTTCTTCAAGTGTATGTGCTAATATTAAGGAAGAAAATGATTATATGTCTAATGTATCATATTCTAAAATACTATGAGGTTTATTGTATGTAATGGTGTATATAAGACTAAATAGTTCATATTTAGTTGGTGATGTCAGTAGATACATGGTGAATCTAGGTATAGAGCATTGAGTAATAGTGAATCGGGTGGTTTGGTATCTAGATGTACAAGAACTATTGTATCCCCCATAATCATTGTAGTGATTCAATTTGTTGTTATGTTGATTTATATTTCATTGGTGATTTGGAAAAAAAGAGTTATACTTTAGGTTATGTCTTTACTCTTTAGGAAAGACTCATTCACTTGAAAATCAAAGCTTAAAGAAATAGTTTATTTATACACAATTGAGGATATTTATATGGTTGCCTCACATGCATGTAAAGAGGAAATTTGGTTGAAGAGTTTTTAAGTGAGTTTGGAAATGCTTAGGACAAAGTGATTTTTTTTAATAGTCAAAGTGTTATCCATTTGGATACATATCTAGCTTATCATAGTATGATCATTTATATTGAAAATAAGAACCATTTTGTAAGACATATTATTGATGGAGGTGGATTAAATCTTGAGAAAGTTCATAAACAAGAAAAATTTATAGATATGTTTACTAAACTAGTATTGTTAGAGAAGTTGAAGTGGAGTTTAACTTTTCTTGGCTTTCAAAAAATGTGATGAATGAGCAAGAATAGGTATCAGGTAAATTATTTTCAAGGTGGAGATTGTTGGATAATGATAATAAGAAAATAATAAAATAATAATACAAATATATAATCTTATATTTCCAAAACTTTTTCCTCCCAAGAAGGGCATTAATTAATGACATAAGGCTTCTATAATCCATTATGTTAACTTTGTTGTTTTTAGATTCAATTGTGTGAGAGTTTTATGCATCAATATTCTGCAACACACTTTGTGATCCATCATTAGGATGATAAACTACATAGGAAGAAGTAAAAGTGGATCCTGAAGTGTGATCCAAAATGTTAATGCAAAAAAGCTTTCACATAATTGAATCCAGAAACAACAAAGTTAATCTTATCTTTTAGGAAAACATTTTTTTCTTTGAGAGGAAATTCCTAATTTTTTTAAAGAAATAAATTAATTTTTTCTATGTTAGGTGGTGGTTATTATGTTGGAATATTTTAAATGTAAGTAGCAATAGGTTAACAAAAATGAAATGGTATAAAATGGATCATCTAGCATAAACATGTAAGATAGAAATTATGTCCCAATTCCATTAGATTGGGGAACAATCAATTTGGTCCAACTTGAAACCCATCAGAGAGTTGGGTTCCTATGGTTTATCAGTGATTGATTATGCCTCTTTTTATGAAATTGACTTGGATGTGATTGGAAATTGACAATACAAGAACTAGGCTATAGGGTGCAAAATTGGCAATAATCAACAAAAAAACCAAATACAAAAATGAGAACCAACTAAAATGTATATAATTGGAAAGGAAGTGAAGAGAGGAAAATGTGTCTAAAATATGATCTTAAAATGGTCATACACTATCAATAGGTATTGTTCTCTAGGTGTCCTAATCATATAATAGAACCCAAACTAGTCTCAGGAGCCTCCAAACTGTCATTGGATCAACTTTCAAGGAAAACCACTAGGATTATGGTGCTATGCACCTTAGTCCTAGGTAACTATTGTGCTAGGATCCCTATTAACTTTGCTAAAAATTTCTTAATTTCCTATGTCTCTCTCTATACTAGGCTCTACTACTCCCAAACTAGATTTGAGGCGTCTATCTAGACCTATATCTTCACACAAAGAGAGAAACATGGAGTTGGGTTGTATATGGGCTTTCCTAAGTCAAACCTTAAGCTTGGGATCAACCCTACATCAATGATGATGAAAATGAAATCTTTTCCTTTATAGGGCATACGCTAAATTGAAAAAATGCTTAAATTTAAATACTCAAATGAAATTATTATACCATTAATTAATGATCAAATGTTCTTAGAATGGTTCCTCCAAATGTTGATGCAATTGCATGATGAATCATCATAAAATTGATCATAAACATGTAATTGAAGATGTCTTTTGTAGCTTAATGCTTCATGCTCTTAGATATTCTCTTGAGAAGAATAATTGCTCTTGGAATGAACTTGTAGATATGTTGAAATGAATAAGGAATGATGCCTTATATAGTTTTCTCAAGGTATGTTTACATTTTGGATAACTTACAACGGTCATATCCCAAATTTGAGTCCACATCTAGAAATGCCAAAGATGACATATTACTCTCTAAAATTTTGAGCAAAAAAACATTCATCTATCTTGGTAACTGTAGACTATGTCAATAATTGATAGCATCCAAGAAAAATAGTCCTAAATTTTAGTGGAAATAAGATAATAGAAACCTGATGTCAAATCCAATAATTAATATTAGGGTTGATGACATTGGAGTAAGGAATTATGTTAAATTAAAAAATATGATAGTGTTATCTTGTGGTGACTAATCAGGGAACTACTGTACACTTTTCCCCCCATCCTCATTGGGGTTGAGGGTCAGGTTGAGCCTTGAGTGGGGATTTGGGGGCAGAGCCCCCAAGGAAAATTTTTGGGGTGGCTTATTTTTGGCTATTTTTGGGCCGACATGTTGTAACTGATTCTAACCCTAAAGCGAAAAAATAATCTTGTATAAAATGGCTTAGGGTTAGGGATTTCATTATGATGTATGTTTTTAGTAGCTTCTTGCGGCAGTATTGAGCTATAAGGGATTGAGGATTGTAATCAAGTTGTAAACACTAGATATTAATAATATTGGAATCATTGTTGGTCCACATAGCCCAGGAATTGGGTGAAGCACGTTAAATCTTTGTGTTGTGTGTTCTCTTCTGTGTGGTTTATTATATTTTTGATATTGGTTATATTTGCATGTAGCTATTATTTTTGTCTTATTTAATCCTAACAAGTGGTATCAGAGAAAGGTTTCTTTTAGTTATCCTCTACAAGAAGGTCTCGTGGTTGAGTGGGAGAAATGGAAGATGAGGGTAAGTTGTGTTGGCAAGTTGTCTATACTAAAGTATATGACTAGATATAGTGTTGTCATTATGGCAACAATGTCATATAGCAGTTTGGAGTCATTGCACTTAATGTAAAGATCAGAATTTAGTTAAGTGTTGAAGACTGGACAGTGTATAAAGTTACAGCAGCTCAGAGCATCAGCGCACATGTGTACGGATGAATTATGGTATGCACCCTAGAAGTTAAGTTTGTTAGACTATACTCATACTTAGTCTATGAGTGCATAAGTAGATGTGTAAGGATGAGAAAGTTACAGTCAGTTGAAGTTGCACAACCAATGTGTGCCAACAGTGAACAGAGCATGGAGCCGACAGTTAGCATTTTGGTTTGCGATTATAATGTAATGTTGTAAAGGCTATGTGCCCATTGTATTTAGGTTGCCAACATGTTTATATGTATAATTGTAAGCATGCTTAAGCCAATTCATTTGGAAGCATTGTTTGTAATTAGTTATAGGGTCGACCTAATTGTGTATTTTGTATGAGAATATAAATACAAGGTGCACCCATTGTATTCGGTATGGAAGTTGAGATAGAGTTATTATAAGAAGAGTAGAAGTGTGCGAAGACACTAGAAGATGTATTAAAGCTTTTTTAGAGGTCAAAGCATCAGCGCATCAAAGGAACTGATATGACAAGCAATGTCACAGTGACAATTCATCCTGTAGATATAGTGTGTATCTAAGATCAGAAGGTTGTAGCCTTCACCATTTGAATAGTGAGCTCTAGGATAGTGTGTCCTCTCCCCTAATAGGGATGATTGCAAAAGAATCCTAACAAGGTCTGACCCTTAGAAAGGTCTACTATACTTAAAGCATTGTAAAGCTACTCATAACAGGGTAAAGGATCTTCTAACAAGGATCACAAAACACTAGTGCAGAATATTAGTGGGTGTCAATTCCCACTAGGGTTTTTACCTATTTGGGTTTCCCCGTAATCATATTGGTGTCATGTGTTGATTTCATGTTTCATGTTTATATGAATGTTTGTTTTAGTACTTAAGCATTTAATTTTAGCATAAAGATTAAAGTAAAAGTTAAAATACAGTGAACACTGATTCAGCCCCCCCCCCCCTCTCAGTGTTCCATTCCTAACAATTGGTATCAGAGCTCTGGTCCTCAACAAAGAAATTTAACCACTTGAGGAGATCATGGACAAAGTATAAATGAAACATTTGAAAAGAAATCTTGAAGCTGCTCTTGAAGACCTGGACAAGTCAGAAAGAGAATCTGAAGAACTAAAGGACAAACTCGGTGATGCTCAATTAGTCATTAAAAAGCTAAGGAAAGATTTGAAAGAATTCTCTACCAGTGATCTAGGGAAATTGGTCAAGAAGCTGAATGAAGAAAAAAAATCTTAAAAGAACAACTTGAAGAGTTTGATGATAAGCTGACTAATAATTAGGAATTCTATGATGAACAGATCAAAGAGAACCTTTAGCTAAATGAAGAACTAAGGCAAGAAAACATGGAAATCTTGGAGCTAAGGAATAGAAAAGAAAGCTTGGAGTCTGAATTGAAAGAAGCAAAGAATCACATTGAGAAATTAAACACCGGTTCTGATTTGATAGAATCTCAGTTGTATGCAAGGAGAGCCAAAGGAGACACTAGTTGTATTGGATACAATGAAGCACAAAATTAGATGGACAATATGCGAGCAAGAAAGGATTCACAAAAGGACTCTACAGATGCTAAGGAGACTAAAGATCAAACCATAGATAATGGTGGACCTCCTAAGAATGAGGGCAAGCAAGTAGAATGCACTTGTTTTACATGTAACAAGCATGGACACATTGCAAGGAACTATACAAAGGTAAGACCTTTTAATGGTTACTATTATTCATGCAATAAATTTGGTCATATAGTTATAAATTGCAAGACTAGTAAGAAGAATAGGATTCAGCAAGATCAGAGAAATCAGAATCAAACAAATGTAAGAATTTCTTAGAATGTTACATGCCAGATATGTAACTACAATGGTTACACAGCAAAAAAATGTAGAATTGTGACTCATTTCAATGCACCAAGGAATATAAGACCTCCAGTCATTTTTCACTCTTGTAACAAGGTTGGACATATCTCAAGGTTCTGTAGATCAAGGACGCAAGGTCGGGGAAGCCCTAAAAAGGTCAAAGAACTAGTTTTGGATCATGTAGGAGAAGTTAATTTTGTCAAAGCCTTAGATGATGTGAGCATGATTTGGTTAGAGAAAAAAAAGGACAAGACTGATGAGAATGTATTGGATGCATCCACAGTGGATGCACCCTCTACATCTGGATGAATGGCCCTCAGGGTCATAGGGGGAGCTAATTTAGTTCTAGAGCCCTGCGTGATTGGTATACTCATCCTCAGAGTATGCACCTTTGGACTTGAGCTTTTGGAGTATAAAGGTACCTATGTGCAAGAGTGCACATACTGATTGTGAACAGAACTCGAGTTGGAAATTTTGAAGTGACAGCCTAATTTACGTGACTTACATTAATGGAAAAATTTTCACTTTAAAGTACACAAAAGTTATTTGATTTCTCATTGCATTCAAATTCAGAGTGATAGGAGAGAAGAAAGAGCCTTGGAAGTTATTGTGAAGACTTGGAGATTGATTTATCAGTGTTTACAGTGCATTTGGTTGATTGCAGAAACCCTAGCTCATTGTGCCAATTCGGAAGCCTTCAGATTATCTCGAAGTTCAGTTGGAAAGAGTTTACAAGTAAGTCATGGCCACTCCCATTGTTTATGATGTCACTGAGAAGAAGAGATATGTTTTCAAGAAACATCCATTTAAATCATCCCTAGATGATTTAGAGGGAGCTTTCTCCCGAATGCCTATGGGCATCATGTATGTGGAAGACATTAGAGCATATATCTACTATAAGAAGGAACCAGTTGGATTGTATAGGCTAAGAGCGCACATGGATACCATGTTGAAACCAGATAAAACATTCATGGATGAATATGCTAAATGGAATGATAACCCTATTGTTGAGTATGCTATGGCATATGAGTTCTATGAGACAGAATGGATAAATATTTTATTGAGTAGAATTCATGATGATTTTTTTTGGATTGGTGATGTACCAGTTAGAATCACAAATGACTTGATACATGAGATGACAGCCCTTTCTAGGACAGGTGTCATCCTTCCTATGGGAAAGGATGTCAGAAAAATGGTTGAGAAAACATGTAAGTCAAGAGCGATAGGTGCGGCATGACCATTGAGCCTATTGAACAAGCTGACATCAAATTGATGTCAATGATACTAGGATACAGATTTCATCACACCAATAGGGTGAATAGTGTGTTTGCGGGAACTATTCTAGCAGCCATCAGACTAGTAATGGAAGATGGTGAGTTTGAATTGTGTGAGATCTTGCATGCATAGTTGATTGATAACATCAAAGCTATCAAACATGAAAAGACAAAGATATTCAGGTTTGGGTCATTAATCATCTACATGTACCTTCATATAGCTGGGAAGATATCAGATTTGTATTTGGACAAGTCCATTCCAACCATGCCTTAGATATCCAACAAAGCATCCATTGAAAGCACATTAAGGGATTATATAACATTGGAATTGAAGATCTTTAGGATCAAGATGCAAATGAGGTACATAATTCCAAAGAGCATTATGGAAAATTATAAAGATACTATTTATTTTATGGTGGAGACTGATACAATGTGTATGGAATTTTTTAAGCCAAGAACTAAGTGGATTCATCCACTTGGTTATGAGGTAGAGGAATAGGTCCTTGAAGCATATGCACAGGTACTACTTTTAGCCCCCAAAGATCCTAATGAATCTAGGTGGGGAACATATTAGGAGAAAACTAGAGAAGTAGATGCTAAACTTAACAGTGCAGCAACAAAAAGAAAGGTTGCTAAAGTCACATTAGATATCTTGAGAATACATGGTGTATCTCAAGCAGACCCTGATAAATCAAGGGATGAAAAGATTGCTTTGGAACTGAAGAGCACAGATGTAGCTAAGGTAGAATCACATGACCCTAAGATGAGGAAGATAAAAATTGAAATAGATGACATTCAGAAGGATATAACTGATGACACTCCTTCTGCAACCAAAGAAACTAGTGATTCTAATGCTCCTCTAGAGTATAATCCAATAGTCAAAAGAAAGAAAGAAACCAACACTAGTCATCCATCCTCACAAGCTACAAGGACCAATAAAAACATTCAAGAACCTCCTAAGGTAGGATTCAGATGAAGCCTTAAAGTATTGAGCACAAGAATTGTTGATGAAGGCAGAATTGATCAAGTAGGGAAGTTTTATGAAACATACACTGAGATTGACAAATCAGAAATACATGATATGATTGTTAAACATATGATAAAGTTTAAGAAGATAGTTCTTGAATTGAAAACAGAAATTCTAGATAAATTATGGGAGATAATGGATACCTTGAAGAGACAAGCCACTGAAGAAGACTTCAGAATAAGGGAACAAATTCTTGATTCCACTCTTCCAGTATGTTCTATTGAAGAAAAGTCACTATTGTTGAATTTTGTGAAGCCACACTTAAGGTCAAAGATGAGAACACTACACCTCATGAACAAAGACTATGAGCTTATCTCTAAGGAAATAGAGAAGGCCTTTGAGAAGGTATTCTTAGAACAACACATGAAACCTATATATGTTCCCATCTCTCAAGTACCTAGTAAGCAAGACAAAGTAGCAGAGACTATCAAGGTACAGTCTATAGGTCCTTAGGATTTAGTGCCTTTAGTGGAAGTACAAATAGAGTTAGATAAATATGTGCCCATGTCAGAATAAATCAAGGACAACACCATTATCATTGATAATGTGGAGATAGCCATGGAGGCCATTGACACTGAATTAGACAAGTTTGAGGAAGCTTTTGTGAGCACACAAGAAGCTAAGATTTTATGTAGTAGCACACCTCCCACTCATCAAGAAGAGGTATTGATTGAAAAAATATCAAGTGAGAAAGAAGAAGAGAAAATGGAAGAGGAAGAAAAGAAAGAAGAAGAAGAAGAAAAAGAATAAGAGAAAGATGAAACTTATGTTGAAATAGCCAAGGTAAAACTAGAAGTGATGGATAGCACTCCCATCACTCCCTCCTCAGCATTGTTGTCAAGTTTGACACCTGACACATCTAGTTTGGACTCATGGAGAGAAGAAGACATGATTAAGTTTAGCATCCTAGCTATAGAGGAGGCAAAGGAGAAACAAGTAATGAGAAATCCTCTCCTTGGGGAATCAGTGAACATACTAAATAGTTTGTTGCCTATGGACATAAAAGTGAATAAGGTACACGCGGTTGATGATGTGAGTATAGTTATCTCACTGTTCAAAAGTAATTTTTCAAGCCTTGAAGAATCTGCATCCAAATTTGCAGAAGAGAAGAACCTAAAGAAGAGATTGAATGAGTTGATGAGCAACTTTGTACTAGATCTGAATTCACTCAAGACAAGACAAGCATCCTTAAAAGAATTTTTTGATCAAGGAAGGAAATTCATTGCAGACTGCATGGATCAGGATAAGCTTACGGATGCCCATCTTAAGACAATATAAGAGGCAGAAGCTATGATTGAGCAGGTGAAGAGTTCATTAAAAGACTCATCCACTGATGTGAACATGTGCAACAATGTCTACCAAGGTCAGTTGGACAAAATTGAGAAGGCAGAGAAAGAGATGGAAAAGATAAGGTCTAGACAGACTTAGTTGAGGAATGCTCTTGCACCCTCACTAGACATTTTCAATCAAAACATAAAGGAGATTGATGTCACAATGATAACCTATGATCAAGGTCCAAGCATAGATTTGAAGAAGATGGAGAAGCTTCAATATGCATTATGCACCCATCTCTAGATAGTTCACTCTTTGATAACTTTTTGGAAGAAGGAGATCTAGAAACTTAAGGTAGCATATCTGGATGTTTTCCCTAAGTATGTGCAGATACAGTTTTTTGGTACACCTTTGTCATTAATGTCAAAGGGGGAGTTTTGTATAGAATATGGAGTATAATATGTATAGGGAGATATAAGATTATGTATAAAAATGTATAGAAGACAAAAGTTTTTTGTGTTAAGGGACAGTTAGCAACTTGGCCATATTCCTTTGTTTCCATCAATGAAAAAGGGGGAGATTGTTGGAAAGTTGTCTATACTAAAGTATATGACTAGATATAGTGTTGGCATTATGGAAAAAAAGTCATATAGCTATTTGGAGTCAGCACACTTAATGAAAAGATCAGAATTCAGTTAAATGTTGAAGACTGGATAGTGTATAGAGTTCCTGTAGCTCAGAGCATCAACACATGTGTGTATGGATGAATTATGGTATGCACCCTAGAAGTTAAGTTTGTTAGACTATACTCATGCTTAGTCTATGAGCACATAAGTAGATGTGCAAGGATGAGAAAGTTATAGTCAGTTGAAGTTGCACAGCCAGTGTGCACCAACAGTGAATAGAGCATGGAGCCAACAGTTAGCATTTTGGTTTGTGATTATAATGTAATGTTGTAAAGGCTATGCACCCATTGTATTTAGGTTTCCAACATGTTTATATGTATAATTTTAATTATGCTTAAGCCAATTCATTTGGAAGCGTTGTTTGTAATTAGTTATAGGGCCGACCTAATTGTGTATTTTGTATGAGCGTATAAATATAAGGTGCGCCCATTGTATTCAGTATGGAAGTTGAGATAGATTTATAATAAGTAGAGAAGAAGTGTGAAAAGACACTAGAAGATGTATTAAAGCTTTGTTAGAGGTCAAAGCATCAGTGCATCAAAGGAACTTATCTGACAAGCAGTGTCACAGTGACAATTCATCCTGCAGATATAGTGTTTATCTAAGATCAGAAGGTTGTAGCCTTCACCATTTGAGCAGTGAGCTCTAGGGCAGTGCATCCTCTCCCCTAACAAGGATGATTGTAAAAGACTCCTAACAGGGTCTGACCCTTAACAAGGTCTACTGTACTGAAAGCATTGTAAAGCTACTCCTAACAGGGCAAAGGATCTTCTAACAAGGATCACAAAATACTAGTGCAGAATATTAGTGGGTGTCAATTCCCACTAGGGTTTTTACCTATTTGGGTTTCCCCATAATCCTATTGGTGTCATGTGTTGATTTCATGTTTCATGTTTATATGAATGTTTGTTTCAGTACTTAAGCATTTAAGTTCAGCATAAAGATCAAAGTAAAAGTTAAAATATAGTGAACACTGATTCACTCCCCCCCTCTCAATGTTCCCATTCCAAACAAGTTGAAGGTTGAGAAGTTTAATGGGAAGAACTTTCAATTATGGAAAATGAAAATGGAGGACTATCTCTATCAAAAGGATCTATGGTGGCCATTGTAAGGAAAATTCAAGAAACCGTCAACAATGACTGATGAGGATTGGGATATTTTTGACAGAAAGGTACTTGGAAGTATTCAATTATGCCTAGCATAATCAGTGGATTTTAATATTAGAAAAGTGAAGATGACTCAAGATTTGATGGAAACCCTAGAAAAATTGTTTGAAAAGCCATCCACTTCAAACAAGGTATTTCTCATGAAGCATTTGTTTAATATGAAGATGGCAGAAGGTGGATTTGTTACTAATCATTTGAATGATTTTAATATAGTTACCAGTCAATTATCTTCTATAAATGTTATTTTTTATGAAGAAATTGGAGCTCTCTTGATTTTGTGTTCTTTTCCTGAAAGCTAGAATGGCTTGGTAATGGTTGTTAGTAACTCTATTTCTGGTTCTAATACCCTAAAATTTGATGATGTTATCGATGTGATTCTGAGTGAGGAAAATCATAGGAAAAGCTCAAGTGGATCTACATTTGTAAGTGTCCTAAATGCACAAAGAAGAGGCAGAATGAATGAGAGAGGAAACAATTATAGAAATCATAGGAAATCAAGAGGAAAATTAAAGGGAAAGAGGTCTGAATCTAAAGGACCAAATGATTGTTGGTACTATGGTAAATCAAGTCATAAGAAGAAATATAGATGGTCTCAAAAGAATAGAGAAGGAGAAAAATAAGAAGGTATTTAGGAGGCAAATGTGGTAAGTAATAAATCTGAAGAGGATTTTTTTCTTCTTTCTTTAGAAAGTGTTGATGATTCATGGGTTTTAGATTCAAGGGCTTCATTTCATGCTACACCATAGAGGTTATTTTCTTGATTATGTCCAAGGGGATTTTGAGCTAGTTTATTTGGGAGATAATGAACCCTGTCAAATTGTTGGAAAGGGGAAAATTAAGATTAAGTTATAGAATGGGAATGATTGGCTACTACAAGAGGTAAGGCATGTTCCAAGGCTAAGTAGGAATTTAATTTCAACAGGGCAACTAGGTGATGAGGGTTGCATGATTACTTTTAATGATAGAAATTGGAAGGTTTCAAAAGGTTCCTTAGTAGTAGAAAAAGGTGTGAAAGTAGGAAACTTATATTTTTGTATAGGTCATATTGTTCCTTTTATTTTAATTGTTTCATAGAAAAATGAATGTTTAGGAACAGTTGCTACAGTTGAGCAGGAAGAACATCAAACCGTTGTTGTAGATTCTGACACAACACTTTGGCACAATAGACTTGGGCACATGAGTCAAAAAGGTGTGAAATTACTTCATTCAAAGAAAGTTTTACCTAGTCTGAAATGTGTCAATGTGGATTTATGTGAAAGTTGTGTGTATGGAAAACAAAAGAGAGTTGGTTTTGTGAAGAGTGGGAAGGAAAAGAAAAATGAGAAATTAGAGCTTGTGCATATAGATGTATGAGGACCAGCTCATGCATCTTCCCTTAGTGGCTCTTTGTATTATGTTACATTTATAGATGATCCAATAAGAAAAGTGTGGATTTATTTCCTTAGATAGAAATCTGATGTATTTCAAACTTTTAAGAAATGGAAATGCTTGGTTGAGAATGAGACAGGTAAAATGCTAAAATGTCTTAGATCTAATAATGGTGGTGAGTATTGCAGTACATAATTTGAAGATTATTGTTCCTCTAATAGTATTCATAGGCAAAAAAATGTACCAAGGACTCCATAAGAAAATGGAGTGGCTAAACGCATGAACATAACAATAATGGAGTGTGCAAGGAGTATGAGGTTGCATGTTGGGATTCCCTTAAACATATGAGCATGGGTTGTTAATAAAACTATACATTTAATCAATAGAGGTCCCTCTACTCCTTTGGGCTATGGTATTCCAAAGGAAGCATGGACTGGTAAGAAGGTGATTTATTCTTTTCTCAAAACATTTGGTTGTGAAGCATTTTCACATATAGATTCTGAAAATAAAACCAAGCTGGAAGCTAAGTCAAATAAATGTGTATTTTCTAGATATGGCATTGATGAATTTGGTTATAGGCTTTGGAATTTTCAAAATCATAAAATTTTAAGAAGCATGGATGTCATATTCAATGAAAAAGTGTTCTACAAAGATATGTTGTAGCAACATGAGAAGAAAGAAAATGATTATGTAGTACTGGATGATACTCCAAAAGATGATGTTCTGGTAGTTCCTTATTCTCCACAACAACAACAACAACAAATACCAAAAACCCCAGTGAAAGTTAGATGGTCAACTAGGCTAAGTAGACCTTCAAAAATATTTTCTCCCTCTTTGTATTATTTTTTATTAACAGATGCTGGTGAATTTGAATGTTATAATGAAGCTTTGCATGTGGATACAAAGCTTTAGTGGGATTCTGTCATGATAGAATAAATGGACTCCTTGTTGAAAAATCAAACTTGGAATTTATGTAAGTTACCTACAGGTAAAAGGGCTTTACAAGATAAATGGGTTTACAGGCTAAAAGAAGAGGATGGAGGTAAGAAAATATTTAAAGCTAGATTAGTCGTAAAAAGATTTGCATAGAAAAAGGGTATTTATTTTGATGAGATATTTTCTCCAGTTGTTAAAATTACTTCTATTCATACTATTGTAAGTATTGTGGCTCCTAAATATTTTCATTTAGAGCAACTTGATGTTAAAATAGATTTTCTTCATAGTGACTTCATGGTGATTTGGATAAAGAAATATATATGTTACAACCACAAGGATTTGAGGTCAAGGGTAAGGAGAATTTAGTGTGCAGATTGCAAAAAAGTTTATATGGCTTAAAGAAAGCAACTCGGCAATGGTATATTAAATTTGACACTTTTATGAATGAGCATGGATATACTCAGTGTCATTCTGACCATTATGTTTATTTTAAGAGGTTGGATGATGATAGATACATCATTTTATGTTTATATGTTGATGATATGTTTGTAGTTGGGTCTAACATGGATCATATTAAGGGGTTGAAACAACAGTTAGCACATTCATTTGCTATGAAGGATTTGGGGGCCACAAAAAAAATCCTTGGTATGAAAATTTGTAGAGATAGGAAAAATAGGAAATTGACTTTAACTTAGGCTGATTATATTGAGAAGATGTTGCAATGTTTCTCTATGGAGAATTCCAAATCTATCAGCACACCGTTTCTTGGTTATTTGAAATTGACTAAGGTGATGTGTCTAAAGACACCAGAAGAGGAGGCTAAAATGTCCAAGGTACCTTATTCTTTAGTTGTAGGGGGCTTAATGTATGATATGGTATGTAGTAGGCCAAATATTGCACACACAATGGGAGTTGCTAGCACCTATTGTGTGCTAAAATATCGTCACACTTATATGAGTCATTAAATCCAAGATTGCTCAAGAATGAGATCTCAAATGGCGACTCATAGATCTCTATTCATGGAGTGCAAGGTTTTGTAATGGAGGCCCTCATATTAGACCTAGTTTCTGCCCATGAAAGTACACCACAAAATGAGAGATTCAAAGAGGAAAAGCAATAATTCTAGTCTCCATGATCATCAAGTATGAATGCAAATGAAAATGAAAGCTATTATATATGATAACAATGCATGAAAGCAAACTAATCTATGAAAGGAAATGCTTATGAAAGATTATTCTATGAAAGGAAATATGAATTTAAGCTAATATGCAAGTGCAAGATTAATCTAAATGGATTGCCATGGGGCATGAGAGAAGAAGACAAGAAAAGAGAAGTTGCAATATCCAAGCTCAAGTGTTCAAGAATCTTCTCCAAAGTTTCTCTCCAAACCTGTAGCATAACAATACAAAAATCTTCTATATTTTTCAAATGAGAAGGAGAGGACTCCTCTTAAAGGAAAGCAGACAGTCAAGATTAAGAGGCAAAAAGAAGTGAGCAATGGTGGAGATTAAATCTTGGTTGATCCATGTGCTCAAGATTCTTTAAGAGGCAAAAGGATGAAAAAGGCCCGCCACTTAAAAGTATGTGCATTCAAAGTGGAGAGAAAAAGGGATTTTTATTTATTTTATTTCCTTTTTCAACACAGAGATATTTAAGTGGGGATTTTATTAAAAGAGGAATTTTATTTTAATAAGATTTATTTAATTAAAAGGGAAGTTTTCTTTTAATTAAATGAGACTTAAGATAAAATGATCAAACCTTAGGAAATATTAAAATAATTAAATTAATTACGATTTGATCAAGGAAATTGATTTGAATTGAAAATATTGCAAAGCATTGATTCAGGAAATTGATAAAATGATGAATGGGGGCCCAAAGTCTAGGCGACCATTTTAGGGTGCATACACCTACATATGAGTCACCCTAGGATTGAGCATTGGAATGCAATCAAATGGATTCTTAGATATTTAAGAGGTACATCCAATAAGTGTTTACACTTTGGGGGATCTACCAAGGCTGTGTTGATTCCGATTTGGAAGGAGATATAGATAGAAAGTGGAGTACTACAAACTCTATATTTACTATTGGTGGGACAAAAGTGAGTCGGATTTCTCAGTTACAAAAGGTGGATGCTTTATCCACTATAGAGGAAGAGTATGTTGATGCTACAAAGACAACTAAGGAGATGATATGGCTTCACATCTAGAGATGGATAATTATTTGTATACAGACAGCCAGAGTTCCATTCATCGTGCGAAGAATTTTTCTTTGCACTCAAAGACAAAACACATACAGTTGTGATACCATTTCATTCGGTCAGTTTTGAATGATGGGAAGTTAAAACTACAAAAGATATATACAAATGATAATCCAGCAAATATGTTTACAAAAGTCATGAAAAGGGATAAGTTGAATTCATGTTCAGCTTTGGTTGGTCTACTAGACTAAACAAAATAAAGGAACAACTGAGTCCAGGGTGGTTGGATCCAGTGGGAGCTTCACAGGGTAGCAGTTTAGCTATAGGTTTAGTCTCCAAGTGGGAGATTTTTGTTTTGCATGGAGCGTGATCAATCCCTAAGTGGGAGATTATTATCTTGTGGTGATTGATCAGGTAAGTACTATACACTTTTCCTCTGTTCTCACCTATTCTAATCCTAAAGAGGAAAAATAAGCTTGTATAAAATGGCTTAGGGTTAGGGATTTCATTATGATGTATATTTTTAGTAGCTTCTTGTGGTGATATTGAGTTGTAAGGGATTATGGATTGTAATCATTTTGTAATCACTAGATAATAATAATATTGGAATCGTTGTTGGTGGACTTAGCCTAGGAATTGGGAAAACTATGTTAAATCTTTGTGTCTTGTGTTCTCTTCTGTGTGGTTTATTATTTTTCTAATACTGGTTATATTTGCATGTAACTGTTATTTCTATCTTGTTTAATCCTAACAGATAGAACCCCATATGAGCTTGAGATGATATAGTATAAAGGTCACACTAAAATAAGGGCCCAAAGAGGAGTGTGTTGAGATTTAAAGTAAAATAGGACTCTATTCTTGAATCAAATGTTAATTTAAAAAAATAATTGGTCCCAAAAGTTATTAGAGGAGTGGAAAGCTAAATCATGTGCAAGGAGAGTGTGAAATTGGACTCATTAATTAAATGAGTATAATTTATGACACAATAATTATAAATTGGATCATGTATCTAAGAAATAGATTTTGTTGGTCACACCAATGCAATTAAAGAATATTGATTGTGAGATCCTATTACCCACAAAATTAACAATAATAGAGATGTAGTATGTTGATGAATATTCTCTAAAAAAATCAAACATTGTAGAAGTTGATATGAAATAGGATCAAGTACTGCAACATCAACAATTTTAGTTGGAAACACATCCATCTAAAAAGATAGGGAGTGAGAAGAAGCTTCTAAGATGGAAATGTGGGTGCAAAAATGATGCAGGGGCATCCACAGTGTAAGAGAAATCTTGCATCACCCAAAACAAATTAAACAAAAATTAAGGAGAGAGAAAATTTAAAAAAATGTGATAAAAGAAAAAAAAATTTAAAAATAATAATCATAAAGTTTCATTTTGTAACTTTTCATTTATCAAGGTTCATAGGTAGCATTTTAAAAATTTGTGGAAAGTTCCTTATTTAATAAAATGTTTTAAGCATTTATTAAATCACATCAAGCATTTAATATTTGTAGCAAGGTAGTTTCATCTACCTTTTATCCCACATTGCTTGTGTCTGTAATATCTTGGGTGGAAAGTGATGAACTACAACTGATTGAGAACCTGATTGAAGAACTTCAAGTGATTAGAGATCATTGAGCATAGAATTGTTATGTAAGATAATTGAATCGGTTTTATGTTGTCATTGATGTCAACTAGTTTTGACAGTACTTATCATGGAGTTGCAAACATCTAACACATCTGTAGAAGAGAAGACAAAGATGAAGAATCGAGATATCTACATTAAGGAAGATGGATATGACAGATGAGGATAAGGAATACTCTTGGTAACTTATTGATGAGTCTATGACTTCATATTATTGACTTGATTATGTTATGTTAATCTTTTATGAAGTTGGGAGAAAATTTTTACCAATTAGTGTTGTTGGTTAATGAAGCATTCCTATATAAACCGAGCAGTGTAGTGTATACCAAGCACAGTATAAACTGAGCTTGTGTTCACCGACGCATTTATTTGTTAACCGGAGAATAAACAAAAGACCGAAATGATTTGTTTGGCCGACAGAAGTTGATGAGCTATAAAGTGTATGATCACAGAGTGAAAGATAAAGTTTGTTATAAGATCAACAGCTAGAAAAATTCAACGAAGATCTAATGGACAAATTTGAAACATGTTACTGACACATCAGTCAAGGAAGGTTTAAGCGGCAAAATCAGCGATGGAGATTGAGTGGCAAAATTCAATGGATGAAAAGAAAATGGTTTACTTGTCTATTTAAGAGACTAGGGTTTCATTATGAAACTTGTGCTAGAGAAAATAATACTGCAAAGATATCACGTGAACAAGCTTCATGCATGCCTGATCAAACTAGTTAAGGAGAACTAAACTGCAGAGATTACCGAGTGTCGCAGAGTTTTTACCGAGGGATAGTAAGTTACTAAATGTTGATGAATTGAATAGAAATATTGATCAAAGGATTTTTATGAGCTTAAGAATAGATCTGAACATCTGCAAGATAAGTTGTATTGTATTCAGATCAACTTCTGTTATAGTTTAACCATTGTAATCAGATAAATCTCTTAATCGAGTGGACTTGAAAGTCTTGTAATGTCATTCATAGAATGTATATTTGTTATCCTGTCAACCCCATAGTGAATGTCAGTTGGATGATAACGGTTAGTGTTAAATCCTCTAACAAGGTCACACCTTATAGTGTGTTTTGTAACCTTTAATAGGGTTGGGTCTTCACCGACCTCACTTCAGAAGATTGAACAATTTTTGGGTTGTCGGTCCTAGGTGGTTTTTCCCTTTATAGGGTTTGCACGTTAAATCTCTTGTGTTATGTGTTGATTGTGATGATTTTTGGATATCATACTTTACATGTTGCATATTAGATTTGATTAGTAGTCACTATATGTTATTGACTGGTAATCAGTAAAAGCATAGACAGTTTACTTTTATATGTTACCGAGCTACAAAAATTTGTTTAAATTGTTTTTGGATATACATTTTGTATTTGGGACAATGGATAACTGATTCACTCCCCTCTCAATTATTATAACAATTGGTATCAGAGAATTGGTTGCTTGGAATAGAGTTTTAAGGACTTCAGCATAAAGATCACAAAATGTATAAGAGGGATGTGTCGAAGCTGAACAAGGATAACTTTACAATATGGCAAAGCCGAATGAAACTTCATATATCTAGATTTGGGAATTCTGCCCTCACACTATTAGAGAATGGCTATATTGCACCGTCCACTAGACCTTTGACTCTAGATCAACTAAGAGATAGACATGAGCATAACATTACTATGATGGAGATTGTTGTTTCTCTGATAGATGCTGAGTTTGAAGATATTAAAGATTTCACTACTGCTAAAGATATGTGGGATAAACTTTCTCAAGTTTGTAGTGGTGATACAAATGTCAAGAGAGCTAGAGCCGAAAGTTTAAGAGGAAGATTCGATGATATGAAGATGAAACAAGGAGAAAACATTGTGCAGTACACAAATAGAATAAAAGAGGTAGTTCATGCTATTAGAGCATCTGATGAAGTTATTGATGAAGACACTGTGGTAAGAAAAATTCTAAGGACCTTATTGCCTATTTATGCCATCAAAATATCTGCAATTCATGAAAATGGGTCAGCATGCACCTAATAGTACTCTCACTCTTGATAATATAATTGGAAAGCTAACAATATTTGAACTGAATGACTATGATAATAGTGTTGTACCAACTATTGAATCTTCTTTTATGACTTCTCTGAAGATTGGTAAGTCTAGTAGTAGAAATAATAAGGATGATAGTGATAGCAATACTGATGATGAACTTGATGAGCTTGAAGCTCTTATGGCCAGGAGATTACCTAAAGGAAAAGGTAGATATAGAGGCAAATTATCTTTAGCATGTTTTAACTACAAAGAGGTTGGTCATATTGTTGCTAGATGTCCAAACAGGAAGGAAGATTATAGAAACAAGGACCGATCTGGTGAAGGAAGTTGTGGGAGAAGAGACAACAAAATTTATAGATGCTACAAAAAAGACAACTGAGACAATAATGACAAAGGTAAAAAGGTATGTTACATAGCAGAAGAAAATGAATCTGATTCTAATTTAGATGATGATGTAGAGGTAGCATTTGTTGCTATGAAGGATGATTCTAAGGAAGAAGAAAGGTATGTAGAAACAACACTGATTTCTAAGGTTAATAAAAATGATACATGGATCATAGATAGTGGATGTACACATCACATGACTGGTGATGAAGAAAAATTTAATCATCTTGAGAAATATAATGGAGGATCTGTAAAAATGGGTAATGATACACCATGCATGGTTAGAGGAAAGGGATCCTTGTTGATAAATGATAGAATCCAATGTGATAATGCTTATTGGGTAGAAGGACTAAACTATAATTTGCTAAGTGTGGCATAGTTGAACAATTCAGGTCATCGAGTTGCTTTTGAGAGCAAGAAAGTAAAAATATTTGATGATGGAGGAAGACTTGTTGGAACAGGAGCACAATCGAAAGGTAACTTGTTTTATCTTAATAATGATGAGTCTTCTTGCTTAATGATGAAAAATAAAGATAAATTTGAATACTTGAGGACTAGACTTGGGGTCCATCCCCTGTTTACTGGTCACTAATGTGATCTAGAGGTTGCATCAGCCTAATCTTATCAGAAGATCATTCATGTTGATGGAGCATAGTTCACACTTTGGATATCTATCTAAAGTTGTGAAATTTGTGAAGAACTGGAATAGATTTTCATAACAGTATATCGAGATATAGTGAATGCACCGGACAACAAAGAGTTACATGGCTACTACAGAGCTGTATGGTTTATTTGTTTCTTTGGCATTGTTGTCAAAGGGAGAGATAAACAATATGATAACTGAGGAGAATACAGAAACATCTATCTGAGGGAGAGACAATCTAAAAAGATATAGGGAGAGATACACAGAAGGAACCTGAGAGTTGCTAAAGATCATATCTACAGAAGATAGTTTGCACATTGCAATGTTGTTAAGTAATGTAGTGATTAAACATATTAAGCTAAGGGAGAGTTTACCGAGCTATGACACTTGTTTATAGAGTTGTAGAATACATGTTTGGTGTGTGTAGGGTATACTTCATATTGCTTGAGTTACCATCAATGCCAAAGGGAGAGATTGATGAACTACAATTGATTGAGAACCTGATTGAAAAACTTCAAGTGATTAGAGATCACCGAGTACAGAATTGTTATGTAAGATAATTGAATTAGTTTTACATTGTCATTGATGTCAACTAGTTTTGACAGTACTTATCATGGAGTTGCAAACATCTAACACATCTGTAAAAGAGAAGACAAAGATGAAGAACCGAGATATCTACATTGAGGAAGATGGATATGACAGATGAGGATAAGGAATACTCTTGATAACTTATTGATGAGTCTATGACTTCATATTGTTGACTTGATTATGTTATGTTAATCTTTTATGAAGTTGGGAGCAAATTGTTACAAAGTAGTTTTGTCAGTTAATGAAGCATTCCAGTATAAACCGATCAGTGTAGTGTATACCGAGCATAGTATAAACCGAGCTTGTGTTCACCGATGCATTTCTTTGTTAACCAGAGAATAAACAAAAGAATGAAATGATTTGTTTGGCCTACAGAAGTTGATGAGTTGTAAAGTGTATGATCATGGAGTGAAAGATAAAGTTTGTTATAAGATCAACGGCTAGCAAAATTCCAGGAAGATCTAACGGACAGATTTGAAATTTGTTACTGACACATCAGTCGAGGAAGGTTTAAGTGGAAAAATCAGCGATGGAGATTAAGCAGCAAAATTTGATGGATGAAAAGAAAATGATTTACTTGTATATTTAAGAGACTAGGGTTTCATTATGAAACTTATGCCAAAGAAAATAATATTGTAGAGATATCATTTGAACAATCTTCATGCATGCTTGATCAAACTGGTTAAGGAGAACTGAACTGCAAAGATTATCGAGCATCACAAAGTTTTTACCAAGGGACAGTAAGTTACTGAATGTTGATGACTTTAATAGAAATATTGATTAGAGGATTTTTATGCGCTTAAGAATAGATCTGAACATCTGCAAGATAAGTTGTATTATATTCAGATCAACTGTTGTTACAGTTTAACCATTGTAATCAGATAAATCTCTTAATCGAGTGGACTTGAAAGTCTTGTAATTTCATTCATAGAATGTACATTTGTTATCCTGTCAACCCCATAGTGAATGTTGGTTGGACTGTAACGGCTAGTGTTAAATCCTCTAACAAGGTCACACCTTACAGTGTGTTTTGTAACCTTTAATAGGGTTGGGTCTTCACCGACCTCACTTCAGAAGAGTGAACAATTTTTGGGTTGCTGGCCCCAGGTGGTTTTTCCCTTTACAGGTTTTAACGTTAAATATCTTATGTTATGTGTTGATTGTGATGATTGTTGGATATCATACTTTACATGTTGCATATTAGATTTGATCGGTAGTTACTATATGTTATTGACTGGTAATCGGTAAAAGCACAGACATTTTACTTTTATATGTTACTAAGCTGCAGAAATTTGTTTAAATTATTTTTGGATACACATTTTGTATTTGGGACAGTGGATAACTGATTCACCCCCCTCTCATTTATTCTAATAGGAATTACTATATATACTCATGGAAATCAATTGTAAAGTTTGTAGGAGTTTTGTAAGGTCCTCACAAAGAAAGGACTACATCCTTAAGAAGTTGTAAGCTTGTAAGCTCTAGTTGCATATTTGAAAACCAACTTGGCTATTATTTGTAGAAGTGGTGGAATATTTATTTCCAATAGAGTAATAAGGATTTAAAATTTCCTCTCGCATTTCTTAAGTTGTTCTTGTGTTATTGTTGGGTTATTTTTGGAGAGTGTTTGTAATGACCTCATATTGTAAGAACTTGTAGTGATCTTTTATTAAATATTGTAAGAACGTGTAGTGATTTCATCCTCAAGTATTTGGAAGCATTGTCCACATCTTCAAGTATTATCAATCCATGCTTTGCGAAGCATTTTTATTCCCTCTTTAACTCTATTTTGTTTTGTCTTTTGTTATGAGTTGTTAAGGGTGGTGTAGCTCTTCATGAATTGGTATAAGAGAATAAGTTCCCAAGAATGTAAATAGATTGTCAAATTTAGGCAATTTGCACCAAGACTGTGGTTGTGTGTTTGAGAAATAAGTGAGGAAAAAATTCTCCACGAAGGAATAATGGTGTGATAGAAGAGGTTTTTAGAGCCCTCAAGAGACAAGTGCAAGCACTACAAGAGGAGCTACAAAAAGGAGAAAATATTAGAGAAAGAGATGAAAGGGGGGATGAATTTGAAGAAGAAGGACAATTTGAGGATGAGCAAGAAGAAGTCAAAAGTCCTAACAAGGCTAGGTGTTCGAGGGCCATTTCAAAGATTGGAAAGAGGCAAAATATTAAAGTTTCCACATTTTACGGAAATCTTAATCCAGAAGAGTTGATTGATTGGATAAAATATATGGGAGAGTATTTTGAGTATGAATAAGTAGAACACCCTAAGAGGGTTAGGTTTGCAAAGGACATGCTAAAATTTGGTGGAAATAAGTTCAATTAGAGAGTAATAGAAGAGGGAAGGAGAAAATCACAAGATGGGATCGAATGGTGGACAAATTGAAGAGACAATTCACTCCTCTTGATTATGATCTTGATTTGTTGAAGAAAATACAAGGGTTGAAGCAAGTAGGAAAATATGTCCAACAATATATGAAAGAGTTATATCGAGTCCTTACTAGAATGGGTCACTCTAAAGATAAAAAAGAAAAGGTTTCCCATTACATGCATGGGTTGAAGCCTAGTATTCAAGAAGAGCTAATACTGGTAAGAATATCTACCATTGAAGATGCATATTAATTTTCTTTTAAGGTAGAAGATAAACTAAACAAGAAGTTTAAGAACAAGTAAAATGGAAGAGGTTGTGATGGAAAGACTAGTGGATGATCTTATGGAGGCAGAAATGAAGACCAAAAGAGGAATGATAAATCTAGTAGTTATCAAAATTAGTAAATAATTCATATCATTCTTGCAATAAAAATAATGGTGATCAAAGAGGAAGAGGAATGGGACTAGGAATAGGAGGTTTTTATGGAATATGTTTCCAATGTGGAGAAGGACATAGATCCTTTGAGTGTTCCCAACATAAAGGAAGATCAAATAGCAAACTGGAGGAAAATACATGAGTTGTACATGTAGATGAGGATGCTAATTCTTCACATTCTAAAGATGTTGAAAGATGAGAGGTTCTTGTCACCAGAAGAGCCCTACTAAATGATGAGAAGGAACCAATAGAAAGGAAGATTTCTTTCATACAAGATGTAAGTGTAATGGTAAAGTTTGCAATGTCATTATAGATAGTGGTAATACTAATAACCTTTTTTTAAAGGAAATGGTTAATAATTTGAAGTTAGAGAAAATGTGGCATCTAGATCCCTATCAAATTGCTTGGTTACAAAAGGACTACAAGGCGTTGGTCAATAAGCAATGTCTAGTAAAGTTCAAAATTAGAAACTATTATGATGAGGTATTAAGTGATATTATTCCTATGGATGTTTATCATATGTTGTTAGGGAGGCCATGAAAAATTGATCATCATGCAATGCATTATGGGTATGTAAAACAAAGGATTGAGTCTAACACAAGTTGAAGCCATTGAAGGAAACTGAGGAAAATGTATGTAGTAATGTAAGAATATATTTAGTTGGTGGAAATAAATTTCTAGAAGGTATGAAGCATAAGCATATATGTTTTTCTTTAATTCCAAAAGGTGATGAGGTAGAAGTAGAAGATGTACCTTTCAAGGTTGTATATTTGTTGGATAATTTTCAATAAATTGTATTTGATAATACACCTGATGGATTACCGCTTGTAAGAAAGATAAGTCATCAAATGGATCTAATTCATGGAGATAGTTTACCAAAAAAGGAAGCTTATAAGATGAGAGACTGAAGACTTGAACAAACAAGTGCAAGATTTGTTATAGAAAGGGTTGATATGACAAAGTTTGAGTCCATGTGTTGTACGTATAGTACTAGCACAAAATAAAAATAGAGAGTTGATGATGTGTACAAAATCTCATGCTATCAATAATATTACTATCAAATATAGGTTTCCCTTTCCAAGGATGGATGACATTATGAAATGTTTGAGTGGAGCTGAGTAATTTATAAAGATACACTTAAAGAGTGGATATCACCAAATTTAAATTAGAGAAGGGGATGAATGGAAAATAACCTTCAAGACAAAGGAGGGCTTGTACAAGTGGTTAGTTATGCCTTTTGGGATAACCAATGCACAAAGAATATTCATGTGGCTCATTAATGAGGTATTAAAAGATTTTACGAATAAGTTGTTTATTGTTTACTTGAATGATATTTTGATCCTCAATAAGACATTGTAAGAGCATATTATGCATATTCATAGGGTCCTTAAGAAATTAAGAGAATAAAATTAATTGATTAACTTATAGAAGTGCAACTTTATGAAGGAGTTAGTGTGCCTAAGATTTTTTGTCTCAACAAAATGTATTAAGATGGGCTCAAAGAAAGTAAAGGCTATCCTTGAATGGCCTACTCCAAAGAGTGCTATTGAGGTGAGATCTTTTCAAGGTTTGACTAGATTTTATAGAAAATTCATCAAGAATTTCAGTAGCATTTGTGACCCTCTAACATAAATAATGAGAGGGGATATGAAAGAGTTTAAGTGGACTATAGAAGCAGCATAGATTTTGCCTTGTTGAAAAGGAAAGTTGTAGAGCGACCTATTTTTGCACTTCCATATTTTAATAAGGTATTTTAAGTAGACTATGATGCCTTTGGCAATGCCATTGGAGCTATTTTGAGTTAGGAAGGTAAACTCATTGCTTATTTTAGTGAGAAGTTGAATGATGCCAAAAGAAATATTTTATTTATGATGAGGAGTTTTATGCTATAGTTCAAGCACTAAGCAAATGTAGACATTATCTTTTTCCTAAGGAGTTTTTCTTATTTACTAATCATCAAGCTTTAAAATATTTGAATAGTCAAAGAAAGTTGAATCAAAGGCATTTCAAATGGCTTGAGTTTTTACAGAGTTACACTTTTGTTTTAAAAGCACATGAGTGGAAGGCCTAATAGAGTTGTAGATGCCCTGAGTAGGAGGTAGAATCTGTTGACAAAGATACAAGTCAAAGTTTTTGGGTTCCACGAACTCTAGAGTTTTTATCTAGAGGATCCTAATTTTGGCAAGGCTTGGAGACTTGCATTGAGATCATTAAGTTAGACATGAAAAAGTGGTTGAATTTTATAATCCAAGATGGTATGTTATTCAAAGGAAGCTAACTATGCATTCCTAAGAGTTCCATGAGAGAGAACCTAATCAAATAGAAGCATAGTAGAGGGCTAGATGGACACTTTGGTAAAGATAAGACCATTTCTCTAGTTAGTGAGAATTATTTATTAGCCAAAATTGCCACAAGATGTTAATAATTTTGTGTAATGTTGTAGAATATGTCAGATGGAAAAAGAAACCAAATAAAGTACATGGTTATATCAGCCATTACTTGCACAAGCAAGTCCATGGGAGGATATCAGTATGGACTTTTTTATTTTCTTTACCAAGGACCCAAAGAGGACATGATTCCATTTTAAAGATTCTTAGAGATGAAATATTTTATTCCTTGTAAGAAGACTAACAATGTTGTTCATGTGGCAGAATTATTTTTCAAAGTTGTCAGACTACATTGTTTATCGAAGAGCATAGTTTTGGATCAAGACACCAAGTTTTTGGGTGATTTTGGAGGACATTGTGAAAAAATTTGAAGACATATTTGAAGTTCATCTCATCACACCATCCATAGACTGATGGACAAACATAACTCATGAATAGGATTTTGGGAAACCTATTGGGATGCTTAGTAGGAGATAAACCCAAGGGGTGGGATATGACTTTACCATAGAAAGAACTCTCATACAATAATTATGTTAATAGGATCACTAGTAATTCACCCTTTCAAATAGTATATGGAATTAATCCTAGGTTTTTTTTAGAGCTAAGGAAATTGGGAAAAGGAGAAAAGAGTAGTGTTGAAGCTGAAGACTTTGCAGAACACTTGAAGAATTTGCATGAAGAGGTGAGAAAACATATTACTAAAATGAATATTCAATACAAGGCTAAGGTGGATCAAAAGAGGAGATATAAGGAATTTCATATTGGTGATGAAGTCATGGTTGATTGCGAAAATAGAGGTTTCCAATAGGAACATATAATAAGTTGAAGATGAAGAAATTTGGACCATGCAAAATCCTGAAGAAGCATGATTCTCGAAACACTTATGAGGTAGAGTTTCTACATGGACATAACATCTCACCTGTGTTTGAAATTTGAGGAAGCAATAAAGATGAAATAACAAAAGCATGGTGGAATATTCTAGCACCTACTTTAGCTACAAAAGAGATATAGGATATCTTGGATAGTCGTATGGGAAGAAGCACAAGAAACATAAATTATGAAGAGTTAGTAGTTAAATGAAAAGGGTGACCTATAGAAGATTCATCATAGCTATAAAAGGAAGAGGTTAATCACCTTGGTTTTCCTTTGAACACTTGAGATGTGACAAGGTCACTTCTCAAATTAGCTCGAGTGTTTGATGTAGGAGCATCTAGGGTCTAAGAGAAATATTGCATCACTCAAAAATACTTAAAGAGAGAGAAAATGATGAAAAATGAGATAAAATAAAATAATCATAAAGTTGATTTTTGTAACTTTTCATTTATCAAGGTGCATAGATGGTTTTTTAGAAGTTTGTGGAAAGTTCCTTATTTAATAAAATGCTTTAAGCATTTATCAAATTGCATAATGCATTTAATATTTGTAGAAAGGTAGTTGCATCTACCTTTTATACCAGATTGCTTGTGTTTGTAATATCTTAGGTGGGAAGTACTATATATACTCATGGAAATCAATTGTAAAGGTCGTTGGAGTTTTGTAAGGTCCTAAAAAAAAGGATTACATCCTTAAGAATTTGCAAGCTTGTTGAATCCCATTACAAGCCTTAAATGCTTAAATTGAACTCTATGATTCCTAAACTCTTGATTCCAAGCAAGAAAAGACTAATTGACAAGGAGAAACTCCTTCTACACTTCGGGCTCCACATACCCAGGCGGGTGCACCTAAAACATACAAAGTATGTATACATAAACACTCTCTCACTAAACCCTTTATGCAAACATGAAAAACAATGGATTATGACAAGGATATTCACCCTTCTTCTCTTTGAACCCGGAGGCTCAAGAAGGCTAACCTATAAGATTCACTTCTACAATGAATCACCAAAAGCATTTGCACTATTCAATGCAATGTACAAACATTTATGCTCTTAAACTGGAAATGGAAAATGAATTGAAATTATGATTTGATGATGAAACTGCAGGACAAGCAAAGACTAGTGCCATATCTAATGGGAAACAGAGTCATATAAATGTATATCAACAAAAATAACTTAATAGGAACACAAACAGAATGCCTTACAATCTAGATGCAGCTCAGATAGAATGTCTTATAGACTATCTTATCATTCCCAAACTACTGTATCAAATCCTCATACAAATGCTTATCCCTCTGAAATTACTCATGAGATTGACTCCTTCCTTGAAGGAAACTCATAGGTGATTGCATAGTTACCTTGTAACTAGTATATTCAGAATGCCTTACAAACTAAACATAGAAGAGCATTAACAAAATATAAAGAGACAATAATAATCTGGAATAGGAACTGCACTATGTTTTATTAAGATCTTTATGCTTTAATACATCCAAAATGACAAAAGAAACTCAAAAAAACATGACCCTAGAACCAGAAAGCTGCCTTGCAGCATTAATTTCACCATCCTTTACAAATGAGAAGAAAAATTGACATATAGGAGAATGTGGTCAATTGAAAGCCAATTGACAGCTATCCATTCTTGGCATGAAAATATCTCCAAGTTTTTCCCACACTTTGATCTGCAACTAATTCTCTCCAACTGATCCACTATCTGCAATCATTTCCCAACTGATCCTAATTCTGATCCTTGGATTTCTAAACCAAATTGCTCTTTCACACTTCACTGAAACTGAAAATAATCATTTTAAATGGATTCCTTGTCTTTTTCCCATTTCCGAAAACATATAACACCTATATATTTGGACAAAAAATGAATTCCCATGACATTAATCTGTGAGCAGGCTTATCATTTAAATTTTTGAATTATTTCCTATTGTCCAGACTATGTTAAACTTTTAAATTCAAATCTGCAATTTTAAACATTTTTAGCACTTTTCCACAGAAGCCACCAAATATGGACACTTGTCACCTTTTCATTGGATGCTCGAACTAACCTCAGGCTTGACCACCTCATTTGGAGAACTGGCGAATGCATGTAATCTCTGAATCTCTGAATCATCTGACTAACAGCAATTAAGCTCTAAGATCTGGTGAAATAGCTATACTCTAATTCTCTGAACTGAACTTTGACCCTAGGTTAGATTTGGAGAATGGGTGACTAAGCCCATTCTCTAAATCTCCAAATGTTATCTCATGATCGTGAATAATCTAGAGAACTGGCAAAAAAGCTACCTCTGAATCTCCAAATGTCTTGGCCTTAACCGCTAGCGTTCAGTGACCTGGCAACAGGCGGTTAACTAGCCGCTACCTCTGAATCTCCACCTGTTCTACAAAATTACCTTACCTGTGTGTTCCCAAGCATGGAAACTGAGGTGCCAACATGGAGGGTCACGCGGGCACAGCCTCCATCTCTTCATCTATTTCATTATGTGAGTTCTGTTGCATATATGCACTTGAAATGTCAGTTTCAGCATCAATGTGGGACTAAATCCCTCAAGGTTTTTAAAGTCTTCTTTTCATTTTGTTCAAAATTTGTGGGGCCCGCCACACACAAAAACCTCCAGCCAAGGGGCCCACCAAGAGCCCTTGCCTCTTTACTTATTTTACATTGTAAATGTCAGAGTATTTAAATACATGAAACTCACCAATCCCAGTGAATGTGGGATAATTGTCACAAAGGTTTTATGGGCAGTTTTGATAGTGCTGCACTCAGTCACCTATATCTCGTGAACCAAGAAGAATTTGGAAAATCTCTCTGGTCAGAATCTAGAGAACTAGGTTTGCAACAACATATCCAAAAATGAGCTCAATCCAACGGTTCAATAAAAAAGTATGCCCCCCCGTAATATGACCATTTTTTTCTTTTCTGCAAATCCGTGTTTGCAAAATCCATTGATGGCTATTTCTTATATCATTGTGTAGGATTCTCTTTGCATTTGTTTAAGTTTATTGAACTCCTTCATTGCTTGCTCAATGCACATCACATTAGTTTATTTAAAACCAAATATGTCCCAGACAAATGTAGAACCTTTGTAGCTTCTTCAGCCTATAACCATAAATTTATTTTGCAATGTGCTTGGGATGTCTTGAAAATCCTCCATATGGCTTTGTACGGGCTTCACTATTTGCTCCCTCTTGTGTTTTAAGTCTGCAAGTCAATGTCCTCTTCAAATAAATTTGATGGTGGCCAATCTTTTAACTTCAACATCTCAAGCCAGCCATTATTTTTTTTTTTTATAAAAAATTCAAAATACTTTAAAACCATGAGGCCTATTTAGCACCACCTTTTAGAAGATAAGTCCAAGACTCTAAAAACATAGCAACCTCAACATTTCACAAAATACTGCACACTTGATATGACTGAAATAATGTGCCCAACATAGCTGACTAGTAACACTAACTGGCATCCAAGGATGGCATTGAAAATTGACTAAAGAACCCTTCAAAAATACGCCATCAAAAACACCAGTTCACTTCCACAATGTTCCTACACTCGAAAAAGGAGTTTGCACCAAAAGGCTTGATCCGAAAGATTTTAATGATCAAACATGGCACCTTGAAAACATTGTCTGTCTGCAGTTGCCAAAATCACACAAGTCAGCTTCGGAATTGGCCTAAAAAACTCACCCACTGAAACTTTCATGAACTGGAATCTTAAGCACTGATTGTCCCTCATACAAGGAATATAAATCCATAATTAGCTTGCCCAAAAGATCACATGTTGAAATGCATTCAATCACCAAAGACAGCTAGTCAGTAACATTCAGGATAATAAATAGTGAAATAAGTAGAAATCTGATTTAGAATTGGCCTAGGAAAGTGACTAAACGGGCACATGCGGGACTAAAAATTGGTGATATGACTCACTCACATGCCTACAATATGATGCCATAACCGGCATGTCATGACCAATCATAGGACAAAAGATATTGAAATGCAAACAGGGCATACTACAACAAATTGACACTTAGGCACAAATGTAGATTTGGACAAGTGCTCAAAACAAGACATCACCCAATGACTCAAAACTCAAAATTCATGACCTGGGATGTCTTAAAATGCCAAAACAAAGGTGATAAGCACTTGACATGCATGGTAGACCTCAGAATCTCATCCGGGAAAATATGCACAAAAGCATTTATAGGGCTTCAAACTGTAAAAATTTAACAAGGTGCTCAAAAACCCATGCTATACTTTTGAGTACCAACAGTGGCTCTGATTGTGGATGCGTGCACCATGCAGGCATGCAAAGAACTCCAGAATCTCATGGTACAATAGACCACCCAAAGAGAATCAACTTGACAGTTTACTTATTTTCAAAATTTCGAACAGAGAACCCCTTACTGAAAGCAAACACACAACTGAAAGGGAAAGCAACTGTTCATGAACTTACAACATTTACAAAAAGGCTTAGAGCCCCAAAATTCTAATCAATTTTTCCTCTATCAAAAAAGTGATTCTCATCTCCATACAACGGAGGCAAACTGAGACTACATGTTTCATCCAGCCGGTGAAAAACATTATGATTTATCTTCAGCATATTATAGAAAAATTGATCACTAAACTCACCATTATCCAACAAGGGAAAGCCATCAAGGTGCCATGAATACTGATTATTTTGTGATGTCAAAGCATCACACTCTTCATTGTCAATATCATGCTGAAAAAAAAGCACTCCAACTCAACATCGTGGCTGGAAACATCAACACTCTGATCATTAGTTTGCAAGAAAGAATATAACACTTCCATCTCATCACTTTGCAAACTAACATAGAACCTCTCAAAACAAAAGTCTGATTGCATAAGACCGGAAACATCTTGTTGATCATAAACCACATTAGCAACATTTAGAAAGGAACAAGCTCCATCAGTGAGTGACTTATTAGTCATTAGCAAATCTGAGAATACACTTTTAGATTTACCATATTCTTTAGCATCAAAATGTAAACCAGAACCACAACCAGCAAATTCTTGCAAATATGAATACTCACTAGCACATTCATCATTGTACTCATTGAAAATAATATTATCAAAATCATCACAATGAAATGCACTCTCATACTGCTGATTTAAGATTGGAGAAAAGACATCTAAATGTGTTTCACTCATCATGCCATCATCCGAATCACTTTCATCAAAACTTATTTTAACTGGGCATGGAATTCTGGAAACAAACTTGGGAGTATAGCTTTGAAAATCAGCATCCAATAGATCTGAGATCTGCTCACAACTTAGCAAGCACTGAACATCACATTTCATCTCTTCATTCTTACTGTTGATGTTGCAAGTCTCTTCCCCATCTAAAACTGGGACTGAATTTATTTGTCTCACATTACCTTGTGTGAAGTAACTACTGCAAGAACTATCATCTGCAGTATATCCATGTTCTTCATGTTCACACAAAACATCACTAAACTAAAACAAATAACCATTATTATCATGCTAAGAGAGAGAAATCTACAAGCTCAGGGAAATCACTATCAACTAAAAATTTATCTTCCACTCCTTGACACTCATAAGTTTCAACATCAGCACAATATCCAATACTATCAGCATCACAAGACTCAACATCACTGGAATCAGTATCTACAAAAGAACTCATCCATTCCTTAATACTTTCTATTGCTTCATTTTTTAAAGATGCAGTCCAACTGACTGATTCAGGCATAGTCAGTTCTAGAAACATCTTAGCATACTGAGATTCTTGAAAATCTAAACCCACAGGAAGTTCACTACATGCAACAAGAAATTTCTTGTAATAAGACAATGTAGACTCTTCATTTCTTTCTCCTATTGCACATCTTAACATCATTATACAATTATGCTGAATTTTTTTATTCATCAAATGAAGTTCATCTTTATTACTTTCTAGATTTGACTGAAAACTTTTAGATCCAGAAGCACCTTCTTGACTTATCAGAGCTGGGAACTCCATTCTAACACACTGACAAAACAATAAAGCTTATTCTCATGATAGTATTTATATCCAATTTTATGCAATCAATGACCTCACTAAACATCAACATATTTTTGATACTCTTTAGCAACTGAATCTTCTATCCATAAATATGGCATGAACATTCAAACTAATTACCCTTTTCTTTAGTGACTGATTCACCTATTTAGGGACTTTTTTATACTTTGATAAAAGATTACCTGGAAGTGTTGTTGCTGGTGTAAAATATTGATCTGAAGCCTTCCTTGAATCACCTTTCAAATCTTTGTAGAGCTGCCACCTCTTTGCAAAGGACCAATCTTGAACCAGCTGAGAACCTTTATCTCACACCTGGACCTTCTTCATCAGCAAACATAAAACAACTTCACAAGATGCATTGTTTGTTAGGATCACAAAATACATTACAATTTCATCTTACAAAACACTGATCAAACAGAGATTCAGAGTCACCACTCACATTCAGTGAGAAGATATAATAAATTTTGAAAAGAACTGACTCTATGATCACTTAACCAAACTCTGGGATGATTCAGCCAAGACAAGAATTGAGCATCTTAAACTTGTTATATATCTAGTCCCTAGTAGAGTCGCCAATCTGTTAGCTATTTTTCTTGTTGAATCCCATTACAAGCCTTAAATGCTTAAATTGAACTCTATGATTCCTAAACTCTTGATTCCAAGCAAGAAAAGACTAATTGACAAGGAGAAACTCCTTCTACACTTCGGGCTCCACATACCCAGGCGGGTGCACCTAAAACATACAAAGTCTATATACATAAACACTCTCTCACTAAACCCTTTATGAAGACATGAAAAACAATGGATTATGACAAGGATATTCACCCTTCTTCTCTTCGAACCCGAAGGCTCAGGCAGGCTAACCTATCAGATTCACTTCTACAAGGAATCACCAAAAGCATTTGCACTATTCAATGCAATTTACAAAAATTTATACTCTTAAACTGGAAATGGAAAATGAATTAAAATTATGATTTGATGATGAAATTGCAGGACAAGCAAAGACTAGTGCCATATATAATGGGAAACAGAGTCATACAAATGTATATCAACATAAATAACTTAATAGGAACACAAACAGAATGCCTTACAATCTAGATGCAGCTCAGATAGAATTTCTTACAGACTATCTTATCATTCCCAAACTACTGTATCAAATCCTCATACAAATTCTTATCCCTCTGCAATTAATCATGAGACTGACTCCATCCTTGAAGCAAACTCATAGGTGATTGCATAGTTACCTTGTAACCAATATATTCAGAATGCCTTACAAACTAAACATACAAGAGCATCAACAAAATATAAAGAGACAACAATAATTTGGAACAGGAACTGCATTGTGTTTTATTAAGATCTTTATGCTTTAATACATCCAGAATGACAAAAGAAACTCAAAAAAACATGACCCTAGAACCAGAAAGTTGCCTTGCAGCATTAATTTCACCATCCTTTACAAATGAGAAGAAAAATTGAGATATAGGAGAATGTGGTCAATTGCAAGCCAACTGACAGCTATCCATTCTTGGCATGAAAATATCTCCAAATTTTTCCCACACTTTGATCTACAACTGATTCTCTCCAACTGATACACGATCTGCAATCATTTCCCAACTGATCCTGATTCTGATCCTCGTATTTCTAACCCAAACTGCTCTTTCACACTTCACTGAACTGAAAATAATCATTTCCATTGGATTCCCTGTCTTTTCCTATTTTTGGAAACATATAACACTTGTATATTTGGACAAAAAATGAATTCCCAGGACATTAATCCATGAGCAGGCTCATCATTTAAATTTTTGAATTATTTCCTATAGTCCAGACTATGTTAAACTTTTAAATTCTTTTAAAATCTACAATTTTAACCATTTTTAGCACTCTTCCATAGAAGCCACCAGATTTGGACACTTGTCACATTTTCATTGGATGCTCAGACTAACCTCAGGCTTGACCACCTCATTTGGAGAACTAGCGAATGCATGCAATCTCTGAATCATTTGACTAACCGCAATTAAGCTTTGAGATCTGGTGAAATAGCTATTCTCTAATTCTCTAAACTGAACTTTGACCCTGGGTTAGATTTGGAGAATGGGTGACTAAGCCCATTCTCCAAATCTCCAAATGTTATCTCATGACCACGAATAATCTAGAGAACCGGCGAACAAGCTACCTCTGAATCTCCAAATGTCTTAGCCTTAACCGTAAATAATCTAGAGAACTAGTGAACAAGCTACCTCCGAATCTCCAAATGTCTTAGCCTTAACCGCTAGCATTCAATGACCTAGCGACTGGCGGTTAACTAGCCGCTACCTCTTAATCTCCAAATTTTTTCTAACTGCCCGGTTTGATTTGGCGAATCCATGAGCACTTGAAACGTGCCAGCGCGCCATCTGTTCTGCAAAATTACCTTACTTGTGTGTTCATGGGAATGGAAACTAAGGCACCAACATGAAGGCTCGCATGGGCATAGCCTCCAACTCTTCATCTATTTCATTATGTGAGTTCCATTGCATATATGCACTAGAAATGTCAGTTTTGGCATCAATGTGGGACTAAATCCCTCAAGGTTTTTAAAGTCTTCTTTGCATTTCCGTTCAAAATTTGTGCAGCCCGCCGTGCACAAAGATCTCTAGCCAAGGAGCCCACCAAGAGCCCTTGTCTCTTTACTTATTTTACATTGTAAGTGCCGGAGTATTTAAATACATGAAGCTCCCCAATCCCAGTGAATGTGGGATAATTGTCACGAAGGTTTTATGGGTAGTTTTGATAGTGCCACACTCAGTTGCATGTATCTCGTAAACCAAGAAGAATTTGGAAAATCTCTCTAGTCAAAATCTAGAGAACTAGGTTTATGACAACATATCCGAAAATGAGCTTGATCCAACGGTTCAATAAAAAGTTATGCCCCCCGCAATATGACTATTGTTTTCTTTTCTGCAAATCTATGTTTGCAAAATCCATTGATGGCTATTTCTTATATCTGTAGACTAGGATTTGAGCGTGCACCTAAACCTATTTTGAAGGCCAAAGACAAACAAACGTCATAGCATATAATCAAATCAAATTTAATGGTAAACAAACTAAAATCAAAGCCACCTCAGTTTAAGCCTAAAACGGATGCGCCCATGCACCGTTTGATATGCTTGGATATAAATGGATGTGGGTGTGCAAACTCAAGCACTTGGAGCATGCAAGATAGGATGATTTGAGGTTGATGAAGACCCAAAATGACACAAAATAGGTATGAGGAACCTATTTTGCCTCAAAGGCCTCAAGAACACACAAATATGCAAAGCTAAAAGATGAACTAAGATTGATTAAACAAGAAATGAATCTATGTTAATCCAATTAAGCTAATTTAGATGTGATTTAAGTTTGAAAATGATCTAAAATGATGAGTTTATGCTTATGCTAGAATGAAAATGGCATTATAACTTTGCTATTGAGTTTGAGAGTTGAAGGATGAGAGAGGATTGTTTGCTCAAAGAAGTGAGGCTATTTATAGGAAAAGGGAAGGTCTTGGGTTAAAAGGATGAGTCAAAGTTAGGGCTAAGGTTAGGGTTGAGTCAAGGACAAGTGTCCTGACAAGTGTCAAGGGAGGATTGAGTTGAAAGTTTGAGGGCATGTGCACAATTTGGTAAATGTGCCCAAGGCCAAGAGGTGGCAAGGAAGGGATAAGAAGGTCTTAAATGCATAATGAATGCATGTAAGAAAGATAAGGAAGGCTTAAATGCATCCTTAAATGCATTTGCAAGAGGTGGCCAAGAGGTGGCCATCTTTGTTGACTAAGGAGGATGACTAAGAGGAGGTTAGCATAAGTTTTGGTAAACCTTTTGCTAATGGAATGTGACAAGATTAAAAAGGGGATTAGGATTAGGATTAGGAGAAAGGGATGGGCAAGTAGCTTTTGGTGAGATTTAGATATTTATTAAAGGTAAATTTAATAAATATTAAATATCTAGGCTTAGGGTTTGAAGGGACTAGATTAGGGTTTTGACCCATTTAGAGGAAGGTTTAGGACTTTCTAGAAGAGTTTAGTGCTCTTTAGAATTTTGGCCAACTTTGGGATAAAAAATAAATTAAAAATAAATTAATTTATTTTTGAAGTTTTTTGGTCAATTTATTAATTAAATAATTAATAAATTAGGGATAATGTCCAAATGACATTTTTAGGCTAGATTCCTTAATTAAAGATTTTTAATTAAGAGAGAGGGATTTAATGCCATAAAAATAAATTAATTAATTAAATAATTAATTAATTAATAAATGATGATGTCATCAAGGATTTTCAGAAAACAAAAATAATTTATTTTCTGAAGGATTTTTCGGTGTCTACATTTTGCCCCTCTTTGATGCGATGCCGCAAGTGGCATGGCGTCAAAGACAAGAAAACAAGATGCCAAGGCTAGAATCAGAAGAAAAGGGGATGACGCCCGGGTGGACTAGGAGAAAGAGGATACATGCCCCGGTGGGACAAAATCATGGAAGATGTGCCCAGTGGGACAAGGAGAAAGAGGGATTACGCCCTGGGACAGAGTGTGCCCGGCGGGAGGAGGAAGGAAGGGCCTAGGAAGAAAGGGGAGATAAATAACCTCACTTCTAAGAACAAATATGGATGATATGCAAGATGAGATGGAAATGCAAGATGCAAGATGCAGCTATATGCAAAGATGCAAGATTAATCTATATGATAAATGCAAGGGACCAGATAGCTCCAAGTGCAAACGGGAGTGCACAACCTAGATTTAATATAGTTATGTTAGAGACCTGCCAAGGATACTGGGATCACGAGGCCTGTCAACAACATCGCAGAGGACTGACGAGGACTGACGCTAAACAAACACACAGGGTTGCCCCAACATCACACATGAAGCGCAGAGGCGACATGGCGGAATCGATGCTGAAGGAACCACAAACACATAATTGACTCACAGGCAGAAGCGAAAGATCAAAAGACCTTGCCCCAGATTATCTGCATACGCAGCACACCGTGATATAATGAATCGTGGTGACCCTGGTGGGATAAAGAGAAGCCAAAAAGATTAACAAGATCAAAAGGACAAAACCCAAGATCAAAATGATAACTCCAAAAAGACATCCTTTGCCAAGGAGAGAGATTAGGTTTGATTGATGGTGGGAAGATTGGTCGGACAGGAGGAACGATATATCCTCAAGGACCAGGATGGAAGATTACGTCAGACAGGAGGAACGATATATCCTCAAGGACCCATGGGTTGGTGAGAGAATAAGTGTTGTTGTTTCACTGGCAAAAGCTGAAGTTCAAGGAATAATAAGGATGAGCAAGGATAAGTCGACAATTGATGTTGCTGAAGCACAAGGCCCGAGTGGGACTAAAAGTTTTCTGAGGCTGGGGATGGGACAAGATATTTGATCAAATGTTGCTGCAGGACGGACAAGGACTAAGACAAAGGATGGGACCTAAAGACACAAATGTACAAATGAGCTTAGGTGGAGACACGACTGACACTATGGTACAAGACTCAAGAATAGGATATACAAAGAACCTGGGGATGAAGCTGACAACTTCAAAGATATGCAAGATGGTGCCCCAGCTAGGTTGGAAGGCCAAGATGGACTGGCAGTGGATGATGCGTCCTGAAATGACATGGATTTGGGAAAGACATATCCCAATGATGATGATTGAATCGAGATCAAGGCCTGCTACAAGATGAAGGATGTGATTTGATCGGTTGGCTTGATCTTGGGTGTTGGCTAGCTAGAAGATATGGATAGGTTGGGAAGGTTGCTAGCAAGGTGTGGATAGGGATGAATGGCATTGGATTGCAATGAGGTTGGCCTATAGCTAGATACCAATGACAAGAGAAGATATTAGGTGTTGGAAAGATGGAGGAAAATGCTGAGGATGGGGAAGATGGAACTGCTAGAAGATGTGGATGGAGGAAGATTCGGGGAGATTGGATGGTGGAACTGCTAGAGGATTTTGAAGATGGAAAAGCTGCTTGGAGGATGAAAAGCTGGTGGAAGATGGAAAGCTGGTGGAAGATGAAAAGCTGGTGGAAGATGGAAAGCTGGTGGAAGATTACCAAGTGTCAACAAAATGAGCTGCTGTTTTCCCAATGGAGGATCAGTGATAGGATTGCGCCAACCTAGGATAGACTGATGATCTTCGGTCAACTGGATTCTTGTCAATACAAGCCAATCTCTTGCTCGAGATGATAAGGCTATGCAAGGACAAGGTTTTGATTTCTTTAAGACAACACGTTGTGCCAAAAAGAGGATGATTTCTGATTTAGGATAAGGGATGGAAACAACTCAAAGGGCTGGAACACGATAATGCTTGTGGATTTGGAGCTCTGGATTTTGGTGCAAAAGATGGTGAATTTGCTTTCTGCTGTGGATGGTGGATGTTGGGTTCTGATAAAGGATATGGGACGCTGAGTTGGTTTACTGGTGGATCAAGATAGAGGAGTGCTGGAGGAACTGCTGATGGATTGAATGGTGGTTGGTTTGGATTTGGATAGAGAAATTGCTGAGGATTTTGGGAGATGGAAGATTCGGATTTGGATAGCCTCCAAGGAATACGTCACCAAGGAAGAGGATGCCCCCTGTTTAAGATAGTTCATGTGTTTTAAAGGCATGGTGTATGCTTGGACGGAAGATATGCCAACAAGAGGATGAGGAAGGATGGAAGCTAGGATGAAAGGATTGGATAGAGGATATGTAGCTGAAAGGTGCAATGGATGCCAAGGGGGTGCCCAAAAGCATGTACATCTGATAGTCTCTATTTTTGTCATCAAGATCCAATGGAAAATGAAGGAAGTGAGAGACAAAAGGGGATGGAGGACATGTTGGATAAGAGGTGATAGAAAGGAAGCCCCTAACTACAGAAAGGAATTATAGGGGGGCACTATGCATGGCGCCTGTTTGCCAGGTTTTCACCATGGTACTTGTCCAAGGCGCTTGAATTGCCAAGTTTTCACCAGAGGACGAATGTTTTTCTCTTGATTTTTGCTTTGTTGATAATTTTCTCCTTTGATTTATACAATTTTTATGGATTTTTGTATTTTTTCCTTGACTTTGTGCTGATCTTGCTGATTTGTTGCCAAGCTTGTGCTGATATGCATTGATACTTCTAATTTTGTTTGGATGTGTTGCTGATTCGGTGCTGATATGCACTGACATTTTGATTTGTCACTGATATTCTGATGGTGTTGTTGATTCTTTGATTGGATGTTCCCTTATGATTTGATGATGGCCCTGCTATTTTTGATTTTGCACAGATATTTTGATGTTGTTGCTAACTCTCTAATGTGGCGCTGAGTTTTGTGCTGATTTTGGTGCTATCATGTGATTTGATGTTGATCTTCTGAGAGATTCTTCACTGATTTTCTGATGTGGATTGCTGATTTTCTGATGTTGCCGGCTTATCATGGGGATCTATTGCTAGATGATGGACAACAAGCTTAAGATCACACCTAGGCATGTGTATATGACCATGCACAGTTGATAATTGACTCCTCGGAGCAAGGCACTTAAGGTCATGATTCACTTTCTGTCAAGTTAACCTCCATGTAGATGAGCCACAAACATCCTTCTGTACCCAAGTTGATTTAGCTTGGTTTCTACAATGTTGATAGGGAACTATCATGTGTTGTTATCCCAGATAGGAGGAAGAGGCAAAGCTCCATCTTCTAGTGCTTGAATTGCCAAGTTTTCACTAGAAGATACGCCCTTTATTTTTTACTGTTTTGGAATTAGAATGTGCCCCAGAAGGGTTTTCACATAAAGACTCATGATTTTGCCTTTGCTTTTTTAACTTTTGTGACTAAAGCTTGCCTCTTCCCCAAAATATGCTTCTGTTTTAAGCTGATAGGCATATGTTGATGCTAAAGCCTGATTGCCTGTTGACTTTGCTGATTTCTCTGATTTGTCATTGATTTCCCTTTGCTGTTTTAGATGTGCTGACTGATCTTTGCTGACTTTCCTCACTGATTTCTTCCGATTGTGTGCCTGGATGTTGGTACAACTGTAGCAGGATGGGGGGGATCATGCAAAGTCATGGATTAGATGGGGGAGATGGGAAAGATGGTGGTAGAAAGTGTTTGGATGGAAGGATGGAAAGTGATCAAGATAGGGGGATGTTGTCAGGATCAACATTGGCACATGTTGCGAGGAAGATGGATGATTGGATGTGGAAGATAGAGATAGATGTGATGGAGGATTTATGCTAGAGGATGGAGGAGATGGAGGGGAAGATTGAGGAGCTGGGAGATGGGCAACGTTGGATGCCATTGTGGATGTTTTTGTTAGATGGATTACATATTTTTGCTTTGGGATCCACATCATTTTTGTTTTAGCTTTAGGGTGCCTTTGCGGCCATTGGTGGGCATCAGATTGTGCTTTTTCTTTGCTAGGCCTTTGTGGCCATGTGATAGATTTTGCTGGGATTTTGCTAGGTTTTTGGAGCCATTGGGGTGCTTTAGCATGCCTGATTGGCTCTTTGCTGGGCCTTTGCGGTGCATTTGATTGCCTGATTGGAGCTTGTATTGATTGACCATGTCGATTAGACTGGACATGGTAATTGTCATTGGGCCTTTGCAGCCATTGGGATGCATTAGATTTGGCATTTGCTTTGATGGGCCTTTGTGGCCAGTGGTTTGCTTTGGCTTGCTTGATCAGATTTTGCTTTGATTGTGCATGTCGATTAGGCTGGACATAACAATCTTTGGATTTTTGTGGATATTTCCCTTTATTGATGCGCGATATGGCATCCAAGTTGCGAGGAGCATTGGGAGGAATATGAGGAGTTGTCTGGGATGGAGGAAATTTGGATGGAGAGATGGAAGGAGATTGGTAGATAGGATATGTGGACATGTGCCATTGTTGATCTTGACTAGGGATGCTTGGATGTTGGATGAAAGGCTGAGTAGGATAAGATGGAGGATGATATTTTGGGATATAAGGTCCCAAAATGGATTTGCTGGGTAACGGAGATGCGCTAAAAGACTTTGGGACATAGGGACCCAAAATGGATGGGGAGGATGAAGGAGGAATATGATAGGTTTTCCTTGGTTGTAACGATGGAGGAGGAGGAATTGCATTGTGGGCTCTGAAAGATGTTTTGTTGGTTTTGAATGGATGTTTGAACTTTGCCTTAGCTGTACCAACATTTCTGGATGAAGTACCTTTCGCTGATGTGGAGGGAGTGTCTTCTTCTGGTGTGCAACCGATTCCACAACCTTTCGGATGTTTCTTGCCTTGAATGGGCTGTATATTTCCCTGTTCGTGAGTGCCAAGGCCTTTGCCTTGATAGTTCCATCTTTTCAACATTTTATCCAGACAAGGATATTTCTGACTTGGGGTGAATGACAAACAGCCATTTTCTGGTTCTCTGATGGAAGATAGGAAACTGATTTCTTCTTCTTCAAGTGGTTTACCTTTGACAAATGTTAGTTTTCCAAGTGGATAGAGTGATGGCAGCTGTTTAGTTTGGACTGGCGGATCCTCAAGAGGAGAGGATAGGATGCTGGGATTTTGACTAGGATTGGGGGATGGTATTGGATCTTTAGTTGGAGAAACTGGGATGATAGGATCTTGGATTGGAGGAATTGGGATTGTAGGATTTTGGATTGAAGGTGATGGAGGCAATAGAACATGCGATGGGGGAAGTAAAGGGGTTGGATCTTGATGTTCTTCTATAGATATTTCAACATGCTTTTGGTCCAGATCTTGACACGATGGGATTTGTTCAGATAGAGGGTTAAGGGATATATGGATGGACTCTTCAAAGGGGGGGAATGAAAGGATTGGAGACTCTGCTGCTGGGGTTTCTGGAAGAAGGAAGAACTTGTCAGATGGTATGGATAAAAGGATGGGAGATTTTGCAGCTGCAATGATAGGAAGAGGGATGAACTCAAGAAGCTCATTAGGTATGCTTTGGATAATGCTAGGAGGAGATGATTCTAGGGATTGGATAGATACTTTAGACGAAAGGAACTCAACGATGATAGGAGATGGAAGAGGATCAATGGTTGGGATGTATGGAAGATAGATAATAGATGGGAGCGCTGGATGGGCCTCATCAATGATGGTTTCACATGAAGGATTGCTTGGCTTTTCAATTTCAGGCGTGGGTTTTGCTATTGGCTCTTCCTTGGGTTCTGTTATTGGTTTCCTTGGAGACTTTTGTGGTGAAGAAGGTTTGGAAGGTGGAGGAGATGGGGAACTTGGATGATCTTCGCATGAAAGTGGGGTTTGTGCTTGGGTAGATGTTTGTGAAGGGGGAGAGAAAGAAGGGAACACCCATGAAAAAGATGATTTTGAAAAGGGAGCTTTGGATTTTGCTTGAGGGGATGATGGTGCTGAAGAGGCAGGGCTAATGACTTGAGGTACAGGTTTTGGAGTGGGTTGAGGGATGAACTCTGCTGGTGGGAAGAGACTTTTGGTAATGTGTTTTGGAAGAGAGGATGGCGGTTTGGGACAGGATGGAGGATTGGGGTTTGGAGCAGAAGATGGTGGTTTGGGAAAGGATAGAGGTTTGGTGAAAAGGATGGGAGGACTAGAATCTTGGATTTCAAAATGTTTTGGAGGATGGGCAGATGGAGGCCTTAGATAGGGGAAGTAGCGTGAAGTGTTTCTAAGGGATGATGGCGATGGAGAAATGACCATAGCATAAAGTGGAGGCCTGAAAGGAGCATATGGAAGAGGTGTAGGTTGAAGACAAGGATAAGTTGGGGATGGATAAGATACTAGGGTTTCTTTGCCAAGGACATGAAAAGGAGTGCTAGCCTTACCAAGGACATGAAAGGGCGTGCTAGGAGATAAGCGCGAAGGTATGATGGGATATGTTGGAGGAATGATGGGTTGCTGGGGGTTACTTGGAGCAAACTGGCTGAAATAAGCATCATGATCTACAAGGCCTTCATCATCATTAGGATCGATTGGACGGAGAGGAGAGATATCATAACCAAACTCATTATAGATTTGAGACATGTTGACTTGCAGATGAGTTTGGATAAGAATAAGGATGAAGATGGTTTGGAAGACTAAGACTCAGATTGGGATGACTGACAGAAGCAACGGTTTTCTAAAAGAAGACAGACAAAGGGATGGGAGATGACCAAGTTTTGGGATGGCTGCTCTGATTGTCCTTCGAACCAAGTTATAGATCTGCTTGATGTTTTTCCATTGGCAAAGGATTTGATAAAAGCAATCTTCACAAAGGACAAAGCAACTTTGTGAGATACAAACAAGATAAAAGACTCTGATAAATGCTTTCGAAAAAGTGTATGTTTGACAAATGTTTTCACGGGTTTTTGACTGTCAAGCACTTCAAACAGATCTACCTAAGGAAGGTGAGTATCAAAATCGCTTGCCCACAGCTTGGTATTCCCCAGAAGGGAATACAAATGGTGAGTAATCTTGAGGCGACCCGGTAAACCCCTTGGAATCGGTCCTTGCACAAGGATTTTGATACTTTCAGATGTAGATAGGGTAGCCTCTAGTTTATCAGGTTTTTAATAGTTTCGTGGTGTCTCCATACCCGGTTTTGCTGATCATCCGTGACTCACTTAAGAGCCTTGCCAATTATGCTGGGGGAGAGGAATGTTTACCATCCCCAGACACGTGTTTGGCACGAACGCCCGGTGATTAGGAGATGTAAGCGATTCTTTTGGTATTCGCTTATTTATATACCGGCCGGAGGGGATACCGGTTTGAGGTCGTTCTCCGAGGAGGAAGCGCTTCTCCTTGGACAGGCCTTGCTAAAAGCAGAACAGGTGAACTTGTCCAAGTTCAAATGTTCCACGTTGCTTACTTTAACAAGGATTATGCAAGAATTGAAAAACTCCTACATGCACATCAAGCAGATTTTGTTCATTTTCCCAAATTTGATTAAGTGATGTTTTGAACTTTGAAATGAAGACACTTGTGATTTAGATTTTGATTTGTTCTTTTCCTCAAAATGTAAATGAATTGAACGTTTGCAAGTTCTTTCCTTTTGTGCATTTAATATTTGATTAGCGAGTTGATTTAAGAACTTTGAAAAAGCTTTGTTTTATCCCTTAGATCACTCAAGATTGAATTTGTTTGCTTGCTTTGGAATTTGAAACGAGATAGGGAATAGAGTTGTTCGTTCCTTTTAGTGCATTCGAGATTGAGTTAGCTTTTCAAAATGACAATGACATTCTAGGACCTAAGTTCATTTCCTTAATGTCATTCAAGATTTTGTTTTGACCTTTGCTGTAATAAAAGAAATGAAAAACCAGTCCCAAGCAAAAATAAAAAGCGACACTATCCAGCTTATAAGCGACGCTGGAAAGTGCAGAGGCGACACTTCATTTTTACAGGCGACATTCTGTACCTCAAAAGGCGACAGATAAAAATGCAGAGGCATGATTTCTTTTGTCAGAGGCGTGATTTATTTCGTCACAGGTGTGATTTCATTACAAGAAGGCGACAGAAGAGAATTCTGGGACGTAACAGAAGTTATCGATCACAAAAAAATCTCAGTTATGCAGGCGTAAAAACAGAGCTCATAGGCGTCATTTCTTTCCTCAAAGGCGTGATTTAATTGGATGAAGGCGTGACTGGATTATTTGTAGGTGACATTTCTTTTGATGAAGGCGACATTTCCTTGTTTGAAGGCGACATTTAATTACTGTAGGCGTCATTTCTTTTCATGAAGGTGACATTTCTTTTATTCCCTGCAAAATAAAAGCATATAAAGTATAATTTCATCAAAATGATTGTGGTTTGAGTCCCATCGGGCGTGCCAGAATGTAGACTAGGATTTGAGCGTGCACCTAAACCTATTTTGAAGGCCAAAGACAAACAAACGTCATAGCATATAATCAAATCAAATTTAATGGTAAACAAACTAAAATCAAAGCCACCTTAGTTTAAGCCTAAAACGGATGCGCCCATGCACCGTTTGATATGCTTGGATATAAATGGATGTGGGTGTGCAAACTCAAGCACTTGGAGCATGCAAGATAGGATGATTTGAGGTTGATGAAGACCCAAAATGACACAAAATAGGTATGAGGAACCTATTTTGCCTCAAAGGCCTCAAGAACACACAAATATGCAAAGCTAAAAGATGAACTAAGATTGATTAAACAAGAAATGAATCTATGTTAATCCAATTAAGCTAATTTAGATGTGATTTAAGCTTGAAAATGATCTAAAATGATGAGTTTATGCTTATGCTAGAATGAAAATGGCATTATAACTTTGCTATTGAGTTTGAGAGTTGAAAGATGAGAGAGGATTGTTTGCTCAAAGAAGTGAGGCTATTTATAGGAAAAGGGAAGGTCTTGGGTTAAAAGGATGAGTCAGAGTTAGGGCTAAGGTTAGGGTTGAGTCAAGGACAAGTGTCCTGACAAGTGTCAAGGGAGGATTGAGTTGAAAGTTTGAGGGCATGTGCACAATTTGGTAAATGTGCCCAAGGCCAAGAGGTGGCAAGGAAGGGATAAGAAGGTCTTAAATGCATAATGAATGCATGTAAGAAAGATAAGGAAGGCTTAAATGCATCCTTAAATGCATTTGCAAGAGGTGGCCAAGAGGTGGCCATCTTTGTTGACTAAGGAGGATGACTAAGAGGAGGTTAGCATAAGTTTTGGTAAACCTTTTGCTAATGGAATGTGAAAAGATTAGAAAGGGGATTAGGATTAGGATTAGGAGAAAGGGATGGGCAAGTAGCTTTTGGTGAGATTTAGATATTTATTAAAGGTAAATTTAATAAATATTAAATATCTAGGCTTAGGGTTTGAAGGGACTAGATTAGGGTTTTGACCCATTTAGAGGAAGGTTTAGGACTTTCTAGAAGAGTTTAGTGCTCTTTAGAATTTTGGCCAACTTTGGGATAAAAAATAAATTAAAAATAAATTAATTTATTTTTAAAGTTTTTTGGTCAATTTATTAATTAAATAATTAATAAATTAGGGATAATGTCCAAATGACATTTTTAGGCTAGATTCCTTAATTAAAGATTTTTAATTAAGAGAGAGGGATTTAATGCCATAAAAATAAATAAATTAATTAATTAATTAATTAATAAATGATGATGTCATCAAGGATTTTCAGAAAACAAAAATAATTTATTTTCTGAAGGATTTTTCGGTGTCTACAATATCATTGTGTAGGATTCTCTTTGCAATTTTTTTAAGTTTATTGAACTCCTTCATTGCTTGCTCAATACACATCACATTAGTTTAATTAAAACCAAATATGTCCCATACAAATGTAGAACCTTTGTAGCTTCTTCAACCTATAACCATAAATTTACTTTGCAATGTGCTTGGGATGTCTTGAAAATCCTCCATATGGCTTTGTACTGGCTTCACTATTTTCTCCCTCTTGTGTTTTAAGTATGCAAGTCAATGTCCTCTTCAACATCTTAGGCCAGCCATTGTTTCTTTTTTATAAAAAATTCACAATACTTTAAAATCATGAGGCGTATTTAGCACCACCTTTTAGAAGATAAGTCCAAGACTCTAAAAACATAGCAACCTTAGCATTTCACAAAATATTGCACACTTGATATGACTAAAATAATGTGCCCAACATAGCTGACTAGTAACACTAACTGGCATCCAAGGATGGCATTGAAAATTGACTAAAGAACCCTTCAAAAATACACCATCAGAAACACCAATTCACTTCCACAATGTGCCTACACTAGCAAAAGGAGTTTTCACCAAAAGGCTTGAGCCAAAAGATTATAACGATCAAACATGGCACCTTGAAAACATTGTCTATCCGCACTTGCCAAAATCAGACAAGTCAGCTCCGAAATTGGCCTAAAAAACTCACCCACAAAAACTTTCATGAACTGGAATCTTAAGCACTGATTCTCCCTCATACAAGGAATATGAATCCATAATTATCTTGCCCAAAAGATCACATGGCGAAATGCATTCAATCACCAAAGTCAGCTAGTTAGTAACATTCAAGATAATAAACAGTGAAATAAGCAGAAATCTCATTTAGAATTGGCCTAGGAAAGTGACTAAACGAGCACATGGGGGGATAAAAATTGGTGATATGACTCACTCCCATGCCTAAAATATGATGCCACAACTGGCATGTCATGACCAATCACAGGACAAAAGATATTCAAATGCAAATAGGGCATACTACAACAAATTGACACTTAGGAACAAATGCAGATTTGGACAAGTGCTCAAAACAAGACATCACTGAATGACTCAAAGCTCAAAATTAACGACCTGGGATGTCTTCAAATGCCAAAACAAAGGTGATAATCACTTGACATGCATGGTAGACCTCAGAACCTCATTCGGGCAAATATGCACAAAAGCATTTATAGGGCTTCAAACTGCAAAAATTTAACAAGGTGCTCAAAAACCCATGCTGTACTTTTGAGTACCAACAAGGACCAAGAAATTTATAACTTAGAAACCAAGTATAAATGTTTCTTTGTTTATATGGAAGGAAATAAGAAGATATAGACTTATATATATATATATATATATATATATATATATATATATATATATATATATATATATATATATATATATATATATATATATATATATATATATATATATATATAGTGTTAAAATGTATTCAGCCCTATTTATAATATTTAAGGGGGAAAAGAGATCTATTCTCAAACCCAAATTCCCACCAAGGAGATCCAATTTGATCAACCAAAGAGGTTAATGCAGAATCGAATCAATTTGATGGAGAATATGAAAGAAAGAATAAATCTGATGTTTCCCTAGGTAGAATATGTTATACTTGAAATTGAAATAATTGAAATGCAAATACTAACCTTGAATTAGGGCAGATCTAGAAAATGTTGAATTCTGGATTCTGTATGAACTTTCTGAAGATTCTGTCACCTGTCCTGGACTGGAAATGTCGAGGCAGACAAAACCTAAAAATCTTTTCTCCAAATTCACACAGGTCAACTTTGGCCTTTTAAAAGGTCAAAGACCACATTATTTATTTAATTCCGATTCTGATTCTGTTCATAGATCCTAAAAGATTACCGAAAAGGGTATCTGAATTCGCTCTCAGATTTAAGATTTCGCACCTATACCTATAAGAAAATGGGGGTTTTTTGTTGTATGGGGGGTTTGCCTTAGTCAAATCCCAGTTTAGGAATTAACCTTGAAATTGAATTGAAATATATTGTGCATAAACAAAGTAAATGAAACAATTCACCTTACTTATGTTGAGGTCCTTTTAGAGGATTCAAATCCTCAAATCCACAAATAAGAATGCTTCAATGGATGGAAAGATGTCTCTAATCAATGGTATTTTGATCTTCAATACCAATCTTGATTTGATCTTTGCATATGAAAAGGCTTGAATGAATGGAGAAGGGTGAATCTTCAAGGGGCTCCAAAGAGATTGAATCCTTCAATGGCTAACAATGGATCTCCTTGATGGATGAATGCTTGAACACTTGAATGATTGAACACTTGCTTGCACTTGAGAGCTCTAGATACTTGATTGAGAAAACTTGATGTCCAAATGAGAGAGGAAGGCCTCCTTTTATAGTGATCTAGGGCACACTCCTCTAGATGGGCCACCTTAGAGAATTAAATCCCAATTAGGTCCTCACCTTTAGAAAATATACCTTAATTAAATACAATTAAAGGATTTACCATTTCAGAGCCTGAAATAGCCAACCCAGAAGCGGAGAAATAATTTTCCTGAAAACCAAACTACCAACATTTTGAAATTTGAAATCTTGGTGGGAAGAGCTCAAGGTCAAGGTCGACCCTGACCTGGTTAGGGTCAAGGTTGACTTTGACCTCAAACCCTAACTTTGCCAGGTTTTGTAGTAGAGGTTCCAGGAGATGCTAGAGATGCAAGATTTGATGTTAGAATAGGACCCAGTGTCTGGAACAAATAGAAAATCCCCTGATTGATATGATGGAGGACTAGGAGGTCTCATTTCTAAACCCTACCTAGAAAATAGAGCCATGGAAGAGGGAAAATTAGAAAAAGTCCTTAGGACCTTAACCCTAATTTCACCTAGAATGGAGAAATCAAGCGCGGAGAAAAAGTGGAAAGTGGGGAGAAATCCAAATACATGCAAAGACCTAATCAAGGTGCTTAACATGACCCCAAACCACCTACTCGGAGGGATAAATGCTCTTAACATGGAAGGGCTTCCATTTTAAGATGATACATTAAGCCCCCACTTTAGCAAGAGTATGGATTCAATGCAAACTCTTGGTAAAGGAGATAGAAATAACAAGATAATCTTATCATAATCTAAGGGACAAAGAGAAATCCTAAGCCCCCAAGGACTCAAGTCTTCATTGACTCTTAGATCACAGATAAGAGAGACATCTCTAGAGAGAAAGAAAGAGTGTGATTACCTCGCCCAATGAAAACCTATGTCCCATTGTGAATCACACAAGAAAGAAAATGCACAACTGGAAAGATGGAATTGAACCGCCTAGTGAATGTGGCTACTCACTAGTCAACCCATCAAAAATCTATTCCTAGGAATATTCTATTCCATAAGAATAAAATCAAAAAAGGGGATCCAATCTTAAGGACACTTCTGACCTTAAGGGATCAAAAATATATGTGTGCTTGAAATTGGAGGGATCAAGAGATCCTAATATAAATCCATACTTTAAGGATTAGTTCTTAATCCAAAAAGAAAGGAAAAATGGTTTTGTTTTTTTTTAAAGTGTGTATCTTCCTCAAGATTTAGCAACTTATGTGCGTTACCTTTAGAAGATTTAGCATGTTTTAAATTTTTCATAAGTGTGTGTGTGTAATAAGTGAGCAGAGTGTATGCCCCCACATTAAAGTCATTACTGACACTTTAACAGGAGCAATGGCTTTAACGGAAACATAAACAACTCCACTGATTACGTTTCCACGTCGAGATGCCCCCAGATGAAGACAAATCAAGGGAAAAAATCACAAAAACATACAGAGAACATAGAAGGGATCTACCTACCATGGGGTCAGTGTGATCATAAGATAATATATATATGATATTATTGCAAATGAATTGACAACATTCCCCAAAGAAAGTAGAACTACAATCACAAAGGAGGAAAGATCACATAAGATATACGAAGAAGAATCTTTTCAGACCATGACATGGAGACCAAAAAGATTTAGTGCTACCATATCTCGAATCCAAGCAGATTACACAAGGAAACATTTACAAACAATAGCACATTTACAACAAAACATCGAGCAACATATAGAAGAATAGAGATACATATAGAAGAATGGAACAATAGTTTTGATTCTTCCATCATCTTGCACCAACTAATAACAAGAATTGTATAAAAGAATCTAACAACATTTAGCAATCACATTACAGGAGAAGCACAATATAGTAGGCAAACACATAACAAAGCTACCATGAAGGACAAGTTGATCAAGTGTGCCCCCTACTTTCCCCATCTCATTGTATATCATTTAGGGTAGGTGGGTAACTCGCAAGAGGGACTATATCCAATATAGTAGGAATGATAGCCACTTCCAAACAAGGATCCTCTTGAGAATCACTATGTTCAACACTAGGTGTAATATTTAATTGAGGTGAAAGCATATTTAGCAAATCAATGTCAATGTCAATAGTCTCATATTCATCATTAACATTATCAGTATCATCAAGAGTATCTTCTTCATCCAAATTAATCAAAATAGGATCTAAGATATGAACAGAATCATCATAATCATGCATGTGAACATCATTATTAGTAACAACATTTTATAATACATTATGTGTAGTTTTATCCAAAGAAAGTAGAGATCTTTTAGCTTTATCATGAGCATGACACTTTTTACGACGTTCATTAGCAGATCGGTTATGTTTTGATTTATTTGAAATAGGTTGAGAACTAGGAGGAAAAATCGCAAGATCCTTCACAGGTTCTTTAGGAAGATCAATAGGATTATCAACCATAGGAGAAACAATCTCAGGATCTTTGATAGGTTTGGTAGGAGGAACTTGATTAACAGAACTAGAAGCCATAGTTAAAGGAGGTATCGAAGGTGTAGGTAAAAGACCACGATTAAGATCCATAGGAGGTATGCTTAATTGAAGAATCTTATGATGCTTGTAAGCTTGATACGATTGAAAAAGATTATCAGGGTGAGGAGGAGATGAATTAGGTAATGAAGGACAAAAGAAATCTAGAGTAGCACAATCTCTAGGCCTAGAAGGCTGATATAGACTATGATTGATCATCTTCACTTCGCCATCATGAATGAACTTAAGACACTTATGGATAGGGGAAGCAACAACATGCATGGCAGTCAACCAAGGAAAACCTAGCTTAACTTGAAATTGATTAGAAGTAGGAACCACAACGAAGGTAATGTTCACAGTTTTTCCAAAAAGTTCAACTAGTAAAGTAATAGAACCAAATGAGGGATAAAGAAAACCATTACAAGTTTGAATCCACACATCTGATGTATCATAGAAGTCACATTGTAAGCTTTTCATAAAAAGATTTTCTTTAGTGATTACATTGACTAAGGAGGTAGGATCAATAAGACAACCACGAGTAGGTATCTGAGCAACCCTAGCAACAATGTAAAGGGGACCATCAGGAGCCTTAATAATCTCAGAATCATCAAAGGTAATCAAAAGTTCCCGAGGTCATTTATCCTTAAATTATTGTTGAGGTTTAGGTTGAGGTTTCACTTTAGGTTTGGGTTTAACTTGAGGTTGAGATAGAACTTGAAGTGAAGGTTGAGGTGGAGATATAGGCTTAGCAACATGCTCCACTTGATTAACAACATGATTAAGATCATCCATCTTTGAATCATATACAATTTCCATAGCAGATGGTTGAGCAATAGTATTAGTATCATGCATAGGTAAAGGGTTTGTATAGATTTGAAGGTTCTAATTTGGAGGAGAGATAGATTGATTTCCACTACTATCCAGATTATCAACAGATAAAGCCTTAGCATCAATGAAATCTTAGACCTTATGTTTTAAAGAAAAACACTTCTCAGTATCATGACCATTCTGATGATGATATTGACAAAAAGCATTTTGATCAAAAGATTTAAATGCAATCGTAGTAGGTAAAAGAGGTCGAATAGGAGGTAAAGTAATCATATTAGCAGCTAACAACCTATTCATAATAGCATCTAAAGTTTTAGAGAGAGGTGTAAACATACGATTTAGTCGAAGAGCAGTGGATGCAGAAGTGGCATTATGAGATGCAATAGCAACTTGATCAGCAACTGCATTCGCTAGTTTGTTTATCTTGACATAGCTGTTGAATTTTTTAAACTTGTTTGGATTAGGAGCAGCATCACTCTTATCAACTAGAATAGGAGCCATTGGAGTGTTGCTCTCAAATTGACTCACTTGTAATTGATAATGATGAAGCACTACACAAATTTGTTGAAAAGAGGTAAATTCAGTAAGCAAAATCTTATCTCTAATATCTTTTTGCAAATTAGAAATAAACATAAGTTGAATATCAATATCAGGAACAGGATAAGAAATCTAAGCATGCAAATGCTTAAATCTACCAATAAATTCAGTCAATTTTTCTTTAGCACTTTGTTTACAATGCATTAAATTAATCAATGACACTTGCGGGCCAATATTATTTTGAAATTGTTGAATAAAGGCATTAGCAAGTTGTGGGAAGGAATCAATTGAATAAGGAGGCAAGGAACAAAACCATTCTAAGGCCTTGTCACAAAATGTTCTAGCAAATAGTTTGGCTAAAATCCTATGGTCATGAGAATAATCACTACAAAGAATTTGGAATGTTTTAACATGATGAATAGGATCTCCTTTTCCATTATAGTTCTCAAGACGAGGCATCTCACCTTGCTAAGGAACAGGAGTTCGGATAATATCCCGGGACAAAGGACTTCCCATGTCACATGTAGGAATACTAAACTTGTTTTGAGTTAAGGAAGCAAGTTGTTGTTGTAAGGATGAGACAATTTGAGCCAAACTGATGATGGTTGAATCATTAGAGGAAATAGGAAGAGTAGCAACATTAGACACACTAGGTAAAGTGTAAGAAGTTACAGGAATAGAAGACACAACTGGAGGAACACTAGGAACTACAGTTGGAAGTGGATTGGAATAAGTGAAAGGAACATTATGATATGAAGGTTGTGATGTAGGAAGGGACATGGGAGGAACACTCATAGGAACAGAAGGAACCATCACAGTCACCAAAGGAGGAGTATAGATAGGAATACTAGGTAAAGGATTAGAAGGAGGTTCAACACTAGTGATAGGAGGAGTGAAACCTAAATCTTGAGCCTCTTGAGTTAAAGGTTTAACATTGGAATGCACAAGATGAGTAATACCATGCAAGAGGTTAACACCTTGATCACTATCATGGAGAACTTTCTTAAGAGCTTCTATAGCTTGAATAGAATCTTGACCATGGTTTTCTTCAAGAAGCCAATTACCCATTTTATCAAGTTCAATGGAAATTTTTTGGACTTGTTTAGGAGAAACCCTTAAAGCATCATCCTCATCATGCAATGAGTGAGAAGATTTTTTCTCCATAGTAGGATTAGAATCATGAAGAATCAAGTTATCATCGGGGATCCTAAGGGAAGGAGAAGATTCAGGCTCAAAGGCACCCATGAGTCTATGACTTCTTCTAACCAGAATGTTATAAGTAGGAATAGTGGTAGTAAAGCTCATAAACTAAATGAACTAAACTAAGAACACATAAAGCATGAATATGAAATCTAATTAGCATGCAAGATTAATCACAAAGGACAAATCTAATACTAACAAGACAATATAAAGAGGACTCTAACACAATAAGGCATCCAATTCCAAAAACAAAAAAAAAAAAGAGAGTAAGTATGTCGGGTTCACCAAAATATATAGTGTTAAAATGTATTCAACCCTATTTATAATATTTAAGGGGGAAAAGAGATCTATTCTCAAACCCAAATTCCCACCAAGGAGATCCAATTTGATCAACCAAAGAGGTTAATGCAGAATCGAATCAATTTGATGGAGAATATGGAAGAAAGAATAAATCTGATGTTTCCCTAGGTAGAATATGTTATACTTGAAATTGAAATAATTGAAATGCAAATACTAACCTTGAATCAGGGCAGATCTGGAAAATGTTGAATTTCAGCTTCTGTATGAACTTTCTAAAGATTTTGTCACCTATCCTAGATTGGAAATGTCGAGGCGGACAAAACCCAAAAATCTTTTCTCCAAATTCACACAGGTTGCCTTTGACCTTTTAAAAGGTCAGAGACCACATTATTTATTTGAAGTCTGATTTCGATTCTGTTCGTAGATCTTGAAAGATTTCCAAAAAGGGTATCCAAATTCACTCTCAGATCTGAGATTTCACACCTATACCTATAAGAAAATGGGGGTTTTTGGTTGTATTGGGTGTTTGCCTTAGTCAAACCCCAGTTTAGGAATTAACCTTGAAATTGAATTGAAATATATTATGTATAAACAAAGTAAATGAAATAATTCACCTTGCTTATGTTGAAGTCCTTGTAGAGGATTCGAATCCTCAAATCACAAATAAGAATGCTTCAATGGATGGAAAGATGTCTCTAATCAATGGTATTTTGATCTTCAACACCAATCTTGATTTGATCCTTGCATATGAAAAGGCTTGAATGAAAGGAGAAGGGTGAATCTTCAAGGGGCTCCAAAGAGATTGAATCCTTCAATGGCTAACAATGGATCTCCTTGATGGATGAATGCTTGAACACTTGCTTGCACTTGAGAGCTCTAGATACTTGATTGAGAAAACTTGATGTCCAAATGAGAGAGGAAGGCCTCCTTTTATAGTGATCTAGGGCACACTCCTCTAGATGGGCCACCTTGGAGAATTAAACCCCAATTAGGTCCTCACCTTTAGAAAATATACCTTAATTAAATACAATTAAAGGATTTACCATTTCAGAGCCTGAAACAGCCGACTTGGAAGTGGAGAAATAATTTTCCCGAAAACCAAACTGCCAACATTTTGAAATTTGAAATCCTGGTGGGAAGAGGTCAATGTCAAGGTCAACCCTAACCTGGTTAGGGTCAAGGTTGACTTTGACCTCAAACCCTAACTTTGCTAGGTTTTGCAGCAGAGGTTCCAGGAGATGCCAAAGATGCAGGATTTGATGTTAGAACAGGACCCAGTGTTCGGAACAAATAGAAAATCCCTTGATTGATATGATGGAGGACTAGGAGGTCTCATTTCTAAACCCTACCTAGAAAATAGAGCCATGGAAGAGGGAAAATTAGAAAAAGTCCTCGGGACCTTAACCCTAATTTCACCTAGAATGGAGAAATCAAGCGCGAAGAAGAAGTGGAAAGCGGGGAGAAATCCAAATACATGCAAAGACCTAATCAAGGCGCTTAACATGACCCCAAACCACCTACTTAGAGGGCTAAATGCAATGCTCTTAACATGGAAGTGCTTCCATTTTAATATGATACAATATATATATATATATATATATATATATATATATATATATATATATATATATATATATATATATATATATATATATATATATATATATATATATATATATATATATATATATATATATATATATATATATATATATATATATATATATATATATATATATATATATATATACATACATACATATATACATACACTTATGTGTGTGTGTAAACATCCAAACTTATAAATTTAAGAATGTATATGTGTGTGTGTATATATATATATATATATATATATGCACATTAATATTAGAGCATAAAATAGGAAACAAACTCAAATATGTAACTATCTTAAACCATTTAAGCCAAATATACAAAAGGACCAGTCAATAGCTAACCAAAAACCAAAGCATAAGTAGAAAATAAAACAAAAATAAGATTTAAAATATCTTCAGAGATCTATAAAACCCATCTTTATAGCACCTTTCATTAAATAGAAAGAGTAATTACCTATCTAGGTGTATTATTATTATGAAAATATAGGGCAAAGGCAAGGGAAATCCTAACAATGAGAGAAAATCCCTACTTGCAATATGAAAATCAACAAAGCCTCTAAAATAGAGAATAAATTTATTAGGTGATAGCTTCCTCTATATTTATTCCTGAGGCTATGAAGAGGGAGCCAACCCTTAAAGAAATAAAGAAACATCTAATCAAGATTACAAAAGAGCAGTCCTATAACAAAAAAGGTAAAACATATAAAGGAGGAAAAGCATCATTGAAATAACAACCCAAATCCTCAATAAAATATTAATACGATAGTTTTGAAGTTCATAAAAATGGCTGCCAAGCCATCTACCACAATTTGGAGGGATTTATAACAAATCTAAACTAAGCTATATATTTTTAAAAGGGGCCTAATAACTTAACTACATAGGATACTTGAGTGATACAAAAGTAGTCATATCCATGGATGCAGACCACTTCTCTAAGATCAAAAATATCTTTAGCATTGGTCATCTCTTGGGCCACTTTTTCAGCTTCAAGGTACTTCTACAGCCAATTCTCCTCACTTGGTTAAAAAATATCAAATAAATTCATTAGAAAATCCATATTTCTTATAATGACATCACACTAAGCCCAGAATCCCTCCATATCTTCTGAGAAGAGAATGGGCTAGGTGGTAAATGGATGATTCTAAATCATCAATATATCGTAGTTTCATGACCGAGAGATAGTGAGGTATGCCTAATACTAAACAAAACCCTATCTAGGTCTACCAAAATGTCTTCAATGAAGATCTCACTACATAGCCTTGCTATGTTATTCCTATTATTAAAGACATGCATATAAATGGCTATAAACATCACAAGAATATCAGGATTGGCTTGAACACATTGATCCCCTAAACTTTTTCTGACTACTCTACAAATTATCCTATTTTTCACCATGACTATTTGGAAAATTTTGTCCATCATGACCTCATTATCAAAATCCATTAGCCTGTTTTGGCTTCCCATCTTAATGGGTGTCTCCATTATAAAGGGAGATCTTGAGTCGAATACTAAAATCAAAGAAAGAAAGACATTCAAAATAGCGCAAAAGGTTACTTCTTAAAAAGGAAGAAGATCGTCATCACCTTTCCATAATCCAAGAAATCACATCTCATCAAAATTCTTAGGCATGTAAACTAGCCAGTTTGACATCATAAAAATGATTTATGAGGGTGATCCATCACTGCTTACCTTTCGAAACCAAGACAAAGAGAGTGATAAAAAAGACAACTCAAAAAAGTGTACAGCAGGGTTCAAAGGCCAAGGTGGGAGGAAAGATAAAAGACAACCAAATTAAAATCTTAGAGATCTCGAATAAAAGAAAAATATCTGGATTTCCTAACAGATGATGGATTTCCATAAATGCTCAACCCCGACTTCAAGAGAAAGTGATTGAAAGTACAATCAAAGACAAAACATCTAAAGTGTGTGACATGGGTTGACAACCAAGGTGGAAAGAAAGGTTCCTTGAAGAACTAAAGGTCCTTGAAAGAGGCAAATTCACCAAAAAATGACAAATAACTAATTTAGACCAAATGAATAAATCTATGAATAAAATGTTGCAGAAGGGTATATATATATGTGTGTGTGTGTGTTCACCTATAAATTGACAAAATTTATAGATTAGCCCATAAACAACAAATCAATATGTTCTTGTGATACCCTAAACATTCAGTTATGCTTAGTACAAATAAATATGTAGCTATCTTAAACCATTTAAGCCAAATATACAAAAGGTCCAGTTAGCAGCTAGCCAAAAACCAAAGTATAAGTAGCAGATGAAACAAAAAGAAGATTTAAAATATCTTCAGAGATCTATAAAACCCATCTTTATAACACCTTTCGTTAAATAGAAAGAAGTAATTCCCTGTCTAGGAGTATTGCTATTATGAAAATATAAGCCGAAGGCAAAGGAGATCCTAACGATGAGAGGAAATCCCTACTTGCAATATGAAAATCAACAAAGCCTCTAAAATAGAGAATAAACTTATTAGGTGATAGCTTCCTCTATGTTTATTCCAGAGGCTATGAAGAGGGAGCCAACCCTTAAAGAAATAAAGAAACATCTAATCAAGATTACAAAAGAGCAATCCTATAAGAAAAAAGGTAAAACAATTAAAGGAGGAAAATCATCATTGAAACAATAACCCAAATCCTCAATAAAATATTAATATGATAGTTTTGAAGTTCAGAAAAATGGCTGCCAAGCCATCTACCACAATTTGGAGGGATTTATAACAAATATAAACCAAGCTATATATTGCTAAAAGGAGCCTAATAGATTAACTACACAGGATACTTGAGTGATACAAAAGTAGTCCTATCAATGGATGCAGACCACTTCTCTAAGATCAAAAATAGCTTTAGCATTGGTTGTCTCTTGGCCACTTTTTCAGCTTCAAGGTGTTGGAAACTACAACTGAAGAAATTGTTGTATTGTCATTGATGTCAAACCTTAACTGGTAAGATTGTTGCTATCTAAGAAAGTACTATATCTATTTGATTTTTGTGAAAGGGGTAGGAAAGGTTGGTAACAATAGCACCTAAGGAAAGGTTGAGTTATCTTGATACTTCACTGAGTACTTGACTATGTGGCACAATGATAAGATAATGTATTTTTTATCTAAGTAAGAAATAAGACTAAACTGGTAGGCTTAACCGAGAAAAAGTGAATACATCTAGTTTAAGCAGAGTGATGTTAGTGTCAACCGAGCTAGTATATGCCGAGTAAATTTAGTGTTGACCGAACATCAGTTAATTGCCGAGGAAGATAGTATTAACCGAGGAAACAATTTTTGAGGTGACCAAGCTTTCTAATAAAGACTGAGGAGTTGAACACTGTATTGAATGAGTGTCAGTAATTTACATTTGAGGAAGAATTCAAATTTCTAGCCGACATAGTTGAATTCTTGGATTATGTAAAACATGTTGACTTTATTTATTGATTGTATGAAAGCATTTAATGCACCGTAAAATATTTTATTGTAAATCTATTAAGAGATTTGAGATATTTCTAGAAGGATAAATGAAGAACATAAAGTTGGAAGGATTCGATGAATCTGACCTAACCCTAAGATCTACGAAGGAGATTAAGAGCAAAAAGATGTATTGACCTAATTGAGGAAGTATTAAGGAAACCTAAGCATGAGGTTGAAGAGAGGAGAGGATGCTGGAAGTATTGTTGATGTTATTGACTATCTAGGCAGAAAAGGCTAAAGGAGAAGTGTTATGATTGCTTAAAGAGATATCTAAGCAGATCAGTGATGGAGATGGTAAAGGTTCATAGTCAGTAAGCCAACATATGTGTACAGAATTAGATTTGATATTTGGAAAGTGAGTTGTATGTTTTTCAGATCAATACTACTGTTACTTTCTAACCATTGTATCAGTCAAAATCCTTTTAACAAAGGTTAACCTAACAGTCATTTGTATAAATCCTTTGAACAAGGTTTCATTCTAATGGGATGTATGTAAGTCCTATAAAAAGGCCCACTTTTAACAGAGTGGTTTAAATCCTTTAACCGAGTCACACCTGACAGTGTGTTTGTAACCTTTGATAGGGTTGGCTTTTCATAGAGCTCACTTCATAAGAGTGAAAATAATAGTGACATGTTACATAGTGGTTTTTCCCTAACTGGGTTTCCACTATAAATCCTAGTGTTAATACTTGTGTGAATGTTTTGGTATGAACATTTCTGTGTTTTACAAGTTAGATACTATTGGATAGTGGACTGCATTGTTATATGTTTCTATTATGCAATCAGTAATGATCGAGTAGCTGTTGGTTGTTGGCTCTGATTTGTTGAAGAGTTTTAAAGTTTGTTTTATACATCTGGACCTAAGAACAATTGATTCATCTTGACTCTCTGTTGTTTTAAATCATATTAACAATTGGTATTGAAGTTGTTGGTTCTTACAAAGAACAAGTTTAAAGGTACTTGAAGCAAATGATCAGGATGTATAAGGAGGTACGGAAGCTAAATAAAGAGAACTTCCCTACATGGAAAAGTTTAATGAAGCTACATCTAGCCGGTATTGGTAATTCTGCAAAGTATTATGTTGAGCATGATTATGTCACACCTGTTGCACCTCTGACTACTGAGGATATGAGTGTCATACCCCGCAAGGGAACCGGGGAAGAGAACAAAGATTCTCTTTATTAAAGAAAACCTAAGTAATAATTTATGAAAAATTTTGAATTTTTAAAACAATTATAAGAACAAAACTTAAACTTAGTTTCCTCCCAAGGTTCCCTTCTATTTAGTGCATGATTCATTCAAATCCATTAAGTAAACTAACAACAAGATTTATTTTCCAAAGCCAACTTCATCATATCTTTAAGAAATACAAAATAATTTCATTTCAACTTTCCATTTAAAAACCATCTATATTCCTAAGTATTCTTTATGAACAATCTAACCTTTAAATCAAATAGAATCATCTAAATCATTTGATACATTGCAATTAATACATTTGTTCTTCAATAGCCTTTTTCACTTAATCAATAATAAGAAACATACTAACATACTTGAAATGGTACAAAATCCTTCAACATAGATCATATACATAAAGTCCACATCTCCCTTTCCCTTTTTCCTAAATCTACCCATTCCAGATACATCATTTTAAATTACATCAATGATTACATTACATGCATCTCCGCTCAGGAGGTAACAATAACTTTACATCATGAAAGATAATCACAAAGCCTTTATTCTTCAAAAACTGGTACATAAGCAAGCATGAATCTTCAAACACTGCATCCGCAAAAGATACCTCGATAAAATATTTACCACCCAACCATGTGGAAACCCAAAGGCCCACTCCCCCGTGCTAGGAGATAAACACCAAGGTCCACAAAGAAGGAATAGCTAGGCCAAACCTAGGGTTGGGTAACCTTTCCCAATAGCAAATAAAAGATGATCAAAGTATGAATCTTTCCCCAAAAGGATCTAAGGCCTGGTAGAAACTCTAAGCAACAACCTAAGTGAGTGTCATTGCATAGCCCTCACTCCTTGGGTTGTCCTGGTACTAGCCACTCCGGGCCCCGGCCCCCAAGTAGGCACATGCGGGATCGAATGCCTTTCATACTGACAAGGGCTATTCGATCGTACCTACGCATAGGTACCTTCTCCCACTCCCATCCATAGCATGTACTAGTGCTAATGGTATGGGCGAGGCACATTTAATCTTTTTAATGTTTTAACCCATACCCATAAGTTTAATTAAGTTTTCACTTGTTAAATAACTCTTCAGTCGGTTATCCTAGTTCTAGCCACTGAGGGCCCTGGCCCCGCACTGAGATCCACTCACTAGGTGTTGTTAGGTTTTCTACCCTTAACCCCCATTTCACAATCACATCATAAACATAGTAGAAACATATCATAAACACATTTGTAAGATTGCATCAAAGAGTAGAAAATAATAAGATAGTTTATGAATGTTTAGGGAAATTAGGAACGTTTAAGGATGTTTAGAATGTCCTGATCCTTTAGACAATCCTAAACCCTAAACTACTTCCTAAACACATCCTAACCCCTATTAAGGCATCTAAATGCATTGGATATAACCTCCGCCAAACATATTTAAGGTTTTCACAAATTTCCATATGCCAAAAGATAGTGTTCCATAAATTTCCATCTAAGTTTGAAATTTGACTAAGTCTAATTTTATTAAAATCTAAAATCTAGAAGTTGCAGCTTAACTCCTAGAAATCTAAAACCTATTCCAATCAATTTGAAAGGTACCTAATCCCTTTATACAAGTATAACTTAAAGTATAAGGAATTAAACTTATACTTAAATGTTATACTTGTATAAAGTGGATATTATTAAAACCCATATTTAAAAATTTAAATAAACAATTATAATTTCCACCAAATATTTATAAACCAACTAGACTATGAAATTCCTATTAAACCATAACTAAATTTAATAGCAATCTAAGTATCCTAAATTTAATATTCATTGAAATCTAAAAACAAATAAAACCCCTACCACAAATTAAATTAAAAATAATAATTTAGAAGTGACTTATGGGGGGGACCCTGTGGGACCCGCACCCCATTGACCTATCACCCTGCGCGCTTTCCCAACTCACAGGTACTGCTACTGCAGTACCCGCTACCGTAGCAGTCAAGTACTATCGTAGCAGTGCCTGCCAGTGCTACGGTTGGGAACCGTGAGGAGAGTGGGGAAGGTGGTGGCCCCCACTTCCAAACTCTTTCATTTTTTTTTTTGTTTTGTTTTATATTAATTTATTTTTTTATAAATCATTTTTTCTTTCTAAAACAAAACTTTATTTAAGCATCTATAATTGTTTATGCATAACTTTATAACTATATAGTTTTGTTTTTATTTTTATTGTTTTACATTAATAATTTATTTATTAATTTTTGAAGCAAAACTTTATTTAAACATACATAATTATTCAAGTTTAACCTTATTTAAGCATAATATTATTTTGACAGCTAATAGATATATTATTTATTTTGACAGCAAATAAAATATAGAATACTACCCATATTTCTTATTGATAAACTATATACAAATAATCTATTTCTGAATTCATCCTATGCTTAAATAAGTGGTTGTCATTGTTCATTATTATAGCAATATATATATATATATTTATATAAACAGCTACTATGATATAGAAATTAATGACATAATACAATAATGTATTTACATCGGGCATAATACAATATCATATAAATGGCTCACAGAATAATGTATAAATATTTTGCACATATGGATACAAATAAACATATACAGCCGCATTCAAACATAACAAACATTCTTAATATAAAAGAGAATAATCTCTCAATATGGATTCCAACCTGGAGTCCTGCGGAGACCGGTTAATGAAGGAAGATCAAATCCTCTCCAACGTTTCCAGCTCTCCTTTGAATCCCTTTGCTTGCAATCTTCCAGCTTCTACCCGTAACAATCCAAATGCCAAACTCACTGAATAAGGGACTTCTCTCCTTAAAAATATCAATTTTTCTACAATAATAATACTAATCCTCTTCTCGAAATCAATTCTTCTCCCCAACTCCCATACACAGGAAATCCTTTCCTATAAATAGAATGGAGGAGGTGGTTGCACAGGTAATCCAACCGATGCAACCATCTCAACTATCCATTCGTTAATAGTTAATGGGATGGTTAGCAAAAATCATTCCCGTAAAGATGAATACATCTTAAATAAGACTATAATCTATGTTCCCTAAATTTAAGGGTGTTAAAATAAATAATATAATCCCAAAATTAATTTACTAACTTATTTAACTATGGTAATAGAATTTACCAATCCTAATTACCACTTATAAAAATAACATAAGAATAGTTTCCTTCACACAACTAATTAATTTATTATATAATAATATATTAATATATGTATTCATAGGCATATGTGTGCACCCATATGCTTATGGTACATATACCATAAATAAGACACATTATTATTAATATTAAATATTAAAATAACATTATTATAAAATATATTATTTATCCATACACTAATCCACATTCTAAAATATATATCAGGTAGCTACTAACATAAGTTTGATTTTTCCACTATTTATTTAAAATATTTTATTATTACTATTGTCATAGTCACTTTGTTATTATGAGTATTATAAAATAATACCATAAAATTATTCATTATTATAGGTATTAAAATCACATGATTTAAATCACATACCGACTCGTTCCTAATGAGATATGCTAGTATAATAGTAGCTACTACTAAAGATAAATTGCTAAATCATACCTTCAATGAACAATGATTCACATCAATATACCCTGAAGACAAGAACTAGCTACAAGATCCACAAATCCAACAACTAGGAGATCACACAATACATCCACACAAGGGACTGAATCAACACTTCCCACCTAAGGATAAAAGGATCAAAGGTGAAGTTTCTTCCTGTGGAACTTGGTGATATCTCCGTAACAACAACGACGATCGAGGATTTTGAGGGATCGCTCAAACCTGTGGAGCCAGGTGGAGACAATACCCGGTACAAGAAATCCTGCATCACCAAGAAGAGATGCATATATATACATATGGATATACAAATTAGATATATACAAGCAGATGACCAGGATCGATACATCGTGTGGACCTCAGCTAAGTGAGTAACTATGACTTCGTCCTGAGTCATGAAAACACATCAGACACATATCCATGAAACATAAAACATCATGATAATGGTTAGATTCAAATCATTGGGTTAGATCCATAAAACATATAAAAAAAATCTCATAAACATATACATGATAACCATAAATGAGCATATCCATCATATCATCATTCACAAAACATAAATGTAAATGTATAGTCCTGACCATCATAATAAAATGTCCAAATCAGCAAAGTCTAAGTATCACCATAGGAGAGGTATTACATCCTCCCCCCCTAGAGTTAGGCTTACTCCTGGAAGCCTACAAATAAATATGGATAGGCATCTCTAAGCCTAGCAGCATCTTCCCATGTGGTTGAAGAATCATCATTTGGGTCCCATTGGACCCTTGCCTACTCTATGGTTCGACCCGTGAGGGTCAGTGTCCGCTGCTCCAAAATGCGTACTGGCTCTAAAGCCAGCTGCCCGTCTGCACCTGTAATGCATTCCAATCCAACACATGAGTCACATCAGGAATATACTTCCTAAGAACTGAAACGTGAAATACATCATGAATACGAGCAAGGCTGCACGGCAAGGCAAGCCGATAAGCTATTGGTCCTATCCTCTCTAGGACCTCAAAAGGGCCAACAAATCGAGGTGCCAACTTGGAGCCTTTTCCGTAACGGATTGGACTCTTTCATGGACGCACCCTCAAAAAGACTCTATCACCAAGAGAGAAGTGTACATCGGTCCTATGAGCATCGGCATACTTCTTCTGCCTGTCCTGAGCTATCAAAATATGCTCTCTGATACGCTTGACCTGCTATTCCATATCCTGTAACATCTCAGGGCCTATGAGTACCCTGTCCTCCAGTCGGTCCCAACTTAAGGGAGTACGGCATGGACGACCATACAAAGCTTGAAAAGTGGATATACCTATGGAACTGTGATAACCATTATTATAAGAAAACTCCACCAAATATAGATACTCTTCCCAGTGGGTTTGTCTATCCATAACATACATCCTGAGCATGTCCTCAACAACCTGGTTGACTCGCTCTGTCTGCCCATTTGTCTCAGGATGATAGGTTGAACTAAAGTTGAGCTGAGTCCCTAAAGTATGCTGAAGTGAAGTCAAAAGAGCCGATGTGAATACTGGATCCCGATCAGATATGATTTTCTTGGGAATACCATGGACTCTCACAATGTCCTTCATGAATACTCTAGCTACAGAAGCTACTGAGTAGGAGGACTGCATGGGAGAAAAATGAGCTACCTTGGTGAGTCTATCAACTATTACCATGATAGCATCATGTCTCCTGGGAGTTACTGGAAGTCCCACAATAAAATCCATGGAAATAATGTCCCGTTTCCATTGTGGCACTAGGTGAGGTTGCAAAAGGCCAGCGGGATTTTGATGCTCGGCTTTCACTCTCTGACATTCCAAACATCTAACCACATAGTCTGCAATATCCCTCTTCATTTCTGACCAATAGTATAACTGACGTAAGTATGCATACATTTTCTTCACCCCAAGATCTGTCGAATAAGGAGCCTTGTGGCTTTCTGAAAGGATAAGTACACGAAGATCTCCTTCCATGGGCACATATATTTGATTTTGTTGTCACAACAACCCAAGGGTGTCTAAGGAATATCCTGAGAAGCAACCTTCCAAAGGTCTTCCTAACTCTATTTCTGTCTTAACCTCCTGAAACCAAGAGTCAGAAGTGAGAGCTTCCCTTATTCTTTTCTCCAAATCTGTGCTAAGGAATACTACTGATAAAACATGTCTGCACCTACTTAAAGCATCTACCACCACATTTGTCTTCCCTTGGATGTACTTAACCTCAAAATCATATTCACATAGGAATTCCATCCACCTACATTGTCTGGCATTTAGGTTGGGTTGAGAGATGATGTACTGAAGGCTCCGATGATCTGTTTGGAATTCAAACTTGTGACCCAATAGAAAGTGTCTCCACTTTACTAAGGCATGAACTACTGCTGCTAGTTCTAGATCATGGGTGGGGTAGTTGAGCTCATGATCTTTAAGTTTCCTTGACTCATAAGCCACAACTTGTCCTTCTTGCATAAGAACCGCCCCAATCCCTTCTAGTGAGGCATCTGTGCAAACTATGAAGTTTCCTGATGGTTCAAGAACCACCAAGATTGGAGCACTGGTTAATTTTTCCTTCAAACATTGGAAAGCGGCCTCACATTTTTCTGATCAAACAAACTTTTTGCCTTTCCTTTGCAAGGAAGTAATGGGATGTGCTATTCGAGAGAAATCTCTGACAAATCTTCTGTAATACCCAGCTAGTCCCATAAAGCTACAAACTTCAAGGACATTAGTCGGAGTTGGCCACTCCACTATGGCTTGAATTTTGGCTGGATCAACAGTGATGCCATTCCCTAATATGACGTGCCCTAGATACTTAACTTCTATCTGAAACAACTCACACTTTTCTGCATTGGCATAAAGTTGATTTTCCCTAAGGCACTGCAATACTTGGCAAAGATGAACCTCATGTTCTTCAAGAGTTTTAGAGAACACTAAGATATCATCTAAGAATACTATCACAAATTTATCCAAGTAGGTTCTAAAAACTCCATTCATTAAGCTCATGAATACAGAAGGAGCGTTTGTTAACCCAAATGGTACCACAGTGAACTCATAGTGACCATATCTGGTACGAAAAGCTATTCAATGAATATTAGCTTCCAAAATTCTAAGTTGATGGTATCCTGATTTGAGATCAATTTTTGAAAATATTTTTGCCCCTTTCATTTGATCAAATAGATCGTCGATGCGGGGTAAAGGATACCGATTCTTGATCGTGACTTTGTTGAGTTGACGGTAGTCAATGCACAAATGAAGAGAGCCATCTTTCTTCTTCACAAATATTACTGGTACACCCCATGGTGATACACTAGGTCTGATAAATCCTTTTTCCAAGAGGCCTTCCAACTGAAGCTTGAGTTCTTCAAGTTCTTGTGTGGTCATACGGTATGGAGCTTTGGAGATTGGTTCTGCTCCTGGAACCAACTCAATTCGAAAGTCTATGTCCCTTTTGGGAGGCATTCCTGGAATTTCTTTGGGAAAAACATGCAAGTACTCTTGTAATAGGGAATGATCTAGTGATACCTCCCCACTTTCTCCTTGGTCCAAGTCCTCTACTGATATTGCAAATAATTGGCATCCTTTGCGCATGCACCTCTTGAGCTGCATCACAAAAATCATGCAGAGAGAGATGGGTCGTTGCACCCCAACAATCTTCTTAGGTTCTCCTAAGTCATCTGAACACTGAATGCTTTTGTTTCTACAATCCAAAGTGGCTTTGTGAGCATCCAACCAGTCCATGCCCAAAACTACTCCATACGAACCTAGAGGAATTACTGTGAGATCTACTAACGTGGAAAAAGGTCCAAGTTCTAACTTGCAACTATGGACACAAGAGTCAGAGGTTATTCTTGTCTCGGAGGCTAGCTCAACCTACCACCTATCTTCCTGCCTTACTGCCTTCAGCCCACATTGCTCTACTAAAGAAGGTGAAATGAAAGAATCTGTTTCTCCTGAATCAAATAGTATGGTGGTAGAGATACCCCTTAACAAACCTGGGGTTTCGATGACTGTTCCCTGATGATTGGTTTGTCCATGGTCTAAGGTGGCAAATACTTGGTGAGTTCTGCCTGCATTACCTACTGTTGGTTCTGAAGAGGCCTGCCTATAGCTAGCTGCTGGAGTAGATTTCTGAGGGCAATTAAATGCAATGTTCCCATTTTAACCACAAGAGTAACATCTATTGTTCTTGAGAAAATTCCTTCCTGCAGAAGGTGCACTAGACTGTTAAAAGCTACCCCAACTAGAATTTTGAGGCATACTCTGAGTTGGCTGAGCGTTCGGGTATCGCTTTGCACGCTGCCAGTTGTGAGGATTGTTGGATTGAGAACCCCCACTTTTATTATTGTTTCCATTGTAATTGTTGTTTTTGCTGTTGTTGAAAAACTTCCTTTTCTGGTGGTTCTGACTTCCTTTAGGAGGATAGTTTTTAGGTCCAGGTGCACCTTGAGATTGATTTCCTTTGAAACCTGACCCGGCTTGGAAGGCATTACCCCCTTGGCCACTTGTCCGACCTCCCAACCCCAAGGCTATATTTTGTTCCTCAAGGTGAGCTTTGATGACTGCATCATTAACTGTCTGAGGTTCAAACATTCGTACACTACCAGCCAGGCGACCATTGAGTCCTCTAAGAAAGTGTTGAGTCAACATGGGTTCATCATCCTTATATCTTGAGTATGGCTTGAGTTACAAGAACTTCCTCTCAGAGTCATCAACTGACATAGTTAGCTGCCTTAGGTTGTGAAACTCTTCAGCTCTTTCGCGTCTCCAGTGGTCAGATAGAAATTTGGCTCGAAAGAGTTCTAGGAATAGTTCCCATGAAAGAGTGGTAATATCTATGTGAAGTTTCTCCCTCTTTGTTTCCCACCAAGTGGATGCAAAGTCTCTAAGGTGAATGACTACAAACCGTGCCTTAGTATTGCTGCTATAAGAGTGCATGGAGAAAAGCCTTTCTAGTTCTAGCAACCAAGTTTGCATGGTAGATCCACCTTGAGTTCCCTTAAATGGGTTAGTCTTAGTCCTAAGGAGATCTCTCATGTGAGAAGCATGCAAAGCATCTTCTTCCATTTCCTGATCTCTCCTCCTAGGACTCCTTTCCCTTTCCTCATGGTGAGTGTTAGACTCCCCACGGTGCCCTCTATCTTTCCCTGCATCAAACCTCTGCAATATCTGTTGTAGGAGCTCTTGTAATTGAGCCCCCTGAGAACCTCCAGATTGGTTATTAGATTGATCCCCTCTTCCCTCATATTTTTCTTTTTCTTGAGAACTTTCATGTTGAGATCTAGGAGGGGTGTTTTGGGCACCTCCCCTTCTACCACGGGTTACAAGAGGCATCCTGGACAAGTAAGGAGAAGGATAAGTTTGAGGGTCCTAGTTTGATTTTAGTCTTAAGTTTTTCTAAGATAAATAACAAGTTTAAGGAGCATGGGCCAAATTCCCTGGGCCCTAGTGTAGCAACTTAGTGCTCTGATACCAAAGAGGTCATGCCCCGCAAGGGAACCAAGGAAGAGAACAAAGATTCTCTTTATTAAAGAAAACCTAAGTAATAATTTATGAAAAATTTTGAATTTTTAAAACAATTATAAGAACAAAAATTAAACTTAGTTTCCTCCCAAGGTTCCCTTCTATTTAGTGCATGATTCATTCAAATCCATTAAGTAAACTAACAACAAGATTTATTTCCCAAAGCCAACTGCATCATATCTTTAAGAAATACAAAATAATTTCATTTCAACTTTCCATTTAAAAACCATCTATATTCCTAAGTATTCTTTATGAACAATCTAACCTTTAAATCAAATAGAATCATCTAAATCATTTGATACATTGCAATTAATACATTTGTTCTTCAATAGCCTTTTTCACTTAATCAATAATAAGAAATATAGTAATATACTTGAAATGGTACAAAATCCTTCAACATAGATCATATATATAAAGTTCACATCTCCCTTTCCCTTTTTCCTAAATCTACCCATTCCAAATACATCATTTTAAATTACATCAATGATTACATTACATGCATCTCCGCTCAGGAGGTAACAATAACTTTACATCATGAAAGATAATCACAAAGCCTTTATTCTTCAAAAACTAGTACATAAGCAAGCATGAATCTTCAAACACTGCATCCGCAAAAGATACCTCGATAAAATATTTACCACCCAACCATGTGGAAACCCAAAGGCCCACTACCTCATGCTAGGAGATAAACACCAAGGTCCACAAAGAAGGAATAGCTAGGCCAAACCTAGGGTTGGGTAACCTTTCCCAATAGCAGATAAAAGATGATCAAAGTATGAATCTTTCCCCAAAAGGCTCTAAGGCTTGGTAGAAACTCTAAGCAACAACCTAGGTGAGTGTCATCACATAGCCTTCACTCCTTGGGTTGTCCTGGTACTAGCCACTCTGGGCCCCAGCCCCCAAGTAGGCACATGCGAGATCGAATGCCTTTCATACTGATAAGCGCTATTCGATCGTACCTATGCATAGGTACCTTCTCCCACTCCCATCTATAGCCTTTACTAGCGCTAATGGCATGGGCGAGGCACATTTAATCTTTTTAATGTTTTAACCCATACCCATAAGTTTAATTAAGTTTTCACTTGTTAAATAACTCTTCAGTCAGTTATCCTGGTTCTAGCCACTTAGGGCCCCGGCCCCGCACTGAGAGCCACTCACTAGGTGTCGTTAGGTTTTCTACCCTTAACCCCCATTTCAAAATCACATCATAAACATAGTAGAAACATATCATAAACACATTTGTAAGATTGCATCAAAGAGTAGAAAATAATAAGATAGTTTATGAACATTTAGGGAAATTAGGAACGTTTAAGGATGTTTAGAATGTCCTGATCCTTTAGACAACCCTAAACCCTAAACTACTTCCTAAACACATCCTAACCCCTATTAAGGCATCTAAATGCATTGGATATAACCTCCGCCAAACATATTTAAGGTTTTCACAAATTTCCATATGCCAAAAGATAGTGTTCCATAAATTTCCATCTAAGTTTGAAATTTGACTAAATCTAATTTTATTAAAATCTAAAATCTAGAAGTTGCAGCTTAACTCCTAGAAATCTAAAACCTATTCCAATCAATTTGAAAGGTTCCTAATCCCTTTATACAAGTATAACTTAAAGTATAAGGAATTAAACTTATACTTAAATGTTATACTTGTATAAAGCGGATATTATTAAAACCCATATTTAAAAATTTAAATAAACAATTATAATTTCCACCAAATATTTATAAACCAACTAGACTATGAAATTCCTATTAAACCATAACTAAATTTAATAGCAATCTAAGTATCCTAAATTTAATATTCATTGAAATCTAAAAACAAATAAAACCCCTACCACAAATTAAATTAAAAATAATAATTTAGAAGTGACTTATGGGGGGGACCCTGTGGGCCCCGTACCCCATTGACCTACCGCCCTGGGCACTTTCCCAACTCACGGGTACTGCTACTGCAGTACCTGCTGCCGTAGCAGTCAGGTACTACCGTAGCAGTGCCTGCCAGTGCTACGGTTGGGAACCGTGAGGAGAGTGGGGAAGGTGGTGGCCCCCACTTCCAAACTCTTTCATTTTATTTTTTGTTTTGTTTTATATTAATTTATTTTTTTATAAATCATTTTTTCTTTTTAAAACAAAACTTTATTTAAGCATCTATAATTGTTTATGCATAACTTTATAACTATATAGTTTTTTTTTTTTTTTTATTGTTTTACATTAATAATTTATTTATTAATTTTTGAAGCACATCTTTATTTAAACATACATAATTATTCAAGTTTAACCTTATTTAAGCATAATATTATTTTGACAGCTAATAGATATATTATTTATTTTGACAGCAAATAAAATATAGAATACTACCCATATTTCTTATTGATAAACTATATACAAATAATATATTTCCGAATTCATCCTATGCTTAAATAAGCAACTATCATTCTTCATTATTATAGCAATTTATATATATTTGTATAAACAGCTACTATGATATAGAAATTAATGACATAATACAATAATGTATTTACATCGGGCATAATACAATATCATATAAATGGCTCACAGAATAATGTATAAATATTTTGCACATATGGATACAAATAAACATATACAGCCGCATTCAAACATAACAAACATTCTTAATATAAAAGAGAATAATCTCTCAGTATGGATTCCAACCTGGAGTCCTGCGGAGACCGGTTGATGAAGGAAGATCAAATCCTCTCCAATGTTTCCAGCTCTCCTTTGAATCCCTTTGCTTGCAATCTTCCAATTTCTACCCGTAACAATCCAAATGCCAAACTCACTGAATAAGGGACTTCTCTCCTTAAAAATATCAATTTTTCTACAATAATAATACTAATCCTCTTCTCGAAATCAATTCTTCTCCCCAACTCCCATACACAGGAAAGCCTTTCCTGTAAATAGAATGGAGGAGGTGGTTGCACATGTAATCCAACCGATGTAACCATCTCAACTATCCATTCGTTAATAGTTAATGGGATGGTTAGCAAAAATCATTCCCGTAAAGATGAATACATCTTAAATAAGACTATAATCTATGTTCCCTAAATTTAAGGGTGTTAAAATAAATAATATAATCCCAAAATTAATTTACTAACTTATTTAACTATGGTAATAGAATTTACCAATCCTAATTACCACTTATAAAAATAACATAAGAATAGTTTCCTTCACACAACTAATTAATTTATTATATAATAATATATTAATATATGTATTCATAGGCATATGTGTGCACCCATATGCTTATGGTACATATACCATAAATAAGACACATTATTATTAATATTAAATATTAAAATAACATTATTATAAAATATATTATTTATCCATACACTAATCCACATTCTAAAATATATATCAGGTAGCTACTAACATAAGTTTGATTTTTCCACTATTTATTTAAAATATTTTATTATTACTATTGTCATAGTCACTTTGTTATTATGAGTATTATAAAATAATACCATAAAATTATTCATTATTATAGGTATTAAAATCACATGATTTAAATCACATACCGACTCGTTCCTAATGAGATATGCTAGTATAATAGTAGCTACTACTAAAGATAAATTGCTAAATCATACCTTCAATAAACAATGATTCACATCAATATACCCTGAAGACAAGAACTAGCTACAAGATCCACAAATCCAACAACTAGGAGATCACACAATACATCCACACAAGGGACTGAATCAACACTTCCCACCTAAGGATAAAAGGATCAAAGGTGAAGTTTCTTCCTATGGAACCTGGTGATATCTCCGTAACAACAACGACGATCGAGGATTTTGAGGGATCACTCAAACCTTTGGAGCCAGGTGGAGACAATACCCGGTACCTGCAATCCTGCATCACCAAGAAGAGATGCATATATATACATATGGATATACAAATTAGATATATACAAGCAGATGACCAGGATCGATACATCGTGTGGACCTCAGCTAAGTGAGTAACTATGACTTCGTCCTGAGTCATGAAAACACATCAGACACATATCCATGAAACATAAAACATCATGATAATGGTTAGATTCAAATCATTTAGTTAGATCCATAAAACATATTAAAAAAATCTCATAAACATATAAATGATAACCATAAATGAGCATATCCATCATATCATCATTCACAAAACATAAATGTAAATGTATAGTCCTGACCATCATAATAAAATGTCCAAATCAGCAAAGTCTAAGTATCGCCATAGGAGAGGTATTACAATGAGAGCTAAACAAGCGCACAACCAAGCAATGTTGGAGATTGCATCTACCCTAAGTTATTCAGAATTTGAAGACATCAAAGATTGCACTAATGCGAAGCAAATGTGGGACACTCTTGCAAACATCTATGCTAGTGACATAAATGTACTGAGAGCAAAAGCTGAGAGCCTAAAAGGTAAATTTGATGAAATGAGAATGCAAGAAGGTGTGAATATTGCACAATATTGTGGTAGAATAAAAGAAGTTGTAAATGCTATTAGAGGAGAAAATAGAACTATTGATGATGAAACTATAATTGGAAAAGTATTGAGAACTCTATGTCCTATTTATGCCATCAAAATTTCAGCAATTCAAGAATCTAGATGTAACCCTAACAATGCTCTTACTTTGGAAAGTTTGGTTGGTAAGCTTACTGCTTTTGAACTTTATAACTATGATAACTTCACTGTTGCTAATGTTGAATATTATTTTAAGTCACAAATGGTTTTAAGTAAGTCAAAGAAGGAAAAAGAAAGATGCATCAGTGAGAGTGAAAGTGAAAGTGATACATCTGATGAAGAACTTGAGGATCTAGAAGCTCTTATGACTAGAAGACTGAAAAGGGGAAAAGGAAAGTATAAAAGTAAACTCCCTATTATATGTTTTTCATGTAATAAAGTTGGTCATATAGCTGCTAGATGTCCTGACAAGGATGATGAGGATGAAGAAAGAGACATCAAGCATAAAGAAAAAAGAGAAGATAGAGGTTACTGAAGGTACAAGGACTATAAAGGAAAAGGTAATAAATCATGCTATATTGCCGAAGAAGAGACTGACATTGATAGTGATGATTTTGAAATTGAAGTTATCTATGTTGCAATGAAAGATGAGTCTGATGAGGATGAGAAAACTGCATTGATATCTTGTGTGAACAAAAATGATAAATGGATTATTGACTGTGGTTATTCACATCACATGACTGGTGACAAGAGTAAGTTTGATACTTTAGATCATTATAAAGGTAAAAGTGTGAAATTTGGTAATGATGCACCATGTCCTATTAGAGGTAAAGGATTGATTAAGTTGACTAATAAGATCACTTGTGAGAATGCTTATTGGGTTGAGGGTCTTAGCTATAATCTATTGAGTGTTGCATAGCTTAATAGCACTGGTTACCCAGTGGAATTTCATCACAGGAAGGCCAAAATATTTGATGCCATTGGTCAACTGATTGGAAGTAGAGAATAGACAAGAGGTAATTTGTTCTATCTAGACCTATCTAAAGAAACATGTATGATTGCACAACTTGATGATATTTGGTTATGGCATAAGCGGCTATGTCATGTTAAATTTGATAATCTGGTAGAAATTAGTAAGAAGAAGAAAGTGAGAGGTTTGCCTAGATTGAAGAAACTTGAGAATATAATGTGCAAAGAATATCAGTTGGGTAAGATGACAAAGTCTAGTTTTAAGAGCAAGACTTTTACTTCTGAGAATGCTTTAGATTCAGTTCATACTAACCTTTGTGGACCTATTGGTGTATAAAGCTATTGTGGTGCTAGATATTTTATCCCGTTTGTCGATGATTATACCAGAATGATGAGTGTAATGTTCTTAAAAGAATAATCTGATGCTTTTCAAATTTTTAAGTGGTATTTGGCTAAGGTTGAAAAGGAGACAGGTAGGAACCTAAAGTGTATGAGATCTGACCAAGGTGGATAATTTATATCCAATGAATTAAATCTATTTCACAATGATAGAGGGATCAAAAGATAGATGGCTGTACCAAGAACTCCTCCCCATAACGGTATAGCGAAAAGAAGGAACAAATCTATCATGGATTTTGCAAGGACATTAATGATTGAAAAGAATGTTGCACAAAAGTAATGGAGAGAAGCTGTAAGTACATCTATTTATACTCTTAATCAAGTATAGATCAAAAAAGGTACAAATCTAACACCTTATGAGCTATGGCATGGGTATGCACCTAATGTAAAGTACTTTAGAATTTTTGGAAGCAAATGCTACATACTAAAGGACAATAGGAATGGAAAATTTGATGCTAAAAGTGATGAGGGCATATTCCTAGGCTATTCCACAAAAAGTAAACCTTATAAGTGTTTGAACTCTAACACTAACAAAATTATGGAAAGTGTGAATGTCAAAGTTGATGAGTATGCAGAGAAAAATGAAGCTGATAGCAAAAGAGAACTAGAAGATTATAGATCTTTTGTGTATATAGAGGAAGGAGAGGCAAATGACAAACTTGCACCTAATGCAAAGTCTCGGGTAAGCAATGTCGAGCATCAGGAAAACAATGTCAAGAGAGAAGAAGAACATGCCGAGTGAGTATCAGGAAGAGGTTGTCGAGCATTCGGAAGTTGAATCTGTCAATCTTGTTGGTGAACCTGAAGAGCAAGATGAAACGAGAGCAGAACCTGTTTTGGCACAATATGTAAGGAGACATCACAAGCTTGAACAGATCATTGGAGACAAAGATACTGGAGTTCTGACCAGAAGCAAGACAAGAGATCCTACATGTTTACTATGTATATTCGAGCCTAAGACAACAAGGGAGGCATTAGAAAATGAATATTGGATATGAGCAATGAATGAGGAGATAGAGCGGATATAGAAGAATGATACCTGGACTCTAGTGCTGAGACTAGAAAATAAAAATGTCATTAGAACAAAGTGGGTGTTCCGAAACAAGTTAAATGAGCATGGTCAAATCACAAGAAATTAAGCTAGGCTAGTATGCAAAGGCTACGCACAAGAAGAAGGAATAGATTATGGGGAGACATTTTCCCCTATAGCTAGATTAGGAGTAAGAACCCTACTTGCATAAGCTGCCTACAAAGATTTCAAGGTATACCAAATGGATGTTAAGTCTACATTTTTAAATGGTATATTAGAAGAAGAAGTGTACATTGCATTGAACAACTAGAAGGATTTGTTGATCCAAACAAAAGACACATGGTTTGCAAACTAAATAAAGCATTGTATGGACTAAAGCAAGCTCCCAGAGCATGGTATGAGAGACTGCACAACTACCTGATATAGATTGGATTCTCAAGGATAAATGACACAAGCAATCTATACATGAAAGATGAAGAAGGTAAAGGAATCTTGTTGGCTAATATTTTTGTAGATGATATTATATTTGGTGGACAAGATGCCTTGTGTATGAAATTTTCAAAGGAAATGCAAATTGAATTTGAAATGAGTATGTTTGGGGAGATCAAATTTTTTGTTGGTTTACAAGTATATCAAATGGAGAAAGCAATTTTCATCACCCAGTCTAAATATGTTCATGAGATACTGAAAACTTTTGGTATGGAAGATTCAAGTCTAGTAAGTACTCTCATGGCTACTGGACAAAAGTTGTCTAAAAATGATGATGTTGCAGAAGTAAACCAGACTTTGTATAAATCTATGATTGGAAAACTATAGTATGTTGTACACAATAGACCAGATATTGTTTTAGCTATTGGGGTTGTGGCAAGATTCTCTGCCAATCCTAAGGAAACTCACATGATGGTTGTTAAAAGGATAATGAGATATTTGAAAGGGACTGCTGACTATGGATTGTACTACAAGAAGCATGAAAAGTTTGAACTGAGAGTGTATACTGATGCTGATTGGGCAGGAAATGTGGATGACAGAAAGAGTACTAGTGGTGGAGATTTCTTTCTTGGATAAAGATTAGTTTCCTGGACAAGAAAGAAACAAAATTACATTTCCCAATCTACTGCTGAAGTCGAGTATGTGGCTGCAACAGTGAACTATTCAAACTTGGTATGGATAAAGCAATTGTTGGTAGGCATGAAAGAAGAGATCACTAAACCAGTTGTCATCTACTGTGACAACTGTTAGAGTAATAGATATATTTGACTTTATAATTAAATCATTTTGGTTTAATTAATTAAGTCCTCTATTATTCTATTTCACTTAATGATTTTGCAAGGACATTAATGATTGAAAAGAATGTTGCACAAAATTAATGGAGAGAAGCTGTAAGTACATCTGTTTATACTCTTAATCGAGTATAGATCAAAAAAGGTACAAATCTAACACCTTATGAGCTATGGCATGGGTATGCACCTAATGTAAAGTACTTTAAAATTTTTGGAAGCAAATGCTACATACTAAAGGACAATAGGAATGAAAAATTTGATGCTAAAAGTGATGAGGGCATATTCCTAGGCTATTCCACAAAAAGTAAACCTTATAAGTGTTTGAACTCTAACACTAACAAAATTATGGAAAGTGTGAATGTCAAAGTTGATGAGTATGCAGAGAAAAATGAAGCTGATAGCAAAAGAGAACCAGAAGATTACAGATCTTTTGTGTATATAGAGGAAGGAGAGGCAAATGACAAACTTGCACCTGATGCAAAGTCTCAGGTAAGCAATGTCGAGCATCAGGAAAATAATGTCGAGAGAGAAGAAGAACATGCCGAGTGAGTATCAGGAAGAGGTTGTCGAGCATTCAGAAGTTGAATTTGTCAATCTTGTTGGTGAACCTGAAGAGCAAGATGAAACGAGAGCAGAACCTATTTTGGCACAATATGTAAGGAGGCATCACAAGCCTGAACAGATCATTGGAGACAAAGATACTAGAGTTCTGACCAGAAGCAAGACAAGAGATCCTACATGTTTACTATGTATATTCGAGCCTAAGACAACAAGGGAGGCATTAGAAAATGAAGATTGGATACGAGCAATAAATGAGGAGATAGACCAGATAGAGAAGAATGATACCTGGACTCTGGTGCTGAGACTAGAAAATAAAAATGTCATTAGAACAAAGTGGGTGTTCCGAAACAAGCTGAATGAGCATGGTCAAATCACAAGAAATTAATCTAGGCTGGTATGCAAAGGCTATGCACAAGAAGAAGGAATAGATTATGGGGAGACATTTTCCCCTGTAGCTAGATTAGAAGGAGTAAGAACTCTACTTGCATAAGCTGCCTACAAAGATTTCAAGGTATACCAAATGGATGTTAAGTCTGCATTTTTAAATGGTATATTAGAAGAAGAAGTGTACATTGAACAACTAGAAAGATTTGTTGATCCAAACAAAAGACACATGGTTTGCAAACTGAATAAAGCATTGTATGGACTAAAGCAAGCTCCCAGAGCATGGTATGAGAGACTGCACAACTACCTGATATAGATTGGATTCTCAAGGATAAATGACACAAGCAATCTATACATGAAAAATGAAGAAGGTAAAGGAATCTTGTTGGCTAATATTTTTGTAGATGATATTATATTTGGTGGACAAGATGCCTTGTGTACGAAATTTTCAAATGAAATGCAAATTGAATTTGAAATGAGTATGTTTGGGGAGATCAAATTTTTTGTTGGTTTACAAGTATATCAAATGGAGAAAGCAATTTTCATCACCCAGTCTAAATATGTTCATGAGATACTGAAAACCTTTGGTATGGAAGATTCAAGTCCAGTAAGTACTCTCATGGCTACTGGACAAAAGTTGTCTAAAAATGATGATGTTGCAGAAGTAAACCAAACTTTGTATAAATTCATGATTGGAAAACTATAGTATGTTGTACACAACAGACCAGATATTGTTTTAGCTATTGGGGTTGTGGCAAGATTCTCTGCCAATCCTAAGGAAACTCACATGATGGTTGTTAAAAGGATAATGAGATATTTGAAAGGGACTGCTGACTATGGATTGTACTACAAGAAGCATGAAAAGTTTGAACTGAGAGTGTGTACTGATGCTGATTGGGCAGGAAATGTTGATGACAGAAAGAGTACTGGTGGTGGAGCTTTCTTTCTTGGATAGAGATTAGTTTCTTGGACAAGCAAGAAACAAAATTACATTTCCCAATCTACTGCTGAAGTCAAGTATGTGGCTGCAGCAATGAACTGTTCAAACTTGGTATGAATAAAGCAATTGTTGGTAGGCATGAAAGAAGAGATCACTAAACCAGTTGTCATCTACTGTGACAACTATTAGAGTAATAGATATATTTGACTTTATAATTAAATCATTTTGGTTTAATTAATTAAGTCCTCTATTATTCTATTTCACTTAAGCTTACTCTTTTTAGGTGAATAATAATTAATATTTATATTAATTATTATTCCTCAACCTAGCTTTGTGTGGCTTTAGGGTTTCCATCCTTATAAGCCGCTTTTGTAATTATTTGTTCATTCTCGCTTAATACAATTTGAGCTCTGACATTTTTGAGCACAAGAGGTTTTTTGCTTTTTCCATATTTTTGCTTCATTCTTTGTGACAGGTATTGTGCATGCAGCTGGATCTTAGAGTAGAATCTAATATTTCATCAGTTTCTGTAGCTTGTTTGAAGTTTGCTGAAGCTGTGGATCAAGCCCTTTCTTTCTGGGGTTTTCTATTATTTTTTTATATTGGATCTGGGGGCTTGCAATTTTTCAAAGCACTTTGGGCAAAAATTGACCTCATGATTGTGTCTAGAAGGCCCGAAATACCAAAAATCCATATAAAATTTGACCTTTTTGGACACTGAAGCTTCTGGAAAAAATTTGTTTTTCCTCCAGGCCGTACAAGGCACGTTTTTCAAAAAAAAAATTTAAAAAATCAATTTTTATTGAATTTTTATTATTTTTTAAGCATTTTAAAAATGCACCCAAGCTTACACAAACGCACCTCCCGCGCGCCACCAGGGGACCACCCGTGCTTCACCACGTGTCGGTGAGCCACCACCTCCAGCCCCCCTTCACCGGCTATGCCGCCTCTGCGTCGCCCGGCTGCAATGCCACCCGCGCGCCACTTGGTAGCCGCTCGGCCACCACCACCACTAGTAGCCCCACTCAGGGCACCTACATTAGCATGATGTCAATGACGGGCTAACGACAGCCATATGACCATCATTTTTAAGACAACACCTATGGTTTTCCAGCGAGCTTGCAATTTGGGGGTCCTGTTGGTTTTTTGCTCGTAACTTGAGCAAACGGACTCAAAAATGCAAGTATAGTATATCGTTGGAAAGGTTTTTCTGAGCTGGATCCAACCATGTTGGTTTCACCTTCAGATTTTTCTGTTTGAGTACCCATTTTTGGTGTCAAAGTTGAGGATTCATTTTCATCCTTCTCAGCACTTGGACATCAGGTTTTGTACTTGTACTTTATGTTTTCTTGTATATTTGGGGTGTACAGGGGTTTGATTGGTATTTTGTGGGGGGGGTGCATCTTTTTTTTCTATACTTTCAATTTCAGAGAGACCCTTCTACTTCTGTCTTCTTCTCTCAATGTCAGACCCTTCAATTGTGGGTCTGACCCCTCACAACTATCATACATGGAAAGCACAGATGACCAGACTCCTCATCTCACGAGGTTTATGGTCTTGTTTAGATGAGGTACAACCTATTCTGAAGTGTCTGTTTGAGGTCATGCAACAGAAGAACAAAATGGATGAAGCCATGGGTTTGATTGCACTGAACATATCTGACAGTCTCCTGTTTCACCTGGATGGTTTGACCACTCCTAGGGCTATTTGGGGCAAGTTGTCAACCTTGTTTGGCATAGTGAACACATTTTGGGCACTTCAACTTGATGTAGAGTTGACCCCTTTGACTCCTAATTTCCCCACTATAGAGGACTTCTTGATGAAGTTCAAGTCTCTGCGTACAATTTTGCAAGGATGTGGGAAAATCAAGACAGATGATGAGTGTATCTATCTGATACTCTCAAAGTTGCGAGGATAGTATCAGATCTTTTCTTCCACTTTCTATTCCACTATGGATTCTTTGGGTACCAGACATGTTATGCCCTCTTTTGAGACTTTCTGTGATAGGTTGACTCGTGAGTAGTCCAAGCTCATTCAGATGGATTCTCTTGCAGGTTCACAGTCACAGGCATTGCTTGCCAAGACACCTCAAAATTCACAGAAGCAAAAGTCAAAGCAGATATCTGATTCCTCTTCTCAACACTTTACTGGCCCACCATCTTCTTCTAAGAAGGAGAAACAGAAGACTAAGAGCCCTACCTGTTCCTATTTTCAGAAGGGACCTCATGATGAGTCACATTGTTTTCATAAGAGATTTGATGGATATGAGAAACAGATTGTAGATTTGCAAGCTCTCCTTCAGAAGAGCACTATTTCCTCTCCATCCTCTTCCACCTCACAAGGGTTTTCTTTTCAGTCTTCTGCCTCATCTTCGACATCTAGATAGGATCTTGGATAGGGTCATGCATTACAAGCTTCCATTGCATCCCCTTCATAGGTCCCTTGGATATTGGATTCAGGTGCTTCTCAACATATGGCATCTTCTCGGGAGATCTTCTCTTCTTTTGAGGCTTCTCCTATTCCCCATATTATCATTGGGAATAACACTATTATGACGGTCTGTGGGAAAGGCACTGTATGCATTCAGGATGGCACATTCAATGATGTGTTGTATGTTCCATCTCTGTTTGCAAACCTTCTCTCGGTTTATCAGATTACTCATAGTGGGTCAGGGAAGATAGTTGAGTTCACTCTAGATTCAGTTTTCATCTGGGATAGTATGATAGGAGGTATTGTTACTATAGGGACAGTTGATCATTCCACCCGTCTCTACTCCTTTTCACACTTTGGTCCACCTTTTCCAGAGCATGACTCTCCTCCTTTGAGAGAGAATCATGTGCTACAGTCAAGTCACTTGAACCTCTGTGTGGTTCCTGAGACTACTGTTGTGACTTCCATGCCACCTCCTATTGAGCTCTTTTCTATTTAGCAGGGTTCTTCTTCAGCACTTCCTAATCCTTCAGCTCCATTCATCGAGCCACCAGGTGCAGTTGTTGAGGATTCTACAGAGGACATTCATCTCCTCTTTGATGATAGTGTCAGCACACCTATCATACCACTTACATTGGGGATTCCCTTTCAGGATCCTCATGTCTACTCCTTTGAGCATCAGCTCAGCCTTCCAGTGACACCTCAACTTTTGAGGTTCCCTCTATAGTGTCCACTGACTTTCACTCCTCTGCATTTGAGTCATAGTGGTTTGTTCATTGATCCAAGGGTTCTTTCATTCCAGGGGGGCTTTGGAGCCTCGACTCTCTCTCATGGGGGGTTGGTAGCATGCATTGTACTTATGGCTTTGAGAGAGTCTCTTGAAGTCATTCTTTTTGTCTTTGCTTTCTTTTACATCTCTTTTTGGAGAGGAGTTTTTCTCACTGGGTTTTCTCCTTTACTCCGGTTTATAGAGATTTCCTTGTACTGGGTACCTAATCAGTCCTTGTTGTCAGGACCCATTTTTTTGCTTTCATAGCTGTGCTAGGTTAGCTTCCTCCTAAGCTATGCTTAAGGGGGGTGTTAGAGTAATAGATACATTTGACTTTATAATTAAATCATTTTGGTTTAATTAATTAAGTCCTCTATTATTCTATTTCACTTAATCTTACTCCTTTTAGGTGAATAATAATTAATATTTATATTAATTATTATTCCTCAACCTAGCTTTGTGTGGCTTTAGGGTTTCCATTCTTATAAGCCACTTTTGTAATTATTTGTTCATTCTCGCTTAATACAATTTGAGCTCTGACATTTTTTAGCACAAGAGGTTTTTTGCTTTTTCCATATTTTTGCTTCATTCTTTGTGACAGGTATTATGCATGCAGCTGGATCTTGGAGTTAAATATGATATTTCATCAACAAGTGCTATCAACATCTCTAAGAATCTAGTGATGCATACAAAGACCAAACACATCACCATCAAGTATCATTACTTGAGGGAACTAGTACCTGATAAATAGGTCTGAATGGAATATGTGAATACAAAGGAACAAATAGAAGACATATTCACTAAAGATTTACCTAAAGAAGCTCATGAATATCTGAGAGGTCAATTAGGGGTTCTTTCCCTAACTGAGGCTCTCTAGTCAAGCTAGGAGCACTGCATCAAATGTGCTACAAAGAGTATCTGACAAATTGATGCAGAGATAGGTCACACTTTAGGAGCATCCTAGAGTTGTGAAAAGCACAACAAAGCCAAGAATCAGTCATAAGCAAAGATGACAGAGGGAGAAATACTGTTACTGAACTAAAAAATGATATCTACATCTAAAGGATGTATGTTTTAGTTTCTTCTTTGGCATTTTTGTCAAAAAGGGAGATGATCATAGATGAATACACTGTAAGGAAACTCAAGTGCGGAAACAGCTTCCTACACTAATCTCTAAAGGAAAGTATTGTGCAAATTCTTTTAAATCCTTACAATTTCAGATTCGTTAACTACTTTAACAATGATATTACAACCATATACCATGCATACAGAAAATAGAGAATGACACAATGATTTACCCTGGGGAAACCTTTCGGTAAAAACCCCAGTACTCCAAAACTTGCAGAGTGTATTAATCAAAACTATTATAGTTTACAATACACTTGCAATGCAAGTTTTTTAAGAAGATTTTTCCAACTCTTGAAGACAAATCATGGTAGCATAAAATGTTCCAACAATACACTAACTTCTCCTATCTTCACAACCCTAAAAAATGCTTATATCATGCACTTCCCTTTTTAGGGCAACTTCCAAAGATAGTCGTATTAGGGTTTTACCATTCTCCAAGAAAATAGGAGCCCCACAATTGGGGAAGAGTGTATAGTACTCAACTTTATCAGTTGCCACATGTCTTCACTCAGCATTGATTCTTTCAGACATAGCTCTTACGTGTCATAGGAATCCATCATAACTATTTCAGCCATGATCTCCTTACACACAATTCAAGATGTTGACACATCAAGTGGAGTGACACATCAACATGCCAACTGGACATGTACACTCACACTTAATTACATTATTTGCAAGAAATACATTTTACAAAATAAATAATAAGAATAGGAATTATCCAAGGTTGAGACACCTTATTCCTAACATACACATGGTGAGATTTCATGGAAGATCAAGTAAGAGAGAGAGATTCAGTGGATGGTCATACAAGCATGGCTAATTTATTCTATATCAGAATGAAGCTAAGGATATTATAAATATTTCTGATGGACATATAAATGTTGGATTGGTTGGTGATTCATGTGTTATTCATATGGTGTTTCCATCAATGCCAAAGAGGGATATTGTTGGAAACTGTAATTGAAGCAATTGTTGTATTGTCATTGATGTCAAATCTTAACTGATAAGATTGTTGCTATCTAAGAAAGTACTATATCTATTTGATTGTTGTGAAAGAGGTAGGCAAGGTTGGTAACAATAGCACCTAAGGAAAGGTTGAGTTATCTTGATACTTCAATGAGTACTTGATTATGTGGCACAATGATAAGATAATGTATTGTTTATCTAAGTAAGAATGAAGACTAAACTGGTAGGCTTAACTGAGAAAAAGTGAAGAAATCTAGTTTAAGCCGAGTGATGTTAGTGTCGACCAAGCTAGTATATGCCAAGTAAATTTAGTGTTGATCAAACATCAGTTAATTGCCGAGGAAACAGTTTTTGAGGTAACCGAACTTTCTAATGAAGACCGAGGAGTTGAACATTGTATTGACCGAGTGTTAGTAATTTACATTTGAGAAGAATTCAGATTTCCAGCCGACATAGTTGAATTCTTGGATTATGTAAAACATGTTGACTTTATTTATTGATTGTACAAAAGCATGTAATGCACTATAAAATATATTATTGTAAATCTATTAAGAGATTTGAGATATTTCTAGAAGGATAGACGAAGAAAATAAAGTTGGAAGGATTCGATGAATCTGACCTAACCCTAAGATCTACGAAGGAGATTAAGTGACAAAATATGTATTGACCTAATTGAGGAAGTATTAAGGAAACCTAAGCATGAGGTTGAAGAGAGGAGAGGATGCTGGAAGTATTGTTGATGTTATTGATTGTCTAAGAAGAAAAGGCTAAAGGAGAAGTGTTGTGATTGCTTGAAGAGATTTTCGAGCAGATCAGTGATGGAGATGGTAAAGGTTCACAGTCAGTAAGCTAGCATATGTGTATGGAATTGGATCGGATATTTGAAAAATGAGTTGTATGTTTTTCAAATCAATACTATTGTTATTTTCTAACCATTGTATCAGTCAAAATCATTTTAACAGAGGTTGACCTAATAGTCATTTGTATAAATCCTTTGAACAAGGTTGCATTCTAATGGGATGTATGTAAGTCCTATAAAAAGGTGCACTTTTAACAGAGTGGTTTAAATTCTTTAACAGGGGCACACCTGACAGTGTGTTTGTAACCTTTGATAGGGTTGGCTTTTCATAGAGCTCACTTCATAAGAGTGAAAATAATAGTAACATGTTACATAGTGGTTTTTTCCTAATTGGGTTTCCACTATAAATCCTGGTGTTAATACTTGTGTGAATATTTTGGTTTGAACATTTCTGTGTTTTACAAGTTAGATACTATTGGATAGTGGACTGGACTGTTATATCTTTCTGTTATGCAATCAGTAATGACCAAGTAGCTGTTGGTTGTTGGATCTGATTTGTTGAAGAGTTTTAAAGTTTTTTTTATATATCTGGACCTGAGAACAATTGATTCACCCCCCCCCCCCTCTCTGTTGTTCTAAATCATATTAACACAAGGTACTTCTACAACCAATTCTCCTCACTTGGTTAAAAAATATCAAATAAATTCATTAGAAAATCCATATTTCTTATAATGACATCACACTAAGCCCAGAATCCCTTCTTATCTTTCGAGAAGAGAATGGGTTAGGTGGTAAATGGACGATTCTAAAGCATCAATATGTCATAGTTTCCTGACCAAGAGATAGTGAGGTATGTCTAATATTAAACAAAACCCTATCTAGGTCTACCAAAATGTCTTCAATGAAGAGCTCTCTACATAGCCTTGCTATGTTATTCCTATTATTAAAGACATGCATATAAATGGCTATAAACATTGCAAGAATGTCAAGATTAGCTTGAAAAAAATCCTTGCAATTAATGAATTGATCCCCTAAACTTTTTATGACTACTCTACAAATTATCCTATTTTTCACCATGCCTATTTGGAAAATTTTGTCCATTGTGAGCTCATTATCAAAATCCATTAGCCTATTTTGGCTTCCCATCTCAATGGGTGTCTCCATTATAAAGGGAGAGCTTGAGTCGAATACTAAAATTAGAGAAAGAAAGACACTCAAAATAACACAAAAGGTTACTTCTTAAAAAGGACGAAGATCATCATCACCTTTTCATCATCCAAGAAATCATATCTCATTAATTTTTTTAGCCATGTAAACCAGCTAGTCTGACATCAAAAAAATGATGTGTGAGGGTGATCCATCAATGCTTACCTTTCAAAACCAAGACAAAGAGAGTGATAAAAAAGGCAGCTAAAGACAACTCAAAAAAGTGTACAACATGGGTCAAAGGCCAAGGTGGGAGGAAAGATAAAAGACAACCAAATTAAAATCTTAGAGATCTCCAATAAAAGAAAAATATCTGGATTTCCTGACAGATGATGGATTTCCATAAATGGTCAACCCCGATTTCAAGAGAAAGTGATTGAAAGGACAATCAAAGACAACACATCTAAAGTGTGTGATATGGGTTAACGACCAAGGTGGAGAGAAAGGTTCTTGGAAGAACTAAAGGTCCTTGAAAGGGGCAAATTCACCAAAAAATGACAAATAGCCGATTTAGACCAAATGAATAAATATAAGAATAAAATATTGCAGAAGGGTGTATATGTGTGTGTGTGTGTGTGTGTGTGTGTGTGTGTGTGTGTGTGTGTGTGTGTGTGTGTGTGTGTTCACCTATAAATTGACAAAAGTTATAGATTAGCCCATAAACAATGCAAATCAATATGTTCCTATGATACCCTAAACATTCTGTTATGCTCAGTATGAATAAAAAAAAATTGTATATATATATATATATATATATATATATATATATATATATATATATATATATATATATATATATATATATATATATATATATATATATATATATATATATATATATATATATAGATTGATATATATTTTAATTATATATATACAAGTTACTTAAAAATATATATTTATAAAAATAGACACCACTCTAGTGACTCAGTCCATTAATATAAATTACATTGAGATTTATGACAAAGGAGCTATATGCTCGAATCCTCCAAGTTATGTAGAAAATTTTCTCAAGAACAAAAAAGAGTAAGTTTCTCTGATAGTATCTTTTTGAAATAAACCTCAAATTATTTGCAAAGCTATCTGACCAAACTAGCTTATTAAGTAAATATGTCATATATAAATAAGGAAGGTTTTGAGTATTAGAAAAAGTAATCGTCTATCATCGATGATTCATTAGTCTTCTTATCTAGTAATAATGTCCATTTAGCCCACAATTCTATTTGAAACCAAAATTACGGATCTACAAGGCTGCCTTGGCCCCTTTAATCTACCCTAGCCTTGTCTTTGAAGCCCCTCATTGGCTTATTGGTATTTTCTTCTTCTGAATCATCCTCACTATGATCCACTTTGTCTACCTTCATAAACCATTCCAATCCTTTCCACTCTTTGCAGATTCAAACCTTCATGATGCTTAATAGGAACATCCAATTCCTATGAATGGTGGGCATTCTACGAACAAAGGCACAATAATCTTGGATTTCCAGAATTGGATAAATAGGGATGGCCCTATCTCTTACCCCATAGTCACTTCTTTTTGGGATACAAATATTTTCATTGATATTTCCTAATATAATGTCTAATTCTATCAGAAGGTACTTTTTGAACAAAATCTTACACAGGTCATTGATGGTTGGCTTGTATCTGTTAACATGTAGTATAGTGGAAGTAAACATTGCCACTACCTCCATGTTATTCTTTGGCCTATCTTTCAGTATGGAGAACTCCTTCCCTACTAGCTTTAACACTACTCTAAGGATTAGGCTATGTTTAGCCTTCATTATTTTCCCCAGATTTATTTTTGTTATCTCTCCCTATAAAGACATCTCCCTCTTTCTTGGTTTCATATGGATCAGTGTATCCATGGCTTCTCTACCTCTACAAATTTTTGGGTGTAATACTAACTATATTGAGAGGAGCTATCTAAATTCCCTTATTACGTGTGGACTTGTTTGTAAAACCCGTCTATAAATGCCTAAATGGCTGGTATAATAATGACAAATCCTTCTCCTAAGCTTTCTACCATACTTTCTATTTATCTTTTTAGACATATCTAACACCACGTTAGTCCATAAATTATTGAAAGATGAGGGTGGAAAGGCATGAAGATTGATTTAATAATGATAAGGCACATTAGTCATCATCACCTTGAGGGATGAGTGTTACTTGGTAATCATAAAAGGCATTGATTGTAAGAAAGTGATTATTACAATACAAAAGGACTAGCATCAATTTTAATAATTAACCTTGAGATTAATAAAAAATGTTTAACCCAACTACTGAAGATATGTTTTGGTTTTATTTGCTAAGTTTCCTTTATATCATATATTTAATCTAGTACTACATCATTCATTATATTAAGCTTAATATTAATACTCCTCTCCCTTGAGAATCAAGAATCCATCCAAAGATCATCCAATTCCCCTCGTCTCCCCATTAGCACCTAAGTTGGCTAAATTATCTGCTACTACATTACCCTCCATGTAAGTATGATTAAAGTAACATGTTTAAATAATATTAATAGTTCTACATTATGCTTAACCAATCCATTAAGCTATCAGTTTTGAGTCTCTTCTTTCCTAATAGAATTGATAACTAATGTTGAATCGCCTTCTATTTCTAGCCTCTCTAAATTTAATTTTTTACACAATCCTAGTCCCTCCAATAATTTTTTTAACTCCACTACATTGTTAGTGGTGATACCTATGGGTTTACCTAGTTTTGCAATTAGTTTCCCTTTACAATTGTGGATGCAACACCCAATACCAGCTACCCCCTGGTTGCCTCTTGAGGCACCATCAAAATTTAACTTAAACCACCCTTCTTTTGGTCGTTTCCTACTACATTCCTTTCTCAACCTACCTAAGAGATCTTTTCCATTACCAATGAAGGTTGGCATCTTTAGACCTTGCCACTTATTTCTAATCTTATCATCCCAATGGGTAAATACTTTACCTATTTTACTTCCCAAATTTATTCTATTGACTATTTCCACTACAGTTGCTTCTACTTTATTGGTAAATTGGTCCCAACTTAACTCTTTGTCTTTGAATATTCTTCTATTCCTTTCCTTCCATAATTCCCATAGTAGAATAGAGGGGGATATAATCCATAGATTATTGTATACTTCTTTCTACCTATATGTGGGCCAGCTACAAAATAGGTCCATCACAAATTTTGGTAGAGTGGTTTTCCAATTAAGTTTATTTAAAATCCATTTCCAACATTTGTTAGAAAAATCACAATTTAAAAGTAAATTATTAACTGTTTCCTCCTCATTTTTGTAGAGTGCACATCTTCAAAGGCCTTGATACCCCATCTTCCAAAACCATTCAGTAGTGATAATTTTTTTTGTGATGTTTCCCATGCAAACACTCCTACTTTTGGCAAGCATTCTTTACCCCAACAAAGCTTCATTGGTATCCTGGTTTGCCTAAACTATTTCTAATTATAAAGAATGGTATATCCTTCCTTTGTTATATATTCCTCACTCTTGGTAAAAGCCAAAACTATCTTATCCATCTAAAAGCCAGGGCAAATTAGTCTCAATCCTAAGATTTTCATTAGTCTATTCTTGAAGTCTGTCGAGATCCCTTGACTAGAACCTAGCTCCCATTTCCATCCTAATGCTCGATTCTTGTTTAGGAATACCAATTAATCTTTGACATAAATACCCATTTATCTTTTGAGGGTTTCTAAAGTTTTTTGATCATTCATAAGAGAAGAGAGTGTTGGGAGCCCTCCCCACAATTCATCCCAAAAGAGAGCTGAGCCTCCATATCCAATGTTCCATGAGATGCCATCGCTTATGATATTTTTGCATTCTTTCATAAAGTTTCAAATTCTTGAGCGATTAGGAGGATTAACATGTCTAAAAATACTCAGGTTATTCATTTCCGTCAAGATATTTATATCTGATGATTTTTTCCCATTTAAGGTTCAGCTATTTATACATTCTCCAGATCAATTTTTCTCCTAATGCTAGGTTCTAGTATTTAATATCTTTAAGGTCTAATCCCCCTTCTTTTGGTGCTGCATAACTTGTCCCATGCAATAAGGGATACCCTTTCTTTATCTATTGATCATTTCCAAAAGAGCTTGAATTTCTAAATAAGCTTGTTTCTTGCCTCTGTTGGGATTTTGAAACAAGACATTTGTTATATTGGGAGAGAGTAAAGTACCAATTTTAGCATTGTTAATTTGTCAACTGAAGAGAGCTATTTTCCTCTCCAAGATCCTACCTTCTTGTCTACCTTGCTCAAAAGATTTCCCTAGAGATTATTGCCCCTTGATCCTTTGTCTAAAGGAACTCCTAAGTGCTTGTTAAGAAGAATCCCTTTCCTAGAATCCAAAATGTTGCATATCTCATCTTCTCTCTATAAACTTGTATTAAAGAAGAATATGTCTAATTATTTTTATTAATTAATTATCCTAAATCCTTTGAATAGTCTTCTAAGATTATTTTTATCCATCTAGCTTCTAAAATCTCAGCTTTACCATATAGCATCGTATCATCCAAAAATTGTTGATGTGTTGTTGGTTCCATCTCACTTGTTATCTTGATACCTTTTACTTCACCTCATTCCCTTGCCTTAATAATTGACCTACCTAATGCTTCAACCATAATGATAAACAAAAAAGGTGATAAAGGATCCCCTTGCCTTAGACCCCTCAAGATATCAAATTAGTCTTTTGGTGTCCCATTTACTAAGACCATCATTTTTAATGTAGGAATGCATTCAAAGACTGGGTTAATACATTTATTTGAGAACCTAAAGGATTTCAGATATTTACATATAAATCTCCACTCCACCTTATCACAAGCCTTCTTAATATCCAATTTTATAAGTATATTGGGTTCCCAATTATGTTGAATTGAATGTATGGATTATTGGGATATTATTATCCCATCTAATATGGATCTACCTAGGAAAAAGCTCATTTTCTCTTCTTCTATAATGATTGGGAGGAGTTTCTTAATCCTATTAGCCATTATTTTAGTTAACATTTTGTATATCGTGTTACAAAGGGAGATAGGCCTAAAATCATCGAAACTCAAGACCTGGCCTTTTTTTGAAATGAGGGATATAAAAGTGTTGTTAAGTTCCATTAATAGCTTACTTGAGTTTATAATGTTTTCCACAACCTCTGCCACTTCATTCGCTAGGAAGGACCAACATTTTTGGTAGAAGAAGGTAGGAAACCCATCTAGTTTGGGGGACTTGTTTGGGTGAAGTTACATTAAAAAGATATCTATTTCTTCTTTAGTAAATTGGGAATTCAACATTTTGTTATGACCTTCATTGAGAAGTTTGGGGATACTTCCTATTATAGTGTACTATACTACTATACTAGAGCCTTCCCAGTTATTTAACAAATCATTAAAGTACTTGACCAATTCATTTTCTATGTCTATCGGGTCTTCTACTAGGGTACCATTAGATATTCTAATAGACTTGATTTGATTGATATTTCTTCTAATTTCAGTGCTATTGTGGAAGAACTTAGTGTTTTTGTCTCCTTTTGCTAACCATATTTCTCTTTACTTTTGTCTCCAAAAGATTTATTCTTTTGCCAGAATATCTTCATGATTCTTAAGTAGCTCTTTTTCCTTTAAATAATTCCCCTGGTCCATCCCTTCCTTGAGAATCTTTTTGTTGAGATGACCCAATTCCTTTTTTATGTTTTGCTTGATTTCAAATATATTGCCAAAGTTATTCTTGTTCCAATGCTTCAATTTACTTTTAGGAGCCTTTAGCTTAGACATGAATACAAAAGCCTTAGAACCTTCAAACTTTTCCTCCTTCCACTAGTTATCCAAAGTTTCTATAAAATTTTCCTCTCTGGACCACATTTTCTCAAATTTAAAGGGACACCTAATGGGTTTACCATCCTCTTTAATGGAGAGAGACCAAGAAATGATCCAAGCTAGAGATTGGGAGTATAGAGGATTCCAAGTTCTTATCAAAGTTAATGAGATTCCCTTTGAAGAAAAATCTATCTAGTTTTTCCACTATGTTAATAAACCCTAGTCTTCTATTACTCCAAGTATAAATACCATTTACCATCTTGATTTCCATCATTTCATGCTTGAACACCCAGTATCTAAAATCCAAAATAGCTTGAGTTTCTCTTGTCAATCCTCCTAGTTTATTGTTGAGGTTAAGTATTACATTGAAGTCTCCTCCTATAATAAATTTCTGATTTGGGAAGGTTGCAAATAACTCCCCTACCTCTTCCCATACTATCCTTTTCTCTAGAAGGGGGATGTGCCCATATATGTTGACCAGAATAAACTTCAAGTTGTTATTAATGCTCCTGACTTCTCCAATCATCCAATATCTTCCATTCCTTATTTGAGAAAATGAGACTACTCTAGGGTTCCATAAAATCCCTAAACCGGCTGAAGCTCCTTGTGATGGCTCCCCCTCCAAATTCCATACCCCTAACTTTTTACCTAATTCCTTGACTTCCTCACTTCAAAGTTTAGTTTCTTGCACAAAAATAATATCTGCCTCAAAATTTTTAATACAACACTTTATAAGGCATTGTTTGTTAGGGGCATTAAGGTCCCTAACATTCCATGTAATAAACTTCATGGCTCATTAGGAAGGAAAATCCCTTTCCCTGTATACAAGGTAGTGATCTTAGCCTATCCAATAGCCTACACATATTCTCTCCTAAGGTCGCTTAAGGAATTCCTACCTCTCCTTCTATTAACCTTAACACAATTTGCCTCCTCTTTCTCCTTTCATCCCTGGATCAAACCTAGCCTTCTCTACTCTACTACTGGAACACTCTTGTTTAGCACTAAATCCTCCTCATTCCCTATCTCCTCCTCAACTCTGAGAGAATTAACAACCCTTAAGAGTAATTCTTTTCCCTTTCTCTATTTGCCCTCTGATATTAGATCTAATCCTAAAAAAATCCCCTAATTCCTCCAATTATTCCTTTTCCAAATCATTAGTTTCTTGTATTATGTCTTCTCCCTCTTCCTCTTCTAACCTCTAGGTCACCCTTTCTACATCTTGCCCCTAGCTACTATTTCATAGAGATGTGCCAAAATCCCATTCTAATTGAGCCTTATCAATATTCCTCAGCTCTTGGTTTACCACCCTACTCATTGCCTCTGTCTAATCTAAAATGTCTTTCAAAGATTCATTATACTCCTCTACACTAATATCCTTAGGAGGAGTCTCCTCCTCTTCTGAAATTTCTCCTTTGCCTATTATAATCTTCTCTCTATCCCCATTTTGATCAACACTTATCAGGTTTAGTTCCTTATTTAATTTTGCATTCTGTAAGATTTTATTCTTTGTTACCGTCTCCCTTGCTTCTTGATCAATTTCTTCCTCATTGATTCCCACTATTTCACCTTCCTCTACTTCCTCTTCTCGAGTCTGAGAACTATTTACTACCATTAAGCCTCCCCATTGATCAATAAATCTTACTTCCCCCTCCTGTCTCTGATCATCTTCTTCCTCTAGGATTTCATCCTCCTGCACCTTTCCCTTAAATAATTTTGGTTGGATTTCATATGACTCTTCCTTGATTTTGATTACTATCAGTTTTAATGAACTAATCTTAATGTCCATACTAACTAGAATAACATAGTTATCATAAGCATATGGTCTTTCCTCCATACCCACATATGTTCTTAGTAGATTATCCAGATTAAAATTTGGTTGCCACTCTAGGAATTTAAAACTATGACCTATAAAGCAGGGTGATTCCCCATTCAAAAATCTATTTCTAAGATCTTCTTTACATCTGATATATAAGAATTCTTCTAATAAAATCAATATACTTACTTGGTGTTTGAAGGTTTTGAGGAACCAATCTACTATTTGTTCTACTGGTAACCTAAAACCATACCATCTTTCAAAAACTCCAATTTTTTGGCATAATCTTCGCGATAGCTCAATCGTCCCATCTTTGATTTTCATCATCATCTTATCTTCAGAGTTTGAGTTGATGATTTTCTGCTGCAAAGCCTCCTTTTGACTATTCCCTTGGGAGTTCATTCACTGCCCTTCAATTGGATTCATGATACACTCCTCCTTCCTTCTTAGGTAATTAGGGTTTTTACCTCCTACCAGCCTTAGATTTGTTTGATGAATTGTAAGACGTCTGTTGGAATACTTTTTGGGAAATGGTTTTAAAGAACGTTCTTCTACAAAACACATATTATGGAAATGATTTCAGCTAAGGGGGATTTTCCCTAGTCAGACCTGACTCCATGAATGAAAATATTGTTGATTCTTGTTTGTTGTCCATTTGTTGGATCTGTAGTCCCAACTATCAAAACCCTTTCTTTCAGCCCTTAGGGTTTTTCTTGATTTCACAGTTTTCCATTCCTGACCCCCCTAGCTTGAGGAAGGGGAGCCTGGTTCCCCCAAGCTATTCTCGCATATTTTGTTTTTATAAAGACATATTCCTATTGTTCTAGGTTCACATTTTTGCTATAGAGAAGAGCCATGTTTTTACCGACTCTAGAGGTAGTAATATAGATATAGATATAGATATAGATATAGATATAGATATAGATATATGCAAATTAGATGTCTAACAACTAGAAATAATAAATTAACTATTAAAGCCAATGAATCTATCTAATGCAAACACAATGAAGAATGCAAAGTAACTATGAAATGATGAAACTAATTTAATTACCTTCACCTCCCATGCAGCTTGTCTCCATTGTCCTCCTAGCTTTGATTTCTTGAAGATGTTGAGCTCTTAGATTTCCACAATGAAGCCTTCTCCCAAGATGCTACCAAAGTGTGGAGATTGAATGAAATTGAGTGCACAATAGCTTATGCAAACTAATGGATGAAATGCAAATGAAATGGTGATTACTATGGATTTCTTGAATGCTTGGATGCTTGAATGCTTGAATGCTTGGATGCTTGTTATCAAAAATACCTATTATCTCTCAAATGGGAAATGAGGCTCCTTTTATAGAGTTTTGGAGGATCTAGGCCTAGGTGGCACAATCCTACGGTTGAGAATGAAAGGTGGAAGATCCTAGGGCTAGGATTGACTTGGTTGAAGGAGTTGAGAAAAAGGGGGATGTAGTTGGAATGTGAGAGGAAAAATAGGGATGATGTTCCTCTCACATTGACATGGAGGAGAAGAAGGTGGAAGGGAAAGACACATGTCAAGTGTCGCACAAAGACCAAAGAGAGAAAGGGGGAGAGACATTTTCCTCATGAGGACTCTTTGTACAAGTGTCCCATGAGTGACCTTTGACCCTTAGAGGTGGCTTGAGAAGCCCCTTAGGAATAGGGAATGTCTCTTGACTTGGTTGTTGAGAGGACATGTGGTCATGAGACCAAGTCCTATGAGGCCACATAGCCCTTAAGAATAGGACATGTGTGGGTGAGGATAAATATGAATAAATAATTAATAATAATTATTTATTTTAGCCAAGGTGATGTGTCAGGTGACTAGATGGATGAAGTGAATTAGAAGACTTAGTCATATTTAGGTGATTGTGTATTTATTAAATCACTTTAATAGACTATTTAGAAGACTTAGGATATAGAATTAGACTATAGTGAATTTATTAAATAAATTAAATAATTTATTTACTAAATAGAGGAATAATTATTAATTAAATAATAAATATTTAATTAATTTATCAAGTCAATAGTAATTAAATAATAAATATTTAATTAATTAATGAAGCCATTTTTAGGTGTATACATTTTGCCCCTCTTTGAAATAATGTGTGTATCACATTGTTTCAAAGAAAATTTCAAGCATTTTTGCCCCTGCTCCAGACAGTGTCTCAGACGACCTATGCATGCCCCCTCGAGAGATTGATTGATAAAAAAGATTATTTGAATGTTTATTGGATTTTTATTTTTATTTTTTGTTTTGTTTTTTATTTTGTTATGTAATCAATCTCACGAAAGAACGGTAGAAAAGATGGAGGAAAATGGGGTGGAATGGAAGAAAAATGGTAGATAGGGTCCACACACCAAGCATATAGGGTCCACAGGCTATAAATAGGGCTTAGGGGTCCACAATAGGCTCATTGTGCACACTTGTCATTGGGAGATCAGAGCGTGAGAGAGAGAAGAGCAGAGCCACCACAATGTCATTCCCCTTGTCGGATCACTACTTCGAGAGAGTCAGACGCTTCTAGCGACCACTCGATTCAGGTGAACCGATAGGTGACTCGATCCTGCTTTGTGATGTTATGATTTGATGCATGTTAGAGTAGATTTGTAGCATGTTTAGGGTAGATAAAATGGTAGATTAGATTAGAAAATTTTTAGTTTTCTTGGCAAAGTATGAATGCGCAGTTTTGGCGCACCAATGTGCAAAAACTTTCGATGTTTGCGCAGAAATTTCAAGTTTCTGCGCATTTGTTAATAATAGCTGTGCATTCATACGATAGAAATGTAAGTGTTGCATAAGTGTGCAATAAAAGTGTGCATATGTGAAAACTTGTGCATTCGTTATGAATTGTTGCGCAAATATCCAACAAAACTGTGCAAATGTACAAAGTTGTGCAAATGTTAAATAATGTTGCGCATACATGATAAAATGTTGTGCATCTATTTTAGGTGGTAGAATGTGGTGAAAATAGATAGTCAATTAGGTCAAACTTAATGTCGATAAGCCGATTGGATCTGTCGGCGTTTAATTTTGATCAATTTGATCAAGATAGGCAACATTGTAGCATGTTCTCTAGTTAACCAGTCTTGAACGTAGATAATTGATAGAATCATCTGTTGAAACAGGTGATAAGAACATGTTTATATTTGATATGATAGGATAGATAGATTGATAGATCAGTTTATTGAAATCTGATAGGTTGATTGTTTGTTGACTTGAATAGGAGGATATCACAGATAGTCTGATGTCATGGGAGAGATACCCTGTGACTCAAAATCTGAGACCGGCGTTGTCAGAGACAGATAGACTATTGATTGGAGTGTCCGAATTATATTATGTGATTTACATGCCTAAGATTCAGGTGAATCTGAGTATGATGACAGCATTAGTAGAGCGATGGCACTCGGAGATGAGTACCTTCCATCTTCCGATAGGGGAGATGATAGTGACACTAGAGGATGTATATCGTATCCTCTGCCTTCCCATCACAGGCAAGCTGGTACAGTATGATCGGCACGGTAGAGTTACAGAGTGCAGAGCTGTCTTTGGGGATGATGATATAGAGGATGGAGAGATTAGCTGGGAGGATATGGTTGACTTTTATGATCCTTTACCAGTAGTGCTAGCAGGAGCAATTGGGGGATTTATATGCCTGGATCATACATCACATGGATTTGCAGTTGGATGGGGCCGCACATTACAGCAGATGATGGAGGGGACCTGATATGCTTGGGGGGTGTGTTTGTTAGCACATCTTTATCATGACATGCATCAGGTGGTGTACCATAGAGGTGCATCATTATCAGTAGGTGTGACACTGCTCCATGTTTGGGCATGGGAGCATATTGCAGTTACTCGACCAGTGGCTATTAGATTTTAGGGTGCAAGGTAGCCCTATATTCATTTATACTCCTCAGTTTTGTCTCAGGCAAAACTAGGCCATTTAGAGTTTTGGCGGTATACTTTTGACACACTGGACACAGTGACATGGAGACCCTACCTTGGGTGTGAGCCATGGGATGATGAGCGGTAGCTTGGTTTTTGTTTTGAGTCACGATGGTTGATAGGTCAGACACCATTTATCCTTGCGCGACAGCTGGTTAGTCAGGTCCTGAGATAGTTTGGTAGGATACAGGGCATGCTGCAGGGAGTGACAGAGCATGCTCACACGCATCAAGAGAGATGAGACTGGAGGCCCATGGCATCATTCAATGTTGCTCGGCAGGAGTTTTTGGATGCCCCATTTCAGGCATGGTCGATGAGACCGATGATGGTAGACCCAAGGATGACTGTGGAGTTAGAGTAGTTTTTGAGGGATTTTCCAGTTCCATGGATTACAAATCTAGCAGCGAGGCCTCCAGAGAGAGATCTAGTAGAGAGACGATGAGGGAGACTCTGAGGGAGAGATAGACGTGGATGAGGGAGATGAGGTGGTGGTGATGGTGGAGGAGATGGAGGAGGAGATGATGGTGGAGATGGAGGGAGAGGGGATAGAGTAGGACCTCGGATGAGAGGAGGTGGTGTGAGGCCGAGAGGACTGATGCCACCTCTAGCTAGACAGGGATGGAGATAGCCTCTAGCATAGCCAGTTGCAGGAGTGCGACTACAGGTACCAGTCCCTCCGGCATAGATTCTAGTTGCCATAGTACAGAGACCAGCTACATAGGTACAGGTGCCACAGGTACAGAGGTAGGGATAGGATGATGCAGATGTTGGATTGGCCTAGGGTGGTGTGGTACAGGGTGGTCAAGTCCAGGATGATATACAGGATGAGGCTGATGCTAAGATGCCGGATGTACAAGCATAGGATGAGCAGGCTGACATGGACACCGGGGGATAGGATCCCTATTTACAGAGAGACGCGGTGGAGGAGGAGCCAGATATTGATGCACTACTAGTCAGACTAGCAATTACATAGGTACAGGTAGAGCGGGTGCTAGGTCTAGAGAGACAGATTGGGAGGCTAGAGCATCAGATGGATGTCCTGAGACATGAGTGGGATGCAACGATTGAGAGACTCGGGGAGTCTGAGATGCTACTAGATGAGTTACAGAGGACAGAGGACCTAGGTCCCCATGGAGATATCATGAGAGCCATGATACATGTTGGGAAGGAGATATCCTACTGGCGAGAGGCATACAGATAGGCAGTCCCGAGGGATCAGTGGATCGGGAGTTATAGAGAGAGCTCAGTGGCGATCAGGACAGTAGTGCATGACAAAGGAGCATCAGCTGGTTGAGAGGGTGTGTCATCATTCCCTCCAAGAGCACTGACAAGTTTAGGAGGTCAGGGTGGGTCCTCAACATCAAGGAGTTCAGTAGCACAGGGCTACATTGCATCTCGTAGACAGCGGCAAACAGAGTCTGGAGGCAGTGGTTCATAGATGTTGAGAGAGCATTGTATACACTGTTGTACCATTATGATTCATTGTATCATTATATTTTGACTTGATGGACACTGACTATGGACACATTGTTATTGATTTATATCATTGGACATTCAGATAGTTTTGTTGTTTTATGGATTTTATATGATGGATGCTATATTATTGACTCTATATATACAGTGATGTAGTTCTATTATGATTTTCTTTGATGATTTATAGACATGTGTGTACTGACATATGTAGGATGTGATGATTTACTTTAATACGCATAAAATGTATGTCTTAAATGAGTTTACTAATGCTATGTGATTATCAATGCAATGTTGTGATGAACAATGTGGACAATGGATAATAAATAAATGATGTAAATGAATGATATAAAATGCATATAATATATAATAAATGAATGATGTAATGTAAATGATATCTAATGTAATAAATGATAATGTACCTAAGATGATTGAATGTAATAACTGATAACATGATAAAAGAAAATGAGATGAAACAATGGCTATAATAAATGATCAAATTATATATAAATGAACACTCCTAATGAAGATAACATATGTCTCTAAATGATTAAGTGCAAAATGTTAAATGCAAAAAGTTGTAATATGTTTGGTTGTCCAAATGTCCTCAACTTAAATAACAATGTATCTGACACAAGAAGAATAGACGAAGAGAAAAGATAACCTAATAAGAAAGGTAACCTATAAATCTCTATAAAAGGAGCACTGATATGTAAGTCATGAACTATTTTAATGAAATGCAATATGAAATGAATGTATCTCCACAACATTAGGTAACATCTTAGAACTTCATAATAACTGGAACTTGAGTTTCATCATTGAGCTCGTTATGTTGCAAGAAAATGCAAGCATCATGGTATAATTAAACCAGGATGACCTGAGCACTTTTTGCATGGAGTTTAATATTGCAAACTTGACAAGCATCTAGGTATAATTGAACCGAGATGACCTAAGTTTCATTTGCATAACAAACAAGGAATATTTCCCCCCTCCATCGGGGAACAAATATTTTGAGTTGAGGTATGCGATGGTGTATCACCATAAATAGCATTTGTTAGAACAACATGATTTGTATGTTGTCCATACTATGAAATGGATGAAGGCACTTATACACAGACACCTCAATTACTTGTTCCTTCAATTTCATCAGAAAATACCCCACAAATAGCAATCAAAGAAAATATCATGCCCCATCCCGGCTATTCTAATCAATGACATATGAGAGTTTCAAACTCATGTCAAAGATATCCCGGAATAGCATAGGAAACATGATAACAATGAAATCGAGATATGAATGCATAAGTTATAACAAATCATTCTAACATGCCTGCCATGACTATACATTTCTTTTGCCAAAAAGATTGATTTAGGATATGTTGATCAATTCAAGTGATGATGTATAGTCAAGATGTATAGATAAGTAGTCACAATTCGAAAGATAGATCATAGATTCTAATTCAGCATGAAGATACCATTGTGAAAGAACATTTGATTGTGTTTGCCTTGCCTGGTGAAAATAACTCCATTATGTCCTCTAAGAGCCACGACTATCATAGATCCACTTCCCAAACTAGATCGAGGACATGCTCCCAGCTAGGTGATGGACTGACTTATTATGGGTGAAGAAAGATGCAACAAGACTAGGATGAAGACCATGACAAAAGATCAAGCTATGATGGGATTTTATTACGGATAGATACAATGGATGGTGTATGAACTAGCCATTTTATTATGATATATACATGGTGGGGACAAGGATTGAGTAACTATTTTATTGTGGATATATACAATGAACGGACACACTAGAAGAATCCTAATAGATAGAGGAGCTAACTTGTCACACATAGCACCTGTTTCCAAGTTTTCACCATATGCTTTTATTGTAGTTTTTCTTTTGATTTTTTGTATTTTTTATTATTTTTTATTTACAGAATATATATACAGACTATATACATGTCGCTTACATTGAGATTTCAGGGATAGAACTTCTTGAGATGGATGTTGTTAAGAGGTTCATCCAAGGGATCCCCTTCAGGTGTAGATAACTGATAAGCTCTAGAACCATAGACTGTTGTAATCACAAAAGGTCCTAACCAATTAGGTTTGAACTTGCCCTTCTTTTCATGGTGTTGTTGATTCTTTGGATTTTCTCGAAGGACTAAATCACCCAACTGAAAATCTCTGATCTTTACCTTGCTGTTGTACTAATGGGACAGCGTTACTGATAAACTTTCAAATGATCATAGGCTCACTGACAGCATTCATCTAGGAGTTCCAATTCAGTCAGGCGTGCAACTCTATACTCTTCATCAAGAATTAAATCTTTAAGAGTAACACGAAGTGAAGGCAACTCGACCTCGAGGGGCAGGACTGCTTCAGATCCATAGACAAGGGAGTATGGAGTGGCTCCAGTAGGAGTACGGATGGAGGTGCGGTAAGCCCATAAGGCTGGATTAAGTTGGAGATGCCAGTCACGGCCAGCGTCATTGACAGTCTTTTGTAGGATTTTAACAATTGTTTTGTTTGACGCCTCATCTTGGCCGTTTCCTTGAGGATAGTAGATTGTGGAATAGTTGTGGGTGATGTGGAATTTGGTGCACAAGTCATCCATGTCTTGGTTTTGAAACTGTTTCCCATGATCAGTGATAAGATACATAGGTATACCATATCTACAAATGATATAGTTTAAGATAAACATGGAGATTTGTTTCCCTATGGCGGTAATTAATGGAACGGCCTCAATCCATTTAGTGAAGTATTCTGTTACAGTGAGAATCAATTTATGGCCATTTGAAGATGGAGGATTGATAGCACCCATGAGGTCGAGTCCCCACCGACTGAATGGAAAAGTAGTTGTAAAAGGATGTAACTCTTGAGCTGGAGCATGGATAAGGTTTCCATGTATCTGACATTTCTTGCATGCCCTAACAAAATGAAAGGAGTCTGCTTCCATGGTAGGCCAATAATAACCCATACGCATGAGTTTCTTAGCCAAAGAGGGACCACTCAAATGTGTTCCACAAATACCTTCATGTACATCACGTAAGGAAAGTTGAGCTTCATCATGTTCGAGACATCACAGGAGAGTACCGTCAAAACCTCGCCGATAAAGGGTGTTGGATATTAAGATATAGCGGGAGGTTTGGCAGAGAAAAGTTCATTTTTTATTATGGGATAGGTCAGGAGGTAGAGTGTTATCTTTGAGGTAAGAATAGATCTTTCCATAGGTTGGGGAGTCATGTCCAATCAGATGACATATAATACTTGTATCAGGGTCATCATATGTAGGACAAGTCAGGGATTCCACCAAGAACTCAAACTGGGCCTTGGTATCTTCTATATCAAATAAAGAAGCAATCATTGCCATGGCATCTGCAGCCTTGTTTTCATGCTAAGGAATATGCTCAAAAGTGATGACAGAGAAATACTGTTTAAAGTCATCAACCATATGTTTATATGGCAATAACTTATCATCTTTGGTATGATAATCATCATTAACCTGGTTAACAATCAGCTAAGAATCTCCATAGACATTTATTTTAGATATGTTCCATTGTAAAGCCATTTTTAACCCAATCAACAAAGCCTCATATTCTGCTACATTACTGGTGCAAGGAAATAACAACTTGAAAGATTTTGGAATAGTGCATCCTTGTGGCGTGATAAAAAGAATACCAGCTCTTGAACCCTATTGAGTGTACGAGCCATCAAAGTATAATTTCCATGTTTGTGTAGACAAAGCTAAGATATGAGCATCAGGAAACTCTATGTGTATAGGTTGGTCATCCATTAATGGAGCATTAGCTAGTTGATCTGCAATCACTTGACCTTTGATAGCCTTCCTGTCTACATATTCAATATCAAACTCACTAAGTAGCATGACCCACTTAGCCAACCTGCCTGTCAATGCAATCTTGCTTAACAAATACTTTAAAGGATCAATCTTTGCAATAAGCTAAGTAGAATGTGACAACATGTAATGTCGCCACTTCTATGAAGCAAAGACAATAGCCAGACATGCTCTTTCAATAGGGGAATAGTTTAACTCATATCCCACTAAAGTGCGACTGATGTAGTAGATGGATTTTTCTTTTCCTTCATGATCTTACTGAGCAAGAAGAGCACCTAATGAGGCTATCGTGGCTGAAATGTAGAGCAAGAGTGGCTTGCCCGGAATTGGTGACATCAGAGTTGGAGGATTCACTAGATAATGCTTGATTTTGTTAAAAGCTTCCTCACACTTATCATCCCATTGGAATAAGATATTTTTATGCAGCAAATGTTGAAAGGGATGACTGTGATCTGCTAGTTGAGAAACAAATCTTCGGATGGATTGTAGATGCCCCTATAAAGATCTTAGCTAACTGATGTTAGTGGGGGAAGCCATCTCCAATATTGCTTTAACCTTTTCTGGATCTACTTCGATTCCTTTAGCTGAGACAATGTACCCTAATAGTTTGCCAGATATGACCCCGAATGCACATTTCTTTGAATTGAGTCGAATCTGATATTTTTCCATCTGGGTGAATATTCTATCCAACACTCTCAAATGACCAGCTCTGTCTTTGGATTTTGCTAAAATGTCGTCAACATAATCTTCCATGATGGTATGCATCATGTCATGAAAGATCATGGTCATGGCTCTTTGGTAAGTTGCTCCAACATTTTTGAGGCCAAATGGCATCAAATTCCAGCAGTATGTACCCCATGGACAAGTAAAAGCAGTTTTTTCCTAGTCTTCTAGCACAATCTTGATTTGGTTATAGCCAGAAAATCCATCCATTAATGATAACATCTCATGCCCAGCTGTTAGGTCAACAATCATATCAATATTTGGCAAAGGGAAGTCATCTTTCGAACAAGCTTTATTAAGATCTCGAAAATCAATACAAATCCTAATAGACTTGTCTGGTTTTGAAACCAAACAATATTTGAAATCCACTCAGCATAATCAATAGCCCAAATGAATCCAACATCTAGGAGCTTCTTCAATTTTACTTTCACCATTAGAGCAATGTGAGGATGCATTTTGTGGAGCTTCTGCTTAACTAGTTTTACACCTGGTTTGATAGATAAATGATGCATAATGAGATTGGGGTCCAAACCAGGCATATCAGCATAGGACCAAGAAAAGTTGATTTCTCTTTTTTTGAAGAATTTTGCAAAAGCTTCTTTCTCTGATTTTGTCAAGGATGCTGCTACTTTGAGGATGCGTGGAGACTCCTCTGTTCCAATGTTAAGTGGTACTATTGGTTCTATAAGAATGGTAGATTTCTCTTGATCTAGATAGTTGGGAAGAGTGTCAATCCTTCCATCGTCAGGCACCTCAGAGAGGTTTTCACCATCAGATGCATCTTTTCTTTTTACTATTTTTGGATCTAATACTACCACTGAGTGGTTTTCACCATTAGATCTGCTGATTATTTTTATATTTTTATGACTGAAAGGATTGGCACTCTCTCCAAAATAGGCCATGTCATTGAGTTCTATCCGAAATCTTGACTTGTGATCCCCTAGTAGTAAATGATCCCTGATGCCAAGATAGTCAATGATTGCATCATCATTATGGAAGACATCAAGTTCTGGGTGATCGGGAGAATCCCAATCGATAAGGTCAGGACGAACAAGGGGCATTGGATCATTTAGGTCGGTTTCAAAAGCAAAGATGGTATTGATGGAAAAGTTGTCAAGGTTTATGATAGTATCAGTGAGGTCTATTTCCATACTCTCATCTGAATCATCTGTCACAAGATAACGCTCACTTCGCTCACGATCAACATGAGTAGTATTACGTGGGACCAATCCTAGTGAGTCACTCGTTGAACTCTCGCCCTCATGGTAATCATTACTATATTGATGGACAACATCGACTCCTATTTCTTCAGTATAATTAGATAAGGAATCCCATTCATAATCATTAGAATCAGAATCATCATTATCTTCAAGTCTATCAATGATTCTTTGAGCTATCCTTTGTTTTTCTGGATCTACATACATACCATGCTTTCTGAATTGCAAGGCAAGAGCTTTAGATGTCTCATGAAAAGGTGGTATTTTTTCTTTTCCTTTTGGTTCTTGTGGTTCTTCACCTTTATATCCTAATCCTGTAGTGTCTCTTTGATAATTGGGATTTTGCAAAATTGGTTTTATAACACCTTCTCTTTGTAACCCTAGAGGTCCAGCACCTTGATATCCCATCTTTTGTAGCAAAGTATACCCTTTTCCATAAACATCAGGTGATATACATTCATGTTTAATATCCTCTTCAATCCTCTGTGTCTTAAGCCAATAATTTGCATTATGCTCAGTTGCCTCTTTGGATATGGTGCCCCCACTTATAAATGTGTTATAAACAAGTGTGGAAGGGGGTTCTGATTGTTGTTTAGTGATCAAAGATCTACCATATGATTTGGGAGATAAAGGTAACTCAGTGATACAAAGAGCTTGACCTAAAGTATATTCTCCCATACTTCTTTCTTTGATGTCTATCTTGATCCCATCTGATTTAGAAGTTGATGCTATATTACTAGGGTCACTGGGTGTAGTTGCAGAAGATCCAGTACGATTATAGGGAACCAAAGAATCAAAAATCTTCACATTGCTACAATATTGAAAAGGATTAGAATCTCCTTTGATAGTGATCTCCTGACCATTGTGAGGGAATTTTATACATTGGTGATAAGTTGATGGCATAGCTTGCATGGAATGAATCCATGGTCTTCCCAAAAGAATATTATAAGCAAGATCCATTTCTAGAACTTGACAAGGTACATCTTTGACAATAGGACCGATTCTAATTGTAAGAACAACAGACCCCTTGGATGATCTCTCTTCCTCATCATAGGCTTTTATTGTGATTTTCTTTTTTGGATCAACGACATTCTCAGAAAATCCCAATGCAAGGACTAACTTTAACATGCAGATATTCAAGCCAGCTCCCCCATCTATTAATACTCTTTTAATCTTGTGATTCTGAACAAGGACTTCGATATGTAAGGGAGCATTATGAGGTTGGGTAATGGCTAAATCATCATTTTCAGTAAAGGACAAATAGTGTGGGGTTGTTAAATGGCCCACCATAGCTTGAAATTGATCAGGATCTAGAGTTGTTGGAACCTGGGTCTCTAAGAGAGCTTTTTCAAGGATATCTTTGTGAGATGGGGAAAGACACAAAAGCTCTAAGATGGATATCTGGGCAGGTGTTTTCTTAAGTTGTTCCAAAAGATTGTACTAGTTGGAAGTATTTGGGATAGACTTTGGGACATAAATGGACTTATTTTGTGTAGTACTTGGTTTAGACTGGACTCCTTCAAGAGTAACTTTGGCTTGAGCACAAGTGGTTGCTTGGACTTGGTGACTCTCTAATTTTTCTTTGATGGTAATAACATTGGCATAATACATAGAAGGATGACATTCAGAAATGTTACCAACATATCGATAGGGAGTGGAATTATAATTAGCTTGATTGTCACCCTTATTGTTGGAAGAACCCCCTTTTTCATGCTCAGGAAGTGGATCTTTGAAAGTTGTATGTGATTCATTCGAGACATGTCCGTCAACACCAATTTCACTGCTTTCGATTAAATCTTGGATTATATTTTTGAGTCTTTTGCAATCATTTGTTTGATGTCCTCTGCCTCTGTGAAATTCGCAATAATCATTCTCATTCCACCAAGAAGGCTTTACTCTAGGTTCAAAATCTTTCGTTTCAGGAAGCATAATGAGTTTCTTTGTGATTAACTTTCGTAATGCTAATTCAAGAGATTCCCCCAAAGGAGTAAAGTTTCTTCGAGGTGACATAAAAGGCAATCTTGGTTTAGATGAATCCTTGTTGGTATTTTGATTTGATGATTGATTTTTGTAAGTTCCTTGAGTAGCATTGGCTTGACTAGTAAGATTAAGAAGGGGTTGCGTTGGTTTGACATTATGATTATCAACAATCCCATCATTGACAATGTTTTTTTTTTTATTCCAGAATTTCGATTTGTCATTGTTGTAGTTGTTGGAATTGGAATTTGGAGATCTAGCATTGTCTTTAGAATAAAGTTTGATCTCACCTTTTTGGACCATGGCTTCCTCAATCTTGATACCATTTTCTATGAGCTTATTGAAATTTGGTGGACATTGCAATTGCAACCTATAACTCATTTCTGGTGTAAGGTTATGCACAAAAAAATCCATCTTTTCTTGTTCAGGAATCATTCGTGGATATTTAGAAAACAATTGACACCATCTTTGCAAAAAAGTAAGGAAAGGTTCTCCATTCTTTTGATGTGCATTGCAAAGATCAAGCATAGTGACCTCATGTTTGATGTTATATGAATAATGAGTCACAAATTTGTCAAGAAGCTCATTGAAAGATTTGATGCCTGGGGGTAGTATGGAGAACCATTCCATGGCTTGTCCTCCTAAACTTCATGGAAACAGTCACATAAGATAAGTGTCATTGTGAGCGACTTCAATACAAGTAGCACAAAACTCATGAATATGGTCCTGTGGATCCAAATTCCCTTTGTATTTGTCAAATTTTGGTAACTCAAAATGAGGAGGGAATGGAATCATTGCTAAATTCTTATCAAAAGGATAAGAACATATATCATCCAAGGAATACTTCTTTGTTGATGATCTAGTTTGGATGTCACAGATTTGTTGTTGAAGCATTTGGATTTGTTGTAGGATGGGATCCAAAGATGGTGTGTTTCCTTGAGAATTTTGGGAAACATTGTTGTGAGAAGCATTGTTTTGTGAAGCGTGATTTGGCTGATCATTTTGAGAAATAGTGTGTTGTTCATGAATATGAGAAGCATTGGATTGCTGATTGGTTTCCTTTGCTCCATGAGTATCTTGAGAACCTTTAGGAATTTGTTGATTATTTGTGTGAGCTGGTTCTCTAAGATAAGAAACATCAAAATCACTTGGTAACTTAGCTCCTTGTTGAGCAAGCATGAGAAAATACATCTCTTTATCCAAGCCTAAGAGTCTTTCCATGACATGATAAAATTGAGGATCTTGTGAAGCTTCCCTAAGTTCTTCATCAGTGGGTTCATCAGTGGATGTAAAAAGTGAAGGTTTCTTAGGAGCTTCGGGCCAAGGATTTGCTTCGTTGCTAGTATTGCCTTCCATCTTGTCTAGGGATTTTGGATTGGTGGCTTGTTTAAATTTTTGAGATCGAGTTTGAACCATAAAATTGAAAGAATTGATTGTGGGATGAAAGATTTTTGATGAGAAGATATGGAAAGTGATTGATAGGAAAGATATTGAAATGTGTTGAAAAGTGATAAGACAACTTGATAAACTCTAAGTCAATAGGAGGTATAGATCTCACTATCATATGACAAAGAGAAATCAAGAGATAATAACCTAAGCAAGTTTGATGATGAAGGATGATATATCCTGATATGGTAAACTCACAAAGATCAAAATCTAATGGATAAGATAATGTTTCAACACAAAATCGGGAATTGCAAAGATTTGGAAGAAAAATGATTTGATGAATCTTGATGAAGGAATGATGAAAAGTGATGAATGGTCAAACTAAAGATCAAAGGTCTGTGTAACTTGACTGTTTCTCCAGAATCTTACTAAGGACGAAAATGGGTATCTGAAAAAGTGATTTTGAAAATTGTAAAGTTTGTGGAAATGCTCACTGTTGTAAATGCACAACAACAAATGCACAAGACAGATTGATCAATGCGCAACAAAATGAAACAGATGCGCAACAATATGTAACAGATGTGACTAGTATAACTCAAAAGCGTAGACAATCTGAATGGATGCACAACAAATTATGATAAATGCACAGCAAATTGGATCAAATGCGCAGAAAGATTTGATATATGCACAAGTGTTAAAATTTTGATCTGAATTGAAATGTTTTGGATTTTCCTGGTGTTGGCTGGTTTTTTTGTTTTTTTGTTTTTTTGTTTTTTTGTTTTTGGCAAAGTGAAAAATGCATAAACACACGCACACAAGACATAAATGATGTTAATCTAACTATGCTAATATGAATGCACAAACACACTTACAATCCTATGGTTGGCAAGGACGATATCTGTTGAATCCCCACTAGGATAATAAAATCCAGCCATGCAAATCCACAGCGGACAACCTAGGAACTTGGAGGCACGGGCTCCTCCTTATAGTGCACTCACTTCTCAGGCACACCAAGTTCCGAATTCAATGGGTCATTACTTCCCAAAGAACTACTATCTCTACTATGAACCGTGAGTAATGTGGGGTGTCTTCACGAGCTTGGGTGACTCCTTGAGCCAGCAGATAGAAGGTTTTTGGCCACTAAACAAAATTTTTTAGTAAGGACATCCATTCAGGTGGTTGTGATCAAGTCATTTTTCTAATTAAGGGGGCTCTCCCAATCCTTTCAAAGCAAGGCTTTCACCTCTACTAAGTAGGACTTTAACACACCACTAGGGTACTGGAGGAGATTTTGGTTGCCACAACGAATTCACACCTGTCTAATGTGAGACTAATCACATTAGCATTTTTTATATACCGGTTTGGAAGGGCTTGGCTTTAGCCTGTTACCGGTTGGGTCGTTCCTTGGGGTGAGTACCTCTTTTCCCACCAAAGATCGCCCTCTAAAAATTATAACAGTTTCTCTTACACCCAAGATCCACGAATGGCGAGGGGAGAGGATACATTGTTATAATTTTGGGATTACAGATATGCTATTAAGAAAAACACAATAAACACTTGAATCTATGCTAAGGAAGACACACAAAGCAAAAACATGTCGTATTTTAGAGCCCAAACGAGATTATGGTTTATATTTGCAAACCCTTTAGCAATCTGCAATCAAACTGTTAGAAAATATTTTTTTTTAGCAATGGGGTCTTCAAAATTATGTCCTACAAAACAGCCTAAAAATACTACCAGAATGAATAGACACTTGTCAAAAGTTAGCTAAAATCAGAATAAATCAGAAATTTTAATCTAAATACTGTCGATAACAAATGCGTAACAATAGTGAATCAATGCGCAAAATTATTAAACAGATGCTCAGAACAAGATAATTAATGCGCAGTAAAACGTAATGTAAGCGCAGAAAAATGGAATGTATGCACAGAAAATTTGAACAAATGCACAGCAACGTGGAACAAATGCATTGGTTTTTAATCGAAATGAAAATGGGAAAGACAGAAAATGACTGATGTGGTCGAAAATGAATGCGCAGCATAGATGAATGAATGCGCAGTGATCGTGAATGAATGCGCAGAAACAACCTGGAAACGTCTGCACACGAAAAACTAAAAAACTAAAATGTTAAAAATGGAGGCTGGCCCTCCTTCTAGCACCAAAATGTATGCAAATTAGATGTCTAACAACTAGAAATGATAAATTAACTATTAAAGCCAATGAATCTATCTAATGCAAACACAATGAAGAATGCAAAGTAACTATGAAATGATGAAACTAATTTAATTACCTTCACCTACCATGCAGCTTGTCTCCATTGTCCTCCTAGCTTTGATTTCTTGAAGATGTTGAGCTCTCAAATTTCCAAAATAAAGTCTTCTCCCAAGATGCTACCAAAGTGTGGAGATTGAATGAAATTGAGTGCACAATAGCTTATGCAAATTAATGGATGAAATGCAAATGAAATGGTGATTGCTATGGAATGCTTGATTGCTTGAATGCTTGGATGCTTGAATGCTTGAATGCTTGGATGTTTGGATGCTTGTTATCAAAAATACCTATTATCTCTCAAATGGGAAATGAGGCTCCTTTTATAGAGTTTTGGAGGATCTAGGCCTAGGTGGCACAATCCTATGGTTGAGAATGAAAGGTGGAAGATCCTAGGGCTAGGATTGACTTGGTTGAAGGAGTTGAGAAAAAGGGGGATGTAGTTGGAATGTGAGAGGAAGAATAGGGATGATGTTCCTCTCACATTGACATGGAGGAGAAGAAGGTGGAAGGGAAAGACACATGTGAAGTGTCTCACAAAGACCAAAGAGAGAAAGGGGGAGAGACATTTTCCTCATGAGGACTCTTTGTACAAGTGTCCCACGAGTCACCTTTGACCCTTAGAGGTGGCTTGAGAAGCCCCTTAGGAATAGGGAATGTCTCTTGGCTTGGTTGTTGAGAGGACATGTGGTCATGAGACTAAGTCCTATGAGGCCACATAGCCCTTAAGAATAGGACATGTGTGGGTGAGGATAAATATGAATAAATAATTAATAATAATTATTTATTTTAGCCAAGGTGATGTGTCAGGTGACTAGGTGGATGAAGTGAATTAGAAGACTTAGTCATATTTAGGTGATTGTGTATTTATTAAATCACTTTAATAGACTATTTAGAAGACTTTGGATATAGAATTAGACTATAGTGAATTTATTAAATAAATTGAATAATTTATTTAATAAATAGAGGAATAATTATTAATTAAATAATAAATATTTAATTAATTTATCAAGTCAATAGTAATTAAATAATAAATATTTAATTAATAATTATTCCTCTATTTATTAAATAAATTATTCAATGTATTTAATAAATTCACTATAGTCTAATTCTATATCCTAAGTCTTCTAAATAGTCTATTAAAGTGATTTAATAAATACACAATCACCTAAATATGACTAAGTCTTCTAATTCACTTCATCTACCTAGTCACCTGACACATCACCTTGGCTAAAATAAATAATTATTATTAATTATTTATTCATATTTATCCTCACCCACACATGTCCTATTCTTAAGGGCTATGTGGCCTCATAGGACTTGGTCTCATGACCACATGTCCTCTCAACAACCAAGTCAAGAGACATTCCCTATTCCTAAGGGGCTTCTCAAGCCACCTCTAAGGGTCAAAGGTGACTCGTGGGACACTTGTACAAAGAGTCCTCATAAGGAAAATGTCTCTCCCCCTTTCTCTCTTTGGTCTTTGTGAGACACTTCACATGTGTCTTTCCCTTCCACCTTCTTCTCCTCCATGTCAATGTGAGAGGAACATCATCCCTATCCTTCCTCTCACATTCCAACTACATCCCCCTTTTTCTCAACTCCTTCAACCAAGTCAATCCTAGCCCTAGGATCTTCCACCTTTCATTCTCAACCGTAGGATTGTGCCACCTAGGCCTAGATCCTCCAAAACTCTATAAAATGAGCCTCATTTCCCATTTGAGAGCTAATAGGTATTTTTGATAACAAGCATCCAAGCATCCAAGCATTCAAGCAATCAAGCATTCCATAGCAATCACCATTTCATTTGCATTTCATCCATTAGTTTGCATAAGCTATTATCCACTCAATTTCATTCAATCTCCACACTTTGGTAGCATCTTGGGAGAAGGCTTCATTTTTGAAATTTGAGAGCTCAACATCTTCAAGAAATCAAAGCTAGGAGGACAATGGAGACAAGCTGCATGGTAGGTGAAGGTAATTAATAATGAAATAATTATTAATTAAATACTTATTATTTAATTAATAATTATTCCGCTATTTATTAAATAAATTATTCAATTTATTTAATAAATTCACTATAGTCTAATTCTATATCCTAAGTCTTCTAATTAATTAATGAAGCCATTTTTAGGTGTATACACACACACACACACACACACACATGGAACAACCAAAATGATTTGTTCAAGATCACAATAGAAAATTTGTGTGCAAACTCAAGAAGTAAATATATGACCTAAAGAAGTCACCTAGGCAATAACAAAAAATGTTTGATTCCTTCATGGTTAACCAATATTTTAAAAGGAGTTAGTATAACCATTTTGATTACTTTAAAATTTTGAAAAATGGTGTATTGATTATCTTGGTGTTATATATCAATGATATGCTTTTAACAAGCAAAAGCATAGTTGAAATTAACAAGTTAAAGGCTCATATGGCTAAGACACTTTTTATGAAGGATCTAGGAGTATAGAAATAAATTTTGGGCATGGAAACACATAAAAACATGGAACATGATAAGACAAGTGGTAATTATAGTATAAATATATGGAAAAGATCCTCATAGTATTCAATATACAAAATGTGAAATTGGTAATATATCCCTTTAGCTTCCTATTTTAAGCTTTCTTCGAGTGCATGTGCTAATATTAAGGAAGAAAGGGCTTATGTGTCTCATGTACCATATTTTGATATACTATGAAGTTTAATATATGAAATGGTGTGTACAAGACCAAATATTTCACATTTATTTGGTGTTGTTAGTGGATTAAAAGTGAATCTAGGTAAAGAGCATTAAGCAGTAGTGAATTGGGTGCTTTGGTATCTAGAGGCACAAGTGATTATTGTATCCCCTTAATGGTTATAGTAATTCAATGTGTGACCTTATGTTGATTTATGTTTTGTAGGTGATATGGAGAAAAGGAGATCTACTTTAGCTTAAGTCTTTACTCTTCAAGGAAGACCTATTAGTTGGATATCAAAGCTTCAAGAAATAGTTTCTTTTTATAGGATATGTATATGATTGTCTCACATGCATATAAAGAGGGAATTTGGTTGAAGGGTTTTTAAGGTGAGTTTGGAGAAGCTCAACTATGAAGATTGTAATTGGTTTTCTTTGAACAATAAGAATATTGATACCTTGTCAAGGTTTTACCAGATAAATTTGTATCTTATATGTTATTATGTTTACCTATTACATTTTCTTGAGTATTTATACACAACTAACTTGTGCTACACTATTTATTATATTATGATTTTATGCTTCCACTTCCACAACAAATCGATATCCAATCGCTATATAATAGAATAATATCATTGCAACATAACATCCCAAAGAACCGATTTGAATAAAAATATGCTAGCAAAAACTTAAATGAACACATCGTATTTCCTAATAAATAATCATAATAGAAGGATATAAATTTAGAATGTTGTTCATACTCTAGAATAGCTACAAAAGTACTCAATAACTTAGGTACATTTAAAACCAATTAGTATACTCTGTAAAATGAGTTATATATAAATATAATGAAGAGATGTGAAAAATAAAAATTAATTAGTGACCAAATCCTAAGCAAAGAATTAAATATATAAGGAGAATTCAAATCATAAAAACAATAATAAAAATTATAGCATACATATTTAAAATAAATAAAATAATTCTAATCCTAAAAATGAAATATTGAATTCTTTAATAAAAATCATAAATTAAATGTTTGTAGGGTCTCTCCAACATTCTAATATATTTTGATCACATTTATTAATGAAAAGAAATTCAAAAAACAATAGAACTTGATTTGTTTTCCTTGTGTTATTAATTTTAATTGAAATTTAAAACTTAATGCAATTTTAGTTCAAAAACTAATAAATACAACTAAACGGACATTTGAATGATGTTTACTTCTAATTTGATTATGTATATTTTTATATCAATGTTTAAAAAAATGATACTTTATACACTAAACATTGCCCCTAATACATACTCAAATATAATAATATAATAGCCACTACATATGTGGGCCTTTATTGGTCCCTCGAGTGGATAACTCACACATTAAAAAATCAAATTTCATTAAATTAATATGGTGCATGATAATCCCTTCGCCATATTCAACAAAATTGACTTCAATATCTACTTTGTTTACTTCGCTTCCAATGGTAGGTAAGGCTTGTACAAACTTATTTAATCAATATATTCCGGAATATTCTCCAAAACAAAAACAGCGGTGACTAAATCTATGAGCAAAATTAGCGACATTAAAAGCTGTTAAAATTATGATCACGAATCAAGGGTTTTTCTGCAATACAATTTGGAAATTTTGATCGGAATGGAAGAAATAAAGATCGGAAGAAAAGTTATGATAGCAGTGGACGAAACGGAGGAGAGCATGTACGCATTAGAGTGGACTCTGGATCACCTCATAATTCCAGGGGATTCTCCCGCCTCTGACAAACTCATTCTCATGCACGCACAACTCCCTGCTGGAGCAAATACTCCACTCACAGGCCATGGTAATGTCAAATTTTAAGCCCTGTTATGTGTATTCATGCTCTGAATTTGTTTTCTGTTGCCTTTGCCGAACAATTTTTGGCTCTCTTATGTGTATTTATGCTCTGAATTTGTTTTCTATTGTCCTTGCCGAAGAATTTTTTTGCTCTCTTATGTGTACTTATGCTCTGAATTATTTTCCAGTTGCCTTTACCGAAGAATTTTCAGGTCTCTTATGTTTAATTATGCTCTGCATTTGTTTTCCTTTACCTTTGCCGAAGAATTGTTAGCTCTCTAATGTGTATTTATGCTCTGAATTTGTTTTTCATTGCCTGTTCCGAAGAAGTTTTAGCTCTCTTATGTGTATTTATGCTCTGTATTTGTTTTCTTGTGTCTTTGCCTACGAATTTTCAGTTTTGTTTGGGGTTTGCAGTTGCATTTACAGGCCATGTTTTGGACATTCTGGAGAGAAGAGAAACTACCAATTCCAGGCAAATTTTAACGCGTGCCAAAGGCATTTGCGAGAAAAGAAACGTAGGAGAAATCGATTTCGTCTCTGTTGTTTTTGGCTTGTAAATTTTCAAGCTTGATTTTTATTTTCCCCCCTTTTTGTTTGAGTTTCAGGTTGGAGTGGAGAGTAAAGTGGTTGAAGGAGAAGCCAAATATGCGATATGTGAGGCGGTTAACCAAATGCGGGTGGATCTTCTCGTGGTAGGAAGCCGTGGTCATGGAGGCGTTAAGAGGTTGGGATTTTCTTCTCTTCGTTTTCTTATATTTTATTGGTCTTCGGAGTAGATGAAAGATGAAGAAGTCTTATCTGCCCGTGATTGATGTTAGGCAAAGATGTAGGCACAACAGACTTTTTTTTCTTTTCCAAACATACCTCCATATTTTAATATGACGTACAGCTACAATAACCAAAAAAAATTGAAAGCCATAAATTCTTTACATAATTAGGTTAGATTGTATCATAATACCAAGGGGGAAAAAGGAGTACTTTACATAATTAGGTTAGTTTGTATCATAATACCAAGGGGAAAAAAGTAGTAATGGTTTTTTTAAGTAATGTGTTAAATGATTTCTGATTTTTTATGATTCAATTATATAATTTTTTGAGTTAATTTTATTTATTTATATTTTATGAATAGTGAACTATGAGTAGTGAGTTTGATTTTGGGAGAAAATTTGTAAGTTAAATAAAAAAGTCTTAATGCTTTATTTTTGTAAGTGTCATTTAGATGTAATAAGTATTAAGTTGATCATTCATATTTTATGAGTAGTGAGTTTGGTGTTTGGAGAAACTCTATGGTTAAACATGCTTGAGTCAAAGCACTACTTGAAACCTACCAAAAAGTCTCAATCTTTCACTTTTGTAAGCATCATTAGATACAATAAGTATTAAGTGGACCATTCATATTTATGAGTAGTGAGTTTGATGTTTGGAGAAACTCCATGATTAAATGCGCTAAAGCCAAATTATTACTAGAAACCTACCAAAAAGTCTCAATGCTTAGCTTTTGTAAGTGTCAATTAGATGCAAAAATATTAAGTGGACCATTCATACTCATGGGGAATGGGTTGTAACAAACCATTACTCATTACATTTGTTTGGGTTGAAGTAGTACTAGTACTTTGCTATAAAGTCTCCATACTTCACTTTTGTGAGTGTTATGTTCATGCAATAAGTACTTGCTATAAACTAAATCGATATTAATATTTGAAAAGAAAAATAAATAATTAAAAAATAGAGTATATAGATACTTAATCAAAATGACTAAATTATCATAAAAATACTATGTATGGATTGATAATCTTATTAAAATAAAAATTAAATTTTAATAAACAATAATAATGACACTTACGTCTCAACTTGATTAAAATATTATGTGATAAATTGATATGCCAACTTATTAAAGTGCTCTAGAAATTATTAGAGAAGCATTAGTGGCATTTAATTTTCTATTTAATGTTCTACTTTAATCACATCATGTATAGAATGAATAATTTACTTGTTTATAGATTTTGATTGGGGATAACGAATGGATAAACTAGAGATCTTTACTAGTTCTTGGGGACGTGTGTAAATGGAGTCAAGCGAGGCTTCGGTTATTTGTCAAATTTGAAGTTGAAATGTGTCACTTCTACATTATTCATTGCATTAGGAATGACCTAATCAAAATGAATCGAAACAATGGTGAAAGAGTGGAATGTTTTTATTTTTCACCATTACGTTTTGTGCCCACTTTAAATTGCATTTTAAACACTGTGAAGATCATACATGTCAAAACTAATTTAGTCTTCATGAAATTAAATATCTAAACACTCTTAAATGATACAAATAAGGATGTTGATTCAAAATATTATCTTCATAATTATTGCTCCATTTTTAACATTGCAAAATATGAAACTTTTTAGTGAGTAGAATATATTAAGCATTTAAAATAGACACTACATGTAATTCCTCAAAATGTATTGCATCGACACTTGGAAAAATCATCTAACGAATATTGCATCACCATTTTATCATTCCTAAGGTATGATATTATCAATTCAACATTTCAATTATGATTTAGCTTCTATCCTCTTTAACGACAATTTCTCTTTTTCTTCAATCATTGTTGTTGTGGAGGTGAGAACACCAACACTATGTTTGATGTAGACAAGCCCCTAAGAAACACAACTATTTTTCCCCATTTTCATATGCGCATATTCATACTCGACCATAGAGGAGGAGACATGTGTGTAGAGTAGCTTGTGACAAATCACCTCAAATCTCAAATTGAAAAAAAAATACTAGATTAGGATGCCCTCTAGTAATGTTTGGCATTTTTTATTGGCTTTTAGAGAAATAAAGTTATAAAACCTCCTGATTTAGAATGGGGAACTTCCAGTTGGTATAGACACCCTCAAACTGGGTGTCAGCCTCTAACCTTGTATAGTATTTTATCTCTAGATTGTAGCTACATGTTCTTGTATTTCTCCTCTTTCTAGATCTATGCTATTATGTTGATTTCTAGTTACGTATTTCCCTATATATTGTTGCGATTAATCATTTTCCTTTCATTTAACCTATTCCATTTACACATAGTTTACAATCTCAAATCCATTGCAACAAAGGAATCATACAACACAAATGGTCAACTCTCCTTTTAGTATTGTAACTGAATCTAGTTTTTGATTCCAATGATATATTGTGGAGATTTGAGTGCTTAGTTTACATTTTCTAGGCGAGGATCTCATTTCCAACATATCAATAGTATCATTAATTCACCAATAAAATGAGAATTTAGATCATGAATCATTAGAAAGAGAGATACATTGGATAAAGATGTTGTGAATGAGCCCATTGAAAAATAAAGTCATGTGCATTAGTTGACAAAACATTAAGGAATGATGCTAGAAGAAAACCTTTTTCAAATTTTAGATTTTTGAAGTGGGGAAGGAAAATGAGAGAAAAAAATTAACCATGAGGCAAAGATCAACATTTGTAAATATATGTTTGATGTGAGAGATGAGCTTAAGACCAAATCCTTACCAACTTAGCATTGCCTAAGTAAAATGTCACTTGGTTTTTATCAAATAGAGTACTTTACTTATCACTTCTAGTTATCTCCCAAGTAAGAACAAGGTTGTCAACTATAAGTTGAGTACTAAAAATGTCTATCTATTTAGATTAAATAAATTTTTGATTGATAGATTTGACTTAGATGGGTATATATAAATAGTCATGAGTTTATATATAGTATCTTAAGGATAAGTAAAGCGACTTGAGTCAAATAGTGTTAGAATGATTTTAGAATAAATAAGAGGTGGAGGGGGGTGAATCAGTTATCATCAGGTCCAAATGTACCAATTCAACTTTTAAACACTTCAACAAACTTAGATCTATTCAACAATTCACTCGGTCTCTATAGAATATATCAGTAACATGAAAGTTGCAATCCACTGTCCAAAAGTAATCAAAATGCAGAATATAAAACTTTCAACAACATAACACATCAAATAACATTCACACAAGTATGACACCAGGATTTAACGTGGAAACCCAATATGGGAAAAACCACCAGTAACATGCTACCAAATTTTCACTCTTCTAAAGTGAGCTTTGTGAGAAGCTAACCCTGTTAAAGGTTACAATACATACTGTTAGGTGTGACCATGTTAAAGGATTTAATCACCCTGTTAGGAGTGGCCTGGTTAGAGAGCTTAAGCATATTCCATTAGAATGTCACCTTGATTAAAAGGTTTACAAAATGAATGTTAGGTCAACCTTGATTAAATGATTTTAACTAATACAATGGTTAGAAAGTAACAATAGGTTCTGATTTGAAACATACAACTCACTTTGCAAATACATATCCAATATGCACATATGTTGATTTACTAACTGACCTTCATTACCATCTCCATCTTTGATTTGCTCGAAAATCCCTTCAAGAAATCACCTCAACTTTGTTAAGCTCTTCACAGCTCTTCGTAGCCTTTTGCTTAGATTCACTAGTCAATAACATCAACCTCTTTTTCCTTGTCTACATAACCCACAATTAGGTCATCCTTATACCTCCTTGATTAGGTAGATTAATCTTTTTTTGGTTAATCATCTCCATAGATCTTAGGTTTAGGTCAAATTCATCGAATCTTTCCATCATTTTGTTCTCCTCCTTATCCTTCTAGATATTTCTCAAAACTTCTCCTTGAATCCATAAGAAAACAGTTTACCATGAATTAAATGCTCCATGTCATTCATCTTTAATGTCAACACGTTTTACATATCCCAAGAATTCAACTATTGTTGGTTGGGATTCTCAATTCCTTCACAAACTGTAAATTATTGACACTCGGTTAATATTGTGTTCATCTACTTGGTCATCACTGAATAACTCGGTCATCACTAAAACTATTCTACTCGGCAACCACTGTCTTCGCTCAATTAATTCTTTGATACTCGACAATTATTGATGCTCGATCGACACTAAAATTTATTGGGCTTATATTGGCGCTCGGTCAACACTAGCATCACTTGGCTTAAATTGAATTTCTTCTCTTTTGCTCAGTTAAGTCTATGCTTCAAATCAACTGACTTCTTCACTTAGTGTTAAAGATAAACAACACATTACTTTGCCAATGTGCCAACCAATAAAGTACCCATTGTAGTATCTCATAACTCAACCTTTCCCTAGGTGCTTTTCTTATCTCCTCTTTTCAAATCCTCTTCATCAATCAAAAGATATGGTACTCTACTAGATACCAATTGTCTTACTAGTTAAAGTTTGACATCAATGACAATATAACAATTGTTTCAATTGTAGTTTCCAACAATCTCCCTCTTTGGCATTGATGACAACACTACATCCTCTTTGCTTAGGGTAACTTCTTCTATATCTTTCTCTCATGTTTACTAAATCTCTCCCTCTTTGACAACAATGCCAAAGACATTCATCTTCACCATGTATATATCATCATGTCAGTTCTCTAAACTTTATTACTCCCTCTGTCATCTTGCTTATGACTGATCAACATATTGTGCTTGATTCTTCACAACTTTAGGCAACTCTTAAAGTGTGACCTCCTTTGCATCAATTTGTCAGATATTTTGATTTAATACATTTGATGCAATGCTCCTATATGATTCTAGGTAGCCTTAGTTAGGGGAATCACCCCTAATCTACCTCTTAGGTATTCATGAGCATCCTTAGGTAATGCCTTAGTGAATATATCTTCTAACTGTTCCTTTGTATTCACATACTCCAATCTCACTTCTTTGTCTTGAACTAGCTCTCTCAAGTAATGATACTTGATAGAAATATGCTTAGTCTTAGTGTTCATTACTAGATTCTCTAATATATTGATAGCACTTGTGTTATCACAGAAAATAACAACTGGCTCAGTAATTTCTTCTTTCATACCTTTTAACGATTACTTGATTCACACTAAACTTGAACAATTCACCGTTGGTGCTACATATTCAGCTTATGTTGTAGATTGAGAAATGCAATTTTATTTCTTGCTTGTCCAAGAGACTAATCTCTTTTTTCTAGAAAGAATGCGCCACCACTTGTACTCTTTCTGTCATCCACATTTCCTGCCCAATCTGCTTTAGTGTAAACTTCCAGTTCAAACTTGTCATTGTTCTTGTAATATAGTCTAGATAGTCCTTTGTTCTTTTTAGATATCTCAATATCCTTTTCACTACCATCATGTGAATCTCCTTAGGATTTGCAGAAAATCTTGCAACAATCCCAACTGCTAGGGCAATATCTGGTCTGCTATGAACAACATATTGTAGCTTTCCAATCATAGACCTGCACAAGGTTTGATTTACTTCAACTGTATCATTATTCTTTGATAGTTTTCGTCGAGTATCCTTCGGTGTACTTACTGGTCTAAAGTCCTCCATACTAAAAGTTTTCAGTAGCTCCTTGACATACTTAGATTGTGTAATATAGATACCTTTCTTCATCTGATAAACTTACAAACCAACAAAGAATTTGATCTCTCCAAACATAGACATCTCAAATTCAGTTTGCATCTCATTTGAAAATATTTGACATAGGGCATCTTGTCCTCTAAATATGATATCATCAACAAATATTTCAGCTAACAATATCCCTTTACCTTTTTCATTCTTCAAATACAGATTGTTGTTGTCATTTGTTCTTACAAATCCAATCTTTATCAAGTAGTTGTGCAATTTCGCATACCATGCTCTGGGGGCTTGTTTCAATCCATACAGTGCCTTGTGTAGTTTACAAACCATGTTTTTCTTGCTTGGATCAACAAATCCTTCTAGTTGTTCAATGTATACTTCTTCCAATATTTCATTCAGAAATGCAGATTTGACATCCATTTGATATTGTTGATGTTTGTAGCATCGCTCAGATATATATAAAATTGATATTACTATATGCATTGATATATATGTATATACAAAGTTAGATTATAATTATTCTCATAATAACTAAATAGTTAAATTGATAAAATAAATATTATTATTATTATTATTATTATTATGTAAATAATAGAGAAATTAATATAATACTCAAGATATATATATATATATATATATATATATATATGATTATATATATATATATATATATATATATATATATATATATATATATATATATATATATATATATATATATATATATATATATATATATATATATATAATCATAATTGTCATTATATTAATTATATAATAATGAATAGACATGTCCCATGAAGGGTTATGTCTCTTGTTGACTCATTCTCAATATAAATGCAAGAGATTGTTGCATTTGGAAAACACGTAAAAACATACAATGAGATAGTGCTATTACATTTGCAATGATCCTAAAACCTTAACATGGTATCAAAGCCAAGTTGCAAATGTAAGAGAGTAGTTTGTTGATGGTGAATGTGTGACTGTAATAGAAAATACAGTCTCAGTACGAGGACCATATCTCACAAATGTACCGTTGGATTTTGCTAAATTTTGGATATGTTGGTGATCAACAAATTTATAAGAATCTCATTGGAGCGATTGGAGAGAAAATGTCAGATTCAAAAGTTATGACAGACTGTGTACGGGTCTATGCAAAAAAATCTGTAAAAGAGCGAGGTTCCTTCTTTAAAAGCCTAACCACTTGAAGGGAGATTCGATCAAATTGAAGGTTTTCATAGTGTATAGAACCTTTGGATATTCAAGACAATTCATGTGAATAATTCTAGTAATGTTCGAGAACAACAACATCATTCTTTGAATTTGCATGATATTTTCTATATGGGCTCACCTTACAGAATGAAATACTTGAAATTTATTAAAGATAAGTATTTCATGTTTTATTAATGTACATAATTTTTGAGTTTGTAATTCATGCTATACTATTGGTTACTAAAATAGTGTATGCTTCTATCATTGGTATTTACGGTCGAGATAGCTTAGTGAGCTATTTGTAATCTCTCTCTGACATACCTTTAGGACAAAAGTACAAGATAATTGCATTCAAGGGAGAAAAAACTTGATGCTTGCAAACAAATTGATGATTGAGACTAGATGCAAAGGGATCTGATATTTCAAAAGAGGTCAATAAGTTGATAAACTTGAGCTTTAGAGGGAGTAGATGGTTCAGTCAACTTGTGACAATCTTGATCATATTGATTGAGAGGGAGTTCACTATTGAAGATGAAACATTTAGAAGGTAAACTTGATATAATTGATTATTATACTAATGAATCATGAATGTTTTTAATGGTCCTACTCCCTGTGTAAATCATGAAGAAGTGACGACTTCCAAATGATTATCACTTGTATTTGTAAAAGTTATTGTAAGGTGACGATCTTACAATAACTTGACCTTCTATTGTGATAGACATCTTGTGATGGCTAAAATTGATCATAATAGATAGAACTTGTGGATAGAATCGCCGATTGAGACAATCCACATTAAAGCTTGAGACTTGTGGATAGAATCGCCGATAGAGGTAATCCACACTAAATCTCATGAGTTTGTGGATAGAATCGCTAATGGAGGAAATCCACATGAGAGATTGTGGATAGAATCACTGATTGAGGCAATCCACCTGAGAACTTGTGGATAGAATCATCGATAGAGGCAATCCACACTAAAACTCGTGGGTTTGTGGATAGAATCGTCGATGGAGGCAATCCACACGAGAGTTTGTGGATAGAATCGTCGATTGAGGCAATCCACCCGAGAACTTGTGGATAGAGTTGTCGATAGAGGCAATCCACACTAAAGATCGTGAGTTTGTGGATAGAATTGCAGATGGAGGCAATCCACACAAGAGCTTGTGGATAGAATCGTCGATGGAGGCAATCCACACAAGAGCTTATGGATAGAATCGCCGATGGAGGTAATCCACTTGAGAGCTTGTGGATAGAATCGTCGATGGAGGCAATCCACATGAGAGCTTGTGGATAGAATCTCCAATGGAGGCAATCCACAATTGAGACTATGTTTCTATTGATTACATCATGAGGATGACGCCTTTATTGCTTACATCATATGATTGATGTTGTCAAGTGTCATAAGTGTTGACATTGGATTGATTTATCCTCCCTAGCTAAGAGGGAGTGTTGATGTTTGTAGCATCGCTCAGACAAATAATATTGACTATATGATTATTATGAGAAATGATATATATATATATATATATATATATATATATATATATATATATATATATATATATATATATATATATATATATATATTACTGTATACATTGATATATGTATATATAAAGTTAGATCATAATTATTCTCATAGTAACTAAATAGTTAAATTGATAAAATAAATATTATTATTATTATGTAAATATTAGAGAAATTAATATAATACTCAAGAGATATTATATATATATATATATATATATATATATAATTGTCATTATATTACTTATATAATAATGAATAGACATATCCCATGAAGGGACATGTCTCTTCTTGACTCATTCTCAATATAAATGCAAGAGATTGTTGCATTTGGAAAACACATAAAAACATACAATGAGATAGTGCTATTACATTTGCAATGATCCTAAAACCTTAATAGATACACTTTGAATCCTTTGAAAGTTGCATATGCAAGTAGAGTTCTCACTTCTTCTGATCTCGCAACCGGGGCAAAAGTCTCCCCATAGTCAATGCCTTCTTCCTGTGCATATCCCTTCCATACCAATCTAGCTTTGTTCCTAGTGACTTCTCCATGTTCATTTAGCTTATTTATGAACACCCACTTTGTTCCAATAACATTCTTGTCTTCTGGTCTTGGCACTAGTGTCCAGGTTTTGTTCTTTTCTATCTGCTCAATTTCTTCATTCATGGCTTGAATCCAATCTTCATTCTCCAAAGCATCTTTCACTGTCTTAGGCTCAAACTCACATAACAAGCATGTTTGATCTTTCAACTTACTTCTTGTCATGACTCCATATTCTTTAGCTCCAATGATTTGTTCTGGCTTATGATGTCTTCTCACATATTGTGCTAATGTAGGCTCAGATCTCCTTTCTTCTTGTTCTTGATCTTCAGGTTCATCTTGTAGATTCTCTGCCCCCTCTCTTGATTGCTCGACAACATCCTCCTGATGCTTGACATTTTCTTGCTATGACTCGGCAGGTTCATGCTGTTGCTTGACATTTTTGTTTTTTGGTTCAGGTATATTACTGGCCTCTCCTTCTTCCATGTATACAAAATATTTGTAGTCTTCAGGTTCTTGCTTGCATTCAACTTCATTCTTTTATGTATATTCATCAACTCTAACATTTTCACTTTCCACAACTTTGTTAGTGTTAGAATTCAAACACTTGTAAGCTTTTCTCTTAGTGGAATATCCTAAGAATATTCTTTAATCACTTTTAGCATCAAGTTTTCCCATTCTATTGTCTTTCAATATATAACATTTGCTTCCAAAGACTTTAAAATATTTTACATTGGGTGCATAACCATGCCATAATTCAAAAGGTGTAGCATTTTTACCTTTCTTGATTTGTACTCGGATCAAGCTAAAAACAGCTATACTTACAACTTCTCTCCAGTATTTTTGTGCAACATTCTTCTCTATCATCAGTGTTCTAACACAATCCATAATTGATCTATTTCTTCTCTTTGCTATACCATTCTGTCGAGGTGTCCTTGGTGCAAACATTTGTCTCTTTATTCCTCTATCATTGCAGAATATGTTGAACTCATTTGATATGAACTCTCCTCCTCTGTCAGATCTCAGACATTTCAAGCTTTTACCTGTTTCTTTCTCAACTTTTGCCAAATACCACTTAAACAACTGAAAGACATTAGATTTTTCTTTCAAAAACATCGACATAGTCATCATTATAGAATAGTCATCAACAAACAGAATGAAATATTTATCACCATAGTAACTTTTCACACCAATAGGTCCACAAGGTTCAGTATGAACCAATTCCAAAATATTATCAGAAGTATATGTCTTGCTCTTGAAACTAGACTTTGTCATTTTTTCCAATTGACATTGTTTACACATCACATTATCAGGTTTTTTCAATTTTGGTAAACCTCTAACTTTCTTCATCTTACTAATGTTTACCAAATTGTCAAGTTCACATGACACAACCTCTTATGCCATAATCATACATCATCAAATTGTGCAAACAAACATGTTTCTTTAGATAGATCTACATAGAACAAATTACCTCTTGTCTGCTCTCTACTTCCAATTAGTTCACCAGTGGCATCAAATATTTTAACCTTCTTGTGATGAAACTCAATTCGGTAACTAGTACTGCTCAACTGTGCAACATTTAACAAATTATAGTTAAGACCTTCAACCCAATAAGCATTATTACATATGATCTTATTAGTCAATCTTATTGATCATTTTCCCTTCACAGGACATGGTGTATCATTACGAAACTTAACACTCCTATCTTTGTAATGATTTAAGATTTCAAACTTACTTTTATTACCAGCCATGTGATGTGAGAAACCACTATCAATAATCCATTTATCATCTTTACTCACATATGAAATAAGTGCAGTTTTCTCATCTTCATCAGAATCATCTTTCATAGCAACATAAACAACTTCTACATCACAATCATCAGATTTGCTAGTTTCACTGTCAGTTTCTTCTTCAACAATATAACAAGACTTATTACCTTTATCTTTGTAGTCTTTATACCTTCTGTGATCTTTGTCATTCATTTTATCTTTATACCTTTCCCTTCTTTCATCTTTGTCATTCCTATCAGGGCATCTTGCTGCAATATGGCCAACTTTGTTACATGAAAAACAAATTATAAGAGGTTTACCTTTGAATTTTCCTTTTCCTCTCGGTAGCCTCCTATCCATAAGTGCCTCAAGATCATCTAGATCATCATCAGAAGTGTCAATGTCACTGTTACTATCACTGTTCAAACATCTTTCTTTTCCTTTCTTAGACTTATGAAGAACCATTTGAGACTTGAATGCATATTCAATATTATGAGTAGTGAAATTGTCAACATTTGACAACTCAAAAGCAGTAAGCCTACCAACAAGACCTTCCAAAGTTAGGATGTTACCAGGAGTACATCTTGATTCTTGTATTGCAAAAACTCTAATAGCATATGTATGAAGTAGGGTTCTCAAAAGTTTGCTAATAACAGTTTCATCATCAATGTTTCCATTAGCTCCTCTAATAGCATTCACTACATCTTTAACTCTGCCACAATATTGAACAATGTTTTCACCTAACATTTTCATTTCATCAAACTTACCTCTCAAGCTTTTAGATTTGGCTCTCATCACATTTGTGTCCCCTCCATAGATAGTTGCCAGTGTGTCCCACATTTGCTTTGCATTAGTACAATCCTTGATGTCTTCAAATTCATGATAACTTAGGGTTCATGCAATCTCCAACATAGCCTGGTTTTTCTCTTGCTTTTCCTTCATCTCCTCAACTGTCATAGGTGCAGCAACTGGTACATAATCATGTTCCACATAGTATTTTGTTGAATGACCAATTCCAACTAGGTGCGATTTCATCAAACTCTGCCATGCAGGTAAGTTCTCCTTGTTTAGCTTTGGTACCTTTTTTTTTGTACATCTTGATCATTAGCTTCAAGTACCTTCAAACTTTCTCCTTACAAGCACCACAAGCTCTGATACCAATTGTTAGAATGATTTTAGAATAACTGAGAGGGGGGGTGAATCAGTTATCCTCAAGTCCAGATGTACCAATTCAACTTTTAAAAACTTCAACAAACTTAGATCAATCAGCAATTCACTCGGTCTCTATAGTATATATCAGTAACATAAAACTTGCAGTCCACTGTCCAAAAGTAATCAACTTGTAGAATATAAAACTTTCAACAACATAACTCATCAAATAACATTCACACAAGTATGACACCAAGATTTAACGTGGAAACCCAATATGGGAAAAACCACCAATAACATGCTACCAAATTTTGACTCTTTTGAAGTGAGCTCTATGAGAAGCCAACCCTTTTAAAGGTTACAATACATACTGTTAGGTGTGACCCTGTTAAAGGATTTAATCACCCTGTTAGGAGTGGCCTGGTTAGAGGGCTTAAGCACATTCCATTAGAATTTCACCTTGATTAAAGAGTTCACAAAATGACTGTTAAGTCAACCTTGATTAAAGGATTTTAATTGATACAATGGTTAGAAAGTAACAATAGGTTTTGATTTGAAATATACAACTCACTTTGCAAATACAGATCCAATACACTCATATGTTGATTTACTAACTGACCTTCATTATCATCTCCATCTTTGATATGCTCGAAAATCCCTTCAAGCAATCACCTCAACTCTGTTCAGCTCTTCACAACTCTTCTTAGCCTTTTGCTTAGATTCGTCAATCAATAACATCAACCTCCTTTTCCTTGTCTACATAACCCACAATTAGGTCATCCTTATGCCTCTTTGATTAGGTATATTAATCTTTTGTCGCTTAATCATCTCCATAGATCTTAGGTTTAGGTCAGATTCATCGAATCTTTCCATCATTTTGTTCTCATCCTTATCTTTCTAGATACTTCTCAAAACTTCTCCTTGAATCCATAAGAAAACAGTTTACCATGCATTAAATGCTCCAGGTCATTCATCTTTAATGTCAACACGTTTTACATATCCCAAGAATTCAACTATGTCGGTCAAGATTCTCAATTCCTTCACAAACTGTAAATTACTGACACTCGGTCAATACTGTGTTCATCTACTCGGTCATCATTGAATAACTTGGTCATAGCTAAAACTATTCTACTCGGCAAACACTGTCTTCGCTCGGTTAATTCTCTGATACTCGACAATTAATGATGCTCAATCGACACTAGCATCACTCGACTTAAACTGAATTTCTTCTCTTTTGCTCGGTTAAGCCTATGCTTCAAATCAACTGACTTCTTCACTTAGTGTTAAAGATAAACAACACATTACCTTGCCAATGTGCCAACTAATAAAGTACCCATTGTAGTATCTCATAACTCAACCTTTCCCTAGGTCCTCTTGTTATCTTCTCTTTTCAAATTCTCTTCATCAATCAAAATATGTGGTACTCTACTAGATAGCAAATGCCTTACTGGTTAAGGTTTGACATCAATGACAATATAACAATTGTCTCAATTATAGTTTCCAACAAATAGATGCCACTATATGATGACATATAATATATCGCTAGCCACAAAGAATTAAAAGTATAAAACAAATTAAAACCTATAATGAGGAGAAATTGAATGACACTTAAAACTATAGTTTTTTAACGTTATTATTGACTAAGTTGATAGCTTATTTTGGTAGCCTGTTGACAATTGAGTCTACAAATTTTTTCTCAACAAATCCAATCATAGGCACATAAAAACATGTATCAATAAAATTACTAAATGCACAAATAAAGGTTTTAACACTACTATTGTTAAAGATTTTGATTAATAGTTCACTCTATGAATTGATGGTCTTTGCTTGATTAATTGACTACTATTTAGCTTTCTAAATTGTTTATTTTTTTATTTATAATATTATTTGGTTGATTCTTATAAATCATATCTTAAAATTTAGTTGTGTATCATCCTAAATTGTAAGAACTTGATTAGAGTACAATTTTTGGATTTATTTAGTACCCACTTTAGTGCGTTTTCATAATTGGACTTCATATGGCACTTAATGGACACCTAAATTCAAATATGGGCCCTCTATCATTTCAATCTTGCTTCAAATTGAGGAAGACCCTTATTTCTCAGTGTGCTCCTCTATTTTCCCACCAATCACATAATTCATTTCACCACCTAAGCCCTATATTACTATTTGTGGCCTTCGTGTTCTGCCCCGATCTCTAAACCAAATGTACTTTGTAATCTAGCATCCCTTAATTGTTTGGGCTCTGTGGTCCTTATTTGAGCTCTGATTGGATGAAACATAATGCCTAGGGTGTTGTGTTCTTGGGAACATAATGCCTAGGACGTTTTATTCCCTGAAGATCAAGTCCAAATTGGATCTGGGGTCCCATCTCAATGGTTTAGTGGGACATTCAAATCTACAGTTGAGCTACTTGTTTTTTTAGCCCCCGAGATGTTGCAAGAAGTATAAAAACACTTCATTCTTAATCACATACAATGAAGGATCATTGCACTCACTTGGTGCTTGAGTCCTACTTGAGTCTATTAGGTCATCTTTCTTTTGATTATGCATTAGGAAAAGAAAGGGGGTATCATCCTATCCCTCTTGTATTTTCTTATTGTACATTTTGGTGAATCTGACACAACATTTCCACTTTTGATTTGGTGTTAGATCTCCTTTGCATATTTAGAACTAATTTGGATAGCTTTCATGGAGTTTTCTAAGCGAGATTGGTGTGTGATGACATATGTTGTTACATTTCTCCTTATCTTCATCAATCACATGGTGTGAATTTATTGTTGTTTTTATTCCTTCATGGTATTCTTGCATATGGTATCATGAGGATTTCAAATATATTTCTTCTTTATAAGACATATTTCAAGCCCTTTATCAATATTTCATGTAGTTTTCTCATTCAATTCTTAACAAAATACATTGAATTTATTGATTACATAAGGGTCTTTGTGGATGAAGCTAAAGATGACTTTAGCATAGATCACCTTAATCCTCCTCCTATGGTGCCTATTGATCATGAAGATAGAGACCTAGCTCTTAATGACCCTATTTTAGTGAGGCCTAGATCTTCTCCTCCTCAACCCACCTTAATGGATAGTCTTGGGGAAGCTAGTCTATGCACTTCTCTAGATGACCTTAAACAATATTCCTTTTATCAAAGCATTATTCATAATCTTGATGTTCAACATTTTCTTGACGATTTATCTCCAAGGATAACATTAAGTAGACATGACGATCTTGATAAACCTTCTTCTTCTCCACCTAAAGAAAATGAGAATAGTGATAGGAATCCTAACTTTTCCCTTCCAAATTCTCTTTATACCACACACTTCATAAATCTCAAGATGATTGTCCTTCACCCTCTACATTTAAAGCTAATTAAAATGTGGGTTATGACACTATTACTCAATAATGCTATAGTGGAAAAGGTCTTGGTATTAATGAACAAGGTATAAAAATCCCTAGAGATCCTCCTACACAAGTTACTAGATGTGATCTAGGATATATACCTCAAGCCACCTTTTTGCCTTCTCCCAATCCTTCTTCATCACAAGAAAAACCTCATTTAGACATTTATGCAATCAAGGTCGGAGGATCCAATTAAGAACTGTCCAAACTTGCAACCAACACTAGCACAACAGAATTACACAAGAACAAAACTAGATCTGTAAGAAAGCAGATGTCTTTATTTCATCAAATAATTGATTACATGCAATGTGTCGGGCTGTAAGGCCTTCCCAGTTACGGCCAATTACAATGCAAGAAACAGTTCTACAAGATCATGCAGGATCCAACACACTTCTCCTCAGCTAGCCCAGGTCTGCAACAGGCAACACACTGGTAGGCACTCCAAGAAAGATCTGAAATTGTACTCAAACTTCCGAGCAATCTTTCTGCTACCTAAGCCCGCAAGCTACTAACTTTGCTAGATCTAATCTGAACTCTAGATCGATCCCTTCATAGATCCACACATCTGCTACTCCTAAACAACTACCCAAACACCTCCTTAAATACTAATCCAAGCCACAAGTCAGTTGGATGAAACAATTAAATCCCAAAATCCAGTCGGCTCCCAAACATACAAATATTAAATGCCAAACATTAGTCGGCTCACAAATAACTTCACCAACAATTAATTCACCAAGTCGGCCTCTAGATCCACATAGGAGAATGCAACATGCTAGATCTAGGTCCCCACATGTCCAACGGTCAATCCAAAACTCGAAGAACGCAACCCAGATTAAATGCATCAGTTGGCCAAGTCGATTCTCCAAGAACGACCGTCGGTAAGCCAAACTACTGAGCGTCAAGAGATCTATCGAGCGTCCACACCAACCGAGCTCTCCAAGCATTACCGAGCACCAACAATGTCGACCGAGCACCATAGACATTGCCGAGCACTAGAAGTGCCAAGTCTCCTTCAATGACCGAGCTCCCTTCAGCGACCAAGTCCTCTAGGGACCGAGCCACTTCAGCGACCGAGCAACCGGCATGAACATCGAGACCTCATCGGTAATCGAGCACCGAGCAACAAACCACCAAGTCACTGAGTGACCATCACCAATCGAGATCCACCAGAACTTCCAATTGAGAATCCCAACCAAGACCGCCGAGCTCCATCGGTGAAGCCTAACAAACTTCGACCAAGAATCACCATCAAAGACTGAGAAATGCCAGTCTTCTACTGATATTACCAGCCAAGTAACCGAACATCGCCAAACAAGTACCGAGACTACCAGAATCTTTAGGCACCGAGCAAGAAGCGAGGATGTCATTGCATCAGACATTCTTTTGCCAACCCCATACATGGTTACATCACCTTTTGATGACCATTTTGCATTGGCTAAAAGAATCTTTTGGAGAATCAAATATGATCCTAAAATCCATTTTCCTTTTAGACATTTTCCAAAGAACCATAGATCTATTAATGCTGAATTTTTATGCCTTTTTCATCAGAGCAATAAACATTCTCTTTTTTATTGTATTTAATTTAGACAATTTGTTCAAGATTTAGTAGATAGATCTCTTCTTTTCTTAACAAAAGATCTTATATTTTTTCTTGATATCAAAACCATACCTTGACATCTTTATTTCCTATTATGTTCTTGTCCATCGTGTAATCTTAATAGCCTATAACATTGGGGGCTTTTTGTTTTGCATGGTGTTTGTTTTGAGGAATATAATAGGTCCTTTTCCCTTGTCCTTCCACTTGGGGGGTAAGGTCTAACTTTATCTTCTTATCCATCTCTCTTTCCAAAGGATCCATTGTCTTGTTTTTGGCTAAATCTTCTATACTATGATGTCCTATCGTGCATGGAATTGGTTGTTAAGTATCTTTATCTTTAGAGGATTGATATTCTTGTTTTACAACCTCTTCCTTGCATGTAAGTGTATATCTCTTGTAATCGATTTTTCCACTAAGTTTGTACAATATGGCATCCTTGCCTTTTGCCTTTCATGAGACCCATTTCTCTCTCATTGAGGGTTGGCATAATTTATAATGGTACATGATTTGTTGCATTAGATTCTTTGTTTCACACAAGGATTTGTCATCTTTGTTAACAATCTTTTTCATTCTTCAAAGAGCATGTCTATTATAAATGATCTTCCGCTTAGGGATTGTATGTGTTCTCTCTTCATTTTCAAAATATTCATTATCCCTTTGTTGATTTGTTTCTTTTGTAACATGATGTCCTTTCCCACATGGATTTTTTTGTAGGAGATTTACATCCTTGTTCACAACTTATTCTTGTTTGAAAATGCATGTCTATTATAAAAGATCTATAAAAATTTTTATAATGTGTTTTCTTTTCCCTTGCCTTCATCCTTGGGGGGCAAGGTCTCATTTTCTACTTTCCCTCCCTAAAACCCTCTTTCCTTAGTATAGTGGCATTTGTTTATCATGTGACATTCTTTTCTTATAAGGAGTTCATTTTGACTCAAGATTCTCTCTTGTGCAAGAGGTGTGTATCCTTGATCACAACCTCTTTCTCATTCGTAAAATTATGTTCAGCCTAAATAAATAACCTTACTTGGGTGCTTAAAGTGTGCATCCTTCATCAAGAATCCCTTTTCTCTTAGGAATAGTAGGTTAAAAAGGGTGCATACTTGTTCTCCTTCATATGGCACTTAATGAACACCATAAATTTAAATATGGGTCCTTTATCATTTCAATCTTTCTCAAAATCAAGGTAGGACCTTATTTCTAAGTGTGCTCCTCCATTTCCCCTCCAATCACATAGTTCATTTCACCACCTAGGCCCTATATTACTATTTGTGGCCTTCATGTTCTGCCCCAATCTCCATATCAATTGTACTCAATAATCTAGCATCCCCTGATTGTTCAACACTTTTGTTCCCGATCTAAGCTTTGATTAGCTACAATAGGATTCCTTGTGTTCCTAGGAACATAATGCCTATGATGTTTTATACCCTGAAGATCAGGCCCAAATTAGATCTTGGGTCTTGTCTCGATGGTTTAGTGGGATATTTAGATCTACAATTGGCATGCTTGTGTTTTAGCCCCCAAGATGTTGCACGAGGTATAAAAACACCCTATCTATCCTTATTTTGGCATTCATTATCACGAAATCCAATATTATCAACAAGTGATCATTATCATCAAGAGCAATCATTTGTGTTTAAACAATCAAGGCAAGTATCCAAGATCTAGACTTCTTCTCAAGCATTTGAGGTGTTTTTCTGTATGGATCAAGCTTCTTTCCCTCATTCAAGGCCAAGTAAAGGAGTATTTTATCAAGAAAGGAGATACACCCACATATACATCTTTCTTCTTCTTCTTCTCAATCAAGCATTGTGGCAAATTACAACATCCATCACATAAGGTTTTGTCTTTCATGATTTCCTTTTGGGTTTTTGTGTTAAGTCAAAGCTATTGCATGGACATAGTTGATCACATTCAAAGAAGCATTTGCATTATCAAGGTATGATACATTTCATTTCTAAGCTCTAGCTGTTATATAACAACAAATATGAACATTTCATTTCAAAGTTGATTCCAAATAGGGGTTGATTGAGGAAAACCCCTCTATCCAACTTTCTTCCTTATATTTCTATGTGCAGGTACATGTTGCATGATTGTTAGGACTTGATCTAGTAGGTACAAGATCTATTGAGAAGTCCACAACCAAAACTAGGAAAAAACCTTAGGAACAAAATGCCCAAGGCATTTTGTTTCCAACATAACAACTTCAGATTTCGGGTACAAGTCAGTACAATTTCCGACTTTCTATTTTTTGTCATTATAGGTTCTTGTTTGTTTTAGATGGTCTATTTTTTTTTCTTTTTTTGAAACTGGTTAGGTTATTTTATTCTAGTCTTTATTAGGTATCATTAGATTAATTCCCCAAAAAATACTTCATTGTTAATCACATACACCGATGGATCATTGCACTCACTCAGTGCTTGAGTCCTACTTGAGCCTATTGAGCCATCTTCCTTCTAATTGTGCATTAGGAAAAGGAAGGGGGCATTATCATATCCCTCTTCCCTTTTCTCATTGTACAAGTTGTAATAGCATGTCTTGTATTACTTATTATAATGGTAGAATAGACACACCCATGGAAAACTCTGATTTAATTATGGGTCAATTTTGAGAGAATGTTTTAATATTGTATTACATACTGACATGTGGTACACTTTTGTGCTTACTTAGGCTCCTTCCTCAATCCTTATCCATCCCCATTGAGTCTTGCTATGAAGTGCAAGAGTAACCCACAGTGTAGATTTGGCCTAAATCTAAAAAATATGAAACTATAACTGCCAACTTTCACTTTGTCATATTTATTCAAAGCTGCCAAGATAGTATAAGTTTGTGGGATGATTCATTATGTCATGTTATTTAAAGATATTCATTCGAGCATTAAACTCATATTGGAACATCTTAGCATTAGAATCAACGTCTAAAAAATTTGTCATAAATATAAAGATAGTCTAATCAAGAAACTTGAAGTAGGAGAACTTGACCCTTGGTATTTAATAATTTTTAAAAAGTATTTTGAATTATTAATAGTTCTTAATTATCAGTAAAGAATATAAATTAGATAATATATCTATGAGATTAATCATGAGCCATAAAATTAACCCAGAACAATCATAGATCTTAACAAAATTCTAGACTATAAAACTAATACCAAGACATCTCAATGGTAGAGAAGTTGGAAAGAATACCAAAAACCTTCTTATGGGCATGCATGGAAGAGAAAATAAGAATGACACTTGTTAGTTGGGACAAGCTTTGTCAACCAAAGAATATGGGAGGGTTGGGAATAAGAAAAATCTTGTTACTTAACAAAGCCCTTTTGGCGAAAATTGGATGAAAATTAGCTCTCCGTTATGTTTATTGGCGTAATATTATGGTTGCCAAATATTTAAACAATGAAAAGTTCTACAGGGTTCTTACTACCTAGGGATTCCCTAATAGTTTCAAGATATCGAATAACATCCCCAAGTGCAAAAATATTGTTCATGTTGGTCTAATATGGTTGAGTGGCAATAGTAAACAAATATGGTTTTGGGAAGATCCCTGGCCAACGGATAAGCCGTTAACTTCACACCAAATATTTAGGGATATTTATGGGACTACCAAGAGGTCCTTTGGGAAATGTGTGGTGGACTATCTATCCCAATCCAACTTCTAGAAGAATATCTTACTATGTTTCCATAACCAGCTGCATCTACTTTAGGTTTCGACAGAGCTACAAAAACTCTTAAAGAAAATTAGAACCCCCCTATCCCAAAGGGAAGACAAGTTCATCTGGAGCAAGAACTTTGAGGTTATTTTACTATTAGAATTGCTTATTATCTACTCTTGAGGGACTAGGGTAATAACACTAGATTCTAGAGAAAAGTTTGGAATCCCCAACTTATCCCCAAAATCAACTTCTTATGGTGGACAACTATGCATAACAAAATTATCACACAAGATGATCTCATTAAGCATGATTTCAATTTCCTAACCATTGTGTGCTATGCAAGCAAGATGACAAGAATATTCCTCACCTACTAATCCATTGTACCTATACAAAATCTGTGTGGGATATGGCGTTGTAGAAGCTTTAAATTGCTTGGGTCATGAATGGAGATGTTCAATATCTTGCTTTGGAATGGTTGGGTACTTCCCGTGATCCCCTTATTAGGAAATTATGGAAGCAGATCCTCCCCCTCCACCATTTGGACTAGAGTGTTTGAAAGGAAAGGAACCATACAATTTTTTATGGGATGGAGAATCCAATTGAAGAAGTTTTTATGTCCTACAAACTGCTTATAGATAATCTTTGGTTACTACCTAGCCTTGCTCTTCCTTTCTGTAGCGACACAACTAGATTACAAAATTGCTAGGAATTGGTGACTAGTTGACTCTTTGCAAGGTTTGATAGTTTGAAAAGATTAAGGAGAAACACTAAATGGAACCCCCTAGATCTGGGTGGTTCAAGCTAAATTTCGATGGGATTGCAAGACAATCTTAGGGTAATGCTACAATTGAGGGGAGTGATTAGAATGGGATTTGGAGAGATGGTGGCAACTTATAGTGGTAATCTTCAAGGTAACACGATTAACCAAGCTGAAGGAATGACCTTCCTATGGGGTCTTAAAATTGCTCTCTCAATTGGAATTAAGGCGTTAATAGAAGGTGATTCCAAACTCATTGTTGATGTTGTTAAAGACCTATCCAAAATCAACTGATCTATTGAAGGAATGGTGGGAGACATTCACAAACTCCTATTGGGACTAGATCGCTTTGAAATTAATCATGTCTTTAAAGAAGGAAATATGGTGGTTGATACCATGGATGCTTTGGGCTATTATATAGAAAAGCTGATATGTTGGAGGAAGAAAGATTCCCTTCCAAATAATGTTCAAAATCTCATGAGGGGAGAGAGCTCAGTTACCAATATTGATGGATGACATTTACCTTTGGTCTCTAAAGATCCTACTTCATACAACCATGTTTTGGACAGGGAATTGTAGGGGTTTCAAATTGGAAATCTTGAAGTGAGAAAACTCTAATCTGAACTTGAATTTGAATTGGAATAGGGAGTGGATGACTTGGAAACATGACTTGGGGACATGGACTAGGCAAAGGAGGTGCAGGGGGGCTGGGTGGGTGGGGGGGGGGGGGGGTCTAAAATCATATTTACTAATAAAAAGTTGTCAACGTGGCAAGTGAAGGACTATAGGACTCAATGTGAACTTTGTTGTGGGTCCTATAATGATATGATGACATCATTTCATAGTGATATGTAGCTACTTAATTAATGGACACCATTCATTTCTTAAATGGACGCGATTATCATATATTGTGGGGAAAAGGCCTTTGTGCAATGTGAAATTTTGTCTACATGAGTAAAGTATTTTGAGGGGATGAAGAAATGATTATACCCATGGTGGCATGCATTGCTCAAAATTCTCTTTTGATCATTGGGCTTCTATGACAATTTTTCCTAATTATGTTCAAGTGTTTAATTTTGTAACTTGGGTGGGCATCTCTATTAATCCTTTTCCCGCTTTCTCTAAGATGGGTAGGGATTGTGTTCGCACTAAACCTAAAAAGCATGATGATTTTAAAAATGATGTCACTATACATGGTATATCTATAGAGAGGGAGGGGTTTTTGATTTTATTAAGTACATTAATGTCTACAATAAGGTTTTGTCTATGCAATTTGCTACCTCCTAGGATGACAACATGGTTTTGATGGGAGGAATTTTCTTTGAAATCAGTGAAGAAGTGATAGAAGAGGCTACTTGGCTATCCATGGAGGGTAGAAAATGGAAGAAAACCAGTCAAGTAGTAGACAATGAAAGCCTTGACAAATTCTTCAGAAGGAATGAAGTTCTCGTTAAGATGCATGGTGGTTATGAAAGGGAGTAGCCGTTGTCGCCATGGAGTTAGGTTTGTTTAGTGATAATGAAATATTTTACCTTAGAAGGTCCAATTCAAATTATCATTTTTATCACATGCCACTTCTTTGTTGGGATTATGGAAAGATAAGTACTGAGAGAGGAGGGGTGAATCAATAGCTTCAAAACTTTTCAAGACTAAAACTTTGTAGTTATAGATAACATTAACCAACTGAATTCATTGTATGAAACATACATTCAAATATAACTGAAAATGTAATTGCATGTAATCTAAACAATAAACCATTCATGAAACTTCATACACTTAACACAAATATTTTGGTATCGCAGAAACTCTTGTAAGAAGGTAAAAGTTGCAGTGGGGATGACACCCACAAAGCTTCACTACTGTAGTAATTAAGTATGGTAGTTAAGGCTACAAGATTGTGATCACTTTTGGTGATCTTACCATATTAGGAGTAACAATAAGATCAACTAGATCTACCTGGTTAGAGGATTTTAACAACACAATACATGTGTGCACTCGGTTAAGAGATTTAACTAAGAATGGTTAAGTCCACTCTGTTAGGAGATTTTGAATTTGCTACAATGGTTAAATAGTACCAGTAAGATGTATCTGTAATTAGCAACTCAAGCTTGCATGATTCAGACCTATAAAATACCATAAAGATATCATCTTGTAGTGATGTATGTGTCCTTCGGTTCTGCTCGATAGCCTTGTGTCTGTTCTGAAAAACTGAATGCTTCTCTCAAATCCTTCTGTCAAAACCCTATCTGATCTTCTGATGTCCTGAGTGCGGCTATTCCTTGATGATACAATATCATAATGACATCTTTACAAATTTTATATCAAACTAACTTGACCTAATTAGGGTTTTACAATATATTAGAAAACCTAAGATCAATGGTGAAACTAAATAACCTAGATCTTACAATACATAGGAATGATCAACAATTTAATGATTATATCCATATTTAATTCTTTCTCGATCTTGGTAAACCATTTTCTGATCGGTGTGAACCGTTTCCATTGATGTTTGTGCCATTTCAAATTGCTATGTCATTTCCTGTTTTACTCGGTGTTCATTGCATTCATCACTCGATAATTAATTGGTGCTCAGTTCATATGAATGCTCGGTGACCACTGTTCTCGGTACTCGATAATCATTTGGCTCGGTAAGAGTACTTGGTCAAAGCCATGTTTGGTTAACTTAGAGATTTTCCTTGTGTCTTGCTTGGTGTATAGGCTTTATGTATTTTGACCGACTGTCTTGTTTGTCTCCTTTACCGACTGAATGATACTAATGACAATCATTAATGCTCAAATAGGAGTAACATTCTTAACCACTTTAGGAATCATGAATTTATTTCATTCCCATTTTTCCTGCTAAACTCTCTAAAGAGTTATGTTATGGAAGTGGTGAAGGATGCCAAAACTTAGGGTAAAAAAACAATCTTTATACACTAGGGTTTTATTTATAGGCTATGTATTCTTCACTTGGCTCTTTGTCCACCCAAACCCATTGTTGTCCAAGAATCCCTCAACTCGAGTTCACCCCCACCTGCCAATATTATTGACGCTCTTGGCCCAAGTAAAAAGAAGTGCATCTGCCACCGTGGTGGCTCTAAGGTTGCTTCTAGGTCGGGGACTCCTAAAACCCCCACTCTTGTGATCACTATGAAACTCTATGGTTTGAAAACTAAATCCTCTAAACCTCTAACTGCAAATAAAAGGAAAGGAAAAATCCCTCCCCCCAACCAAAAAACTTGAATTCTTCATTCAGGAGGTGTTAAGGAAGGATGAAGATGATGCTAGGGAAGAACATAGCAAACCACAAAGGTCCCACAGGCTGGCGACCCATTTTGTGGACAAAAGTAAAAAAGTCTAGTTGGTTGACTATGATTGGGAGGAGGGAGAGGACCAATGAATTGGGAAAACTGTGGGGGAAAATGAGAAAGTGAAAATTGCTAACAGTGAAGGAGGCAACACTAATACCATTAATAGGCTTGAGAAATCTACAACCAAGAGCTCCACTCACATTTTGGACAGTATGAAAAGGAAACCTGTTGATTTAACTGAGAATATGATTTCGAAGGAGGAGAATGCCAACACGGCTAATATCAAAGGCAACTACACTAACTGCCAGAATATGACCACTGAATTGGCTATCTTGAAGATTGAGTTAGGAGGGTTAAAAACTAAAGCCCTCGACATGGAAAAGAAAATGGGATGCATCTCTAGATTTAGCCTCCGTGTGATGTACGGTTCAACAACCTCCTTGTGGAAACTATTCAAATTCCTTATGGATGACCAGAGTCATGTGCTCTACCAATTAGGATGTGACATAAAATAATGCCATGCATAATTCTCTTTGGATATGTTTTGTTTACAGTGTTATTTGCCTGCACGGACTTCCTGTCAGAACTCCTTTTATTTTTTTATATATTGGTAAAGTGGACTTTGGTTCCAATATGAACATTTCTTTACTTTCTAGTTTTTTAGGCTTTGCTACTAGCTTAGTGGACTTTGGTTCCAAGGCAAACATTTCGTTTACTTATAGTTTGCTGTTAGTTTTAGCTATGAATATGTTATTATTCTATGTGATGTTAGTCGTTGCTTGCAATCTGCTGCTTTTTCTTAATAGTTTATTTGCTGTTAATGTGTTGTTAATTGTTACACCTTTAAAATGTGATTGTGATTTTGCAAGGACAACACCCTTATTTAACTCTTGAACAATTTAAAAAACAAAATATCTATTTTTCTATATCTAAATGAAAGCCTTGTGTATATGCAAATTTTAAGATAATCCTAATCTAATAATCTGTGCAGTCCTAGACTGTTATATTTCTACTTGTAATTATCTTTTGCTTTGATCAATAAAAAATAATAATCTAATAATCTGCCTTACCATCATTGGGCTGGTGGTGTTTTCAGGGCTTTTGGAAGGAGCGTGAGCGATTACTGTTCGCACAATGCCAAATGCCCGGTGGTCATCGTGAAAAGACAAGATGAATAAATCTAATCGCAGGGATTCGATCCAAATAATTTATATTTACAAATTTTCTCGATGTTACACGTTCTCATTATTAAATTACAAAGTGCTGTCACCAACATTACAAAGTCTGTGTTACATGGAATCTCGACCCCCAAAAAACATGTTCTCACCATTTGCAATTATAAAAGCTTTTATTGAGCATTAACTTTTAATGCCTGCCATATTTAATAAGTATAGATTCTCTCTTAGACTTTTTCATTTTCTTCGAGTTCACAACTAAACTATACTTTGTATAAATACAAATTATTATTCGTTTAAAAAATAAAATAAAAATTGACGCATGGATCTTTGAAGCATTATGTTTTTAGCTATGACTCATTTTGATTTTGTCCTCTAATGGCAGTGCATAGCTTTCATGCCACATTAAATTAAACATATTCTAAGAATGGCTAATTGGGGGTTAACATGTCATTTTCTTATATGATCATCGATGTTCTTGGATTCCATTGAGAATACAAGTGCATTTAACATTTATTTTTCTTATACATGATCATCTATGACCTTGAGTTCTCTTGATAAGAGAAGTACATATTTTTAAATTGGAGTTTTTTTGTTTTTTTTAATCTTTTCAAAATATTGGATTAAGAATAAATACTTATAGATTTAAGTTGTGATATGGTTTAAAATAATTTAGAAATGTTAGTTTAAGGTAGCAATAATTATATATAATAGTTATAATATGATATTTATATAATTTTTATTAGTTAAGATTAATAGTTGTGAGATGGATGAAAGTTATATAGCATCTAAACAAAATATAATTTAGATATAATTTATATATTCTAGATATTTTGATTGAAGGGTGTATTTTGTGAATAATTAAAAATATAATATATTATTTGTCATTAACAAAGTTTTGGTGCTATTGTGAGCACAATATAAGCAATGGTTATATTTTCTTTGTTTTAAGTTAGAACATTAGTATTAGATGTTTTTATGATTACTGGGATAGTCCTTGGTAGCTTCTTTTTTTTTTTGGTCAATAAAGGCCGAAACTGAAGTTTTCTATTGAAATATGTAGAAAAATTAACCATGTAAATATACATATTCTGTCTACTTCTAAAACCAGTCCAATGTTCATGTATGGAGAATAAATATGTCTAGAGCAACAGAGCTCTTCTTCTTGAAAATTAGCAAAATCTAAATGTCCATTTTAACCAGTACTGCATCGGATTCAAAATGCAAAATGCAGAATTCAACCGAAACTTGGGATTCATCACCCCAAACCTATATGGAAGGTGATGTTGTATCTTTCTCTGAGCTTTGAGAGTTGTCTTCGTCCATTCTGGTCAACTCCTGCAATCAGCTTAATGGGGGTATCCATCAAAAACACTAAACTAACCTCCTTTGTGATGGCATTGGCTGTTTGAAATAATAGCGTAAAAGCCAAGTGAAATCCTTGTATAGAAAAAGGATAGCCGATTCCCCCAAAAGGTATAAAGGTTGCCATAAATGTGAACCTATCCAGGCTTTATCTACATACCCCGTACCGCAGTCAGAACGCCTTGAGGAAAATAGCCAAAAAGTACCCTCAAATATTAATCCACGATTTTCACAATCCAGATGAATATATGCGTGTACGTTGCCATGTTGTGGAGTGATCACATCCCAGAATATTAGCTGGAAAATGGCTACTTGTCTTGTTAAACCTTTGACAACTCTCTATCCCATTGAACTAATCCGACTGCTAGATTTAGAACTGATTGAAAGGATGGAAGAAGACCGCAGCCAGATTTTTGTCTAAAAAAGCCAGCCCTTCTTAACATACTTGCTTCATTCAAGATGACGAGACGTTTCTGAAGGTGAGGTGAGATTGTTGAAAAGATTACACAGTCAATGTGACCAATTTTGTAAGATTGTACTTTGCAAGTTAAATTTGATGGATTTGTTGAGGCTACCAACCATTGGAAATTGATCTAATGTGGATGTCATTTGCTGCCTGATTTGCCAACTCATCAGCTTTACCGTTGCCTTCACGGTAAATGTGGTTGGCCATTGAGGATTCAAATTTTGAAATTAAACTTAGTATGTTTTCTAAGAAGGATTGAAGTTTCCAGTTAGTTATGAACCCTGTCCTAATTGCATTTATGACTATCATTGAATCTCCTTCTATCTCAACTTTGTTAAGATTTAATTCTTTGGCTAATACCAAACCGTGATAAAGAGCTTTGATCTCCGCCGCATTATTAGTATCTGGTTCTAATGGCAAAGCTAGTTGAGCAATGATTTGAGCCTCTGAGGAATGGATTGTGCACCCAACACCAGATGGACCTGGGTTACCTTTTGATGCCCCATCAAAATTTAATTTTACCCAACCCGGAGAAGGAGATTTCCAAACACACTCCAGCCTGTGAAGAGAGTTACTTTTGCAACCTCGTCCTATGGAACTAGGAGTTTTCAATCCATGCCAATTTTTTAACATCTTATCATCCCAACTGGTATAGAATTTATGGATGGCTGAATATGTTTGATTCCTGGAATTCATTATCTCCACTATAGCTGCCTCAATTCTATTCAGTAATTTCCCCAAATCCATTGATTTGTCTTGGAACAATCTCCTGTTCCTTTCCTTCCAGATTTCCCATAAGAGAATTGAAGGAGAGATGGTCCATAGGTTACCACATAAACTCTCTTTGAAGAGAGAGGGCCAAGCAATAAGGTGCGATTGAAGGTCTTGTAGAGAAGTTGATTGCCAATGATGGAATATGGATGAAGTGACTGAGAGGGGGGGGGGGGGGGGGGTGAATCAGTCAACCATAAAACACTTCACAATTATTTCTTTCCAGATCCCTTAGGATATCTTAATGAATATTATCTGTTTAGCACTCGGTAAATAGATTGCAGTAACTTTGAAGATGCAAAAAGTATTAGCAAAATTATCTTTAGATATTCATCAGCACTTGTATATGATTAAGATAACAATTAAGAACACAAGAGACACAAAGTTTAACGTGGAAACCCAATATGGGAAAAACCACCAATGTATCTAGATACTGATTTTCACTTTTCTGAAGTGATGCCCGGTTAGAAGCCAACCCAGTAAAAGGTTACAAAACACACTATTAGGTGTGACCTTGTTAGAAGATTTAATCACCCTACTAGGAGTGGCCTGATAAGAGGACTTGAAAACAATTCAATGGAATTGTCACCTTGTTAGAGGATTTACAATATGGTTGTTAAACCAACTCGGTTAAGAGATTTAGAATTCACTGTTACAATGATAAAAAGGTAACAATGAAAATGACCTGTATAATAATGCAACTGCCTTGATGATTACAGATCTTTGTTCTGCATAAGTGTGATCCTTCCTGATCGAATATATCTCTGCTGCTCCTCAAGGATATCTGATCATCCTTCACAATTTCGCACAAACCTTTCCTTTCTTTCTTCTATATATCTTCTACTATGTTCATTATTTATTTTTCACATTTGACCTTTTATTTATATGATTTTAGATTTGTCAAATCGACATTACTTAGTATAACAGTCGGCTGAATTAAGCAAACTTTATTTGCAAAAATCCTTCAAGGGTTGACAGTGCTCGGTGACCATAACTTTCTACAATCTTTCGGAGACCGAGGGAACTCGGTAAACACTGATAATTCTTTTTCTTCGATAACCGACTGAACTTGGTAAATGCTAACTTTCCTTTGACAACTGACTGAACTCGGTAAACACTGAATTTTCTTTGACGACCGACTGAACTCGGTAAATGCTGATTTTTCTTTGATAACCGAGTGGACTCGGTAAGCACTAATTTTACTGCCAGGTAGACCGACTGAGCTCAGTAGGTACTGAATGTTGTGGATTATGACATTGTGTGACATCAAAGACAATACATAATTTGAGTAGCAATTTCTTCAGACAATTGTTTCCAACAATCTCCCTCTTTGGCATTGATGGCAATACAATATGTCATAGCATAAGAAATTTGAAAGAATTAGCTCGGTTCAGATTCAAATCTCCCTCTGTCAGCAAACTTCCTTTTTCTTGAAAACTCTTCCTTCTGACTATTGAAAATTTCTTGAAGTAATAGCAAAGACATAGCAAACACTCCCTCTTTGACAACACATGCCAAAGATAATTCACATAATACCGGTGTAAATTAATGTACCTTAAGTACTGATTCATATGCAATGATTCCTTGAATATGCTGCATCAACTGGTTGATTTTCAATCATGTTCTGGTTGATGCATCACTAAAACTGTATTTAGTGAGCCTCTGATAGGGGAATGACCCCTAACTTACCTCTTAGATACACAAATGCATCCTTAGGTAATGGTTTGGTGAAAATGTTTGCAATCTGTTCTTTTGTATGAATATATTCTAATCTGATTTCCTTGTCCTGCACCAATTCTCTGACAAAGTGATATTTAATAGCAATGTGCTTGGTCTTGGAATGCATCACTAGATTCTTCGAAATGTTTATTGCACTAGTATTGTCACAAAATATAACAACTGGTTCTTTGATTTCAACCTTCATACCTTGTAATAACTGTTTAAACCAAACAATATTTGAACAATTTACTGCAACAACAACATATTCTGCTTTAGCTGTGGATTGAGATGTGCAATTTTGCTTTTTACTGGTCTAGGATACCAGTCTTTTTCCAAGAAAAAATGCTCCACCACTTGTACTTTTTCTGTCATCAATGTTCCCTGCCCAATCAGCATCAGTAAACACTTTTAAATCTAGATTGCCTCCAAATTTATACCACAAACCATATTCTTCAGTTCCTCTTAAGTATCTTAAGATTCTTTTGATTGCCATCATATGATTTTCCTTAAGTTTTGCTGAGAATCTAGCTACTATACCGACTGCTAAGGCAATATCAGGTCTTGTATGTACTACATACTGCAATTTTCCAATCATAGATCGGTATAAGGTCTGATCTACATCTTTTGAATCATCATTTTTGGTAAGTTTTAGTCCAGTACACATGGGTGTACCAACTGGTTTTGAATCTTCCATACCAAACTTCTTAAGTATTTCTTTAATGTATTTGGATTGAGTAATGTATATACCATTCTTGCTTTGCTAAATTTGAAGACCAACAAAGAATTTTATTAAACCAAACATAGACATTTCAAATTCTTTGTTCATTTGCTCTGAAAATTCTTTGCACTGATCCTCATTCCCTATAAATATAGTATCATCTACAAATATTTCTGCCAATACAATTTTGTCATCCGATCCTTCTTTAATATACAGATTGCTGTTATCATTGGCTCTTTTGAAATTAATCTGAATCAAATAGTTATGGAGTCTTTCATACCATGCTCTAGGAGCTTGTTTCAATCCATACAATGCTTTGTGTAACCTGCAGACCATGTCCTTTTTATCTGGATCAACAAAACCTTCAGGTTGTTCAATGTAGACTTCTTCATCAAGAATTCCATTGAGAAATGCAGATTTTATATCCATCTGATATACCTTAAATCCTTTATGTGCTGCATAAGCAAGTAGAGTCCTTACACCTTCTAATCTTGCAACAGGAGCAAAAGTTTCACCATAATCTATACCTTCTTCTTGAGAATAACCTTTACATACCAATCTAGCTTTGTTTCTAGATACTTGACCATCTTCATTCAGCTTATTCCTGAATACCCATTTTGTTCCAATTACATTCTTATCTTTAGGTCTAGGTACAAGAGTCCATGTTTTGTTCTTTTATATTTGTTCTAATTCTTCATTCATTGCTTCAATCCAACTTTCATTATTCAATGCATCTTTGATATTTCTAGGTTCAAAATCAGTAAGCAGACATGTACCTTTTAGCTTGCTTCTTGTCATAGTACCATCTGATTTGTTTCCAATAATTTGATCTGGTGTATGATGTCTTCTGACATATTTGGCTAGTATAGGTTCCTTGCTTTTTGAATGATTCATGTTGTTGTCTTCTAGGATCTCTTCTTTAGGTTGCTCGGGCTCGGTAGATATTTGCTCGGTAACTTCAGGCTGAGACTCGGTTTGAACTTCTTCCTGTGACTCAGTTTGAACTTCTTCCTATGACTCGGTAACTGTGCTCATCTCGGTAGATATAGTTTCCTCATTGATATTTGTGTTTGCCAATGTTTCAGGTTCAATGTAAATGAATCTTCTGTAGTTTTCAGGTTCCCTTTTGCTTTCTTCTTCAGTCTTTTCTGCAAACTCATCAAATTTTACATGTATACTTTCTATGACTTTGTGAGTAGACAAATTCAGACATTTGTATGCCTTGCTTTTGCTAGAATATCCTAGGAATATTCCTTCATCACTTTTCACATCAAATTTATTTCTTCCGGATTCTTTTAAGATATAAAATTTGCTACCAAATACTTTCCTGTAACTTACATTGGGTTTATAGCCATACCATAATTCATAAGGAGTTTTGAATGTGTCTTTCTTCAATTGTACTCGGTTCAAGGTATGAACTATAGTGCTGATAGCTTCCTTCCAGTACTTTATAGCGATGTTCTTTTCTATCATTAGAGTCCTTGCACAATCCATAATAGATCTGTTTCTTCTTTCTGCTATTCCATTCTGCTCAGGAGTTCTAGGAGCTGATACCTGCCTTTTGATTCCTCTTTCAATGCAAAAGTTGTTAAAATCATGGGAGATGAATTCACCACCTCTGTCTGATCTTAAGCATTTCAATCTTTTCCCTGTTTCCTTTTCCACTCTTGCCAAGTACCATTTGAACTTTTCAAATGCTTCTAACTTTTCTCTTAAATACATAACAGTCATCATTCTAGAATAATCATCAACGAAAAGAATAAAGAATTTATCTCCAATATAGCTTTGTATTCCAATAGGTCCACATAAATCAGTATGCACAATTTCTAAAATTTCTTTGGACTGATAGTTCTTACTCTTAAAACTAGTTTTACTCATTTTGCCAATCTGACAATTCTTACATAGACTAGTATCAGGTTTCTTCAAAGTAGGAATGCCTCTAACCTTCTTGAATTTGCTTATTTTTATCATGTTATCAAAATTCACATGACATAACCTTTTGTGTCATAGCCAACTTTCTTCAATTTGAGCAATAAAACATGAATATTCACTGAGATCAAGATAAAATAAGTTACCTTTTGTTTGTTTGCCTGATCCAACGAGTTTTCCTTTTTCATCCAGCAGTCTTGCTTGACCATTCATGAATTCAACCTTGAAACCAGTGTTGATTAGCTGTGCTACACTTAGAAGATTATGTTTTAGTCCTTCAACCCAATAGGCATTATCACATATGAGTTCTTTGGTTAATGAGATTCTTCCTTTTCCTTTTATACAACAAGGTTCATTGTTTCCAAATCTTACATTGCCACTATCACAGTCTTCTAGGTATTCAAATTTTGTCTTGTCACCAGTCATGTGGTGTGAACATCCACTGTCTATTATCCATATATCATCTTTGCTTATATTAGAAATAAGTGCCATCTTATCTTCATCATCATCAGATTCATCTTTTATAGCAATAAAGACAATTTCTTCTTCACTATCATCAGAATCTTTAGCCATAAAACATGTTTTCTTACCTTTATCCTTGAATGATTTGAAATTCTTTTTGCCATAGTACTTGTGACTTTTCTTCTCTTCCTTGACCTGCTTGTTTGGGCACCTAGCTGCAATATGTCCAATTTCTTCACATGAAAAATAGATTAAAGGAGTTTTACCTTTATATTTACCTTTCCCTTTAGAGTACTTCTTTGCAAGTAATGCTTCTACAATTTCAAGATCACTATCAGAACTTTCTTCTGATACATCTTCACTTTCTGACTGAACTTCTTTTATTTTCTTGTTCTTCTTTAGTGAAACCTTGGCCTCAAATGCTGACTCAATATTTTTGGAATTTGGAACATAGTTGTCATAGTTGTCTAATTCAAAGGCTGTCAATCTTCCAACTAAAGCATCCAAAGTTATATTGTGGTTTGTTTCACATCTTCTTTCTTGAATAGCTGATACTCTTATTGCATAGATAGGGAGTAGTGTTCTAAGTACCTTGCTTATAATAGTTTCATCAGAGATTGTTCCTCTAGAAGCTCTAATTGCACTTACACTTTCTTTGATTCTTTCAACATATTTTGCAATGTTTTCATCTTCTTTCATATTCATCTTGTCAAACTGTCCTCTTAGGCTTTCTACTTTGGCTCTTTTCACATTTGCATCACCACCATATATTTTCTTCAGTGTGATCCACATTTCATATGCAGTAGTGCATTCTTTAATATCATCAAATTCTTCATAGCTGAGAGCAGATGCAATGTCTATCATCATGGTGTTATGAGTCTTTTTCTCTGCAATGTCTTCAACAGTTAATGCGCCAGTAGGAACTATGTATTCTTCATCAATGTATTTGCATCCTGAATCACCAATGGAAGCTAGATGAAGTCGCATGAGACCTTGCCATGCTGAAAAGTTATCTCTGTTGAGCTTTGGAATTTCCCTCTTGTAAGACATCTTGATCTTTAGCTTAGGTCCTTGAAACCCTTCCTACAAGCACCAAATGCTCTAATACCAATTGATGGAATATGGATGAAGTGACTGAGAGGGGGGGGTGAATCAGTCAACCATAAAACACTTCACAATTATTTTTTTCCAGATCCCTTAGGATATCTTAATGAATATTATCTGTTTAGCACTCGGTAAATAGATTGCAATAACTTTGAAGATGCAGAAAGTATTAGCAAAATTATCTTTAGATATTCATCAGCACTTGTATATGATTAAGATAACAATTAAGAACACAAGAGACACAAGGTTTAACGTAGAAACCCAATATGGGAAAAACCACCAATGTATCTAGATACTGATTTTCACTTTTCTGAAGTGATGCCCGGTTAGAAGCCAACCCGGTAAAAGGTTACAAAACACACTGTTAGGTGTGACCTTGTTAGAGGATTTAATCACCCTGCTAGGAGTGGCCTGGTAAGAGGACTTGAAAACAGTTCAATGGAATTGTCACCTTGTTAGAGGATTTACAATATGGTTGTTAAACCAACTCGGTTAAGAGATTTAGAATTCACTGTTACAATGATAAAAAGGTAATAATGAAAATGACCTGTATAATAATGCAACTACCTTGCTGATTACAGATCTCTGTTCTGCATAAGTGTGATCCTTCCTGATCGAATATATTTTTGCTGCTCCTCAAGGATATTTGATCATCCTTCACAATTTCGCACACACCTTTCCTTTCTTTCTTCTATATATCTTCTGCTATGTTCGTTATTTATTTTTCACATTTGACCTTTTATTTATATGATTTTAGATTTGTCAAATCGACATTACTTAGTATAATAGTCGGCTGAATTAAGCAAACTTTATTTGCAAAAATCCTTCAAGGGCCGACAGTGCTCGGTGACCATAACTTTCTACAATCTTTTGGAGACCGAGGGAACTCGGTAAACACTGATAATTCTTTTTCTTTGATAACCGACTGAACTCGGTAAATGCTAACTTTCCTTTGACAACTGACTGAACTCGGTAAACACTAAATTTTCTTTGACGACCGATTGAACTCGGTAAATGCTGATTTTTCTTTGATAACCGAGTGGACTCGGTAAGCACTAATTTTACTGCCAGGTAGACTGACTAAGCTCGGTAGGTACTGAATGTTGCGGATTATGACATTGTGTGACATCAAAGACAATACATAATTTGAGTAGCAATTTCTTCAGACAATTGTTTCCAACAGCCAATTCAATTTCGAATATAACCAATCCCAACATTCTGAGGCAAAAGGATAGGAGAGTAACAAATGATTGAGAGTCTCTTCATGATTATGGCATAAGGAGCATCTTGATGGCCCAAAGAACCCCATTTTTTATAAATTTTTCTGTAGTCAGGATGCGGCCTTGGGATGCTGCCCACATAAATACTCCAGCTTTGGGTAGACACATTCTGTTCCAACAAAGGTGAACTGGAATTGAAGAAGATACTTGTGAGTGCTGTGATAATAATTTATAACCTTCCTTCACCTTATAACTACCATCCTTTGATCTTGTCCAAATCATCTCATCATTGCCACTTTTTAAAAGGAAAACTCTATTTTGGATAATGGATTTTAGCAAATTTAATTCTTGGATATTGGCCCCAATACTTGTAAAGTCCCTCCATTTCCAAGACCCATCCTCCTGTGAAGATTGAGAAGGAATGATATAATCTTTAAGCGTTGATCCCCACGCCAACTGACTCAGCTGCATGACCTGTTGAAGACCTAGAGCTGAATGGAGACTTTGAAAACCTCCCCACGAGTCTTCCCAAAATCTAGCTAGATTTCCACTTCTAACATTCTAAGAGAGATTGGAATCAACCACACGTTTGGATTTCAAAATGAAATTCCAAATTCTAGAGCCTCTTGGAGGGTTTTTGATCCTAAAAGCTTCATGACTCCCCTCTGGACCCAAGTATTTACCCTTGAGGATCCTGACCCATTTGCAATCCTTGTTCTTAATCAACTTCCAATATAATGCCCCCAATGCTATATTCTGCCATAATTAATTCTTGATCCTTGTACCCCCTGCTAAAATTGGTTTACAGATATTCTCCCATGAGATCAGTTTGAATTTTCTGTTCTGATCATTTCCATGCCAAAAGAAATTCCTTAACTTTTTCACTATGTCCATGTATCTAGTTGATGACATAGATAGATAGGAGATAAGGTATATGGGAATAGCTGAGAGTGTGGCTTTAATCATCACTATCCTTCCTGCCCATGATAACCATTTGGCTTTCCAACTTGCCAATTTTTGGTCCAATCTTTCATTTATTGATTTCCAAACTCCTGTGGTTCGAAGACTTTTGTCAATGGGGATTCCCAAATAGTTACAAGGAAGGGAAGCTACTTTGAAGGCTAAGAGGGTTTCTATCTTCATTTGAACTCTCTTTTTTGTATGAAAGAAAAAAATAACTGATTTATCTTTATTCACTATTTGTCCTGAGGCTAGAGCGTATTTATTTAAAGTATTTCTCAAGAGAGATGCTTCCCTGACTGATCCGTAACCAAAAAGAAGATTGTCGTCTGCAAATTGCTGGTGTGTGATAGGAGGAATTGAAGATGTGACTGAGATTCCTCTGATGCTCCCCTGATTTTGGAGACTAATGATGCTGCGTCCTAAAGCTTCTACCATAATAATGTACAAGAAGGGAGAGAGGGGATCTCCTTGCCTTATACCATTAGAACCACCAAGGAAACCTTGAGGATATCCATTGATCAGAATGGAGTATTTTGGAGTTGATATGTAATAAAATATCAGATTAATCCAAGATTTGGAGAAGCCAAAACTTTGCATGCACTTGGACAAAAACCTCCAGTTCACTTTATCATATGCCTTCTTGATATCTAGTTTAATGATCATGCTGGGTTTTTTTGAGTGTTGGATGGAATGAATTGCCTCTTGTGCAATAATTATGCCATAAAAAATGGATCTGCCTGGAACAAAACCTGTTTGTTCCTCTCCAATAATCTTATGTAGAATTACCTTTAATCTATTTGCCAGTGCCTTAGATAGGATCTTATATATAGTATTACACAAAGCAATAGGTCTGAATTCATCCATAGAGTTTGCATTTTCTGATTTAGGAATGAGGGCAATAAAAGTATTGTTGATTTCGGTTAGAAATCTACCTGATGATCTCGCTGTTTCCAATGCCTCTGTGAGTTCATTACCAATCACCAGCCAACAATGAAGAAAGAAACTAGGGGGAAACCCATATGGACCAGGAGCTTTATTTGGAGCCATTGTAGATAATGTTTGATAAATCTCCTCTATTGAGAAGGGCCTCATTAAGTTATGATTATCCAAATCTGAGAGAATCTTGGGCACATTACAAATAAGATCTTGTTGACATGTAAGAGGAGAACTATCTGAATTGTTTAGCAACTTGGAGAAAAAAGATATAATTTCCTACTGAATCCCTTTATGATCAGTTAGAGTGGATCCATCTTGATTAGCAATTTGAAGAATTCTATTAGTGTTCCTACGACATTTAGTGCTAGAATGGAAAAATTTGGTATTTTTATCCCCAGCTTCTAACCAAGATTCCCTTGACTTTTGTTTCCAAAATATTTCCTCCTTGATGAGCACATCCTCCAAGTCCTTAAGCAACTCCTTCTCCTTAAAATATAATTCTTGGTTCATTCCTTGCTGCATAATTTCATTATTTAACTCTGCCAATTTTGTTAGACATATAGTAGCTTAGATAGTTTACTAAGTAGTAGACTCTAAGGTTTTTTGATGATGTAGATATTTGGTTTCAACAGTTGTTTTTTTAATATTAGATGCTAGTTTTTATTGAACTGATGTGTTGTGAATGTTAATCTATCGATCTTGTGCCCTCTAGGTAGATGTATCTAAGGGACATCACCTCATTTTTTGATCCTTTAATATTAAAAAAAAAAATTTGGTGGAAGTAATTATATCGTAAAGTCCAGAATCTATATAATAAAAAAATGTCAAAAGTAATTAAAATATTTATAAAATACCTTTATTCAAAATATATTTTTCTAAAACTAAAATACATACATAGAAGTTTTAAAGTAATAATGATCAACATCCAAAAGTATAGACTCAATTTAGTAAGAGCTTACTCTTAAGTAATAATGATCACCATCCACAAGTATAGATTCCAATTAGTGAGCTCTTACTCTTAATTTACTTTTTCTCCATGTCTTGTTGAAAGCCATGGTAGTTAAAACAAATGTGGGAAAGTTTCACTATGGCAAGACAACTATATATCATGGCACTTAAAGTGACCATCACCAACATTGCTATTGTGCTATGGGGAAGAGCACTTGGAATTTGGAAAAAAAATTGTTATTAGTTTTACAAACAACTATGAGAGAAACACTTTGTTGGGAAAATGGTATCTCAATCTTCCACTAATTAAAATGTACTATTGATAAAAGGGTTATTGTTGATATGTGAGTGCGGGTTTTTCAAGGTGGGGTATCCCTCTTGTTAGCTCATGTCTCGTGGTTGATTGGACGTCAAGGGAAACATGCCCTAGCAAGGGTTTTAGGGGGAGTGCCCTTGAAACAAAATTTCATATATGATTTGTCATTGTGAACTGTGACCTTTTATCAATATGTCAGAGGTCCAATAATTAATATTTTTTGCGCCTTTTATGGGTGGTTATAGCCCATTAAATTGTAATATTGTTTAACGGTTTCATGTTTTGTATCTCCTATATATTAGGTGTGTCAAAGTCACTGTAATGTAGTATAAGAGTTTGATAGTTGTTGAGCTCCATCTAGATCTCCATTGGTAATAAAAGTGAGAAGCTTTCTCTATAAGTATATTGTAATCTATTATTGATTTTTGTATAATATATTGGGTGATTTTGGATTGTGGAGTTTTTCTCCCTAAAGGGTTTTCCCCACGTTAATTATTATGTGGTGATATGCATGTTATTTTTGTTAAGTTTCTGTAATTGTTGAATAGATTTAAGAAAGTTTTACATTGCTCATCCCTTAAGGTTAGTGTAGGAAGTTGTTCTACTAAACATCCTTACACTTGTCACATCCTCTAAAGCCTCCATACAAAAGTTAAATTTGGTGAAGAAAATGCATTAGAACTTAGTTAACTACACACAATGAGTTTATAGTGATCTTGAAGGGTATGGAGGTGGTTCACCTTCAAATGGAATTTTTGTGGATGTACTTGTATTGCAAGCAGATGATTAGAGATTGTACGAAAAATATGTTAGCCATAACAAATTGGCAACCAATCAATTCATGATTTTCAAATTCATCATTTCACTCTTTCCATAATTAAAGAAAAATTCTTCATGAAATATATATCAAATTTGACTATATTGGAAAGGTAAGAGTGTAGGATCACTTATTAAAGACATATGCTTATAAGATTGGAAATTTCCAACTTACAATCTCCACCTTATGTTTATACACTTATGCTGGTGATCATTTTACAAATTGTATTTTAAGATCATTTCAAACCTAATTCTAACATTTTATCCAATCACAAAAGGATAATACAAGTAGTACTAAACTTAAAATGACCTCATCTATAAACCCTAAAATAGTAGATCCTTAAATCATTAAAACACTTGCATTGCCCAACCTAATGTCTAGCTCCAGATTTTCCCAACACTAATTTTATTGTACAAATTTTAGAAATGTAAATTTACTTGCCTCTTTATGCCCTAATCCAATTATGGTATTTTTAGTTGTTTTATTTTCAAATTCTTAGTATGGACCTATTTTTTAACTTTTCCTTAAATCATTCATTGACAATTGCTCATAATTGTGAAACCTACTAAATGAATGTAAGAAGTATCACCCTTTTAGGATAGTGAATTATTTACTAGCAATCGCACCTTAGTGTGCAATGGGTACACCAAAGAAATGTGGGAGGGGAGAACACATTTTGTTTGTGATAGCTTCTCTATGTTTTCTTGTAAACTACTTAGCCAATATAACTATCATACAAATTCTAAATCAAATTTAATCCAAATGGTGGAAAGGACTTGAATGAAAGTTTGTAATATTTATGAACCTTTAAAATGGTAAGAATAATTTAATTAAAAAAATTTTAATTGTATAATAGATGACATCCACATCAGTCAAATTTGGTTTGTAAAATAGAGGAGGGAAACATGATCGTTGTTCACGTCTATCAAATGATTTGAACTGTCCATCTAAAAAATCAGCTTGGTACATTTCAAATAAGTAACACCTTCTGCGTAAGTGAGTTCATTACATAGTGAGGGAAACACCTCTCCTATTTAATATAGGAGTAAATCTAATTAAATAGAAGCACTCAAACCATTTTTATCTCATTTGCAAATCTGATTTTCTCTTGAAAATGAGCATCCAGCTGTGTCTTCTTGATTAGTCAAACAATGGAATCTCTCCAAATCAGTACTTCCCTTTGTGTTAACAAAAATTGATTGTTAAATATATACAATCTATTTGATAGAGTAGTAAAAGATGAGTTGAGAATCATAAAAGTTGTATAAACTTTAGGTTATGAATACACGATGTTAGAGAATAATCACTTGTACAATTCAACCCTGGAGAAAAAGTGGATGATAGATTAAAAGTCAATGAAAATATTTAGAAGTAGAGTTCTATAAGCATTGCAAATAATTACACTTGGAGACCTTCATGCACAAAGGAGTGTCAGTTTCACATGCTAAATCTTATCCTATCCTATAGTAATTTAGTAAATATACTTTAGTTTTGACAATCTCATTCTTTGAATTTTTTTTTGCCCAAAGACAATCGCAGTGCCTTCATTGCAGAGTTTTCAAAGCTACTTTAACAAAGCTATTTGTGCAATTTGCAGGGATAATGGATACATATCTGTAAAGGCAAATGGAGCCACAATAGTTGGGAAGGTGTTGTCAACACCTCATTACAGATCTTTATTGTTTGAATCCCTTTCTAATAACGCTGCCCACATGCTTTGATGCACGCCCAACTCCACACACACATGTGGGAAGGTGTTGGCATAAAAAAAAAACCTTAGTATTTTCCCTTTCCCACATCTCCTAGATTAAACACCCTTCCATAGATCTATTACAATTTCTCCCTTAAGTTCCAATGTAATAGGTAATGTGTTATGTTACATAGATTACTTATAATTTTTTACTTGATTAAACTTTCAAATGAACCCCAATCTACATTGTAAAACATGTCATAGATCCAAGTCACATCCTTGAGACTTATCTTAGAACCAAATAGACACAAGATTGAAATATATTTAGTTTCTAAAATTATCTTTAATTTGATCTTCTATTTTATATGGATTATGTGGTGTAAATTTTTTTAATTACACACAATCTAATTTTGAAATAAAAAAATAAAATTATAAATTGTATAAATCTTACATCATTATTTTCAATTTATTTCATTCGTCAAACCACAAACATTATTTTTTATATCATAATAACTATATTCTTCATAATATTAGCATAAATTTTTGTATTATTCTAAATCCCATACACTTTGTTTTTTTTTTTTGATCGGTAAAAGGCCGAAGCCATTGAAGATTTTATTATTATTAATAATCAAATAAAAAGTACAAGTAAACCCCGCTCGGTGCAGGCGCTGGTAGGAAAGAGCGGGGTCGAGAAAACCTCCAGCCGTGCCTGGGACTAAAAGTCCGGATTCTAATACAAAAATAAAGTGGGCATACCCACTTCTCGATTCTATCGAGAATATTAAAAGGATTCAAGAATTTAAAATATTGTCTGATTACATGGTACAAACCATAGTTTGACATATACATGTAGATATCAGAAATACATGAATATTACATCAATGACCATTACAACTTGAGAGTGTTTACTAGATGGTTCTTCATTGAAACCACCCTTTGTTCTCCTCATCCGTCCTACCTATACCTGAGAAAACACTGCATAGTACTTCCTCCAAACAAGATATTAGAATTTTTAAGAAAAAAATTGAAAGATAAGTATGAATTAGTAAAGACATATTCTAAACCTTCATCTTACCTTTCCAACGAGGCAAACTACTATATACGGCTATATATTGAAAAAACATTAGTAGCTATCATCCTTAATTTCTATAATAATCTTAAAATGCCAAAGAAACAGCTGTTGTCTATGGTTCCTCTTTTATTTGAATATAAAATCAAGAAAGTTTGCATTACTTAATCCATATGTAAAACCTGCAAGATAATTTAATGTTAGAACTACTCCAATCTTAATCCAATAAAGGGTATGTGCAGGATCATGAGGGGCCAAACTATGCCCTTAAGTGGCAATGAAAAATCAGAAAATCAAGATTAGTCAACTTGACGTGAAAAAATGAACTAGTTTTCTACCTAATATCAAAAATTTGTAACAACATAATTTGTACGAAATTGAATGTAGTTTCTAAACTACTAAGCCTTTTTTGAAAAAAAATTAATATGATTGGTAAAAAGTATAGATTGCAATGCAGCACTACAAACATTTCAGCAAAACAATAAGAAGTATGTGTATGTCTGACCACCCTAATCAAAAGAAAATGATCATATTTTTTTATAATATTCTATATATAAGTAGCTGACTCATGCCTGGATGTGACACATATTTTTTGGTATTTTTATTCCAAACAGATAATTAATTATGATTTTTTTGCTACAGCGCTTTCAGAATTTAAAAACTCTCGTGTCTGACCACCTTTACTCATTGAAAACTTATCATAATTCAATTTTTTTTAATTTTTTCTTATACTAGACGAAGCATAGAATGTGACGCATCTTTTAGATTTCAAAAAAGTTATACGATTTGAAAGTTATAGCTATTTTTCCATCAGTATGTCAATCAGGACTTTAGACGTAAGTGAACTAGAAAATAACTAATAAATACTTAACGAATTCAAAATCTGACAGCACTTATATCGATGGAAAGCTGACAATCATCCAAAGAAACCCTTTTCATTTTATCGAAATTGGGTGGAAAAAAAGTCATCAACCTAATGGTCGAAATGTCGATATAAGAAAAATAGAGAAAAAACACATTTTTTGCACACCTTCAACGTTGACCATGGGGATTTGGTTTCCAAAGCTATTACCAAGCCTAATCGGGTACCTGATTTTTTCATGTACCCGATTTTGTTTGAATTTGAAGTTTGAAAAGTTTCCCCCTCCCACTCTTTTTTTATTTCCCTTTAATTTTGATGTTTTTTTCTTTCACCCTGACAATCAATAATTTATATATTTTATATTTATGTTTTATATTTTATGTTTTATATTTTATATTATATAGTATATATATATATATAATTTATTTATATTATATATTCGATAATATCAATTTAAACGACCTAAGTATAGTCTGTTCAGATTTATATTAAATGCAATAATTTTATATTATAATATAAATGTTACATAATATATATATATATATATATATATATATATATATATATATATATATATATATATATATATATATATATATATATATATATATATATATATATATATATATATATATTATATTAAATATTGTTGCACGTATATAATATAATGTCTAATATATATAATATATAAAATGAATAGGACATTGATATATTGTATATTTGATAATATATATTAAATGTAATATCTAATATATCTTATAATATATATTATATATTTAGTCTATTAAATATTATATTTTTTCAAATATTTTATATATTTTTTTAATATTTAATTTAAGTTATAACAGATCCTCTCATGAGACAACAAGTCGAATCGGGGTCGCTAGATGTCTTAAGGGGTAATTAGGGTTTGTGAGGCAACTTCGGATGTACAGTGACCATTTGGAAGGCAATAGGGCATGTCCAAGGACCAATGTACCAAATTTTAATGACTGTTTCCTAGTCGAACTCGAAAAGGGTCCATGGGGTGCTCTCAGGAGACCACATGTCCAATCAGTGTCGCTAGGCGTCTTAAGGGGTCATCAGGGCTCGTGAGACAACCTTTGATGCACGGTGACCATTTGGAATGCATTAGGACATGTCAAAGGACCTAACTCTACAATTTAGATGAATTTTGATTAGTCAAACTTGAAAAGGGTCCATGGGGTGCTCTTGGCAGACCATTGTGCGATTTAGGGTCGATAGGTGACTTAAGGGGTCATCGGGGTTCCAAATGAAACTTTCGATAAACGGTGATCCTTTGGAACACATTAGGACATATCAAATGACCTACGTACCAAATTTGGATAACTTTTGCCTAGTAGAACTCGAAAGGGGTCCATGGGGTGCTCTCGGGAGACCACATGTCGAATTGGGGTCGGTAGGCCTATTAAGAGGTCATTAGGGTTCCAAATGAAACTTTGATGGAATGGTGACCCTTTGGAATGCATTAGGATATGTCATAGGACCTATGTACCAAATTTGGATGACTTTTGCCTAGTAAAACTTGAAAGGGGTCCATGGTGTGCTCTCAGGAGACCACGTGTCGAAATCGGGTCAGTAGGCCTGTTAAGGGGTCATTAGGGTTCCAAATAAAACTTTGATGGAATGGTGACCCTCTGGAATGCATTAGGACATGTCATAGGACCTACACACCAAATTTGGATGACTTTTTCTTAGTAGAACTCGAAAGGGGTCCATGGGGTGCTCTTAGGAGACCACATGTTGAAACAGGGTCGGTAGGCCTGTTAAGGGGTCATTAGGGTTACAAATGCAACTTGGATGGAATGGTGACCCTTTGGAACACATTAGGACATGTTAGAGGACCTCTATACCAAATTTGTATGAATTTTTCCTAGTAGAACTCAAAAAGGGTCCATGGGGTTCTCTGAGGAGACCACATATCAAATCAGGGTCGATAAGCCTGTTAAGGGGTCATTAGGGTTCCAAATGTGACTTTGATGGAATGGTGACCCTTTGGAATGCATGAGGACATGTCAGAGGACCTACATACCAAATTTGGATAACTTTTTTCTAGTAGAACTCAAAAGGGGTCCATGGGGTGGTCTCGGGAGACCACATGTGAAATCATGGTGTGTAGGCCTATTAAGGGGTCATTAGGGTTCTAAATGAAACTTCTATGGAACGGTGACCATTTTAAATTCATTAAGACATGTCAGAGGACCTATGTACCAAATTTGGATGACTTTTTCTTAGGAAAACGCAAAAGGGGTCCATGGGGAGCTCTCGGGAGACCACATGTCGAAATGGGGTTAGTATGCATGTTAAGGGGTCATTAGGGTTTGAAATGAAACTTCTATGGAACCATGACCCTTTGGAATGCATTAGGACTCCCTAGGGCTCAAAAGGGGTCAGGGGGACTCCCTAGGGGTCCTAACGTGTACTAGGACCCCTAGGGAGTCCCCGTGACCCCTTTTGACACATTGAAATGCTCAAGTGTGTCTTAAGGGGTCCTTTTGACTCCCTAGGGTTCCTAACACATGATAAGGCATACTAGGACCCCTAGGGAGTCATCGTGACCCCTTTTCACACATTGGAATGGTCAAGTGTGTCTTAAGGGATCCTACAACCCCTTAAGACACACTTGAGCGTTCCAATGTGTCAAAAGGGGTCACGATGAATCCCTAGGGTTCCTAGTACGCTTTATCACGCGTTAGGACCCCTAGGGTGTCCCCGTGACCCCTTTTGACACATTGGAATGCTCAAGTGTGTCTTAAGGGGTCCTACGACCCCCTATGACACACTAGAGAATTCCAATGTGTCAAAAGGGGCCACGATGATTCCCTAGGGGTCCTAGTACACTTTATCATGTGATAGGACACCTAGGGAGTCCCTGTGACCCCTTTTGACATATTGGAATGCTCTACTATGTCTTAAGGGGTTTTACAACCCCTTAAGACACACTTGAGCGTACCAATGTGTCAAAAGAGGTCACGAGGACTCCCTAGGTGTCCTAGTACACGTTAGGAGCCTTAGGGAGTCCCGTTGACCCCTTTTGACACATTGGAATGCTCAAGTGTGCCTTAAGGGGTCGTAGGACCCCTTAAGACACACTTGAGCTTTCCAATGTGTCAAAAGGGGTCATGGGGACTCCTTAGGGGTCCTAGTACACTTTATCACGTGTTAGGACACCTAGGGAGTCCCCCTAACCCCTTTTTACATATTAGAATGCTCAAGGGTGCCTTAAGGGGTCGTAGGACCCCTTAAGACACACTTGAGCATTCCAATGTGTGAAAAGGAATCATGGGGACTCCTTAGGGGTCCTAGTACGCTTTATCATGCGTTAGGACACCTAGGGAGTCCCCGTGACCCCTTTTGACACATTGGAACGCGCAAGTGTGCCTTAAGGGGTCGTATGACCCCTTAAGACACACTTGAGCATTCCAATGTGTGAAAAGGGGTCACAGGGACTCCTTAGGGGTCCTAGTACACTTTATCACACGTTTGGACACCTAGGGAGTCCCCGTGACCCCTTTTGACACATTGGAATGCTCAAGTGTGCCTTAAGGGGTCCTTAAGGCACACTTGAGCCTTCCAATGTGTCAAAAGGGGTCACAGGGAATCCCTAGGTGTCCAAACGTGTGATAAAGCATACTAGGACCCTTAAGGAGTCCCCGTGACCCCTTTTGACACATTGCAATGCTCAAGTGTGTCTTAAGGGGTTGAAGGACCCATTAAGACACACTAGAGCATTCCAATGCGTCAAAAGGGGTCACGAGGACTCCCTAGGTGTCCTAGTACACGTTAGGACCCTTAGGGAGTCCCCCTGACCCCTTTTGACACATTGGAATGCTCAAGTGTGCCTTAAGGGGTCGTAGGACCCCTTAGGGCACACTTGAGCATTCCATTGTGTCAAAAGGGGTCATGGGGACTCCGTAGGTGTCCTAACGCATGATAAAGCGTACGCGTTAGGACACCTAGGGAGTCCCCTTGACCCCTTTTGACACATTGGAATGCTCAAGTGTGCCTTAAGGGGTCGTAGGACCCCTTAAGGCACACTTGAGCGTTCCAATGTGTCAAAAGGGGTCACATGGACTCCCTGGGTGTCCTAGTACGTGTTAGGACCCGTAAGAAGTCCCCCTAACCCTTTTTGACACATTGGAATGCTAAAGGGTGCCTTAAGAGGTCGTAGGAACCCTTAGGACACAATTGAGTGTTCCAATGTGTGAAAAGAGGTCACGGGGACTCCTTAGGGGTCCTAGTATGCTTTATCATGCGTTAGGACACCTAGGGAGTCCCCGTGACCCCTTTTGACACATTGGAACACTCAAGTGTGCCTTAAGGGGTCGTAGGACCCCTTAAGACACACTTGAGTGTTCTAATGTGTGAAAAGAGGTCACGGGGACTCCTTAGGGGTCCTATTATGCTTTATCACGCGTTAGGACACCTAGGGAGTCCCCGTGACCCCTTTTGACACATTGGAATGCTCAAGTGTGCCTTAAGGGGTCGTAGGACCCCTTAAGACAAACTTGAGTGTTCCAATGTGTGAAAAGGGGTCACGGGGACTCCTTAGGGGTCCTAGTATGCTTTATCACGCGTTAGGACACCTAGGGAGTCCCTGTGACCCCTTTTGACACATTGGAACGCTTAAGTGTGCCTTAAGGGGTTGTAGGACCCCTTAAGGCACACTTGAGCATTCCAATGTGTCAAAAGGGGTCACGTGGACTCCCTAGGGGTCCTAACATGTGATAAAGCATACTAGGACCCCTAAGGAGTCCCGGTGACCCCTTTTGACACATTACAACGCTCAAGTTTGTCTTAAGGGATTGAAGGACCCCTTAAGAAACACTTGAGCGTTGCAATGTGTCAAAAGGGGTCACGATGACTCCCTAGGGGTCCTAGTACGCTTTATCACATGATAGGACCCCTAGGGAGTCCCTGTGACCCCTTTTGACACATTGGAAATTTTGAAGTGTGTCTTAAGGGGTCCTACGACCCCCTATGACACACTAGAGCATTCCAATGTGTCAAAAGGGGTCATAGGGACTCCCTAGGTGTCCTAACACATGATAAAGTGTAGTAGAACCCCTAAGGAGTCCCCGTGACCCCTTTTGACACATTGCAATGCTCAAGTGTGTCTTAAGGGGTCAAAGGACCCCTTAAGACACACTTGAGCATTGAAATGTGTCAAAAGGGGTCACGATGACTCCCTAGGGGTCCTAGTATGCTTTATCATGCCTTAGGACCACTAGGGAGTCCTCGTGACCCCTTTTGACACATTGGAACACTCAAGTGTTCCTTAAGGGGTCGTAGGACCCCTTAAGACACACTTGAGCATTCCAATGTGTGAAAAGGGATCACGGGGACTCCTTAGGGGTCCTAGTACGCTTTATCATGCGTTAGGACACCTAGGAAGTCCCCATGACCCTTTTTGACACATTGGAATGCTCAAGTGTGTTTTAAGGGGTCCTACGATCCCTTAAGGCACACTTGAGCGTTCCAATGTGTCAAAAGGGGTCACGAGGACTCCCTAGGGGTCCTAACATGTGATAAAGTGTACTAGGACCCCTAAGGAGTCCCCGTGAACCCTTTTGACACATTGCAATGCTCAAGTGTGTCTTAAGGGGTCGAAGGACCCCTTAAGTCACACTTGAGCATTGTAATGTGTCAAAAGGGGTCATAGGGACTCCCTAGGTGTCCTAATGTGTGATAAAGCGTACTTGGACCATTAAGGAGTCCCCGTGACCCCTTTTCACACATTGGAATGCTCAAGTGTGTCTTAAGGGGTCCTACGACCCATTAAGGAACACTTGAGCATTCCAATGTGCTCGAAAGGGGTCACGGGGACTCCTTAGGGGTCCTAGTACACTTTATCACACGTTAGGACACCTAGGGAGTCCCCCTGACCCCTTTTGACACATTGGAACACTCAAGTGTGCCTTAAGGGGTCGTAGTCAGGGGGACTCCCTATGGGTCCTAACACGTATTAGGAGGCCTAAGGAGTCCCCGTGACCCCTTTTGACACATTTTAACACTCAAGTGTGTCTTAAGGGGTCTTTTTGAATCCCTAGGGTTCCTAACATGTGATAAGGCATACTAGGGCCCGTAGGGAGTGATCGTGACCCCTTTTGACACATTGTGACACTCTAGTGTGTCTTAAGGGGTCGTAGGACCCCTTAAGACACACTAGAGTATTCCAATGTGTCAAAAGGGGTCATGGGGACTCCCTAGGTGTCCTAGTACATGTTAGGACCGTTAGGGAGTCCCCCTGACCCCTTTTGACACATTCAAATGCTCAAGTGTGCCTTAAGGGGTCGTAGGACCCCTTGAGGCACACTTGAGCATTCCAATGTGTCAAAAGGGGTCACGGGGACTCCCTAGGTGTCCAAACGCGTGATAAAGCATACTAGGACCCCTAAGGAGTCCCCATGACCCCTTTTGACACATTGCAATGCTCAAGTGTGTCTTAAGGGGTTGAAGGACCCTGTAAGACACACTAGAGCATTCCAATGTGTCAAAAGGGGTCACGGGGACTCCCTAGGTGTCCTAGTACACATTAGGACCCTTAGGGAGTCCCCCTGACCCCTTTTGACACATTAGAATGCTCAAGTGTGCCTTAAGGGGTCATAGGAACCCTTAGGGCACACTTGAGCATTCCAATGTGTCAAAAGGGGTCACGGGGACTCCCTAGGTGTCCTAACACATGATAAAGTGTACGCGTTAGGACACCTAGGGAGTCCCCGTGACCCCTTTTGACACATTGAAAGGCTCAAGTGTTCCTTAAGGGGTCCTACGACCCCTTAAGGCACACTTGAGCGTTCCATTGTATCAAAAGGGGTCACGGGGACTCCCTGGGTGTCCTAGTACGCATTAGGACCCCTAAGGAGTCCCCCTGACCCCTTTTGACACATTGGAATGCTCAAGGGTGCCTTAAGGGGTCGTAGGACCCCTTAAGACACACTTGAGCATTCCAATGTGTGAAAAGGGGTCACGGGGACTCCTTAGGTGTCCTAGTATGCTTTATCACGCATTAGGACACCTAGGGAGTCCCCGTGACCTATTTTGACACATTAGAATGCTCAAGTGTGCCTTAAGGGGTTGTAGGACCCCTTAAGACATACTTGAGTGTTCCAATGTGTGAAAAGGGGTCACGGGGACTCCTTAGGGGTCCTAGTACACTTTATCACGCGTTAGGACACCTAGGGAGTCCCCATGACCCCTTTTGACACATTGGAATGCTCAAGTGTGCTTTAAGGGGTTGTAGGACCCCTTAAGCCACACTTGAGTTTTCCAATGTGTCAAAAGGGGTCATGATGACTCCCTAGGGGTCCTAGTATGCTTTATCATGCGTTAGGACCCCTAGGGAGTCCCCCTGACCCCTTTTGACACATTGGAATGCTCAAGTGTGTCTTAAGGGGTCCTATCACCCCTTATGACACACTAGAGCATTCCAATGTGTCAAAAGGGGTCACGATGATTCCCTAGGGGTCCTAGTATGCTTTATCACATGTTAGGACACCTAGGGAGTCCCCGTGACCCCTTTTGACACATTGGAATGCTCAAGTGTGCCCTAAGGTATCGTAGGACCCCTTAAGACACACTTGAGCGTTCCAATGTGTGAAAAGGGGTCACGGGGACTCCCTAGGGGTCCTAGTATGCTTTATCACACGTTAGGACCCCTAGGTTGTCCCCGTGACCCCTTTTGACACATTGGAATGCTCAAGTGTTCCTTAAGGGGTTGTGGGACCCCTTAAGACACACTTGAGCATTCCAATGTGTGAAAAGGGGTCACAGGGACTCGGGGTCGGTAGGCCTATTAAGGGGTCAATAGGGTTCAAAATACAACTTCAATGGAATGGTGACCCTTTGGAATGCATTAGATCATGTTAGAGGACGTACATACCAAATTTGGATGACTTTTGCCTAGTAGAACTCGAAAGGGGTCCATGGGCTGCTCTCGGGAGACCACTTGTAGAAATGGGGTCCGTAGGCCTTTTGAGGGGTCATTAGGGTTTTAAATGCAACTTCAATAGAATGGTGACCCTTTCTAACACATTAGAACATATCAGAGCACCTACGTACAAAATTTGGATGACTTTTTCCTAGTAGAACACGAAAGGGGTCCATGAGGTGCTGTCGGGATACCTCATGTTGTATTTGGGGCGGTAAGCCTGTCAAAGGGTCATTAGAGTTAGAAATGAAACTTTGATGGAACGATGACCCTATGTACCAAATATGGACGTCTTTTGCCAAGCAGAACTTAAAAGGGGTCCATGGGGTGGTCTCGGGAGACCACATGTCGAATCGAGGTCGGTAGGCTCGTTAAGGTGTCATTAGGGTTACAAATGCAACTTGGATGGAATGGTGACCCTTTGGAACACATTAGGACATGTTAGAGGACCTATGTAGCAAATTTGTATGACTTTTTCCTAGTAGAACTCAAAAAGATTCCATGGGGTTCTCTGAGGAGACCACATGTCGAATCAGGGTCGGTAGGCCTGTTAAGGGGTCATTAGGGTTCCAAATGTGACTTTGATGGAATGGTGACCCTTTGGAATGTATTAAGACATGTCAGAGGACCTACGTACCAAATTTGGATGACTTTTTTCTAGTAGAACTCAAAAGGTGTCCATGGGGTGGTCTCGAGAGACCACATGTCGAATCATGGTGTGTAGGCTTGTTAAGGGGACATTAATGTTCTAAATGCAACTTCTATGGAATGGTGACCCTTTCAAATTCATTAAGACATGTCAGAAGATCTATGTACCAAGTTTGGATGACTTTTTTCTAGTAGAACGCAAAAGGGGTCAATGGGGAGCTCTCGGGAGACCACATGTCGAAATGGGGTTAGTAGGCATGTTAAGGGGTCATTAGGGTTTGAAATGAAACTTTTATGGAACCGTGACCCTTTGGAATGCATTAGGACTCCCTAGGGGTCAAAAGGGGTCAGGGGTACTCCCTAGGGGTCCTAACGCATACTAGGACCCCTAGGGGGTCCCCCTGACCCCTTTTGACACATTGAAATGCTCAAGTGTGTCTTAAGGGGTCCTTTTGACTCCCTAGGGTTCCTAACATGTGATAAGGTGTACTAGGACCCTTAGGGAGTCATCATGACCCATTTTGACACATTGGAATGCTCAAGTGTGTCTTAAGGGGTCCTACGACCCCTTATGACACACTAGAGCATTCCAATGTGTCAAAAGGGGTCACGATGATTCCCTAGGGGTCCTAGTACACTTTATCACACGTTAGGACACCTAGGGAGTTCTCATGACCCCTTTTGACACATTGGAATGGTCTAGTGTGTCTTAAGGGGTCGTAGGACCCCTTATGACACACTAGAGCATTCCAATGTGTCAAAAGGGGTCACGATGATTCCCTAGGGGTCCTAGGATAGCTAGGGAGTCCCCGTGACCCCTTTTGACACATTGGAACACTCAAGTGTATCTTAAGGGGTCGTAGGACCCCTTAAGACACACTTGAGCATTCCAATGTTTGAAAAGGTGTCACGGGGACTCCTTAGGGGTTCTAGTACGCTTTATCACATGTTAGGACACCTAGGGAGTCCCCGTGACCCCTTTTGACACATTGGAATGCTCAAGTGTGCCTTAAGGGGTCCTAACATGTGATAAAGTGTACGAGGACCCTTAGGGAATCATCGTGACCTCTTTTGACACATTAGAATGCTCTAGTGTGTCATAAGGCATCGTAGGACCCTTTAAGACACACTTGAGCATTTCAATGTGTCAAAAGGGGTCACAGGGACTCCCTAGAGGTCCTAACGCATGATAAGGCATACTAGGACCTCTAGGGAGTCATCATGACCCCTTTTGACACATTAGAATTCTCAAGTGTGTCTTAAGGGGTCACGATGACTCCCTAGGGGTCCTAGTATTCTTTATCACACGTTAGGAACCCTAGGAAGTCAAAAGGACCCCTTATGACACACTTGAGCGTTCCAATGTGTTAAAACTGGTCACGGGGACTCCCTAGGTGTCCTAATGCATGATAAAGCGTACTAGGACCCCTAGGGAATCATCGTGACCCCTTTTGACACATCGTGACCCCTAGGGAGTCCCCATGACCCCTTATCACGTGTTAGGACCCCTAGGGAGTCTCTCTTTGCCTCCAGTGAACTATTCTTCAAAGTGTCCATTTTTGCATAGCTAGGGTTTATGACGCCTGTAAAAGGCACATTTAATACAAAGATTTAGCTGACCACATTAGTACATATATAATATACATTATATATATTATATGCCTCTTTTTTATATATATTATATACACAAATATATGTAAAAGTTTAATTGTTTTCATTTGCTCCCGCCATTTTTTCATCAGTTAGGGAATATTGGGTACCCGATATTTTCAGGTACCCAATTTTTTCCAGGCAATATTTGATAAAAATATTCCCTGTCCCCACAGAGCAGACAATCACGGGATTTTATACTTTTTTCACGCATTGCAAAACAAAAAATTTGATTTGGGGCCCATTGTTTGATTTTTGTCGACTTGTGGTTTCACCATGGGAAGCACCAGTCGTCAAAAGGCTAAACGTAAGAGGAAGCTAACAGATGACGAAATTCAAGCATATAGGGAAAAAGATAAGGAAAATCACTGAAGAAGGAGAGAAGGTATGTTAACCATTAATCAAGGTGACCTCGTAAATGTAGTTGTAAGTGAAGAGGATGTTCAATTTGAAAATGCACAGATGGAGATTGAAAATGTAGACTTTGGGAATGAAAATGTTGCACAAGAATGACATGAATGTTATACATCTCCAAATTATATGCAAAATGAAGTCCCTTGTAATAAAGATAATCAATCTTCAAATTCGGGGCTTTCAAAAACACCTAAATGGTTAATTGAAATTAAGGAGAACATTATGAATAATTGGGAAGGAAAGAGGTCACATAGAACCATTAGGTTGTGGGCTTCAAGACTTTATGATCAATTTTTTCAAAACAAGACATTGGTTGAGAAATGTCAAATTTTTGTGTAGTTGTTAAAGATGCAAAAGATGAGACCCGTGCTTGTGAAATTGAAGATTCATGTGAACAAAAAAATGGAGAGAAATGCCATTGTTGTGAAAAATCTTTTCAATGCTCTCAATAACATTGGGAAGACTAGCAGAGAAAAAGACAAGAGAGTTGCTCGGAGGGTTATTACAACCTCCTTAGTAAGTCATCAGTTGAGAAAGGCTCGTTTGATGAGACAAACTTGTGTTGACTTCAATATAGACCGTAAAACTTTGGGTAGAGCACTTACAAGAAGAGAAAGACTTGATGATCCGCTTCAAATTGATACATGGGCTTATGGTGGGAGACTTCCACATTTTGATAAGAAGCTAACAGACGTTGTCAAGGATGAAATTCAACAATTTTGGGATGCTAACTCAAGAGTGTCACCAAATGTGAAGGATGTCTTGAAGTTGAGAGTTGGCAATCAAGACCGCACTCCACATCCTAAACATTATGTGGAGGTAAGTCAAACAATGTTGTATAAAAAATTTTGTGAGACACATCCAACATTGAAAATATCACAAAGGTCTTTTGAATCCGTGAAGCCATTTTATTGTGTACCCCTTAAGATTCGAAATACATGTTGTTGTAAATATCATGTTGAGTTTTCAATGCATCATGAATTATTACGGTCCATTCATTCTAAATTGCATACTAATGAAATGCTAGAGGATTGTGGTGCAAGTGGTCTTCCCAAATCATCAAGAGACTTGCTAGATCAATTTTTATGTCATAGAGATGATGGTTGTTTATTTTATAAAAAAAATTGCTTAAATGCCAAGTGCTCAGAATGTGGTGGCTTGTCCAAGTTTAGAACATGTTTTCATGAGGGTTTGGAACACAATTTTGGAAAGACACTCGTCCAAAAAAAGGTATATGAAACAGTGAAATATACATTGAAGAGTGGAGGTGAAGGCTCTAGAAGTGAGTTAGTTGCAAAAGAATACAATGTTGCTGATTTTATCTCAGATTTCAAGAAAAATCTTTTTTACAAGTATGCAAGGCATAGTCACAGGTCTCAATGGTTGGATCAACAATTTAGGACATGTAAGGACACTTTCCCCATTGGAACTATTATATCCATTGTAGACTTTGCGGAGAACTATACATTGCAGCCCCAAAATGAGACTCAAGCTCAATATTACAATTCGATTCAGGTTGCTATTTTTGTACACATCACATATAGACATTCCCCTAATAGCACAAAAGATGAGCGAAAGATAATCAGAGAGTACCATTTTTATATGAGCGATGACAGGTCTCACTCTCATGAGTTTGTTCAACATTATTTCCAGAACTATTTTGACTTCTTGCAGGAAAATGGTATTGCTATGGATAGGCATCTCATTTGGTCAGATAATTGCACTGGTCAATTTAAGAATGCCGGAATGTTTTATTGGTTGTGTAGAATGCATGTGGAGAGAGGTGTACCTCATATTTGGAGTTTTTTTGAGTCAGGGCATGGGAAAGGGGAGCATGATGGAGCAGATGCGTGTGTCAAGAGAGCTCTAGTTAAGGAGCAATTGAGGATTTCAGGTGCTGTACTTCTTGATGCTTGTTCTATTATTGATTGGTGTACTTTAGCATTGTCACAGGGGGGGACTCTTGATTCTACAGTGCATAGATTCTTTTGGTTGGTTGAGGACGAAACTATAGGAGATAGATTGGATTGTCAAATAGTGAAAGACTCTTCAAAAATGCATTCATTCCGAAGCTCCAATAGTAGTACATGGACCATTTGGACATGAGAGTTGGCTTGTTTTTGCCCCATGTGTTTTCAGTATGATTGGGATCATTGTGAGTCAAGTGAGTGGGTGGATACATGGGTTCCACAGTATCTGACTCCTTTATCTTTGACACTCTCTATAAGAAATGATGACATGGACACTTCAGTTGACTATGACCATCTTTCAGATCTTTTGAAGCCAGGAGATGTTTTTGCATTGGTTGCATTGCAGGGGAATGATGAGAGGTCAGATTATTGGTTAGCACGTTGTGTACAAGGTAAATAAAAGCTTGTACAACCGATGATAGATGGTGATGGGTTCACATATCCTACTGGTTTAGTTGTTGTTGCGGGAACATGGCTGCAAACATACATGATTAGAAAGAATGGAGTTCCCGCATTTGAAGACTATGAGAAGCACAAAACTATTCTTATGTATTCACACCTTGTTATAGCAACAAATGTCAAGTTGTCAAAGCATCAAGGAAGACCAAAGACAAAATAACTTTGGACTATTACTACTGCTGATCATGAAGCACTATTGGAGACCCTGAAGCAAAGAGATGACCCTTCAAGAACACTTGACTAGGTAATAAGTTAACTTAGTGCATTATTTTCTAAGTTTGTTAAGCTTAATTTCAATACATTAATTTGACCTTTCTTAGATTGTATTTTGAGTCAATAAACTTGGTTTTGTATGTGGAATGTAACTTGTGCAGGAGCACCTATGAAGACGCCTATGGTCACCATAGATCCAATTAGAGATAGAAGGACAAAAGGATCCTTAATGGTTAATTGAGATCTCTTGAAGCCTATAATGGAAATTTGTAACAATCAATTTGATTTAAAAGTTAAATGTCCTAAAACTCTTCATAAGGACTTATGACCAAAATCATGTATGGGTGGCCAATAGTGCCAAGAAGAGATCTTACATGTCATATACTTATGTCATTTGCATGGTTTGAATTCTTACATGTTTGATTGTTGTTTGTAATGCTTTAAGGATATTATTTTTTATCAAATTTAACAAGCTTAATCATGATTAATTTCACAGTTCAAATTTCAAACATACCACTAACATTCAGTTGAAAGTGGCTCATATCTCAGACCTCATGAGAGGTATTGAGAAACTATCAAGTGCTACGGGATCATGTTTTCAAGATCTACAATAACCTCTCTCAGTTTTGGGCAATTCGACTTTGTTTGTATTTGCCAAGGCGATCTCAGTCGATGCCAAAACTTGCAGTGAGGGTCAGTTGAAAGTGGCTCAGCAGGGTATCTTTCAAACCATTTGACCTGGCATCAAACCGTCTACTCCATCAGCTCCGGTTGGCTGGGTAAACGCCAGTGACAACCCCATTCTACCCACAGAGTCACGAAAACACTCGCGACCACACTCGACCCAAGTGACCCCAAGGTGCACTAAGCACGATTGGGCAGTGATCTTCTGGGGCTCATATCTCAGACCTCATGAGAGCTATTGACAAACTATCAATTGCTATGGGATCATGTTTTTGAGGTCTACAATAACCTCTCTCAGTTTTGGACGATTTGACTTCGTTTGCATTTGGCAAGGTGATCTCAGTTGATGCCAAAACTTGCAGTGAGGGTCAGTTGAAAGTGGCTCAGTAGCATATCTTTCAAACTGTCTGACCTAGCATCAAACCATCTGCTCCATCAGCTCCGGTTGGCCAGGTAAATGCCAGTGACAACCCTATTCTACCCACAGAGTCACGAAAATGCTCGCGACCACGCTCGACCCAAGTGACCCCAAGGTGCACTAAGCATGATTGGGCAGTGATCTTCTAGGGCTCATATCTCAAACCTCATGAGAGCTATTGAAAAACTATTAAGTGCTACAAGATTATGTTTTCGAGGTCTACAATAACCTCTCTCAGTTTTGGGCAATTCAACTTCGTTTGCATTTGGCAAGGCGTTCTCAGTCAATGCCAAAACTTGCAGTGAGGGTCAGTTGAAAGTGGCTCAGCAGCGTATCTTTCAAACCATCCAACTTGGCATCAAACCGTCTACTCCATCAGCTCTAGTTAGCTGATTAAATGCTAGTGAAAACCCCATTCTACCCACAGAGTCATGAAAATGCTTGCGACCACGCTCGACCCAAGTGACCCCAAGGTGCACTAAGCACGATTGGGTAGCGATCTTCTGGGGCTCATATCTTGACCTCATGAGAGATATCAAAAAACTATCAAGTGCTATAGGATTTTGTTTTCGAGGTCTATAATAACCTCTCTCGGTTTTGGGCAATTCAACTTCATTTGCATTTGGTAAGGCGATCTCAGTCGATGCCAAAACTTGCAGTGAGGGTCAGTTAAAAGTGGCTCAGCAATGTATCTTTCAAACCATCTAACTTGGCATCGAACCGTCTACTCCATCAGCTCCGGTTGGCTGGGTAAATGCCAGTGACAACCCCATTCTACCCACAAAGTCATGAAAACGCTCGCGAGCACGCTCGACCCAAGTGACCCCAAGGTGCACTAAGCACAATTGGGTAGTGATCTTCTAGGGCTCGTATCTCAGACCTCGTGAGAGCTATTGACAAAATGTTAGGTGCTACAGGATCATTTTTTTGAGGTCTACAATAACCTCTCTCAGTTTTGGGTGATTCGACTTCGTTTGCATTTGGCAAGGCGATCTCAGTCGATGCCAAAACTTACAGTGAGGGTCAGTTGAAAGTGGCTCAGCAGCGTATCTTTCAAACCATCTGACCTAGCATCAAACTGTCTACTCCATCAGCTCTGGTTGGCTAGGTAAATGCTATTGACAACCCCATTCTACCCACAGAGTCACGAAAACACTCGCGACCACGCCCGACCCAAGTGACCCCAAGGTGCACTAAGCACGATTGGGCAGCGATCTTCTGGCACTCGTATCTCAGACCTCATTAGAGCTATTGACAAAATGTTATGTGCTATGAGATCGTGTTTTCAAGGTCTACAATAACCTCTCTCAGTTTTGGGCGATTCGACTTCGTTTGCATTTGGCAAGGCGATCTCAGTCGATGCCAAAACTTGCAGTGAGGGTCAGTTGAAAGAGGCTCAGCAGCGTATCTTTCAAACCGTCTGACCTGGCATCAAACCGTCTACTCCATCAGCTCCAGTTGGTCGGGTAAACACCAGTGACAACCCCATTCTACCCACAGATTCACGAAAACACTCGCGACCACGCTCGACCCAAGTGACCCCAAGGTGCACTAAGCACGATTGGGCAGTGATCTTCTGGGGCTCGTATCTCAGACCTCGTGAGAGCTATTGAAAAACTATCAGGTGCTACAAGATCATGTTTTTGAGGTCTACAATAACCTCTCTCAGTTTTGGGTGATTCGACTTCATTTGCATTTTGCAAGGCAATCTCAGTTGATGCCAAAACTTGCAGTGAGGGTCAGTTGAAAGTGGCTCAGCAGCGTATCTTTCAGATCGTCCGACCTGGCATTGAACCATCTACTCCATTAGCTCTAGTTGGCTAGGTAAACATTAGTGACAACCCCATTCTACCCACAGAGTCATGAAAATGCTCGCGACCACGCTCGACCCAAGTGACCCCAAGGTGCACTAAGCACGATTGGGCAGTGATCTTCTGGGGCTGATATCTCAGACCTCGTGAGATCTATTGACAAACTATTAGGTGCTACGGGATCATGTTTTTGAGGTCTACAATAACCTCTCTTGGTTTTTAGCGATTTGACTTCATTTGCATTTGGCAAGGTGATCTCAGTCGATGCCAAAACTTGCAGTGAGGGTCAGTTGAAAGTGGTTCAGCAGCGTATCTTTTGAACCATCTGACCTGGCATCGAACCATCTACTCCATTGGCTCCGGTTGGCTAGGTAAATGCTAGTGACAACCCCATTCTACCCATAGAGTCACGAAAATGCTCACGACCACGCTCGACCCAAGTGACCCCAAGGTGCACTAAGCACGATTGGGCAGTGATCTTCTGGGGCTCATATCTCAGACCTCGTGAGAGCTATTGACAAACTATTAGGTGCTATGGGATCATGTTTTTGAGGTCTACAATAACCTCTCTCGGTTTTGGGTGATTCAACTTCGTTTGCATTTGGCAAGGCGATCTCAGTCGATGCCAAAAATTGCAGTGAGGGTCAGTTGAAAGTGGCTTAGCAACGTATCTTTCAAACCATTTGACCTAGCATCAAACCATCTACTCCATCAGCTCTGATTGGCCAGGTAAAAACCAGTGACAACCCCATTCTACCCACAGAGTCACGAAAACACTCGTGACCATGCTCAACCCAAGTGACCCCAAGGTGCACTAAGTACGATTGGGCAGCAATCTTCTTGGGCTCGTATCTCAGACCTCGTGAGAGCTATCGACAAACTGTTAGGTGCTAGGGGATCATGTTTTTGAGGTCTACAATAACCTCTCTCAATTTTGGGTGATTCGACTTCGTTTGCATTTGGCAAGGCAATCTCAGTCGATGCCAAAACTTGCAGTGAGGGTCAGTTGAAAGTGGCTCAGCAGCGTATCTTTCAAACCGTCTGACTTGGCATCAAACCATCTACTCCATCAGCTCTGGTTGGCTGAGTAAATGCCAGTGACAACCCCATTCTACCCATAGAGTCATGGAAATGCTCGCGACCACGCTCGACCCAAGTGACCCGAAGGTGTACTAAGCACGATTGGGCAGTGATCTTCTGGGGCTTGTATCTCAGACCTCATGAGAGCTATCAACAAACTGTCTAGTGCTATGGGATCATGTTTTTGAGGTCTACAATAACCTCTCTCAATTTTTGGTGATTCGACTTTGTTTGCATTTGGCAAGGTGATCTCAGTCATTGCCAAAACTTGTAGTGAGGGTCAGTTGAAAGTGGCTCAGCAGCGTATCTTTCAAACCGTCTAACCTGGCATCAAACTGTCTACTCCATCAGCTCTGGTTGGCTGGGTAAACACCAGTGACAACCCCATTCTACCCACAGAGTCACGAAAATACTCGTGACCACGCTCGACCCAAGTGACCCCAAGGTGCACTAAGCACGATTGGCAGCGATCTTTTGGGGCTCATATCTCAGACCTCGTGAGAGCTATCAACAAATTGTTAGGTGCTACAGGATTGTGTTTTCAAGGTCTACAATAACCTCTCTCAATTTTGGGTGATTCGACTTTGTTTGTATTTGGCAAGGCGATCTCAGTCGATGCCAAAACTTGTAGTGAGGGTCAGTTGAAAGTGGCTCAGCAGCATATCTTTCAAACCGTCTGACCTGGCATCGAATCGTCTACTCCATCAGCTCTAGTTGGCTGGGTAAACACCAGTGACAACCCCATTCTACCCACAGAGTCATGAAAACACTTGTGACCATGCTCGACCCAAGTGACCCCAAGGTGCACTAAGCATGATTGGGCAGTGATATTCTGGGGCTCGTATCTCAGACCTCATGAGAGCTATCAACAAACTATCAGGTGCTATAGGATCATGTTTTTGAGGTCTACAATAACCTCTCAATTTTGGGTGATTTGACTTCATTTGTATTTGGAAAGGTGATCTCAGTCGATGCCAAAACTTGCAGTGAGGGTTAGTTGAAAGTGGCTTAGCATCGTATCTTTCAAACTGTCTGACCTGGCATCGAACCGTCTGCTCCATCGGCTCCGGTTGGCCGGGTAAACACCAGTGACAACCCCATTCTACCCACAAAGTCACAAAAATGCTCATGACCACGCTCGACCCAAGTGACCCCAAGGTGCACTAAGCACGATTGGACAACGATCTTTTCGGTTGTTGGATTCATAGAGGACTGGGACTATATTAGTGGGAAACTCAAGAGTGATTTTCAATACCAAGCTGATGATGCCTTCATGATGCATGATAATGCAATTCTTTGTGTTGACATCAGTCATGATTCAGAGATGTTGGCTTCAGGTTCATAGGGTGGGAAAATTGAGGAGGACGTGCTCACAATTGAATCCCAAAATACATATGTATGATGGCTTCGACAAAATATTTATTGGTGTCACTTGCATGAAGTGGTATGTTTGTGAAGAGCCAGAAATGACACGCTCTAGTTATAGCACCAAGCGTCCAATCAAAACACAGATGCATTAACACTTGTGTTGCAATAAGATCCAAATGGCACTATTCAGTAAATTAGTCCCTTCGCGTCTATCTCATGTTTATGAATAGATGTTTGTAAGCCTTTATTGCTTTCAAGTTAAAAGCATTATCATTTATAGTTTAGTTGATTCATTGTAAATCCTGCATGGGGAGTTGTACTTGGATAATTCAAAGGGCGCTTACGCTTCTCAATAGCGAAGTGACCCAACTGTTGGTGTTGGTTGAGTCTTTTTGTTTGGGCTTTAAAGGTCATTTTGTAAGCTTTTCTTTCAAAGACAAATCTGTTCACCAACAAGAAGTTAAACCTCAAACATAATAAGCTCCATGAACAGGGTATTCCAGAGTAAAGAAAAACAAATGTAACTTCAACAAGATATAATTTAAATCATAATGATAATCATAGTCAAGATATAAATTCACCATTCAATTCCACAAACATGAATAATAAATATGTATATACAAAAGATGACACAAATATAACATATAAATGAATATGTTCTATATATATATCAAATGTATCAAAAGTATGTCCATATACAAATATGGCACATGCCATTTCAAAATGTCTACAAAATCAATGTTTTAAGGTGTACAATGTGGCATATATGCCATCTCAAAATGTGCCAAGTGTCATCTCTAAATGACCACAAAACTAAAACTGCATCCTATGCTATAGGGGGATCATCAAAATGTAGCCTCTTTGAAGAAGTGTTGGGCTCTGATTGATCCTGCATAAAAAATGAGTTCAAACCAAAGTTAGATTGCTTACTTTATATGATTTGTACATATATATATATATATATATATATATATAATTCATAATTTTCAAACACTAATTTAATTAAAATTATAACTGAATACAAATAATTTTGTACCTGGTCTCTTGATCACCTACCACGATCAGGTGTCCTAACATAAGTCTTGGGTAGCGAAGGGACCATGCCAACAATACCAACTCTGACCTATAAATATATATTTGCAATAATGAGATTAGTAGACTGGTGCAACATAGAGTAATAAATCTACAAAATAGGATGATAGCATAATAAAATTACAAATTGATTGAACTAAAATTAAAACTTACATCTAGTGAGCCCTCCTCTGGAATAGTGGGCTGGGTCAACAAAGAAATGAAAGATTCTCATGGGACCTCCCTCACAGTTGGAGTAACCTATGAGTAAAAACATTGTCAATTATATATCAATGTACTTCATCATAGAAACCCTAGTTACAAAATACAAATAACAATATGTAAAAGTCTATGTACAATTGGGCTATCACTCCGAATTGAGATGCCTGTAACCCTACACCGCTGAACCGGTGTCGGGACATCATCAATAGCCACACCCTATACAATAAAGTGCAAGTAAAATATTTATTACTACACACAAGTGGCATACATATGCATGCATAATTAATCTTAAACAATTAACTACCTTTCCTTTGTCGACACCTGATGAAGGAACGCCCTCACGCCCCCCACTGACATTGGCTGTAGCCTGCAAGAACATAATAAGATGACAATATATATTAGTAAATGTATGAATTTTATTGCTCTAATTGATAGAGATTTAAGCATGTACACCAAATGATATAAAAAAAACTAATGGGTTCATAATTTATAATATACCGTATAGTCATCAAGGCCAAATGAAATGGCTGAAAGTGTGGACTCATCCACCTATCTCACCTCCTCCTGTGTCATCGACTGAACATAAATGGAAAAAATATATATACATAAGTGCATGCAATCATTAAAACTAATCTAAATAAATAAATTATTTTTAAATTAAATAAGTCATGTGACAAATTTATTTATAATGTTTACTCTTACCGTATCAACAGGAGTCAATGGCTCTACATGCACCTCCTGAGCACTCTCATGAGATGTAGATGCTCCATGAGGTGTTGCAGCCTTTGCAGTAGCCTCTCCTGTATCTCCCTCATCAATATCATGAAATTGATATATATCAGAATCAGTAAGCGGTCCGAGGCACATATGCCTGCACATAATGCACGTATGGGGCTCGCATACATGTGAACTCCGATGAGATGTTGATGCGCTAGTAGCATCCATAGGAGGCAACACTGACCTAGTCTGTGTGATCAACTGATCACTCAGTAAATGAATTGCCCTAATAGTCTGTTTAGCAACCTCTCTAATGATATCAGGATGCTGCACTGAAGGAGGGGGTGCAACATCAGTGGGTGGGACAAAGGTAGTGGCCTTTTAGCACTAGGAAGATGGCCTAGTTTGAGGAGCTCCTCTGCCTACGCCCATGTTGGGCATACTCCAATAATCAACATGTTGACCAAGCACAAACTCAGCATACAATTTTTTAAGGAAATAAAATGGGACTTCCAAATTGCTATGTGGTGGTTTATCGAAAACCATGCACTAGTGATCCCAAAAGTTTTTGCGCATTGCTTCATTTGTGCACCATTTTATTGATAATTTGGGCTTTTTGGGGTCAACTGGTATTCCGGTTTTAGGATCGACAAAAAGGGCAGCTATATCTTCCTTAGTTATATTAAGGGCTGCAATCCCATCATGGTCAAGCCCGTCATCAAATTGGTCATGCATATCATCACGCCAATGAAGAGTAGCATTATGTTGCTACGCGAGTGTGTCAATATTTCCAACAATTGTATTTAGTGTGGTAAGCATGGGAGCTAATGTAGGTATATTTTGATACGTGTTTTGGAAACCTCGTATTGTGTTCAAATTTTCTTCTATCAAATCTTGTAAAGATTTAGGGTTTAGATATGGGGGATTGTTTTCAGGATTGTTATTTGGAGGGTTATTTTCTTCATTGTTGTCAGCCATGCCTGATTAAATCAAATATTATTACAAATATAAATACAAAACCCTATTTTTTAAAAAAACACTACATTTACAATGAAAATGAAATAAATTAATAAAAATATACAATTAACTACTTACCAAATATGCTTGAAGTTGAATTTGACGTTTCGAATATCAGGTATCCGAAAATATATCGGGTATCAGAAAATTGTGGCTAGAAAATGATAAAATCGCGCTAGGAAATGAAGAATAGGGCTCGTGGGTGCGGGATATATGCCACAGTTATCAGGTACCCGATATTATCAGGTACCCGATTAGGAATGTGCTTTGGTGGTAGGCTTGCCCAGGTGTATTGACACCCAGGCCTACTAAAAAGTCAACAAGTGCTTTCATGTGCTTTTGGACGAGTGAAAAGTGAATATTTTTCACATCGCCACTTTTTGGCCCCTCATCTTCTTGCACATACCCTAAAGGTAGTGTTTAGTATAAATTCAAAGGAGGATAGACCTGTAGTCAATAAAACATATCTCATTGTGCTCATATTTCTACCTAAAGATCACAATGTGAGTTTTAACGAAAAGGGCAGTAATACTAAATAGCTAGTACACTACTAGTCTTAATGTTTAGAATTATAACAAAATTGGAAAGGAGTTGAGATGCCCTTGCTTAGCTTTAGCTCATATGCCTATTTCCAATAGTATGTTTAATCATCCAAAGTATATCATATGAAGGTCTTTGGTGCGAAAGTACCAGTTCTCTATACACCTTATATGCTTACATACCCTTACTATTTTCTATTCCGCTAGATATCCAAAATAGTAGGGGAAGGTAAGCATATATATATATTTAAATATAGAGATGGGGGTATTATCCACCCCTCATCTCTATATATAAAAATAGAAAATATTTCTTTACACTATCTCATAGAGAAAATAAAATAAGGACCTACATAGGCCATGGTGATATTCATATCAAAAATTTGCATGTGAATATAATAGGTGAAATATATATATATAACTTATACACACACACACACACACACACACACACAGCTATATATATATATATATATATATATATATATATATATATATATATATATATATATGACTAACTATTTCTAAATATTGGCATTTCCTCATCAAAAATGTTTCAGCTTTGATCGTGAAAATCCATTGAAGCCTACTGCAGAATAGTTTTAATACTGGATATATACTTCCATCTAAAATACCTTCCATCCATGCATTAGCTAGCCTGTATATACAAACATAGTAACTTGGATTGTTATATGTACTGTGAAAGCATATACTATTCTGTGTATATAGATATCCATACTTCTATTAAGCCATAAAGCTACTGCTATGATGAAGATACAGGTATATATAATCATATAGCTTAAGATAAGAAATTTGTTGTCTATCCACAGTCACCAATAGATAGCCTACCTATTAGATTTAACAATTCCAGATTACCTTTCTGATAACATTACTACCTTAGTTAATTAACACTACTTGTATATATTCAAGGATGATCATTACAGTATACTTCAATATACATTGCTATATATATTTGCAACCATTTTATATATCCAGACCTGTGTTTCATCAAGGATTAGTACCTAACAACTGTTAGGTATCCGTTACTCTGAGTTATATGTCTTTACAGAGAGAAACTGCAAACCTTTTAAAAGCCAGACCTGAAGTATTCCTACCTAATATAGTACTATGTCAGCTTACTGTTAGAGCAAAGGATATAATATTTACAATTGTATATTGTCTTCTTCTATTATCAGTCCATCTAGACTATTTAATGTATTTCCTCACCGCTGTACATCTCCAAGTATTATCTTGTTTTACCATAACAACTATACATTCAACTTCTTCCATATCCTTCTTTTTACGCCTGGTGCATCTGGATATTTTTGAAGACATTATATGAAGGTTAGCTGGATCTGTTTCATCAAGATTATCTGGGATGTCAAAGCCTTCCTCCCTTCAATAGTTTAGGAGCCAACCGGACTGAATATCCTTCGAGAGGACTACATTAAACAAGTATTCCATGTTCTTGGCCATTTCTGGCCAATGCATATCAAAGCGAGCCTCATCCTTGAAGGTCATCATCAGTATACGATGTGACTATGGAATATTAACCAATTCCTCAATATTGGTTTGCATAGTAATTTCTAGGTAAGGAATGGTGAGACTGTTATCCATATAGTACGCCATACTCTCTAGGCCTCCTAGATGATTCTCTGCAAAAATTGTCTTAGCTACCTTTACAATATCATCCTTGTCTTTGCCAGCAAAGACTGCAAGAGCTATGAACTTCCCTATTACCATACCATTGGTTCTATACATGTACTCATTGTCAAAGTACTAATCCCTAGTACTTTTCTCTATAGCCCTCCTGGTAGAGTCTTCCATAGGGTTCAATAATTGGTTCCATCTCTCTGAGAAAATATGCCCTCTAAAAGCCATAGCTTGATCACTTTTAGTGTAAAAGGTGATCAGTCTAGACTCCATATTTTCCTAACTGGCTATCCACTCTATCAGATCAGATAAATAACTTCCTTATCAAAAGTCTAAAATACTCCAAAGCCCTTTTAATGGCATTTATTATTACTAAAGGGCAGAGCAACGTGCTCAAGGGTGGTCCTCATCTTCTACTTACCCATTGATGATGAGTTTAAAATCATTTTTAATATATCTAAAGGATAATGATTGGTGTGAGACCATTAATATCTTGTGAGCTTATCATGATTAATATATGTTACCTCAAATGTGCCACCTTCATAATCTTTAATGATTACAAATCTCTTCATTTACTTGCCTTGGGTCATTCATACTTATACTTGTGTGCTATTGATGGTATGCACCCAACGTATTCTATTGATTGATTTATACTTTACTAATTGGCCCATTTTGCCTTTTGAAAGCATCCTTATATAATGATAAGATTCTAAAAATTCAAGCCTATGATTACTTTGCATGTGAAAATCCTGAGCTTTAACATTGATAGAAAAAATAATAAGGGTAATTCCTATGAATGTTAGTATTTTAGTAGGAACTTTTAATTTTATGCTGACTATAAGGTGTATAATTTATATAGCTAGTCATACTTTTAAAAACCCAATAATTTATCCCCATTAGCTCCTTGATTGGCTAACTTATCTGCTTCAGAGCTACCTTCCCTATAAGTATGTTTAACTTTGTACTCAGGTATAGTATCCAGGATCAAATTAATTTCTTCGATTTTAGAATTGAGTTTCCAGTTAGGAGTCTTTTTAGTTCGTATAGCATTAATTATTATTTGTGAGTCCCCTTCGATGATTAATTTCAAAATATTGAGTTTCTTACATATTTTAAGGCCTTCAAGGACTGCTTTTCACTTTGCCATGTTATTCGTTGTTGGCTTAATGGGCCGGGCATATTTAGTGATAATTTCTTCCTTCCAATTTTTAATGATCCCTCCTATACCCGCTATTTCGGGATTGCCTCTCGAGGTCCCATCAAAGTTAAGTTTATACCAACCTTCACTTGGAGGAATCCATTTACACAAAGATCTATCCCTTTTCATTTTAAGACCTCCTTTACCATATAATGGCGGAATATCTAATTTAGGCCATTTAAACCTAATCTTGTTATCCCAATTTTTAAAGGATTCTTCATAACATACTTGAGCTCTTAGTTTGCTATTAATAATTTTGATGATTGACGTTTCTATTTTATTGATGATAGACCTCCAATCGATTTTTTGATTTGTAAATATCCTTCTATTCCTTTATTTCCATACTTCCCAAGCTAGGATAGAAGGTGAAATTATCCAGATATCCCTATACAAGTTATCTTTAAATAACACAGGCCACGCTTTAAGGAGACCTAACAGATCGGGAGGTAGTGTAGTTTTCCAATCTAGGCACTATTGTAACCAATTCCAACATTTTTGAGTATAGGTATAGTTGAGGAGTAGGTGGTTAACATCCTCTGTATGACTCTCACATAATGGACACCTAGAAGGCCCTTCGAAGCCAAGTTTTCTAAGTCTATCTACTGTGAGGATTTTGTTTTGCATTGCTACCCAAAGAAACAAACCAGCCTTTGGAAGGCATGCATTATTCCAACATAGGTTCAGGGGTATGTCAATATCCTCCAAGTTATGCTCCTGAACTATGGATTTATACCCATCCTTAACTGAGTAATCTCCATCATTAGAACCTGCCCATATTAGCTTGTCTCTTTTATTATTGTTTGGGATTTCTCTGCTCTTAATGATATCCTTAAGTTTTAGACTTTCTAGGTCTAATGAAGTACTATTATCTACTGCTTTCCATGATGTTTCCTCTTTTAAAAAGGTGTAATCTTTTAAATGTACTCCTATTGTATCCTTACATATTTTAATAAAATTTTGTGAAAAGCCCATCTTGTTAAGGGGAGGGAGTCCAGCCCAGGAATCGTCCCAAAATAGAGCCTTATCTCCTAGCCCTATGTCCCATGTTAGAAAATTGCTAATAATCTCTCTAGAATCTTTTATAAAATTCCAGATTCTAGATCCTTTAGTATCCGAATGCACCCTAAAGATATTAATAAGGTCCGCATTTGGAATATATTTGTGTAATAATATTGAAGCCCATTTTCTATTTGGTTCCTTAAAAAGTCTCCGTAAAAGTTTTGCTCCTAAAGCCTTGTTCTGCCACAGAAGATTTTTAATTCCTAGACCTCCCTTGGAAATAGGTTTACATAGATTATCCCATTTAATGAGGGCTAATTTTTTATCATCTATTGTACCTTGCCAATAGAAATCTCTTAGAATTTTATCTAGTTTGCTTTTAATGTTAATTGGGAGGGGGAGAATAGACATATGGTATGAAGGGATGGCTGTCAGGACAGATTTAATCATAGTAGTTCTTCCTGCCTTAGTAAGCCATCTTCCTTTCCATGATCCTTTCTTGTTTTGAACCTTCAAGGTCACTTGTTGCCATAGTTTGGAAGTAAGGAGACCTTTATCTAGGTTGATACCCAAATATTTACATGGGAACTTTCCCGCATTATATCCAAGAATGTTACAAATTTTCTTTTCCATAATCGTGGTGGTATTTATAAAGAAAGTGTCAGACTTATTAGGGTTAACTTGTTGACCTGAAGCCTTCATATATAAGTTAAGAACATCTCTAAAAGCCTTGGCTTCATGACACCTGGCAAAGCCTGGTAAAATCGTGTCATCTGCAAATTATTGATGTGTTATAGTAGGAATGTTTTCTGCTGCTTTCAAACCTATAATTTTTCCTTCTATCTATTTCTTAGTAATTGTCCTCCCTAAAGCTTCTGTCATAATAACATACAGGAAGGGCGATAGAGGATCTCCTTGTTTGATGCCTCTCGTGATGTCGAAAAAACCTTCTGGAGTGCCATTAATGAGAATGAAGCTTCTTGGAGTGGAGATGCAGTTGTAAATAAGATTAATCCATTGTTTAGAGAAACCAAATGCTTCTAAGCATTTGCAAAGGAATCTCCAGTCTACTTTGTCATATGCTTTTTCAATATCAATTTTAATAAGCATACTCGGTTCCTTAGTTAGTTGGGCTATGTGGACTAGCTCTTGGGCTATAACAATTCCATCTAGAATAGAACGTTCAACCATGAAACCTGTTTGTTCTTCTGAGATAATACTGGGAAGGAGTGTTTTGAGTCTATTAGCCAAGCATTTTGAAAGTATCTTGTAAATGGTGTTACATAAAGATATAGGTCGAAAGTCTCCTGGTTCCATGCATTCATTTTTCTTGGGAATAAGAGTTAAGAATGTATTATTAATTTTTGATAATATGGAACCAGAGTTTCTTGTTGCTTCTACTGCTTGCCATACCTCAGTTCCCATAAAGTGCCAACATTTTTGGAAAAAACTTGCCTGGTAACCATCCGGGCCAGGTGCTTTGTCTGGGTACAGTTGGAAAACTGCAGTTTTGACTTCTTCCAGAGTGAATTTGCTGTTGATCATCTTATTATCTGTATTCGATATTAATTTAGGGATCACTTTTAACATTTTTTTTTGTGCTTTGAGATTAACAACATCAGTATTGTTGAGGAGAGAGTGGTAGAAATTTGTGAAAAGTGTTGAAATGCAAGCTGGATCATCTAAGAGTTGACCTGTTTTGTCCTTTATTTTTGAAATTCTATTTATATTTCTTTTTAGATTAGTAGATTTATGGAAAATTTTTGTATTACTATCTCCTTTTAGCCAAGATTCTCTAGATTTTTGTTTCCAGAAGATTTCCTCTTTAAGTAAGATCAAATTATGCTTGGACATAAGTTTTTTTTTTTAAAGATAGCTAGATTCATTCATACCTTGAGCTATTACTAAATTATTAAGATTTTCTAATTCTTGTTCAATTTGGATTTTTTCTTCAAAAATATTGTTAAATTTATTTTTATTCCATTCCAGGACTTTGTTCTTGATAATTTTAAGTTTAGCCACTAGACTGTACATTTTAGATCCTTCTATCAAAATTTGATTCCACCATTGTTCTAGGAGGCTAATAAATTCTTGATCTTGAAACCACATAAATTCAAATTTGAAGGGATTCCTAGATGGTTTGTAGCTTTTTGTTATAGTTAACCTAATTGGGAAATGATGTGAACCTGCTTCAGGAAGGATTTCAGTGCTGAATAAATGGTTGTCTTTTTCATATTCCCCACTAATCATAAATTTGTCTAATTTTTCTACAATGTGGTTAAAGCCTAATCTTCTATTATTCCAGGTAAATACACCATTATTGGTGTTGATGTTTATTAAATGATTATCTATAACCCACTGATTAAAGTCTTTCTGTGCTTGTGAAATGTAATGTGATCCTCCATATTTTTCTTTGGTATCTAGGATGGCGTTGAAGTCTCCTCCTAGTATTTGTATATCTTCCTTGTTAGACTGTAAGATGTATTGTATTTCCTGCCAAACTTTCCTTTTTTCTTCATTTTGTACTGGTCCATAAATGTTGATTAATTTAAATTTTAAATTAGATCTAAAACTGTTGATCTCCATAACCATCCAATTGCTATTTTTTGATAAGATTTGAGTAGAGATCTTTCAAGGATCCCATAGGGCAGCTAGACCTCCGAATGCTCCCTTAGATGTTAGAAATTTTGATTTCCAAATTCCTAATTTTCCATTGAATTTGACACTTTCTTCCTTACTAAGTTTAGTTTCCCGTAATATTATAACTTCTGATTCAAAGTTTTTAAGGTATCTTTTAATTAGTCTTTGTTTGTTAGGGGCATTTAGGCCCCTAACATTCCCCGATGTAACCTTCATTGGTCTTGGGGAAGGCTCTTCCCCTTCCCAATGTTTAGAAAATCTGAAAGCTTCTGTTGATTACCGGCATTTTCGTCTAAGGTTCTTAATTCATTCATAGATTTTCTTCCTCTTTTTTTATTAGTCCTATTAATGTTAGGGAAAATTAGACCTTCTTTATTTACAGCTATTCCAAGTTGTCTGTCCTCATTAGAAATACCAAATAATCCTTTAATAAGATCTTTATTAATCTCTGAGGCATCATGGTTGTTAGGGATATTAATTTGTATAATGTTATTCTGATCTTCTTCTAGATTAAGAAATACGTCTTCTTGGTCTAAGATTTCTTTTCCAAAAATTTCTTCTATATTTTCTAAAGAGCCTGGCAGATTTTTGTTTAGAGTTTCCAATTCTATGGGAATTGAGCATGAAGATACATTACCTTTTGGCAGTACCATCATATATTCCTCTTTTTTCTTTTCATCCTTACTAATTAACATAATATATTTTATCAATATTTCTTTTTGAAGCAATAATTCATCTTTATCACAGATCTTGTCCATGAATAAATCCATTAGTTCATCTGTGATTGTTTCTCCTAAATACTCTATTATTTTCTTAACTTCCTGATTGCACTTTTTTTTTTTAGAATCCTGGTCTGGTTTTAGCAAATTGATTGGGTTCCCACTCCATTCCTTCTGGGGGTCATTCAGAGAAACCTCCCTAGGCTGAGTAGTATTGTCATTTTTTACTATGCTATCCTCATTGAGAGGATATTGTAATTTGTTATGGGTCCCGTACATGGGAGACTACCTTCTTTCATTATTACAATTAATACTATGACTTTCTAGCTATTTACCCATTACAGTTTCATCAGCAGGACTTGATATCCGATTGCTATGTAATAGAACATCCCTACTTTCCATTAGAGATCCATTATCCCTATATGTGATTCTTTTATTTGTTTGATCTTGGGGAGTAGGTTGAAAGGGATTGATAACATCTTGAGGGGGAGAGTGCCCACTTGGACTCTTATCCCCTATCCTTGAGAGAGAAAATCCTCCCTTATCATTATAAAAATTGACCATAACATCCAAACCATTATGATTGTGCAGAGAGGTGTCTTTCGCTCCCATATGTACATCTAAAACATTCTTACTCAAATCATTAAATACTTCAGTGTATTCTTCTAAAATGGTTGGGTTAATAATTACTGAGTTGGAATTAAAATATAAATGCATAGAAGGGATATATTTCTGATGAAAGTTCATCTTTACAACAATTATTTTCTCAATTTGATCATGTTTATTTTCAATTGTTCTTATAAATCTTCCAATCTTGTTACCTATTTGTCTGATTATTTCTTGGCCAGATAATTCCAGAGGTAGATTTCTGAGTTTGATAATTTTCTCCACCTCAAAATCTCCAAGATTAATTGGATTAAAGAGGGGAGCCCAGATAAATACAAAAAAGGGAATATTCCTATACCTAAGATAATCACCTTTCATAATATCACTTTTTAGTTTAGTATCTTTGCAATCCATGAAGAAAAACTTATCCATAAGGATTGTGATACTTACCTCACTGGGTAGTTGCAACACCAGCCCATCTGCAATGTCAGAAGTAGATGCTCCTATTCCATCCCATCTACAAATGACACCTGTTTCTACACAAGTTTGTTGTTTTTGCATAATACATTTGTTATTTAAAGTAATTACATTACAATTTTGCCTTAAATTTCCTTTTGCCATAGCATGAACATTATTAATGTTATCACTATGCTTGTGAGGAGGCGAGTAAACTTCCTTAACTTTCCCTTTCAGATAAATATTTGTGTCACTGTCCGTCTTACTTTTTTTTGGACATATCTTAAGTACTTCACTCTTACCAATTGATCTTCGATGTGGAGGGGAATACACTTTAATGGCCTTATGAATGTGGTTTGATACCCTATCAAGACCATTATCCAAACTACTTTGCATATGTTTCTCAGGTATATTTGCCCGTATTTTACCCATTTGATGATTTAGGGTTTTGTCAAGGGAAGAGGGAAACTTACGTGCATCTGGGTATGGCTGTTCATACTTCAGATGTAGTTTTCCCTTCACAGAAACCTTCCCTTTCAAAACCCTATTTTTTTAATGACTGGGTGAAAGCAGACCTACCTTGATAGGATTTTGTATTTTATTCAGAGATTCAAAGGAATTTCTCAACTCTAAATCATTAACATGATGCTTAACAGGAATAGATCTTACCCCTTTTCTCTTTTTGACCAAATGCCATTCATTCTTTTTTGTCTTCACCACCCTGGGAGATGCCTGAGACTCTATCAATCCACCTTCCCCCAACGCAGAGTGAGGTTCATAGGAGTTCTTCACTAGATATATCCAGGATTTTAGAGCCTTTGCAGTCCCGGTTAGGGAAATTTTCCTCTCTGCATATCTTGTTTTGGAAAAAAATTCAATCTAGCGATCTAGGGTTTGGACAGTGAATATAACTGGTGCAGAAATCCTACTCCAATCCATATTCCTACTAGGAGCCAGGGCCTCTGAATTGGAGCATGATTTCTTTGTGAACATTTGGGAAATCGAAACAGATTTACCACAATTTCCTTCCACTGCACTTTTATCTTTTTGCTTTTGAATGAAAACCTTAAGATGATCATAAGTCGGTCTACCTGAGCGTAGGTTTGGTTTCCTACATTCATCGAGTTTATGTCCATAAAGGTAGCAGTTAAAACAATAACTAGAAAACCTAGCTTCTGGTTCAACAGCGGAGTTCGTTTGCACAGTCAAAAATATGTCTTTCTTTCCTTCAGACGTAATGGGCTCTGTTTTCCATTCATACAACCCTAACCCTAAGGCTCTCTGCCTTAAAACTTTTGCTCTTCGCTGTTTCGTTGCCATAGTGTTCGCTTTTTCCAAAAATGCCATCAAACTAAATCCCATACACTTATCCTTGTCATCAAATTTCAAAATATTCATTACATCAATTTTAATTAAATCTAAATAGATTGAGTACTTTTAATTGGACAAAAACATAACTACAATATTACTTTAAATATTATGCCTTCCTTAAAAATATCCAAATAACCAAATAATGTTACAAGTGGATTCATTGTAGAAATCTTAAAATGCATACATTCATAGAATACAAAAATTATATGATCTCATTGAAGAACCTATGTTTTAATATTGAAACCTCATCAATTTGATGTTCCTAAACATATTATCATGGAAAATAATTTTCTCCTATTGTGTTGGAGAAATGTTATTTATGTAAATTAAATTTCAACATGTTTTGTGTAATCTTATCTTGTAAATTTATGTAAATAAAATATAAAAAATTATAGATTATTTATAATTTTATACTTTATCAGAATTAGAAATGAAGTCATATTTACATAATTACCTCATATGGGCATGCGATTGCTTAAAGGCAAATTAACGTTAATTATAAGTAGTAGGAATATTCTAATGCAAATATTTAATTAGTGGGAAAAGAATAAATTAGAGTCTTTATCTATTTAGTGCTGCTTAAAAATGAAAAATAGGATTGAAAAAAAAGGGACTGAAATAAGCAAAAAAAATCACACATAATTTCACAAATTGATTTCCCTTTTATTTTTTCTTTCATTTTTCTCTTTAAATTTTAATTTTAAAATTTATTATGAATGATTTCATTCAAATATACTATTTATGATGACTGCTAAAAAATAACTAGTAAAATATAATGATCATAGAGACACTAGCTCCACAATTTGCTCCTAAAATAAAATAAAATAAAATAAAATTATAAGTTGTAGAAATCTTCATTACATTTATCAAACTATAAACATTAATTTTTATATTATGATAACTGAATTCTTCATAATATTAATATGTTTATTTCATTATTATTCCAAATGTAATATACTTTCTTAATCATCAAATTTTAAAAATATTCATTACAACAACAGATAGTTAAATCTAAATAGATTAAGTACATTTTCATCTGCGCTAATTTAGTGTAAGATTTGATATAGAGAATTTTAATACAGTCACTCATGGTTTGAGTTCCGATAACATATTCAAAATCCATATTCAACATTGAATCGTGGATTGACTATACCATCCACTTTTTGCTTTAAAGTTAACAGGAAATGACAAAGTAAAAAACTTGGAATAAAAGCGTGGCCTCAGGCATGCGTAATGCGGTCAAAAGCTTCATAAAAATGGTTGGTAGCTCCATTTGTGAAGTGGACCGGGACCCCAATCAACATGTCACAATCACTTTTCACAAATACATCCATGCAACGTCCTTAATGAAGAGTGCCCGTTCATTTTGAAAATGTGAATGCTTCAACAGGGCACATGAATTTTTGACATAATGCCTCATGGAGATGTGAATGTGCTGAAGGCAAGATTTGCAGAAATTGGATTTATTAAAGAGGCTTTTGACTGCAAAATAAGTATTGTAATGCGCTCACATGATAATTAGCAAAAATGTCTAAAATGATGATGTAAATGTACATCGGTGTCAGTGAGTTCAAATGACACATATCCATGCTATTAATTGCCACAAGTCTTAACTGTTCAGTTCCTTCCATTTGTGGAGCTTCATGCACGTCAAGCTACACCTTGGGACTGAGCGATATATGCCATTTGGATTACACGGCATTCAACCTTATATAATTTTTTTTATGATCTTCCTCAAGATTGTGGAGAGCAACATTCATAATTGCAGCCCTGTTTGTGTATGCACAACATGCATTGCCTGTGCCTGGCCTGTTCATCTTTGGAGATTCCCTTGTAGATGTGGGCAACAACAACCACATACGACCATCCCTCATAAAAGAAAATTTCCCTCACAATGGTGTGGATTATCTTGGTGGGGAAGCAACTAGCAGATTCAACAACAGTCTAAACTTTGCAGATTTCTTAGGCAAGTTCAAAATTAACAAGCTTGTGTTGTGACTATAATGCTTTTGATTTTTAGGATTTTTTTGGTGAAGCTCGGTATTTGATTGCAGCACAGAAGCTCGATTTTACTAGGAGCCTACCTACATATCTCTCCATTCAAGGTCAACTGAACATCAATAGTAGTATCGTGAACAGAGTCAATTTTGCTGCTGGAGGAGCTAGAATTCTTGATGAAAACTATAAGTCCTTTCACCGAAAGTTTCTGATTTCACTTTTTTTAATGAGCCTGATGACCCACATGTAAAAGTTGAGATATTTAGAAATTTCACAATGACTCACATCTTAAAGTTGAAATTTTGGGAGTTTTATCATGACCCACATGTAAAAGTTGATTTTTTTTGGAATTTAATGACGACCCAAATGTAAAATGGAAAAAATTTCGGGGGGAAGTCTTTTGATGAACAAGCAAGTGGAATACTATGCAACAGTGTATGGAAATCTAGCAGCTCAACTGGGCAGTGCGGAAGCTGTAAAACTGGTGGCAAAGTCTCTGTTTGTGTTGGTCACCGGAAGTAATGACTTGTTCAGCTATTTTAAATCAACTTCTAAACAGCAAATGAAGTATACTCCTCAGCAGTACACATATCTTCTCATTTCCACCTTTAAGGCTCAATTGGAGGTAATTTGTAATCAAAACATGAAATGTTTTAAAATGGTGTGCCTTATAAAGCATTCAATGTAGAATTCCTTTAATCAACAAGTGGTTGTCATATTTTACTACTTCAGTTTAGTTATTTGGATGATGCTTCAATTTTTTGATGTGGGCATATTGCTAACAATTTGCAGAGGATGTATAATTTGGGAGCACGAAGGATTGATAGCCATTGGCTTTTGTCCATCCCAACGTAGTCAGAAGAATAAAACAGGGGATTGCGTTGAGGAGGAGAACAATCTGGCTCAGAACTTCACTGATGCCTTAAAATCCCTCCTCTCTTCACAACTCAAAAAAATTGCAAGGCTTCACCAATGCAATCTGTAACACATATGGAGTGGTGTCTGGCTATTTTCAGAATCCCTCCCTCTTTATACGGTACATCATGTCTAGAGTTTTGATGTCTGCAAGAGAAGCACAATGCGCAAGGAAGAGACAACAGGATCTTCGGGGCACGGAAAGTGCCAAAGAGCTGATGAAGCGTCAACGAACGAGGCCGAAAAGAAGCCCAAAGGGCACGAACCAATCAGCGGCAGAGAAGAGGAAGCCCGGAGGGCCTGCAGCATCACGCACGCGCGCAAAGCCCGCGACTCCCTGGTCTCCATCGACACTACCAAAGGTAGCGGACGGAGGGAAGAAGATCCAAGCTCCGCACGACAGAGACAAGGTGATGAGGCCTGTCACGGTAGTGATGAAGCAACAACAAAAATATCGCCGGCAGCAGCAACAAAAAAATGCCGTCAAATGAAATAGTTTTCCTTGCCAATGATGTGTAAAGCAATGAACAGCTGTTTCCCTTTCTACAAGATGGACGTCGAAGAAGCTCCCAATGTCCGTCATTGGACTCTAGAGCAGTTCCAGCCGTTGATCTTCAAAATCAGGCCGAGGCTTTCCAAATAGGAAACACCTACAGCGTAATTAAGTTTTAGTGCTTTATAAGATGGTTTTGAACCCTCAAGAAAACCATGTCTCTCTTTCGAATCTATTTGTCTCATTAAAATAAAAACTTTGATTTTGGTCTTAAATGGAACTCCATTCTTTTTCCTATCCATTGAGTACCCAGATTCCTTGCGCTTCATTTCTAATTTTCATTTACTTGTGCACCAAAATCAGCGGTCTAAAGATCTGGATTTTAATTGTAGATTGATCAAAACACTGTTTTCCCCCTATTCTCTTTAGCGCCAAATTCCAATCTCTTTGGCAGTTTTTTTTTTTTTTTTTGAAAATAAATAATAATTCTCTTCTTCATTATCGCCGCCCTTATTAATTTTCAGCACCGAGATTTTTTTGGATTTGTTTACTTTGATCTTCCCCCTATCAAAAAACCACCATTGTAGATTTTGAATGATTTTTGTTAAAATAAACTATAAAGATTTCTTTGTTTTGCTTATATTTATTTTTTTAAAAGCTCCTCAAATTAGTATGCATAAACAAAATCCATCTAAACTTATTTGATTTTTTAAAAAATAGTTTATGATTTACTATGTCATAGATAAATGGACAGATTTAATTTGCATTTATAAATAAGATTTAATCTATTTTTAGAGATAGATTTAATCATATATTTATAAATAGAGTTAATTATGTTTTATAAATAGAGTTGAAATTTTTTATTTTTTTTATAAATCAACTTAATCTTTATTAATTATTAAATTAAATCTAATATGATTACAAAATGAATTGATGCGTTTGAAATATTATAAGTTAATAGAAAAATATATAATATTAAGATGATTAAGTTACAAAATTAATAAGCATATGTGCTTTCTTATCACAAGAAATAATACTTTATCATTGTTAATTTCTTTAAGTAAAAATTATATTATATTCTTGTGTAACTTGATAGATATCTTGTGTTTAAGTCATGATCATTATTATGTGTTTTGAGTTATGCAAACTCTAGGATAGTCATACTAGAGGCTCAAGAATAGTTTACTATTTTTCTGATCTTATCATTTTGAGAGTCATATTGTATGTGATCTTTAGTTCTATCCTTTATAATAATGTGGACTTCACATACTTGCATAGATGCACTTTAGAAGACTTCTTGTGATTATATGGTCATAAGAAGTGCCAATATGTTCCTAGGATGAGAAGGAACCTGAATGAGATGTAATTTTGTCAATGGTAATGATTCTTTGATTTTGAGCTTGGAGTAGGTTATCTAGGAGAATGGTGGGGAAGTGGATCACAATGGGGGTTGAGGTGTTGGGAAAGAGACACTATTGCAACTTAGTTGTATGGTGTCATTGTTGGCAACTATACTCATTTCATATGGTCTCCCAACATATTCTGTATATACCGAAGGTTAGGATGGATAATCGACTAAGTATGGATAAATAGACAATAATATACAGGTTGGTGATATGATCGGTAAGAAGATGTTCAGTTAAATTTTGAATAGCAAACATATTAGAAGGTTGGTTGGAGGATATTCTATGATAGTCTATGATTGCAATAACTAATATGATGTTTTAGTTGAGTTATGATGTTTTGAGTATTAGATTGGTAGATAAGTATGAGAGGCAGAGTTAGTCAGTAGATGGATTGATCAACCATCCTACTGGATTGGTGATCCAATCAATTTGAGTGTATATTTTGGTAGATCTAACATTCTACACGTTATCTACAATTTGGTATAAATTAGCATGAAGATTTAATCAGTGTTTTGGTCGAGGTTGCACATGTTACCTATCTTGCTATTGGAGCTGACAATAGACCTATTATATTTTGGTAATAGGTATATAAGCCCAAGTTTTTGTATTGATTGAGATAATGATTGATGTGATAATGATAGGATATTGTGCGAAGATATGAGATGCTATGTACCTAATTGTAGAGGATAGGTTGATGTATATTTGATGTACTTAATGGGACTGTACTAGCATATGTGATGCTATTTCTCAGTTCACTATTTTGGATGTAGTCCAAACTCTTTTGTAAGTAGTATTATTTGTAAGGGTTGTAGCTCTCTCTTTTGTAAATGAATAGTGAGCTCCAGATAGTGTTCCTAATGCTTATGCATTCCCTATTGTACTATTTCCCTTAACCAAGTTATCTATATTTATGCAAAGATATTGTGGGTTCCATCCCCACCATGGTTTTCCCCTTAACTAGATTTCTATGAAAAAATCACGGTGTCATTAGCTTGTGGATGTTTTATTTATGCTTCATCAATTTACTATTTATTTCAGTTAGCTTATGGTTGCAAAATTAGATTAATAAAGATAAAAGAATTGAACAGTGATTCATCGCCCCCCCCTCTCAGTGTTCCTCAATACCAACAATTGGTATCAGAGCCTAATGCCAAGAAATAATTCTAATAGTTTGAGGAAGGTCCTGAAGGGTGAATTAGTAGTTTCCAACAATGTTCAGAAGTAGTTCCTGGTTACACTTGAAGATGTTGACAAATCAAATGTTGAGAACATTAAAATGGAAGGAAAACTCAAACAGGCTAAAAGCTTTATAGAAATTCTAAAGAAGAAATTGAACAAATCCAGAAACAAGAGGAAAGAATTTATTGACCAATTACAATTGAAAAATGGCACTAATAATTAACAAACCCTGAAAGATAAATTAGATGAATATGAATAGCTTGTTAAAGATACAGATAATCTGAAACATAAAATGGAATCCATGGTGATGAAGATGACTAAGGAAGATGAGACGAGGATGAATCTTGAGAAATCCTTGAAAGAAAAATATGAGGAATGTCACAAATTGTATTGTGATATTGGTCAATCACAGCTTGATCTTGAGGAGTCTAGATATAATGAGGAAGAGCTTGGATGAGTCAATGAAGTTCAGAGGAGAGAACTTGCAATAGCTAATGAATTCAAAGAAAAATTCAATTCTATCTTGACGAAGCTTGATGAGTAGCTTGAGAGACAAAGAGAAGTAGGAGACCAACATGGATTAGGCTTTTAGAAAGGAGAAAGTTCTAGATTAGGAGGGAAGATCAATTCATCATAAAAATTAGATAGAAAAACCAAAGGAGAAACCTATGAGGCAACTAAATTTCAATGGTAAATGCTTTACATGCAAAAAAGTTGGTCAGAGCGAAGGAATGTAGAAGAAGAACCAATGCTATATCCTTCTTAGGTTATTATTACACTTGCAACAACTGTGGACATAAATCAAGTGAGTGCAGAATAAATATAAGGCAAGAAAATGTTACCTATTAAAAATGCAATAGCTTTGGACACTTGGCAAAGTAGTGCAGATTCAATCAAACAAATCAAAGGTATGGAAAACCCAATGTGATGTGTTTTATTATTAAAAATTTGGTCAAATTGCTAATAATTGTAGATACAATAGAGATAGAGGTTCGACAGAAAGAAATAATGCTAGGGATGATAAGGGTAAGCACGTTAGGCCCAAAAGGGGGCAAGAACAACTAAGAGGGAGGGGGGGTGAATAAGTTATGTACACCTAATTATTTTAATTCAACTTTAGCCACATAGATTTGAAAGATAAATAGTAATGAAAGATCCACAACATATAACATAGAACACCAAGATTTGTTCTTGACGAAACTTGATTAAGAGAAAATCCTGGTGGGAGTCAAACCCACAAGATGAATGTACTTTGCTAAAACAATGTCTAGTTAAGATAAAATAGAGAACAAAGGATGCACTTATGAGCATAGGATTATAACCCAATCTGTAGGCTCACTGCCCATAACTCACTACCCACAAAACAATCTCAGATCTGACCCTCAGTCAGGTTCACTGATCTATCTTCAATTGCAATAGGGTGGACATATAGTCCATTATAACCGAACTAAGAAATAATATCTCTTATGAAAAAATAGTTCCAATGAAGTAAAAAATATTCCTTGAGTGTAGAATGAAAATATGATGCAGGAGCATTTTGGGTTCCTCCTGATCTTTCTTAGTCTTGGAGGAATTCCCTGGTAGAGGGATGCAATACTTTATTGTGGGTAGTTTTATGAGTTTCTGTGTTGCGATGACCTATGGAGATCTTTGGCATGTGCACTAAAATGAGGTTGTTCCTTGATGTATGTGGAGGTCACATCTCTTGAGGTGGCATGGTTTGGGAGATCTTGGATGATCTGTTTCAAAGTTGGAGATGTTTTCCTTGCCATTGGAACTATATTTTCCTGCAGTTTTGGTGCTGATTACGCATTGTGGCGATGTTGATCCTTGATGAATCAGCATTTTAACTCTTAAGGAATTAAAGAGGACCTAAAATAATATCTTTTCCCAAGGGTGCAAGTCCTAATTCATTATGAGTAAAAAGTTATGGCCATTTTTCTCGAGTACCTATTTTCTAGCAGTTTTCACATGAAACGTGGAGTGTTTCTTCTTTTGCAGTTCCATGTGATGAGATGGGACCTTGCGTGGTTAAGGACATGTTCTTGGGTCATGTGTGGACCTAACTATAAATGAAAATTAAGTTTTGATAATTCTTGGATTAGTTTTGGTTTCTCTTATTGGACTGGACCTATATTGTAATTAAATGCCTGACTGGTTGACTTGTGGCTTAGCTGGCTATATATTGAGAGTTTGGGTTGATGTAGAGGTAGGATGATGATCATTAGATCATTAGGAAATATGTAGAGTGTGTAGTGATATGATGGAAGAGTAGAGTAGAAGTAGATTTGTGAATATGGGAGTTTGTAGCAGAACTAGTGGCCTGCGGGCTTAGAACAAGGGGTTGCTTGGTGGCTTGCGAGCACAAGTTTAGATCATGACTTGGTTGTTCCTATTAGAGGCTTCTTGTTGTAGATTTGAAATAGTTGGTGGTTCCTTGGATCTTGCTAGATCTTGCTAATACTTTGTAATTTCATTGTAATAGGCCAAAACTTGGAAGGCCTTATAGCCGGGCATGTTGAATGAAATTCTATTTTGAAAACATTATGTTGTTGTATTCCGCTATGCTTGTTGTTGTTATAACTTGTAGTGTAGGCTTGGACTATCCATTATTCGATCCTCCATCCCTTCCCTACATCAAGTGGTATCAGAGCTTGAAGTTCTTGAGTGTGTAAACTAGTTGAGGTTGTTTGCACCAGGACCTTGATTTGAAGATGCCTCCGAGGAGAGCATATTTGATGTGAGAGATGAAGATTTCCTTGAGTGAATAGATCACTAAATTGAGGTAGGTTTTGAAGATCAATAGTAGATCATTGAGTGTGTGGAGGCAATTGGAATCTTGAATCAGATCGTCGAGCAGAGGCAGTTTCACTTTGAAAGGAACTTGATGGATAAGTTGGGTCAGCTTTGGCCTAAATTCAATCTATGGATTGAAGAGATGATGAAGTCTTGTTGGAAGAAAGTTGTCTGGATGATTAAGAGGATTATTCAGAGAAGAAGGCACTTTAATGATAAGGAAGAGGTGAAGGATGACTTCCCTGAAGATGATAAGGTATGTGTTGGTTTTCATGAGTAGATGGATGAATCTGACATGAGAATTGCAGAGCATCTGGTTGGGCTTGATCAGATTACTGTTGATGAGGAGTTATCTATTGCTGAACACCTTTGTGATGATGGTGTTACCAAATTGCTTTGGTTTGTTGTTATGATGCAAATCTTATTTTTTGATTGTGGACTTGAATTGCTGGTTGACAGTAATGAGTCTTGTGATGAGTTGCAGAGATGGGATGCTAATGATGAGGGATTTAATATTGATGTGGATCTGACTTTGGATCTAATTGTTGGGGATTTGGATACTCTTGTTGCTAAGATGGGTTGTGATGATCAATTGTATGCTGATTGGATTGTTGAGATTCATATGATCTTGATGTTTGAATGGATGAAGCATAGATTGTTGATTTTCCAATTTGTTCTTTTGTCCTTAATGGATTGGAAGCCTTTGGTGAAGATGAAGTTGATTGTAGATAATTGTTTTGAGATTAAAGTATGGGACATACTTTCTATTTAACTGGGTAGTGTGATGCAGGAGCATTTTGGGTTCCTGAAGATCTTTCTTAGTCTTGGAGGAATTCCTTGGCAAAGGGATGCAATACTTTGTTTTGGGCAGTTTTATGAGTTTCTATGTTGCAATGATCTATGGAGATCTTTGGCATGTGCGCTGAGAGGAGGTATTCATATGATCTTGATGTTTGAATGGATGAAGCATAGATGGTTGATTTTCCAATTTGTTCTTTTGTCCTTAATGGATTGGAAGCCTTTGGTGAAGATGAAGTTGATTGCAGATAATTTTTTTGAGATTAAAGTATGGGACACACTTTCTATTTACCTAGGTAGTATGATGCAGGAGCATTTTGGGTTCCTAGAGATCTTTCTTAGTCTTGGAGGAATTCCCTGGTAGAGGGATGCAATACTTTGTTTTGGGCAGTTTTCTCAGTTTCTATGTTGCGATGATCTGTGGAGATCTTTGGCATGTGCGCTAAAAGGAGGTTGTTCCTTGATGTATGTGGAGGCTATGTATAAGATCACATCTCTTGAGGTGGCATGGTTTGGGAGATCTTGGATGATCTGTTTCAAAGTTGGAGATGTTTTCCTTGCCGTTGGAACTATATTTTCCTATAGTTTTGGTGCTGATTGCACGTTGTGGAAATATTGATCCTTGATGAATAAACCTTTGTGCTCTTAGGACTTTAAAGAGGACCTAAAATACTATCTTTTTCCAAGGGCACAAGTCCTAATTCATTATGAGTAAAAAGTTATGGCCATTTTTCTCGGGTACCTATTTTCTGGTAGTTTTCACGTGAAACGTGGAGTGTTTCTTCTTGCATGGTTCTGTGTGATGAGATGGGACCTTGCGTGGTTAAGGAAATGTTCTTGGGTCATGTGTGGACCTAAATGTAAAGGTACATTAAGTTTTGATCATTCTTGCATTAGTTTTGGTTTCTCTTATTGGACTGGACCTATATTGTAATTAAATGCTTGACTGGCTGACTTGTGGCTTAGCTGGCTATATATTGAGAGTTTGGGTTGATGTAGAGGTAGGATGATGATCATTAGATCATTAGAAAATATGTAGAGTGTGTAGTGATATGATGGAAGAGTAGAGTAGAAGCAAATTTGTGAATCTGGGAGTTTGTAGCAGAACTAGTGGCCTGCGGGCTTAGGACAACAAGGGGTTGCTTGGTGGCTTACGAGCACAAGTTTAGATCCTGACTTGGTTGTTCCTATCAGAGGCCACTTGTTACAGATCTGAACTAGTTGATGGTTCCTTGGATCTTGCTAGATCTTTCTGATACTTTATAATTTCATTATAATAGGCCAAAACCCAGAAGGCCTTATAGCTGGGCATGTTGAATGAAATTCTATTTTGAAAACATTATCTTATTGTATTCTGTTGTGCTTGTTGTTTTTATAACTTGTAGTGTAGGCTTGGACTTTCCATTATTGGATCCTCCATCCCTATCCTACATCAAAATACCATCATCTCTCTCTCACACACATAACCTCTCTCTCACATAATTACAAAATGATCTCTCATTTATACCGATTACAAATAATAATCAACCATTAGGTAGGCTAAGACCTTTTACAATAAAAGATATAAACATTTTTATCAATCTCGAAAGTGATCCAAATCAAGTTAGCCAAGACTTAGATAGGACCCAAAAATTCAACCATGAACACAATTTTGTATCACCAAGGCAACATCAAGAATCACAACACGTTGCTCCATCAAGTCGGCTAGGACCTAAATGAAGAAACACCAACATGCTACCAAAACAAAAAAATTGATCACCTTAATCAATGTAGACCAATAGGACGATCATCACATGATCCAAGAAATCCAACAAGAAACATGAGTACCATCTAGAACCTTCATGTTATCTTAAATACAAAATACAAACTCATCTTTATCTTTGAGCAATAAGAATACTAAATTGTTGAACTCTGTCATAACAAAAGATAGCTTATTGTACCCTAAATCATGAACAACACTAGCTACAAACACAATGATAAGGTACCATGTAACCACCGACTTCACAACATCTAAAACATCAAATCCAAGACATACCGAACCAAATAATCATCTACTATACATAGGAACACTGTAACATAAACAACCAAAAACTCGATCATACTTCACTCAAAGTGTCATCCAAACTTCTGTGAACTTCTTTAGATCAATTACAGGCACCTCTGAACAATACCTCACAATTGCAACTCAAGTTCTTCAACATAACACTTGATCAATTGAAACCCTCTTCACTAAACATACTAAACACACTATCTAAAACATTAACTAGTATATTAACATCAATGAAAAACATTAATGTCAACACACCCAAATACCAAACTCTAACATGCTCACCAGTCTTCCAACAATCTCCCCCTTTGGCATTGATAGAAACTTGTGACGTGAAAAATTGATTAAAGCATGAAGACATTACTATATCCAACCTGGTGGATTTCCTTTAATAGAAGACAAGGATATGGTTTAATAGAATGCATTGTATGGATTGAAGCAAGCACCAAGATCTCGGTATGCAAGGTTAGACAAACACTTGATCAGTTTGGGGTTCAAGAAAGGTAATGCAGATAGTAATATGTACTTGAGAAAAAATGATGATGGATTACTGATTGTTGAAGTATTTGTTGATGATATTATCTTTGGAGGCAATGATGAAGCAAGTAAGAAATTTTTAGATGAAATGAAAGATGAATTTGACATGAGCATGATTAGTGAGATGAAATACTCTTGGGATTGCAAGTTATACAGAAGAAGGATGGCATTTTCATATCACAAATAAAATATCTTAAGGACTTATTGACGATGTTTGGAATGGAGAATTGTAAACTAGTTGGAACCCCTATGGTAACTTGATACAATTTTCCAAGCAAGGATGAATCACCAAGTGCAACATAAACATCATACAGATCTATGATTGGAGGACTACAACACTTGACACATACAAGACCTGCTATAGCTAATGTAGTTGGGATTGTAGCTAGATCTCAAGCAAAACCTAAAGAGACACATTTTGTAGTAGTAAAGATATTTTTTATATATTTAAAGGGTACATCATATTATGGGCTATGGTACGATAGATCATATGATTTCACATTATGTGTATACACTGATGCAAATTGGGGAGGAAATTTTGATGATAAAAAGAACACAAGTGGTGGAGCTTTCTTCTTGGGAGGAAGATTGGTTTCCTGGTTGAGCAAGAAACAAAATTATATATCACAAAGTACAACATAAGTAGAGTATGTTGCATCAACAAATAATTGTAATCAAATCACTTGGATAAATAAAATTCGATGGATATTGGCATTGAATTTACTGAGCCTATTATCATATATTCCAATAATACAAGTACAATCAACATGTCAAAGAATCCAATATTACTTTCAAGACCAAACATATTGCAATAAAGTATCATGTTGTGAGAGAAAAGGTTGTAGAAAATGAAATTAGATTGGAGCATATTAGCACAAAGGAGAAGATAACATATATATTCACAAAACCTTTGGCTAAGGATAATTTTGAGTATCTGAGAGGTATGTTTGAGGTCATTCTCCAACCCCCTTCAAAGTAATGGATGTAGGAATGCATCATTTGAACATGATCAAAGCACTATACTTATCTGGACTGGATTCTTAATGCTTCTCATATGGGGGAGTATCTTTGTTTGAGTTGAGTCATTAAGGACTCTTGGACATGAGTTTTCTATAGTATCTTTTGATACTTAAGTACTTTTGCATATTGTATTGGAGATGATTGAACTTCGAGAATTGACATATTGGCACCTTTGTCATTGATGTCAATGGGCAAAAGATATACATGAAAAACCTCAAGCACAAAACCTTAAGAGAAGATTGGATGGGGGATACATGAGTATGCAAGTGAGTACAGGAAGATGAGAAAGAAATATATTGATAAATATCAATGGGGGAGATTACTTGACGCAAGGTAGGGGCAAAAGAGGGGCCAAAGGAAAACCCTAATCCAAATCTACCTTACAGAGATCACACACAGAAGAAATAACACAACAAGTGAGAGAGAATGCATAAAAGATCCTTTTTATATCAAATAGATTCATACATGTCAGGTTGTAAGGCCTTCCCGATTAGGGCCAGATATTACAATTCAATTACAACAGTCCTCCAACATGCCAAGATTCAAAAACTATCTTCAATCTCCTAATTTGATACCATTAATCTTCTATCTCTAAGATGATCCCCCCCAAAACTACAACAAATGACTACAATATATACAAGAGGCTACCGAAACAAGTCGGCCTTCAAATCCACCATTAATGGAAGGGATGACCAGATCTAGGTCCACACACTTCCCAATGATCGATACCAACATTAAATCCATGACCATTATTAAAATCAACAAGTCGACCTCAACATAAAACCAAAAGAAATAACTCGGTAAGCAAGTTTAATCAAGCGCTAGGGAATTAATCGACCAAATTGGTTAAAGAAGGAACCCGAGCAACTATCGAGCCAACTCGGTCAAAGAAGGAATCGAGCAACACAAAAAACTCAAACTTTTCTTTGGTGACAAATGATTGCTAAGGAACCGAGATGCTCCTGCATCATTACTGAACCATAATGCCAAGATGGCACTAGATGGTTTTTCATCTATGTTTCCATCAATTCCAAAGGTAGAGATTGTTAGCATGAATGTTAATGAATGTTATTAGCACACTACAACATTTGGGGTCGAATTTTGATGCCAATTTGCGATGCCACTACAATTTATGTTTTTTTTTTGTAAGTTCCCCCGACTGTGTCGTAATAGCAATGATGACGTTGTAATTGTGACACCCATTTGGTTATAAAAAAAAGAAAAAGAAAGTGTCATTTGTAATTTGTGAATTCAAAGAGCTGCCGCCAAGATGACACTGCACTTTTGCATAGCGCGAAGAGGGCACTTGAGTTTGGCATCCGCAAAGAGGCTGACACCATGTGGGAAGAGGGCACTAGCACTTGAGGTAGGCATTCGAGCTTTGTCTTCTCATTAACTCAATTTCATTTTGATGGCATTTGTTGATTTAATGGCAAAATATGAATGTTAATACTAGCATTGTTTACATCTTTGCATTTGGAATGCTCAATGACCCTCGAGCTTTGAGAGCTAGGGCATCACTGCTATTACCTTCAAGGCATTGTGTGAAGTGTTTGATCTCTCTTTATTTTTTCTTCTGTTGATATTCACTATGTGATACTCCCTGTTTATGATCATTTCATGATGAAATGTCTTGATGGCTCATGCGCTACAAGCTAGGGCATGATACATTGTTTATGAGCTCACTATTGAATACTGGCATTGTATATATCTTTTCATTTGGAATGCTTGATGACCTACGAAGCTAGGGCATCATTGCTATTACCTTCAAGGAATTGTGTGAAGTGTTTGATCTCTCTTTATTTGTTTTGCTATTGATATTCACTATGTGGTGTTAGTACTTAAAATTGCAGATGATCAAAACTCAATCAGAAAACCCTAATTTATAACTCTAGCAGTCCCAATAGGTGCATCAACAATAATCAATACTAAGGTATTAAGGATTTTCAATCCTTCTTCTCTTTGAGCTTAAAGCTTCAAGTGGGTATTACCTTTCTAGATTGGATTCTTCAAATATCACAACTGTGATCAGTATAATTGATATAGATCTAATCATATAACTCATACAGTTTAAAGTAAATCATTTTAATTTGATTGATGGTGAAAACAAATGCAAAATGAGCATAGACCAGTGCCTAATCCTAGGGCATCAAAGTTAATGAATGAACATCTACAAAAAATATCTCAAATCAAACACACCCAAACCCCAGATAAGATGCCTTGAAAATTAACTTCTTATGTATAAATCATAACACCTAATTCATCTATGAACACAAAAATTTTAGAGACCTCACTCAAGATTTATCCCTCCCTTGAAAGGAACTCAAATTTCAACCCCACTATCTACCTTGTAGAAAGATATGTCTAAAATGCCTTGCAAATTTAAACATACAGAGAAATCAAAACCATACATGAAGACAATAAGAAATATACATGGAAATTTAGTATATTTTATTGATAAACCTCTAGTATCAGTACATTCAAAGAAAAATGGATTCCTGAGAATCAAAGACTAAATCTATAAACTCCTATGACAATACGTATTTCACCACCCTTTGGTGTGAGAGAGAAACAACTATATATAAAGAGACCACCTTGGGATCCTTGAGCAAAGGATGCAACAAGCTACAGGTGGCTCTAATAGTGACTTGCACTAGAATACAAAAGTTTTAAAGCATATAACAGAAAGAGGGAAAATGGCACCAATCTTGTTTTCTCTTGGAGTTTGAACTTCCACTTTGAGCTGCACCTTTGTCTGCAGGTATTCAGATGCAACTACTAAAGTTTGTTGTATGAATGATGACCACCTAACCGACTAACTTACATCATCCCCTGTATGATCAATTGCTCTTCCTATGCTTGTAGATCAGGTGCACTGCTGGAACTCATTCATCATCCAAGTTATCCAGGTCATCTGTTGTAGGCCTACTTATTTTAAGCTTTGTCATGTTGTCCCATGTAGTAACCTGATCTTCTATTGGCCATGGGAATTGCTAAATGCTCTGCAACTACTTCTTTTTTCTTTCCCATCTTACATTAGCAATTTGTTTTACATCTGTGGTGAAATTGCTGATGTCCATTTTTGCCCTAATAGCTTCATCCAAAACTGTGTTAAAATGATCAAGATCAACCTCATTTTTATCTTTAAGAAAAGCCTCTTTCTTAGGCAGTAAGAGATCAAAATATGACCTCCATGTGTCCAAGTTCTTTATTTCTCCCTCCTCTATTCTGATTCAAGGAATGAAGCTATCGAAATCAGGTCCAAAAATTTCCATTTTCGCCTCCACCTAATTTTCCTTGTCCTTGAAGAAAGAGGAAACAACAACAATCTTTGCAATTTCAGTTCCCACTTGCAACACTACATCTGGGATGTCACTCCTTAGAGACTATACTGCTGCTAGTCTCTCAAATAATGACTCCCTTGTGGACCAAGTTGTATGATAGGTACTTGAAATAGAAACAAAATTTTTTACTTCACTTTGTAAACCAGGCAATTTATTAAATGCACTATAAATTGCCTCTACCTTATCCTTAAAGATTTCTATCCTATGCTGCAAGATTTTCAACAGGGACTGCACTATACTCTTAGTCTTTTCCTTGTTCATCCTTTCTTCTATAGCAGCAACTTCTTCTTTAGTTACACCTTGTACCTCTGGTAGTGCAGGCTGCTCTGGTGGTGTAGGGGCAACTGTAGGCATGTTGAAAATTTGCAATTGCAAGTCCTCTACACACTTTTCTAGTTCTTTTCCCTTCATTAACAAAATCTCTCTATCTTTCACTAATGCACTGTAAGCATTGAAAAGACTTTGATGCCTCTCTGATAATTGTCTAGTTTTATCTTCATTTAATCTAGCAAATTGAGTCAGCACCTATGAGATCTCAAGATCTACAGTATTGTGTATTGATCATATCATCTTATCACCATCTATCTTCTCTTGGATGTTCAATAGGGAAGGCTTTTGATCTTTTGGATATAGGATCCACATAGCCAATGCCTTATTTTTAGGGCTGTACCCAAACCCTCTTATCAAATCCCCTACTTGGGTTTCTGAAGTTAGAGTTATGTTATCCTACTTTCTGATTTGGTCAATTATAAAAGCTGAGGCCAAAGCCCACCTAGGTACAAGTAGCATGTTACTAGCTTTTACTAATTGCCTAGCTTCTTCTGTGGTTATGGTTTTAGATTCAGGAGCATAATCCCTCAAGGCTTGGATGACTTCATCAGGTATCTGACCATCTTCTTTGATCTGTATATTTGAAGCTACCTATTGTTGTTTGTGCCATAAAAGGAAGTCCTTGAATTATTTTGATTTGATAAAATTGTCATCCTTCAAGAAGGCATCTTGTTCAAGCATCCTTTCATCTTGTCCTAAGACCAAAGGCAACTCAACTACTTCTATCACTTCTTTCTATTTTCTTTTGTCCTCTCTGATCCTCTGCCTAAGCTGATGATCATGGTCTCTATCTCCTGGAAATAAAGCTTTCACTCTAGCCCCCTTTTTTTCTTTGACCCTAGCTCGTGAAGATTCTCCTTCTTGCAGCTTTTGTTTCTTCTGAGGAGGCTCACTGGTATCTTGAGAGCTAGGAAGCTCTCTCAAGTCCATTATTATATTTTCCTCTCCTTGTCGAGCAATAGGAGATCCTTCTTCCATAGAAGGAGGGATGTAGATTAGGTAACCTCCATCACTATCCTCATAATCATTTTTTGAATGCTTCTCCTTTTCTTGATTCTTATCATCAATTTGGTCTTCAATAGAATTGACCAATGTTTAGCAATTATCCATCATCATATCCAATCTTTGAAAATAAGGCATAGTGGGATAAAAGCCTCCGAAGGGAATCCCTTGCACTTTAAATTTCTTCGCATACCTCATCAATTCATTGAATTGATGTATTCTTTTTTCTATCACATCCTCTTCAATGATGTTCCTGATAAGATCTTCTTTAGGATAATCCTCATGTCTCTTATTTAGAGGAATGGTAGGAGTGTAGTACTTTCTAGTCATAACTATGAAGCCCTACGTATCAACATATCTAGGTGCTGCAACATTCATTTTGAACTAACCCAGCCAATCATTTAACTTGGCAATTGCACTCTTCCCAATTGTGAAGTTGCATATAGAAAAGTACTTGGGGGTAAATGTACCCTTTCTGAGAGAGGCCAGATGCTCTTTATCAGTTAATATTAGATGCCAAATAATTTCTAGGAAAGCAACCCTTGGTGGAACAAAGAATGGTAGTATATGAGGTGGTTGGGGGCACCCATACACTCTTATTATGGTGTGTGTCCGTTCATAGTAAAAGTCCCCCCAGTTGTGTCCTTTAGGCCATTTGTCAACAAATTAACAAGGTCTTAGCAATTGTAGAGCCTTTACTGGAAACCTGCAAAGATCTACCCCTAGTTCGAGCATGATTGGTCTCACCATCCAATTTTGAAAAGCACATAAATCACAACTAGGGCAAGTAGGGCTCCAAGCTCCTATCCAAAACTATACTGGATTGGGTTGTCCCTTCCACATCATCTGAGGACGTAAGTGCCCTAGATTCATAATGTTGTAATTGTGGAACAAAATGAGGTGCATTAACAATGAGTAATTAAAAAATTTAGGGGATTCTTCGCTATTTCTTATTGCCTCCAATCCCCTGTGCATTTTATCAATGGTATACCCAATGTAATCATAGCCTTTGTTGGTATGCATGTGTTGTGAGTCCAACACCATCATCAAAAGGTCAGATGTAATCCTATCCGTCCCACCATCTACTCCAAGTACTCTACACAAACCATATGCAATATACTTTACATAAAAAGCCAAATCTTTGTAGAAGTAAGGGGTTGATCTAGCCACTGGTGCAATGTAATTCATGTTTCCTCGGTGAACATGTCTTTGATTCTCCTTGGCTACAATGACAGATTCCTGAGTATATCTATTTGCCAGGGCTTGTAGGTTAATTTATGTGGCCATGGGGATGTTAATACCAAAAGCCCTCATGAAATAGCTTCTATCTAATGTAACTAGGGCTGAACCATCATGTCTTCTTATCATTTTGGACAAGGGGTCATAACAACTCACCAATGCAATTATCAAATCAACATCTAAGAAAACATCTGGGACTATCAAATTGGCTAGTCCTGATGTCCAAGGGCTTGACATAGGAACTGGACTTTCAACATTTTTATAGAAATATCTAAATAGAAACATTCCGGAACACTCAGGGATCCTGTCATCTCTTAAATAGCTCAAATTGTCAATGAAACATTCATCACTAACCTTTTTATTTTGTGACAATCCTGGTAGCAAGGTGAGAAATTCATCAGAGTAACTTTATTTTGGCTTCTGCTTGCCCTTATTGGTAGAAGCCCCACTAGTCAATGGTTGACTCATTCTGACTGCAAGGTGAATTCTTTTGGAAATTTTGAGACTATAAATCCTCTGACTGCAGAAAGCTCAAAAACTCTTGTACTTCAGCTTCAGCTCTCTGAAATACTTGGTAATTTGGCAATGATTAACAATTAGTTATATCTATGCTGGAGACTTGAATGCAACTTGCCCTTTCGAGATTTCAAATTCTGTAAATCCTGTCACTTTTTCCATTACTTGGCATGCCCTAAAATTTAATTCACTAGCTATGGGATATGATAATGACAGGTAATCAAATTTATTTTTTGGCGACCTAGCAACTACCAAGCCAACCACAGTCGCTGAAAGATTTAGTGCTTTTCATTTTATTCAGAGATTAAGTGACTAAATGGAAATCTTTAATCGTTATACTTCTGAAATAACTTTTAGAGACCTGGTGACTATAGTCAAAAATCATAGTTGCTTAATGTTTTAGCCTTTGATAACTTTATCTCATGATCTGGCGACTATATTCTTTCATAAGTATTATTTCCTTATTTTCTTATTACTAGACTTAGCGACTATAGTGTAAGTCTCCTAATCACCAGAACTTGTTGACTTTTCAAACTTCTTATGGAGATTGTCTGACCTCATCGATCTGGAGACCTAGCGACTACAAGAGAAGTCTCTTGATCGCTGGATATTTATTCAATTCCTCACTTCTTCATGTGATTATAGGACAACCAGAGGATCTTAATCTGATGGTAGTCACTGAGTCTCGGCATCTTTCAGATTACCTCAGTATCATCTAGCGATTGAGAGACATTGATTAGATCTATACTAATAAGGAACAAAATCAACGGTAGTCGTGCAATCTCTGTATTTTCACTCTAACCTTGACTTTCTCTGGAGATCTGGAGACTAAGCATATTTGGAGACTTGGTGACTATGGCAGAAATCTTTGATTTATTCTCTCTGGTGATCTAGTGACTATAGTCTATCTTGTATTTACTGAGAAACTGTTAACCCTTTATTTTATTCTGCAACCAATTGAGAGTGAACACATCATCAATTTCGGCAGACAAATTTATACCCTTTTTTGACTTTTTAATTCTCGGCTAGCACTTAACCTTTAGTCATCTTGAGATTGTGGGACTAAGGTTAACTTCTAGTTGTTGGATGATTTCCTTAACTTGAGTTTATTTCAGAGACTGGGTGACTACACACTTCTCACAGTCGCTACAAGATTTCTTAACTCATGGTTTAATCCTGATATAATGCAACCACTACCTGATTTCAAACATATCAATGGCTTAGATCTGTTCTTTGAAAGCCTTTTCCCTAACCCATGTTCTTCTGGCGATCACATGACTAAAGACATCTCGCAGTCACGTAATATTTCTCTTTACCCTAGTTACATTCAGAGACTGCCCGAACCCTTTATTCACCAAGTCGCCAGATACTTTTCTTAACCTTGGTCAAACTATGAGATATAATGCTAAGCATTGATTCTTCCTTCATCCTATGGTTATTGTTGAGTCACTGGATTTACTATGGCTTAACTGCTTCATTGTGAGATTAGGAGATAACCATGTCACTAGATCGCTGAGTGTTTAGAACATAACCGCTGGGAACCTGAGAATACGTGACTATCATTATCACTAGATCGCTAGATGATTTTTTTAACTGCTAGAGAATTGGGAGATTACAAGACTGAAAAGAAACATAACCGCTATCCTTTATTTAGAGACTCAGCGACCAATCAGTGAGTCTCCTTATTGTTGAAACTTTGGTTACTTCATTATTCCATAAAGAGATTACCCGACTACATGTCTTTCACATGTAGAGATCTAGCAACTATAGTTCAACTCTGAAATATTTACTAGTAGCAGTCGCTAGATCTCACAAAGATCACTTGGAGACTTGGTGACTATAAATACTCGCCGAGTCTCATGATAAAAGGGAATATTCTCTAGACTTATAGAGATTGCATGATAAAGCACATTCGCTAAATCACCAAACTAAAAGGAATATGTTGAATGCATTTTGAGATCAGGTGACTAAGCGGTAATGTAATGCACACATGCTTAAAGGATCACTTAAGTCACTTGGAAAAAGTAACAGAAAATTAGAACCTGGTCAAGCTTTTATAGGGTTTTCTAGATTTTCACAAGCATTTTAACCTAGCGCCTAGGGTTTTCAACATTTGGAACACAAACTTGGCATTTTGGACATGAAACTTGCAAGATAAAAATAGAAAGACCTAGGAAAACTACCAAAGAACTAGGAGGAAACACATCCTTGAAAATTTTGAAAATATTACCAATAGTGGCTCTCTTTGAGGATGCTTAAACACCAATTTATAGCAAGAAGCCAGAATCTCTGGGTTGCAGAACAATCAAAAGTTAACCTAAAGTAGGAAAACAACATACAACTTGAAAATAAACACACCTATACACTAAGAGACTATTGTGCATGGAATAGAAGTTATTTTAATTGAAGAAATTTTTTAGGAATTGTCCATGCACTAGCAATTCCTGTTGTTCACCATCCATATTTTTTAGGAAATAAGTGTCTTTCCCATGAATCCGGTGGATAATATATGGACCTAGCCAAAGTGATTCAAATTTCTTATGCTTGCCCTTATCCTCATTCTTTGCATTCCATTGTAAAACCAAATCTTTAGGCTGAAACTTCCTAATAGTTTTCCTTTTATCAAACAAGTATTTCATCTTTTGTTGCAATCTGATGTTCTCCTTTTGATGTTCTCTTCTTGTCTCATCCAATTCAACAAACTAGAGCACCCTATCTTCTGGAGGATCAGACATTTCCAGATCTTCTTCTTGTATAAATTTGTAAATAGGCAACAAATTGTTTATAGGTAACCTTGATCTTATACCATAAACCATCTCAAAAGGAGATTTTCCTGTGGCCCTTTTTTCTGTGATTCTATCTGCCCATAAGGCCAACTTAAGCTTAGAGTGCCAAGTTCTCTTATTCTTTTCCAAGGTTTTCTTCAAAATCTGGAAGATACTTTTATTGCTTGATTCTGCTTGCCCATTAGCTTGTGGGTGATATGGAGAAGAATATGACATTACTATGCCCATTTCTAGACATAAATCCTTGAATTCTTGTGATTTGAAACTCATGGCATTGTCCATCACTATCTTGATAGGAACACCAAATTTTGTGATAATATTATTCATAAAAAAATCAATGACCACTGTACTTGTAGCTTTCTTTATTGGGATTGCTTCAATCCACTTGGTAAAATAATCAATAGCTATAATTATCCAACTGTGATCTCCACTGGATTTCTCAGTAAACTCTCTAATGAAATCAATACCCCATATAGAAAAAGGAGCTTCTACACCACAAAATTTAACATTAATGCTCCTGAAAAACTTCCATTTATTTGAGAACCTCTGGCATGGTTCACATTTTCTAACAAATGTATGGGTATCTTTGAACAATATATGCTAGTAATATCCAGCCCTCAATATTTAATGAGCAGTTTCCCTAGTTGAGTGGTGTCCTCCACACATTCCATAGTGCATTTCTTTTAAGATCTTCTTAGATTGTTCTTTATCTAAACATAGCAACAGGATGCCATCATTGTCCTTCCAATACAAATCACCTTGTAGTAATATATATCTCTGGGCTTGCAATTTTAAACTCCTCTTTTGGTTATCATTGAGGCCCTTAGGGAAAACAACATCTTTGAGAAAAACTACTATATTTGTGTACCAAGGATGCATTTCAATGCTAGTAACATTTCTTTCAATGTCATCAACATTGTTGACTTGAATCAGATCCATATTCTCTTCATTCATCAACTTTACAAGACCTAATCCTCTGACAAGTTTAGTGATGTGAAGTTCTAGATCAAACTCCTAGATTCTATTGATCCATTTGCATCTTTTGTGTGTAATATCACTCTATGCTAGAATATCTTTTACTGCAGCATGAGGGACATATGCATTCACTTTAGCACATACCAAGTATGGTCTAAATGCTTTGATAGCTTTCACCAGAGCATAAGCTTATTTTTCCATTAGCTCATAGTTCAATTCTGCTAACTGTAAAGACTTGCTGAAAAAAGCAATGGGATGGTCAAATCCCTCATCATCCTTTTGTAACAAAACTACAACAATGGTGTGAAAGAAAGAAAAAGAGAAAAGAGAGAAAGGCTTGGAATAATCAGGAGATGTCAAAATAGGAGCTTCTTGAATTGTTTTCTTTATCTTCTCAAAAGCTTCTTGTGCCTGTTGATCCAAAGTGAACTTCACATCCTTCTTTAATAACTTGACAATGGGTTTTACTAATTCAACAAATTTTGCAATAAATCTTCTGACAAAATTTATTTGTCCAAGGAAAGACTGGACACCTTTGAGATTCTTGTGAGCAAGGACCTTCTTAATAGCTTCCACTCTCTCAAGATCAATCCTCACTCCTTCTTTAGACACTATATGGCCTAATAGGTTTCCCTCAGTAACAACAAAGTGGCATTTTTAAGGATTCAAAGAAATACCATACTCTAAAGCTTTAGTCAGGACCTTTTCTAAATGATTACAGTGATCCTCAACTTTCTTGGAATATGTAGTCAAATCATATTGGTACACAACCATGAGAACATTAATAAGGTCTTTAAAAGCTACATCCATATCCTTTTGAAAAGTTGCTCCAACATTTTTTAGACCGAAAGGCATCCTGACATACACATATGTCCACCAAGGAGTAGTAAATTTTGTCTTGAACTGCTCTTATTCTTTGACAAGGACCTAGTTATATCTTGAGAATCCATCCATCATGGATAATAAATCACAACCAATCACCTTATGAAGCACAACTTCCATATTAGGTAGTCCATAATTGTCTTTGAGTGAAGCAACATTCAGATTCCTAAAGTCAACACATAGCCTTATGTCACCACTCTTTTTCCTGACTGGTACCAGGTTTGAAACCCAAGATGAGTGTCTTATGGGTTCAATTATGCCTACATCCCTTAACTTGGTTAACTCAATTTGCATTTTGGTGGCCAACAAGGGGTTAATAGGCCTTTGCTTCTGCCTGAAAGGTTTAGTGTCTTCCTTTAAAGGAATTTCATGTTGAAACGAATCTGTCCTATAGGCCTTGAGATCATCATATGACCAGGAAAAAACATGTTTATATTTCTTGAGCAACCTAATTATATTATTTCTCACTTCCCTACTGAGAAGTTTTACAATGTAGACAATCTGTGGGAAAGTTTCTAACCCTAGGTTTATTTCCTCTAAGTCTTCAACTTTGGTATTGGACTTCTGAGACATGTGATTGTCATTTATCTTGAACATCCCTTCCAACTCAACTAAACTCTTGGGGATATGGTTTGAAGGTAGCTGAACAATCTCATTTCCCATAACACAATCCTTCCCATTTACCACTTCTTGGTAATCATCAAAATCAATATGCTGACCATCATACTGATCCAAACCCTAGATAAACCTTAAGATATCATTATCATCTTCAAATACTTGCCAATTATAGATATTATCGGGGACAACATGTCTACTTTTTACTTCCAATTTTGATACTCCAGTAAGGGTTACATCATTGCCTTTTAATGCAACATTTGCAAGGAAATTTTCCATAATATTTTTTGATCTTTCTACCCACAAAATATTGAAAGCATAAAAAATTCAATTCTATCCCATACAACATATTTGTACAACTTGAGTCTATCATCCTTAGCAGCATATTGTTCTCTAATCTGAGCAATGATTAATTGGGAATCTCCATAAACTTTTAAACATTTTATACCATATTTTACTACAATATCTAATCCCAATATCAGAGTCTCATATTCAACAGTGTTATTAGTGCATTGGAAAGTCAACAGAAATGAGTACTTAAAAGTAATACCTGATGGGGATATTAGTAGAACACCAGCTCCTGAGCCTTCTTTAGAGCATCCACCATCAAATTATAGCTGCCATAATCCATCTTGTTGCAAGAGAAACTCATCAATAATTGGGTCAGTATTTTTTAATTGTGGCACTACTTCTTCAATCATGAAGCTATTCATGTCAATATCTACAAAACAATTCAAATCCTCAGGGGCTACCATCTCAATCATAACTAATGAACATGGTTCTCTGTACAACTTTACCTCAGTACCATTTATAGGAATTGTAGCATAAGACAAATCTAATTGCAACTTTCCTCCTACTATTGCTACCCACTGTCTAGATAGTAGCATACCATAATGGGCTTAGTATCAACTACAACAACATCCATTTTATAAGTGGCCTCAGGAAATGTAGCAATTTTCAGCTCTATTCCAACTAAGGTCCCTACCACAGGAACTGCCCTATTGTCCATGGCATAACATCTGCCATTAGAAGTGTCAACTTGAAGTCCTAATTCCTTCATCACATGGTAGGGCATCACTATTGCTACAACACCAGAATCTATCATACAGTTCTTTAGTAATAAATTATTCACAATTAGAGTGACATAAAAAGGATTAATAGAGGAAGGCTCTTGGGTTACAATACTCCTAACACAAAATTTGGAAACTCCTTTAGTTATCTCAAGTTCTGCTATTGATAAATTCTTTTCTATCAAAATAGGAAAGTTCTCTTGCTCATTAATTAGGGCCAGAGCTGCTGCTTTGTGCTCCTTTATTTTCAACATTTCCAATAAAGGGATTGATACTTTCATCTAAGACAAAGCATGTCTCATGTCAAAAGTTGGGGCTTCAGCAGACAAATCTAACAAGTTTCTTTTCCCACCAGCCCTCTTATTTCTTTTCTCTATTGTATTTTCCTCATTCTTCTTATCATTCTGACTTGCAACACTTTTTTGTTTGCTATTGTTATCTTTTCTTGTAGAAATCACTGGTTTAGGAGAGACTTTATTCTGAGAGTCATTCTTGACAAAGACTAACCTGGGAACTCCTTGATTTGCATCAACTTTTCTGTTTCTCAAGTTGTATGAGGATCTAGCTTGAGAAATAGCTGCTACAATTAGATTCTCAATTTATTCTTTACTAGGCTTTCTCCAATGATTATCTTCCATCTCTCGTCTATTCATGTCAATTTTAATAGTCTCAACATTAGGCTCCTCATGATCAGAATGGGAAAAAACTTCTTGCTCACAAGCTAAGAGAATTCTCCTCTTAGATTCAACATCTTTTATTACCTCTTCATCCTCTGAAGAGGCATACTTTTCCATCTTTTCAATGGTGAACATATTTACTACAGGCTTTTTAGAGCCTTCATGGTCTCTTGCATAGGAATCTTCTGGCTCATCCTTTAGAGCTTGAGAAATAGCACACTAAAAAGGTGAATGAGGCATATTGTAGGCTACACACCATGGAATATTTTCCACATTGTGAGTTGTATTTCCTTTTGAAGGATCAAGAGTATCCCTACCCTTTTGTGGCTCATTGTTTTCAAAAATAGGTTTCCCATCCTTCCAATTTTTCTTATATGGCTGATCATGTAATCTTGGGAATCTTTCCTGCCTTTGAAAAGGTGGTCTATTATCTTGGGGATTTTTCCCACCTTTATCAAATCTATTTGACAAATCTTTTATAGCATTGGCCAACTTGTCAACTTTGTCATCCTCCCTGGAAAATTTCACAGAGTTAGGCCTAGTATCTTTCCATAGTCTTCCTTCATCTCTTTTATACATTTGACTAGATGCTTTCCTATTACTTTCAATATTTATTTCTAACTTGAAAGCATCTCTAAGAGTACATGGACTTTTATCCCTTAAAAGATAAGACATTTTTCCTTCTACAACATTCAAGTAAGTGGTCAAGAAAACTTCATCATCTAATCTTAAAACTTGGAAGAGTTTGTACATAACCTTTTGGAATCTTCCATTAAACTCTGACATAATTTCATTCACATGCTTTTTGATATTATTAAATTCATTCAGAATGTAACTAGAGTTAACATGTTCAACATACTATTTTTTAAAGATCCTCATAAATTCATCCCATGAGGTAATACTATTTTTAGGTAAACCTCTGTACCAATCCCTAGCATCCTCTATCAAAGACTGAACAAAAAGTTTCATAACAACATCTTCATTCTCAATCTCATAATCATTTATCGTGTCAGTAAAATATTTGAGGTGCTCTTCACATGCGATAGCATTATTACTAGTAAACTTAGGGATTTTGTCTCTCACCTCTGTTGGGATGACATTTGGTTGGCCAAGAATACCATCAAAGAATAGTGGCCTGTATCTCTCTAGATGAACTAGCCTCCTTTGAAAATTTTGTGAAGCCTGGGCTCCACCTCCTCCAGTATTTTGCTGTATAATATTTCCAACAAGATTACCTATAATAGGGATTGTATGACTTACATTTTGGAGTGGTCCTTGAGTCACTTGATTTGAGGCTAAGGCTTGGGTGTTAGGCAAAGGACCGACAGACTGATTAGTTGGTATTTGCCCACTAACAATAGGGATTGAACTACTAGCATTAGTATTCATAGTAGTACGAAGGAAAGGTATTTTCTTCTTCATCTCATCTGCAGCAGCCTCTAATTCTAGCTTTTCTATCTGAATGGACAAATCTTCCTTGTCTTTTCTAGCCTTTTCTAGATCCAAGTTAGCTTTAGATATTATAGTAGGATTAACATGATTCCTTTTGGAATCATTTATGCTAATCCCAACTATTTTTTTCTTTCCTTTGTCAGATGCATCTACCCCTTTACTCTTAAGATCCTCATTTCTTTTAATCTCTGAGGGATGCAACTGTCTTAATACATGGCCCTCACCCTCAAACTCATTCTTCTCAAGACTTGGCTTAATTTTATTCACTTGCTGTCTTAAAATTTGAACTTCCCCAAATAATTCATTATTTACACCAGAGACCTTCTGTTTCAAATAGTTTGCTTGGATCTCATTGTTCTTTGTCTTTCTAAGGAGCTCTTGCTTTTCCATGAGCAATTCATAAATTTCTTGTTCCCGCTCCTTTTGCCTTCACTTGATTTCCAAAAATTATTCCTGATCCTTTCTCCTTAAAGCCAGTACATCTTCCTTCAGCTTCTTAGTTTCATAAGATTCAGTATCAGCAGGAGAAACATATTCTACTTGCTCTAAATTTTCTTGTGCAGGGAAGAAACCAATATCCACAAATTCATCTTCCTGAGGGGGAATTATAGACTCGGGGTCTATTCTTATAAGGAATTCAGGATTTGTAGAAAAAGATGGAATCTCATCTTGGGTGGGAATTGGAATGTATTCTTGAGATGGTCGGGGAGAATTACTACTAACTACCCCTCTTCAGGACCATTGCTTTCTATTAGGGGTATGTAATTCTTCACCTAGCCTGCTTTCTAGATGATCCCTATAATAAGACATAGTATCCCTAGGTCTACTCATGTTGCTTGGGACATGAAAATTTCAAACTTTTACAAAACTCTTACCAACAACTGGTAACACAAAGCTTAGAGTCACCACCCACAAATTTGTAGGAAATAATTTTATAAACTGGTCTTTAAATACAACAATAAAACTGTCAGCAAAGCTATTACTAGGCTTATTCTAGAAATATTTTGGATCCCTAGTAGAGTCACCAATTTTTTTAGTACTTAAAATTGTAGATGATCAAAACTCAATTAGAAAAATCTAATTTATAACTCTAGCAGTCCCAATAGGTGCATCAACAATAATCAATACTAAGGTATTAAGAATTTTCAATCCTTCTTCTCTTTGAGCTTAAAGCTTCAGGTGGGTATTACCTTTCTAGATTGGATTCTTCAAATATCACAACTGTGAGCTGTATAATTGATACAAATCTAATCATATAACTCATACAGTTTAAAGTAAATCATTTTAATTTGATTGATGGTGAAAAAAAATGCAAAATAAGCATAGACCAGTGCCTAATCCTAGGGCATCAGAGTCAATGAAGGAAAATCTACATAAAATCTCTCAAATCAAACACACCCAAACCCTAGATAAGATGCCTTGCAAATTACCTTATTATGCATAAATCATATCATCTAATTCATGTATGAACACAAAAATCTCAGAGACCTCACTCAAGATTTATCCCTCCCTTGAAAGGAACTCAAATTTCAACCCCACTATCTACCTTGTAGAAAGATACGTCTAAAATGCCTTGCAAATTTAAACATACAAAGAAATCAAAACCATACATGAAGACAATAAGAAATATACATGGAAATTTAGTATATTTTATTGATAAACCTCCAGTATCAGTACATTCAAAGAAAAATGGATTCCTGAGAATCAAAGACTAAATCTATAAACTCCTATGACAATACGTATTTCACCACCCTTTGGTGTGAGAGAGAAACAACTATATATAGAGAGACCACCTTGGGATCCTTGAGAAAAGGATGAAACAAGCTACGAGTGGCTCTAATAGTGACTTGCACTAGAATACAAAATTTTTAAAGCATATAATAGAAAGAGGGAAAATGGCACCAATCTTGTTTCCACTTGGAGTTTGAACTTCCACTTTGAGCTGCACCTTTGTCTGCAGGTATTCAGATGCAACTGCTAAAGTTTGTTGTATGAATGATGACCACCTAACCGGCTAACTTACATCATCCCCTATATGATCAGTTGCTCTTCCTGTGCTCGTGGATTAGGTGAACTACTGGAACTCATTCATCATCCAAGTCATCTAGGTCATCTATTGTAGGCCTACTTATTTTAGGCTTTGTCATGTTGTCCCATGTAGTAACCTGATCTTCTATTGGCCATGGGAAAAGCTAAATGCTCTGCAATTGCTTCTTTTGTCTTTCCCACCTTACATCAATAAATTTTTTTACATCTATGGTGAACTTGCTGATGTCCATTTCTGCCCTAATAGCTTCATCCAAAACTATGTTAAAATGATCAAGATCAACCTCATTTTTATCTTTAAGAAAAGCCTCTTTCTTAGGCAATAACAGATCAAAATCTGACCTCCATGTGTCCAAGTTCTTTATTTCTCCCTCCTCTATTCTGATTTGAGGAATGAACCTATTGAAATTAGGTCCAAACATTTCCATTTTTTCCTCCACCTGATTTGCCTTGCCCTTGAAGAAAGAGGAAACAACAACAATCTTTGCAATTTCAGTTCCCACTTGCAACACTACATTTGGAATGTCACTCCTTAGAGACTGTATTGCTGGTAGTCTCTCAAACAATGACTCCCTTGTGGACCAAGTTGTATGATAGGTAGTTGAAATAGAAACAAAATTGTTTACTTCACTTTGTAAACCAGACAATTTATTATATGCAGTATAAATTGCCTCTTCCTTATCCTTCAAGACTTTTGTCCTATGCTACAAGATTTTCAATAGGGATTGCACTATACTCTTAGTCTTTTCCATGTTCATCCTTTCTTCTATAGCAACAACTTCTTCTTTAATTACACCTTGTACCTCTAGTAGTGCAGGGTGCTCTAGTGGTGTAGGGGTAACTATAGGCATGTTGAAAATTTGCAATTGCAATTCCTCTACACACTTTTCTAGTTCTTTTTCCTTCATTATCAAAATCTCTCTATCTTTCACTAATGCACTGTAATCATTGAAAAGACTTTGATTCCTCTCTGATAATTGTCTAGTTTTATCTTCATTTAATTTGGAAAATTGAGTCAGCACCTATGAGATCTCAAGATCTCCGATATTGTGTATTGATCATATCATCTTATCACCATCCATCTTCTCTTGGATGTTCAATAGGGAAGGATTTTGATCTTTTGGATATAGGCTCCACATAGCCAATGCCTTATTTTTAGGGCTATACCCAAACCCTCTTATCAAATCCCCTACTTTGGTTACTAAAGTTAGAGTTATGTTATCCTACTTTCTGATTTGGTTAATTATAAAAGCTGAGGCCAAATCCCACCCAGGTACAAGTAGCATGTTACTAGCTTTTACTAATTTCCTATCTTCTTCTGGGGTTATGGTTTCAGATTCAGGATCATAATCCCTCAAGGCTTAGATGGCTTCATCAGTTATCTGGCCATCTTCTTTGATCTGAACATTTGAAGCTACTTGCTATTGTTTGTGCCATTAAAGGAAGTCCTTGAATTATTTTGATTTGATAAAATTGTCATCCTTCAAGAAGGCATCCTGTTCAAGCATCCTTTCATCTTGTCCTAAGACCAAAGGCAACTCAACTACTTGTGTCACTTCTTTCTGTTTTCTTTTTTCCTCTCTGATCCTCTGCCTAAGCTGATGATCATGGTCTCTATCTCCTGGAAATAAAGCTTTCACTCTATCTCCCTTCTTTTCTTTGACCCTAGCTCGTGAAGATTCTCCTACTTGCAACTTCTATTTCTTTTGAGGAGGCTCATTGGTGTCTTCAGAGCTAGGAAGCTCTGTCACATCCATTATTATATTTTCCTCTCCTTACTGAGCAATAGGAGATCCTTGTTCCATACTAGGAGGGATGTAGATTGGGTAACCTCCATCACTATCCTCATAATCAGATTCTGAATGCTTCTCCTTTTCTTGATTCTTATCATCAATTTGGTCTTCAATAGAATTGACCAATGTTTGGTAATTATCCATCATCATATCCAATCTTTGCAAATAAGGCACAGTGGGATAGAAGCCTCCAAAGGGAATCCCTTGTACTTTCAATTTCTTCTCATACCTCATCAATTCATTGAATTGATGTATTCTTTTTTCTACCACATCCTCTTCAATGATGTTCCTGATAAGATCTTCTTTAGGATACTCCTCATGTCTCTTATTTAGAGGAATGGTAGGAGTGTAGTACTTTCTAGCCATAACAATGAAGCCATCTGTATCAACATATCTAGCGATTGCAACATTCATTTTGAATTGCCCTAGCCAATCATTTAACTTGGCAAATGCACTCTTCCCAATTGTGAAGTTGCATACAGAAAAGTACCTGAGGGTAAATGTACCCTTTTTGAGAAAGGCCAGATGCTCTTTATCTGTTAAGATTAGTTGTCGAATAATTTCTAGGAAAGAAACCCTTGGTGGAACAAAGAATGGTAGTATATGAGGTGGTTGGGGGCACCCATACACTCTTATTATGGTGTGTGTCCCTTCATAGTAAAAGTCCCCCCAGTTGTGTCCTTTAGGCCATTTGCAACAAATTGACAAGGTCTTAGCAATTGTAGAGCCTTTGCTGGTAGCTTGCAAAGATCTATCCCTAGTTCGAGCATGATTGGTCTCACCATCCAATTTTGAAAAGCACAGAAATCACAACTAGCGCAAGTAGGGCTCCAAGCTCCTATCCAAAACTGTACTAGATTGTGTTGTCCCTTCCACATCATCTAAGGATGTAAGTGCTCTCGATTCATAATGTTGTAATTATGGAACAAAATGAGGCTCATTAACAATGAGTAATGCAAAAATTTAGGGGACTCTTCCCTGTTTCTTATTGCCTCCAATCCCCTATGCATTTTATCAATGGCATACCCAATGTAATCATAGCCTTTGTTGGTATGCATGTGTTGTGAGTCTAACACCATAATCAAAAGGTCAGATGTAATCCTATCTATCCCACCATCTACTCCAAGTACTCTACACAAACCATATGCAATATACTTTACATAAAAAGCCAAATCTTTGTAGAAGTAAGGGGTTGATCCAACCACTAGTGCAATGTAATTCATGTTGCCTCGGTGAACATGACTTTGAATCTCCTTGGCTACAAGGACATATTCTCAAGTATATCTATTTTCCAGGGCTTGTAGGTTAATTTATGTGGCCATGGGGATGTTAATACCAAAAGCCCTCATGAAATAGCTTCTATCTAATGTAACTAGGGCTGAAACATCATGTCTTCTTATCGTTCTGGACAAGGGGTCATAACAACTTGCCAATGCAATTATCAAATCAACATCTAAGAAAACATCTAGGACTATCAACTTGGCTAGTCCCGATGTCCAAGGGTTTGACACAAGAACTAGACTTTCAAAATTTTTATTGAAATATCTAAATAGAAACATTCTGGAACACTCATGCATCTTGACATCTCTTAAATAGGTCAAATTGTCAATGAAACATTTGTCACTAACCTTTTTATTTTGTGACAATCCTGGTAGCAAGGTGAGAAATTCATCAGAGTAACTTTATTTTTCCTTCTCCTTGCCCTTGCTGGTAGAAGCCCCACTGGTCGATGGTTGACTCATTCTGACTGCAAGGTGAATTCTTCTAGAAATTTTGATACTGTAAATCCTATGACTACAGAAAGCTCAAAAACTCTTGTACTTTAGCTTCACCTCTCTTGAATACTTGGTAATTTAGCAATGATTAATAGTTAGTTATATTTATGGTGGAGAATTAAATGCAACTTTCCCTTGTGAGATTTAAAATTCTATAAATCTTGTCACTTCCGCCATTACTTGGCATGCCCTGAACTTTAATTCACTAGTCATGGGATATGATAATGACAAGTAATTAAATTTAATTTTTGGCAACCTAGCGACTAACAAGCCAACCAAAATTGCTAAAAGATTTGGCGCTTTTCATTTTATTTAGAGATTAAGTGTTGGAAATATTCAGGAATTAACCAAGTTATTGAGAGGGGAGGGGTGAATCAGTAACTTCAAATTTTCTTTCAATTACAGATGTATTAACATATAATTTACTTTATCCTTTTGCATATAGAAAGCATCAAACTTAAAAGCATTCACAATAATGACACATGGATTTGGTTACCCAGAAACCTTCCAAAAAGAAAGTAAAACTGGGGTGGGGATGAAACCCACAAAGCTTTAGTACTGTAGTATAAAGTTGGCCGGTTAAGGCTTACAATTGATCACTTCTGATGATCTGCCCTGCTAGGAGCAATAAGGACTGCTAGGTCCACCTTGTTAGAGGATTTTTACAAACTTACAAAAGAAGTATGTACTCGGTAAAGGGATTTTACAAAAGACTGTTAAGTCTACCCGGTTAAAGGATTTTAGGCTGATTCACCTGTTAGGATGAAATAGTAGATCTCTTGCTTTGCAACTGGATTGCTGAATGAGATTCGCTGATGTATTGATCACCTTCTGTGATGAATTTATCTTTGCTGTTCCTTATATTGCTATAGCCCTTTGTAATTCGCTTATCTCTGCCTTTCTTTCTTTTTCACATTTATATTCATTACATCTTGGCATTTTTACAAAATTGTTTATATACAAGTCTAAATAATAAATTACAATTACAATTACAAAGTCGGCTTGACAAATAAACATAAGTGCTACTAAGTTAGCCCAAGTATGGTTACACGGTTCTTGCAAACTAACTCGGTGACTTTCTAATACTCGGCGTCCACTGCATTACTCGGCATCGTCGTGCACTCGGTAGAAGTGAAGGCACGGTTCATACTAACCACTCGGTAGGTTTTGAACTTGATAAATACTGGTGACTCGGTAGACATAATGTCACTTGGTTTATACTATCCTGCTCGGTTTGCACTGTCCTGCTCAGTTTGCACTGTTCTGCTCGGTTTGCACTGTTCTGCTCAGTTTGCACTGTTCTGCTCGGTTTGCACTATTCTGCTCGATTTGCACTATTCTGCTCGGTTTGCACTCAGAATTCAAATAAGTGTTGTCACTAGTGGCAATCCTGCTTAATGCCAACAATCTCCCCCTTTGGCATTAGTGACAAAAACACTTATTGCCCAAAACTTATATACATGAACCATGCTGAGATTTATTTTGATTTTTCAAAATTTGTCTTTTTAAATTATCTGCCCCTTTCAATGTGCTAACTTTTCTTCTATACATATCTTCTTCTATACATATCTCCCCCTTTTTGATGATAATGAAAAAGGTGTATATACAAGTGTTTTACAGAGAGAATCCAAAATTTGATAGAAAATTAGAATGTACCTTCATTATCAGTGCCAGGGTTTTGTCCCAATTTTCTTGCAGAATCTTGCATGTTTGGATTGCAATTTGGACTTCTGCAGAGAGTTCAATCATGTGATCTGCTATTGAGAACTGATTGTCATGAATCAATGTTTTGGAATGTTCAATGTGCTTATACATTGTATTCATGATGGGAAGGATCATGTTCTGAATGTCTAGCAGTGTGGACCGGATCCTTGTGTCTTCTTTCAGTAGTTCTGACTGCGTATTTGATAGGTATGAGATTTTCATGTGATGAGCAGAGCTTGAACTTGGTTCAAGTTGCAGCTTTTGTATGCTAATCTTCAAATCCTCATCAATTTTATTCATTTTATCCTTGACATCCTTTGTGAACTCGGCAACATTGCATAGTCTGGCCAAAAGAGAGGTAACATTCAAATAGGAAGATTCAATGTTTGACAAAACTGAAGACAATTCCACTTGATTAATAGCTATGTGCTGAGCAATGTGCTCAAGCACTTTATTGTTGAATCTCTTCTCGGCTCTTTCAACTAACTTTTCTGTCCCAGATGAATCCTCATTGTATTTATTTATTGCTTTTGCTAATTGTAACAAAACATGTTGAGAGGAGTCTACTTTAATACCTAATGCTTCAGAAAAAATGTCCTTAGCATCCTTAATGATTTGATATTCCTTGTCTCTCTCCTCTTTAAGCTTCTTTTTCTTCGCTTTCCTTTGGAGGATTTCACCTATATTTTGCATTTGGTCTGCTGATAGATTTGCAAAATCCAATGTTGGAATCTCTATTTCTTCATCTAGGTCTATATCCTCTACTATATTCTTGCCCAAAAATCTTATACTCGGTTGAGCCTTAGGCTTATCTGTACTTAATGCCTTAGTAGTAGTGATAGTAGACATAGTAGGACTAGCTATAGAGACTGGTATACTGTCTATTGGAGAACTTGAAGTATTTACACTTGTAGAATCAAAAATTGAAATACTTATTGCTGGAAAACTTGATGAAGTAGGAGACTGCAACTCGATAGAAGAAATGGTAGTTTCTTCTGTTGTTGCTATAGGTGATTGGACAAATGTTGAAGTTGTCACAACCATGCTTGATGGTGTCTCCGGGCTAGATGTAGTAACTTTTGCTGGAGAGGTAGGAAGTGATGCAATGACTTCTGCCACTATCCTCACAGTATCATCTACCTCAGTGGCTTCTTCCTGTTCATCATTGTCATCTTCAATGTCTTTTATTATAACTATTTCAATACTCAGTTGGTGAAGATGGTATATGTTCTTCCATGTGGCATTTGTAGCCTTCACAACCGATTCAATATTGTTAATCAGAATCAAACAAGTATTGAACTTCAGTGTCATCTTATTTTCATTCTCCTTCAATGCCTTCTTTATTTCATCATTTTTCAAGCTCGGCATTAACTGTCTCAGGGTTTGATCAAATATGTCTTTTACAGTTTGCTTGGCGTTGCTCCATCTCATTTTTATTGGATCTAATAAAGCTGCTGGAACCTGTGGGGCTATTTCATCAGGAGAGTATTTCCACTGTCCCATCTTTTCAATAATAGCATCTTCAATATCCTTTTGTTCTGTTTCCATTCTTGTTTCATATTTAAAAGATTTTATATTACTTACTCCAGATCCTGATCCTTCTCTAAAAAGTTTGATCTTCTCTTGAAGGGTTAGAGGAGGCCTTTTGAATATTATATCTTTTTCTGTCTTGTCTGCCTTACCTCTTGCACTTCTCCTTGTAAATACAGCAGTGGGAGGCTTAGGTGCCTTAGTGATGAATACCTTTCCTTTCTTCTTTGTAGGTTCTGGTTCCTCTGTTTTCTCACCCTTTTCCTTTTCTTCTTCAGTGTCTTCTCCTTTATCCTCGGTTAGCATTTTCATTTTGGCTATCCTCTTCTTTCCTTTATTTACCGCATGTGGAAGCTTTATGCTTAATTCAATTCTCACCTTAGCTTCATCATATGTTCCAAAATATGGAGCTTTGGGACTAACAGGCTGATTAAGGAGGGCTTCAATGATATTCTTTGTTTCATCAATGTTTACCTCATAAGGAAGAGGTTTTACATGTACAATCCTCGGTTTAGCTGCTTGAATGTATACTCTGTCACAGTCCACCATGAAACAAATATCATCCTTATAATCTTCCACCAACTTCTATGGAATCCAGAATCTGTCATTCATTTTCTCCTTGAAAGACTCAAAATAACTATCCATGATGCTCTCAAAATTTTCACCCATTTCTGAAATATATTCATTTATCTCATAAAGAACTGGTACATCCTTTCTCCATACTACTTTTCCTTTAGAAGGGAAGAATTTCTGAACGTAGAAGAATAAACAGACCAGTAGAGATCCAAACTTACATGGATTGTTTTTGGAAGTTTGAATGCTTTCCATGTTCTTGTTAAACTGTTTTAACAACAAATCTGCAAGGTCAAATGATAAGTTATTCTTGACCACTTTGTATGCTAGGTCTATGGCTTCATAGGATACACTATTCTTTTGACTTGAACTGTATATTTTATGGGCAATTATGTGTGTACCAAACTTCAGTTCAGCATTAGTAATGCTACTTACTTTCATGCCTCTACCGTCCCACTCGGCTAGGGTTTTCTTCTCCAGTTTCGGCCGACCTAGGGTTTTGGTAGATTTATCTTTGTTTAACATGGGAAGACCGTTGATTTGATGAATCATCTTCTTAGTGATCTCTATGGGTTGCTCAAGCCAAATCTTGCCTTCATGTACACGGCTGAGAATGTATCTAACCCATTTCTCCTGAAAGTTTTGAGGTAAATGTGCAATGTGAACTAATCCCTTGTCTTCCAGATGTTTGTGTTCGAGTTTTAGAGTACCATCCACACACAGTTCCTCATGCACAATATCTAGCTCTAGGTTTCCCATTTCTTGAATTGCACAATTGAAATGATTGCGAATATCATTAATAAGTAGTACCTTAGGAGGAATCTAAGATTGAGCTCCGTTCGGATCTAGGGCTGCTGCAATTGCGGGCACGAGTTTGAAATCTGGTGCACTCCATTCCCCTTGGACTAACATTTCTGATCCTTTCTTCACTGAAGTGCTGGATGATGCCATGGTAGCTCACAAAAAATTCTTTTCGCAAAAGTATTTGAATCGCTGGATTGCTCTTGTAATTTTTTGCTCTCAAAGTGCTAAAGTTCGCAGTGAAGAATGAGTTTGATTTCTTGCCTTTTGTTTACAACTCTGTCATTAATGCTCAGTACAAATTAGGGTATGAATTCTGATATACTATCACCCACTATGAATTAATTGCTCGGTAAAGACTTCGCAACTCGGTGAACTCGAGAATTCATGTTGCTCCGACCTCGCTCAGTAATCATATTAGACTGCTCCTGACCTTGCTCGGTAAAGACTGATACTGACCTTCCTGTGATCTTATTGCATCTTGTATGCCAATTTAGATCTTTCTTTTAATTCAGTTCTGGAACTACTTGAGATTGGTCTATGAGAATACAGTTCCAGTGCTTTCTTGGAAATTTAGTTTGAGTCGGTAGAGCCACCCTTTCCATTACTTGGACTGGTTTGCTCGGTAGATTTAGGAATCCACTTTTGTCTTACCTATTTCCTGATCTTAGTTGCTTCATTCTTCTTTCCATCTTCAACTTCGCTAGCATTCATGTAATTTCTAGCTATGTGACTGAGTTTAGTGCATTTGAAACATGTTATGGTAGTATCTCTTTTCCTTAGATGATGTTTTATGCAGTTCATGCCAATGTGTCCATATTCTCCACAGTAATGACATCTACACCAGGTGTTGTAATCCCATCCAAACATTGCTTTCATAATTTGTTCTGCTAGATTGAATGTTTTGGATCTGCACTCGGATGCCTTGTGACCTTGTTTGTTGCATTTGTGACAATTACCTTTGAATCTTGGTTTTTCCCTCCATTCATTTGCTTTGTGACCATGCTGATTGTAGTTGTAGCATTTTCCATTGAATTCTACTTTTTCATTGCTCCAACATTTATTTGAAGTATGTCCTATTTTGGCACAATGATTACAAGTAGGTTTCTGATTCCTTTGAGTACCTTGCTTAGAAGATTCACCTTCTCCTTTGTATCCAAGTCCTGCTTTTCCTTTTTGCCTATGAAGATTTCGCTCATACAGCTGATCTAAGTCTTCTTGGATTTTCAGCATTCCTTCATTGATTTGTTTTTCGGTGTTTAGGTCATCTACCAATCTTTGATTGATTTCCTTTTCAGATCTTAGTTCTTCTCTTGTACGTTCTATTTCTGATCTTAGATTCAGAATTTCCTCATTTGTATGGGAGATCTGATCAATTAGGTTTTCTAACTGAAGGGTTTTATTTTGGACTTCATTGTTCCTTCCATCTAATTCATCTTTCAACTTGTTTCTTTGTTCTAAGATCTCACAAAATCTTGTTGAGTGTAGCTCTTGTTCTCTTTTTAATTTTCTCACTTCTTCCTGCAGAGACCCATTCTTTTCTAGGAGTTCTTTGACAGCATTGTTTGCTTCATCTGAGCTATCTGAGGGAAAAAGATCTTCAATCTTTTCTTCAATGTAATTCTGATCATTCATCTGATTTGCAAGTTCCTTCCTTCTTCTTAGGGATTGGGAAAGATGTTCTTTTACTTCTTTAAATTTACCTATGGCCATTTCCAGATCTAGCTTTTCATTTTCAATCACCTTGTTCAGTTTGAATACCTCCATTGTCCTGGATCTTTGCTCAAGCTAGTTAAGCTTTATCTTGAGAACCAATACTGCTCTAATACCAATTGTTGGAAATATTCAGGAATTAACCAAGTTACTGAGAGGGGAGGGGTGAATCAGTAACTTCAAATTTTCTTTCAATTACAGATGTATTAACATATAATTTACTTTATCCTTTTGCATATAGAAAGCATCAAACTTAAAAGCATTCACAATAATGACACATAGATTTGGTTACCCAGAAACCTTCCAAAAAGAAAGTAAAACTGGGGTGGGGATGAAACCCACAAAGCTTTAGTACTGCAGTATAAAGTTGGCCGGTTAAGGCTTACAATTGATCACTTCTGATGATCTACCCTACTAGGAGCAATAAGGACTGCAAGGTCCACCTTGTTAGAGGATTTTTACAAACTTACAAAAGAAGTATGTACTCGATAAAGAGATTTTACAAAAGACTGTTAAGTCTACCCGGTTAAAGGATTTTAGGCTGATTCACCTGTTAGGATGAAACAGTAGATCTCTTGCTTTGCAAATGGATTACTGAATGAGATTCGCTGATGTACTGATCACCTTCTGTGATGAATTTATCTTTGCTGTTCCTTATACTGCTATAGCCCTTTGTAATTCGCTTATCTCTGCCTTTCTTTCTTTTTCACATTTATATTCATTACATCTTGGCATTTTTACAACATTGTTTATATACAAGTCTAAACAATAAATTACAATTACAATTACAAAGTCGGCTTGACAAATAAACATAAGTGCTACTAAGTCAGCCCAAGTATGGTTACACGGTTCCTGCAAACTAACTCGGTGACTTTTTGATACTCGGCATCCACTGCATTACTCGGCATCATCATGCACTCGGTAGAAGTGAAGGCACGGTTCATACTAACCACTTGGTAGGTTTTGAACTCGGTAAATACTGGTGACTCAGTACACTTGGTTTATACTGTCCTGCTCGGTTTGCACTGTCCTGCTCGGTTTGCACTGTTCTGCTCAGTTTGCACTGTTCTGCTCGGTTTGCACTGTTCTACTCAGTTTGCACTGTTCTGCTCAGTTTGCACTATTCTGCTTGGTTTGCACTATTCTGCTTGTTTTGCACTGTTCTACTCAGTTTGCACTATTCTGCTCAGTTTGCACTCAGAATGCAAATAAGTGTTGTCACTAGTGGCAATCCTGCTTAATGCCAACATTAAGCGACTAAAGGCAAATCTTTAATCGTTATACTTATGAAATAACTTTTAAAGACTTGGTGACTATAGTAAAAAATCATAGTCACTGAATGTTTTAGCCTTTGATAATTTTATCTGACGATCTGGTGACTGTATAAGACTATATTTTCCATTCTAAGATCTGGTGACTATAGTCTTTCATAAGTATTATTTCCTTATTTTCTTATTACGAGACTTAGCGACTATAGTGCAAGTCTCCTAATTTCTAGAACTTGTTGACTTTTCAAACTTCTTATGGAAATTGCCTGACCTCACCCATCTGGAGACCTAGCGACTACAAGAGAAGTCTCTTGATCACTGGATATTTATTCAATTCCTCACTTCTTCATGCGATTACACGATAACCACAAGATCTTAATCTCATGGTAGTCACCAAGTCTTGGCATCTTTTGGATTACATCACTATTATCTAGCGATTGAGAGACAACCATTAGATCTATACTTATAAGGAACAAAATCAATGGTAGTCGTGCAATTTCTATATTTTCACTCTGACCTTGACTTTCTCTGGAGATCTAGAGACTAAGCATATTTGGAGGCTTGGTGACTATAGCAGAAATATTTGATTTATTCTCTCTGGTGATCTAGCAACTATAGTCTATCTCATATTTATTGAGAAACTGTTAACCCTTTATTTTATTCTGCAACCAATTGAGAGTGAAAATGTCATCAATTTTGGCAAATAGATTTATACCCTTTTTTGACCTTTTAATTCTCAGCTGGCACTTCGTGACTAAGGTTAACTTCTAGTCACCGAATGATTCCCTTAGCCCGAGTTTACTTCAGAGATTGGGCGACTACACACTTCTCATAGTCACTGGAAGATTTCTTAACTCATGGTTTAATCCTGAGATAATGCGACCACCGCCCGATTTCAAACATATCAATGACTCAGATATATTCTTTCAAAACCTTTTCCCTAACCCATGTTCTTCTGGTGATCACATGACTAAAGACATCTCGTAGTCACATAATATTTCTCTTTACCTTGGTTACATTTGGAGACTGCCTGAACCCTTTATTCACCAAGTCGCCAGATACTTTTCTTAACCTTGGTCAAACTATGAGATATAACACTAACTGTTGATTCTTCCTTCATCCCATGGTTATCACTGAGTCACTGGATTTACTATGGCTTAACTGCTTCATTGTGAGATTAGGAGATAACCGTGTCGTTGGATTGTTGAGTGTTTAGAACATAACTACCAGGAACCTGAGAACACACGACTATCATTATCGCTAGATCGCTAGATGATTTTCATAACCCCCAGAGAATTGGGAGATTACGAGACTGAAAAGAAACATAATCACTATCCTTTATTTAGAGACTTAGTGACCAATCAGTGAGTCTCCTTATCGTTGAAACTTTTGGTACTTCATTATTCCATAAAGAGATTACCCGACTGCATGTCTTTCGTGTGTAGAGTTCTAGAAACTATAGTTCAACTCTAAAATATTTACCAGTAGCAGTCACTAGATCTCACAAAGATCACTTGGAGACTTTGCGACTATAAACACCTACTGAGTCTCATGATAAAAGGGAATATTCTCTAGACTTATAGAGATTGCACGACAAAGCACATCCGCTAAATCACCAAACTAAAAGGAATATGTTGAATGCATTTTGAGATCAGGCGACTAAGCAGTAATGTAACATGCACATGCTTAAAGGATCACTTAATTCACTTGGAAAAAGTAATGGAAAATTAGAACCTGGTCAAGCTTTTGTAGGGTTTTCTAGATTTTCACAAGCATTTTAACCTAGCGCCTAGGGTTTTCAACATTTGGAACACAAACTTGGCATTTTGGACATGAAACTTGCAAGAGAAAAACATAAAGACCTGGGAAAACAACCAAAGAACCACGAGGAAACACATCCTTGAAAATTTTGAAAATATTATCGACATGTGGTACTCCTCGTTTATGATCATTTCATGAGGAAATGTCTTGATGGCTCGTAGGCTGCAAGCTAGGGCATCATACATTCTTCATGAGCTCACTATTTAATATTGACATTATTTACATCTTTTCATTTGGAATGCTTGATGACCTGTGAGCTTTGAGAGCTAGGACATCATTTCTATTACCTTCAAGGCATTGTGTGAAGTGTTTGATCTCTCTTTATTTGTTTTCCTATTGATATTCACTATGTGGTACTCCTTGTTTATGATCATTTCATGAAGAAATATCTTGATGGCTCACAAGCTGCAAGCTAGGGCATCATACATTGTTCATGAGCTCACTGCTTAATACTGGCATTGTACATGAGCTCATTATTTAATATCTAGCTAGACCATGTAAATGGTACCAGGCCAACCCAATCAGCCCAACAAAATGTGTTATGTTTATCTTTTTCAAATACACTCATTCACCATTTTGTTCTTGTTCTTCACACAAATATTGTATAAAAAAGCCTCAAACAAAAAAAGTGCAAAGCTATAAACTTACAAGCTATATACACCACCCTGATCTGCTAAAAAGGTCTTAGCCTTCTTCTCATCTGAAATCACAATAGGAACAAATAAAATTCAATACTTTTAGTTTTTATTCAAATCTATTCAAAACTCCTATCAACTCATTGTCCAATAGTTAAACTAATCTATGACTTCAAAGGAGGAATTATAAAATATAGTTGTAGGTAGTTATCTCTTCTATAATGATGGAGTGAAAGGTAATGATCAATGAGGTTTCTGTTATTAGATCATACATTAATATACTTAATATTTTGAATTTGAGCTTGGGCATCATGCAATGTTATTGCTGTCATTGCATGCTTGCTATTATTGTGCACCATATATTATTTTATACACTATTTATTTCATTGAGACTGCGAGCTTGGCATTTGTAATGTATTTTCTGTTATTGGATCAATGCTACCATGTTGTTGAGTTTGTGTATGGCTTGACTATGCACATGCATAATTGTAGATGAGGATTAGTAATAGGGTGCCAGACATTGCTTAGATCCTTTGGATCTAACCCCATCTTTTCCTTCCTTGTAGGTTTTGGATCATACAAGAGCATACTGGATTGAACCCCAGGTCAACACTTCATTACTTTAGGCAATGTTTGGTACATTCATTATTTATGTTCATCCACTTATATATATTTTCATTCATTCATATTCTTCTAAAAGTTGGCTATTAGTGACCATATATGATGATTCTTGATGTTTTTGGGTCATTTGATGAAAAGATGTAAAAGTTTCTTAAAAGTTTAAAATGAGACTATATTTCATAATTCCTCTTTTGAAGTCATAGGTTGGTTTAAAATGGAGAGGGGTCTCAAAATATTATATGTAAAAACATTACATAGTGGCATTCAGATTAAGTACAATATGAATTCACATGCCTTTAATTATGATACACTTTTGAAATTATCACTCATTGGTCATTTGACAATTCAAAACAATAAGTGTATTATTTTATGAGCTCAAATTGAAAATAGTAAGTGTATTATTTTATTACTGATGTCCCTATTTTATTCATGATGTCCCTATTTGATCGAATAACATCAATATAACAAATAGAGCACCGACCAATCAAATAGGGACATGAGGTGCTCAAACAGTGAGCTCATAAAACAATATATTTAGTCTTAATAAAATCTTATAAAACAACATATATTATGTGAAGTATTTTATCTCTCTTTATTTGTTTTGGTGTTGATATTCACCATGTGGTACTTCCCATTAATGATCATTTCATGAGGAAATATCTTGATGGCTCGTGGGCTGCAAGCTAGGACATCATACATTGTTCATGAGCTCACTATTTAATACTGGCATTGTTTACATCTTTTCATTTGGAATGCTTGATGACCCGCAAGCTTTGAGAGAAAGGGCATCATTTCTATTACCTTCAAGCCATTGTGTGAAATCTTTGATCTCTCTTTATTTGTTTTGTTGTTGATATTCACTATGTGGTACTCCCCGTTTATGATCATTTCATGAGAAAATATCTTGATGGCTTGCGGGCTGCAACTAGGGCATCATGCATTGTTTATGAGCTCATTGTTTGAGCACCTCATTTCCCTATTTGATTGGTTGGTAATCAAATAGTGAGCTCATAAACAATGCATGATGCCTGAGCTTAAATTCAAAATAGTAAGTTTATTATTTTATTAAGGCAAAGTATTTTGGGTTAGTTTTATGTTGTTTTATAATATTTTATTAAGACTAAATATATGATGTAAACTCATAATTATACTTGATATATATATTCTTCAAAAGAGGAATTATGAAATATAGTTGTAGGTAGTTATCTCTTCTATAATGATGGAGGAGTGAAAGGTAATGATCAATGAGGTTACTGCTATTAGATCATACATTAATACACTTACTATTTTTAATTTGAGATCGGGTATCATGCAATGTTATTGTTGTCATTGCATGCTTGCTGCTATTGTGCACCATATATTGTTTTATACACTGTTTATTTCATTGAGACTGTGAGCTTGGTTTTTCTTTCAGAAGTGTATGGCTTGACTATGCACATGCATAATTGTAGATTAGGATTAGTAATAGGATGCCATTCATTGCTTAGATATTTTTTATCTAACCCCCATCTCTCTTTTCTTTGCAGGTTCTGGATCACACATGGGCACACTAGATTCATACTTGGGTCAAAAATTCATCACTTTAGGCAATGTCTGGCACCCTTATTATTTATGATCATCCTCTTATGTATGCCTATACTCTTGCATTTTCTTCTAAAAGTTATTTTCTTTGTATAGTATATACAAGTTATTTTTCATGTATATAGATGTAATCATTAGATGCAAAAATTTCTTTTCCTTTACATGTATCTTTGCATGAAATGAACACAAATTAAACAAGATCATCTAATAATACAAACTAGGGTATTGTATTCACTCATCTAGTAATTAGTTCCCCAAACCATTACTAAGGATTGAACATAAGTTTAAGTCCCCAAACCTATTGTTCTATGTGTATAAAACAATATATGGTGCACAACAGCAGTAAGCATGCAATGATAGCAATAACATTGCATGATGCCCGAGCTCAAATTCAAAATAGTAAGTGTATTAATGTATGATCTAATAGTAGCAACCTCATTGATCATTACCTTTCACTCCTCCATCATTATAGAAGAGATAACTACCTATAACTAGGGCATCATGCATTGTTTATGAGCTCATTGTTTGAGCACCTCATGTCCCTATTTGATTGGTCGGTACTCAAACAGTGAGCTCATAAATAATGCATGGTGCCCTAGCTTGCAGCCCGCAAGCCATCAAGAAATTTCTTCATGAAATGATCATAAATGGGGAGTACCACACAATGAATATCAACAACAAAACAAATAAAGAGAGATCAAACACTTCACACAATATATGTTGTTTTATAAGATTTTATTAAGACTAAATATATTGTTTTATGAGCTCACTATTTGAGCACCTCATGTCCCTATTTGATTGGTCGGTGCTCTATTTGTTATATTGATGCCATTAGATCAAATAGGGACATTAGTAATTAAATAATACACTCACTATTTTGAATTTGAGCTCATAAAGATTAAGATATCCTACTATTTTGAATTTCTATGTGCTTTGAGCCAATGAAATTTTTTATAATTTTGTAATTTTGAAAAAGAAAGTGTCATTTATAATTTTTGTGAATTCGAAGAGCTGCCGCGAAGACAACACTGCACTTTTGCATGGCGTGAATAGGGAATTGTTTATGAGCTCATTGTTTGAGCACCTCAATTTCATTTTGATGGCATTTGTTGATTTAATGGCACAATATGAATGTTAATAGTGGCATTGTTTACATGTTAGCATTTGGAATGCTCGATGACCCACGAGCTTTGAGAGCTAGGGCATCGTTGCTATTACCTTCAAGGCATTGTGTGAAGTGTTTGATCTCTCTTTATTTGTTTTGTTGTTGATATTCACTATGTCGTACTCCCTGTTTATGATCATTTCATGAGGAACTGCCTTGATGGCTCATGGGCTGCATGCTAGGGCATCATACATTGTTCATGAGCTCACTATTTAATACTAGCATTATTTACATCTTTTCATTTGAAATGCTTGATGAGCTGCGAGCTTTGAGAGCTAGGGCATCATTTCTATTACCTTCAAGGTATTGTGTGAAGTGTTTGATTTCTCTTTATTTATTTTGTTGTTGATATTCACTATGTGGTACTCCCTGTTTATGATCATTTCATGAGGAAATGGCTTGATGGCTCGTGGGCTGCAAGCTAGGGCATCATACATTGTTCATGAGCTCACTATTTAATACTGGCATTGTTCATGAGCTCACTGTTTAATATCTGGCCAGGCCATGTTAATGGTACCAGGCTAACCCAATCAGACCAACAATATGTGTCATGTTTATCTTTGTCAAATACACTTTTTCACCATTTTGATCTTGTTCTTGTTCTTCACACAAATATTGCATCAAAATTAATTGTAAATAATGATTCAAAGAAAAAAGAAACAACTACAATAGATCAAAACCCAAAAGAATATAATCAACTACAATAGCTCACGGTCTCAATGAAATAAATAGTGTATAAAACAATATATGGTGCACAATAGAAGCAAGCATGCAATGCCAAAAATAACATTGCATGATGCTTGAGCTCAAACTCAAAATAGTAAGTGTATTAATGTATGATCTAATAGCAACAACCTTATTGATCATTACCTTTCACTCCTCCATCATTATAGAATAGATAACTACCTACAACTAGGGTATCATGCATTGTTTATGAGCTCACTATTTGAGCACCTCATATCCCTATTTGATTGGATGGTGCTCAAACAGTGAGTTCATAAATAATGCATGATGCCCTAGCTTGAAGCCTGCAAGCCATCAAGAAATTTCTTCATGAAATGATCATAAATGGGGAGTACCACATAGTGAATATCAACAACAAAACAAATAAAGAGAGATCAAATACTTCACACAATACATGTTGTTTTATAAGATTTTATTTAGACTAAATATATTGTTTTATGAGCTCACTGTTTGAGCACCTCATGTCCCTATTTGATTGGTCGGTGCTCTATTTGTTATATTGATGCTATTAGATCAAATAGGGACATCCGTAATAAAATAATACACTTACTATTTTGAATTTGAGCTCATAAAGGTTAAGATATCCTACTGTTTTTAATTTCTATGTGCTTTGAGCCAATGAAATTTTTATCATCATGATGAAGTAATAATGCATTAAATATCTTACTTATGTCCCTATTTGATTGGAGGCTTCTCTTTTTGTTATATTACCGCTATCAAAGTAGAATGGTAATGGTGATTCAATGCATCTACAACCTTAACAACATGGTAGCATTGATCCAATAATAGAAAATACATTACAAATGCCAAGCTCATGGTCTCAATGAAATAAATAGTGTATAAAACAATATATGGTGCATAATAGCAGCAAGCATGCAATGACAAAAATAACATTACATGATGCCTGAGCTCAAATTCAAAATAGTAAGTGTATTAATGTATGATCTAATAGCAACAACCCATTGATTATTACCTTTCACTCCTCCATCATTATGTACCTACTCAAATGGTGCACTTCTCTAAGTCATTACTTCCAAGAGAATCCATGAATGAGAAACCTTGAGAAAGAGACCTAGAGCTCCCTAGGTATGGAGTCACAAGGATTTGTATAGTGCTCTCAACTAGAGCTATTGAAGCATGCAACCTTTCTAGTAAACCACACAATGGGAGATTCAAAGAGACAAGGGCAAGAATGCCAATATCTTCAAGAATCAACAATGGAAATACAATAAAACTATGCTAAGAATGAAGATGCAAGTAAGCTATGGAAATGAAAGGATTACAAGCCTTACTAATTAAGCTATGTGAGCTAAACTAGAACTTGAAAGGAAATCTAAACTAAGAAAGCTTAAACATGAAGCTATGATGCAAGAATGAAAGCTAGAATGCAAGAATATCTCCAAAGCTCCAAAGTCACCAAGAAATCTTGCAGCATAAGATTAGTATTCAAAAGTTGGGATCTAGAATGAGAAAAGAGCTCTCCTTTTAAAGGAATTAAAAAGGAATGGACCATGGAGATTAAGAGGCAAAATATTTAATCAAGGGTGGAGCATCAAAGAGGAGCAATCCATGTGCACAAATCTCCTCCAATGAAAAAATAAGAGTTGACTTTTGAGCCTCATATGAGATAAAAAGACCTTTCCTTCTTTTTATAAAATAAGAATAATGCTTTATTTGTGCAACTTAAGATAAGAGGAAAAGTGGGGACTTTTTATTTAATAAAAGGGGAGGGAATTCCTTTTAATTAAATAAAGACTTAGGATACAATGGTTAACCCATAGAATAAATTCAAATAAATGATAGAACTAGGATTTGATCAAGGAAAATTGGTATTGAATTGACAATGCTGATTCATGAAATTGATAAATTGCTGAATGGGGGCCCAAAGTCTAGGCAACCATTTTAGGGTGCATACATTTTCCCCTCTTTGAGTAATGTGAGATTGATTTGGGATCACATGTGGTCAAAGAATGGAATTGAAATGTGAGATTGATTTGGGATCACAAAAAAACCCATACGTGTGTTCAATGGATGAGAACACATCAGGACAAAGATAAGTTAAAAGACAAGACCAACACACCTATGAATAGGAGATTGTCAAGTCTCAAATAAGAGATAAGAATCTCAAGCAAGGTTTGATTGATAAAGCTGAATCAAAGTTTGAAGTTTGATAGGTACTACCCCCTCGAAATTGAAATTGAAATCAGGTAGAGGAGAAACAAAAAATTGATAAATTTGATCAAACTACTAGAAATCATAATCGACGATGAAAGAATGATAGGATAACCATCAAGCAGGAAAGACATGACCCAATTTGACTAGGTTTGACTGAGAAAGATATAGGATAAAGATGAAGTCAAACCTTAGAGAGATGAAGTGAATGAAAGACTAGAAGGTTGAGAGAGATGAGGATGAAGAAATGGAGATGCCCCAATGAAGATCAAAAGATCAGGCCTCAAATGGTCAGCTAAGTGCACAAGAGAAGGAGAAAATTTTGAAATGCAATTTTGACTATCAAGATGAACTCAAGTTTCAATTTCAATCCCGAAAATGGATTCAAGACGTTGAAATTAGCCAGGGGTGCAATTTTTGAGAAATTCTGAGAGGTTTTAAAAATTTGTCAAAAAGTCAAAATGCTATAAAAGGGGGTAAAAGGGTCATTTTAAAATTCATTTGTCTTTTGTGATTCTGAGAACTTTGAGAGCTTAGAGAGAGAAAATGACCCAACAAGCAGTGATTCCAGTCCACACACATCGATTCAAGTGCGGTCGGTTACACAACTGGCCTCCTCACTATGGTGCCCCAGTAAGTTTTTAGAAAAAATTGCTTTTTGAGTCATTTATGAGCATTTATTACATTTAAACACATGTTTTTAATATTTTTGAACCAACCTCATAGCGGAGATTTGAAATATTATAGGAGGCTACTGGACAAGCTCAAATCTTTCGAGTGGAGACCATACAGGACCTGTGAGTAGTGGAGCGACCAAGAGCGGGAGCTAGGATATATGTTGTGTAGCCAGCCACTATTAGGCCATCACTCTAAGATTGTGGAGAGATTCATGATCACTCAGGTTTGGAGGTAGTTTGGGTGGCAACAGAGGGTGTCCACAAAGACCACTACATACGCCCAGTCTAGGGATGAGGAGGGACAGGGATGGTTGATGATGTTGGACTACCAGCAAGAAGCACAGGAGACTATAGGGATACACAAGGAGCCATGGGATTACCTTCTTGATATGGAAAATGTAGGTGCAGATGTAGCTTATAGGGAAAAGCATAGGAGACAACCCTTCCCTAGATTTACAATTCCTAATGCACAGCCACTAGCATAGGGTGGTGATGGGAGTGACAGAGATGATGGAGATAGGGGAGATGGAGGGAGGAGAGTAGAGAGAGGATAGAGCTCTAGATCAGGTGGCTGGAGATGGTCGTGAAGACACAGATCAGTGATCCTAGAGGATGAGGCAAGACTAGTTTGCCCACAGGTGGACGTAGGAAAGGACTAGCCTATAGGGGGAGGAGGGGAGGATCTCAGGGCTAGGGTACAAGTTTTGGAGACTAAGATCCAGTAGCTCAGGATTACCATTGCTATGAGAGATCAGCAGCTAGCGAATGCACGAGCTGAGATAGATTGGCGAGAGAGGGAAACATAGGCTGATGCTATAGAGATCTGAAGAGAGGTGACATGAGCTGCATATTACCATGGATTATACATATAGGTCATACCCATAGCACAGTGAGTGCCACTCTAATCTGAGAGGGCTAGGAGATCTGACATGGTACCAGATAGAGCAGCACCACCACCTCCACCACCACCACATGATGGGGAGAGTCAGACTTAGGTCTAGGGTGTTAAATGTATAGAGACATATCCTGGGACATTATCTAGATTTTGGATCCTACATTGTATTTTGTATCATGACATTCATATATATATGAGATTTACTGGATTTACAATATATCTTATGTATTTGTCACACTTGTAATGGATGTTTCAGTTTTATTGTCTTGTTATATTGCTCAAAATGTATGATATATATGCTCATGTATAATCTCTCTCTCATAGATGTATGTTTAGTTCTCATGTTTATGATAAGATTAACCCCTTGTGATGATAGGAAAAGGATGTGATGAAAAAGAAAAGGAGTGAAAGACATGATTGAGAAGAGCAAAAGATGAGCGCAGTTGACCAACAAGTCCATGAAAGATGAAAGGAGAGCTCTCTTCGTATGCAAGATGTAGACTAATCTAACATGAACCTAAGAATGCAAGCTACTATGAAAAGTGGTTTACTTGCAAGGTCACAAAGCTTATTAGACTCTAATATTCATCATCAAGCATTATTGGTAGCATCATAAGATCATACAATACACACTAGTATGACTATGTGAATCTAAATATGATCTATACCAGATAAAATATGGGAATCCCACCTAGGCATCAAAGACATGTAGGTCAAGATGACTAGTGCAGTGAGGTTCCCTAAGTTTAATATGGAAAGATTATACTCGCATCGAGACACAAGGAAAGTCAAGATGACTATAAGCATGCACTTAAGAAAATAGTCAAGGATAATACCTTGTAGACCCTAATGTCAAGTGGAACAAGCATAAATGCTAATGACAGTTAGGACCAACAAAATATACCCACAAGTAGAAAATAAATAAAACATGTCCTCATGTCCCTAGTCTTCTAGCTCAACATCATCAAAAACTATTAGGGAGGGAACACTTCATCAAAGAAATCATCATAGACAGCACACAAAGAAATAAAGTCAAACAAGTCTCAATGAGTCGAGCATTTAAGTGCGTGTGTGTAGGTCATAGAGTCAAAATTTTAGTATCACATCTGCTAGTGAGAAATATCATATCATGCTAGACTGCGGGTAGGATATCTGATAGGTGTTGAGAAACACTTGATGCTAGGGTAGTGTTGAAAAACACAATTGTGGTTTTGAAAAACACCATTTGTAAGATGTCCTAAAGACCAACGCATCCTAGATACCAAAGCTAACATAGTTATGCCCCCTAGACAAAGACAAAGACCAATTCCAAACCAAGGCAACAAGGTCAAGGCATGATGGAAAAAGGTTAAGTGTTGAGGATGCATTCTAAGAAACAAGGGTGCAAAGGCCTCAAGTAGCACCTGTTTCTAGGTTTTCACCACTTGGAGATTTTTTGTTTTTTCAATTTTATTTTATTTTTGTATTTTTGCTACCAAGGTGCCTATTTCCAGGTTTTCACCAAGGCACTTTTTCTATTTTTTTGCAATTTTTGATTTTTTTGTATTTTTTCAAGACTTTATATGCTTTTTAGGATTTTTTCAACATCATATATGCATTTTTTTTAAATTTTTTCAGGATCAATAAATATGTACAAAGGATGCCCCCAGACAGAATGTACATCATGGATAGAACTTCTTTAGGTGCAAGACATTAATAGGATCAGGGAGTTGTTCTCCCTCTTCAATAGATAACAAATAAGCACCTATCCCAAAAGCAACAGTAATAATGTAAGGTCCAAGCCAATTAGGTTTGAATTTTCCCTTTTTCTCTCTATGTTGTTGGTTCTTAGGGTTTTCTCGTAAGACAAGATCTCCCACTTGAAATTCTCTAGGGTGAACCTTCTTGTTGAATGCTTTGGACATACGCTTTTGGTAAACCCTCATGTGATCAAATGATGATTTATGCTTTTCATCTAGAAGCTCTAATTCTTGGAGTCTCATGGCATGGTAGTCTTCATCCATAACTAGACCTTTGAGGGAAATTCTAAGGGAAGGAATCTCCACCTCTAAAGGTAACACTACTTCAACACCATAAGTAAGGGAAAAAGGAGTAGCCCCAGTTGGAGTATGCATACTCATTTGATAAGCCCATAAGGCTGGATTTATTTGTAGATGCTAATCTCTACCATTCGTGTGAACTATTCTATGGATAATTTTGAGAATGGTTTTATTTGAAGCCTCTTCTTGTCCATTTCCTTGCGGGAAGTAAATGGAGGACCAATGTTATTTTATCTTGAACTTCTTATAGAGTTGTTTAAGGTCCTTGTTTTTGAAATGACCTCCATTGTCAGTGATTATTTTAGAAGGCACTCCATATGGATAGATGATATGGTTTAAAATGAACAGAGAGATTGTCTTGCCTAAGGAAATAGAAAGTAGGACAGCCTCTACCCATTTAGTAAAGTAATCAGTAGCAGTGATGATAAATTTGTGTCCACCTGATGAGTTGGGATGAATTTTCTCAACGAGGTCAAAGGCCCAGTGCTAAAATGACCAATGAGATATAGACGGAATAAGCTCCCTACCTAGAGCATGTATCAAGTTACCATGTTTCTGACACTTTTCACATGATTTGGCAAAAGCTACTGCATCTACCTGTATGGTAGGCCAATAGTACCCAACCCTAAGCAACCTTTAGGCCATGGCAAGACCATTGGAATGTCCTCCACAAATTCCCTTGTGAATGTCAGCTAATGCTTGGTCAGACTCATCCTTTTCCAAGCACCTAAGAAATGTCCCATCTAAACCCCTCCTATATAGATCACTAGAGATAAGGGTATGGTGAGAGACATTTCGGGTTAAGTTTCTTCATTCAGAATGGTTGAAGGTTTCAGGAATAATGCCATCATGGACATATGAGTAAATGGAACCATAGTGGGATGACTCATGGCCAACAAGGGTACACACAACTTGGCTTTCTTGGGAGTCATAGATAGGATAGTGTAGCTCTTCCACTAGGAATTCAAATTTGGACTCATGTTGTTCTAGCTAAAGGAGTGAAGCCAATGTAGCCATAGCATCAGCTGCTTTGTTCTCTACTCTAGGGATTTGTTGAAATATAACAAAGGTGAAATATCATCTCAATGAATCAACCATTTTCTTGTAGGGTACCAATTTTTCATCCTTTGTTTGGTATTCTTCATTAACCTAGTTGACTATTAATTGTGAATCCCCATAGATATGCAACTCTATGATTCTCCATTCTATTGCCATTTTTAGTCCATTTGTCAAAGCCTCATATTCAACAATGTTATTCATACATGGGAACAATAGTTTGTAGGACTTAGGAATTGTGTACCCATGAGGAGAAACAAATAATACTCCAGCTCCTGAACCATTTTGCATGAAAGAGCCATCAAAGAACATCTTCCATGTTCTTGCAGTCATGTACATTATGTGCTCATCTAGAAATTCAACTTGAATAGGCATGCTTTCTTGAATGGGGAAATCAGCCAATTGATCTGCAATGGCTTGTCCTTTTATAGCTTTACACTCAACATACTCTATATCAAATTCTGGTAAGATCATCATCCACTTAGCAAGTCTACCTATGAGATTAGCCTTACCAAGAAAATATTTAAGAGGATCAATCTTTGCTATGAGGTGTATTGTATGCGCAAGCATGTAATGTCGCAACTTTTGGGAAGCAAACACCACCATGAAGAAAGATTTTTCAATACTAGTGTATTTAACTTCATATGACATGAGAGTACAACTGATGTAATATATAGCTCTTTCTTTTCTAGTGTCATCAAGCTGAGCTAATAATGCCCCCAAGGAAGATTCTATTGCTGAAACATATAGAATGAGTGGCTTTCCTGGGATAGGAGGCATTAAGATTGGAGGATTGGCCAAGTATTGCTTGATTTGGTCCATGCTCTTTTGACAATCCTCATTCTAGACACATTTAACCCCCTCATGTAATGTCTTATTAAAGGGTTGAGCTCTATTGGCCAGTTGTGAAATGAACCTCCTTATAGATTGAAGACATCCCTGAAGACTCCTCATTTGGCTAATGTTTTTGGGAGGTGACATATCCAAGATTGCTTGAACTTTTTCTGGGTCCACCTCTATTCCTTTGTCTAAAATGATAAATCCTAGGAGTTTTCCAGAGGTGACTCCAAATGCACACTTTTTAGAATTTAATCTTAGTTGAAACTATTCCATACGATCTAGAATGACTTCTAAATCTCCTAAGTGTGTATCCCCTTTTTGTTGGAAATGTAAATGGGAAAGTAGTACTGAGAGGGGGGGTGAATCAGAAATTACTAACTTCTATCTTTTGATCTATTAGAACTTTATGCATCATTCCAACAACACTTGAACAATCTAAGTAACATATAGTGTTAAGCAACATACATGAAATCACACATAACACAATAGATTTTTGTAACCCAGAAACCCTTGAAAGGTAAAACTGGGGTGGGGATGACACCCAAAAATCTTCACTACTATAGATAATAAATTTTTCCTATTAGGGCTACAAATTATGATCAAAAAATGATCTACCCTATGAGAGGTTTTCTCTGTTAAAAGCTAAGAGACGTATACAGTCTACCTTGTTAAAGGATTTATAAACTTACAATAAAGCAAGCACTTGGTAAAGAGATTTACAAAAGTCTGCTAAGACTACTCAATTAAGAGATTTACCCTGATACACTGGTCAAAATGTCTTAGTATCTAATCTTTCAGTTTGCACTGATATGCTGATTATAGATCTTCTCTTTACTGTATGATTGTGATCTCTTTTATCTGATCTTTCTTGATTTTGTCCTTTCACTGCTTTGCTCGGTCACTGAACTCTATCTGAATACTTCTCTTGATCATTTCCTCATACTCATAGTATTCATTTGATCTCAATATCTCCTTTTCTCTTTTTATTCACACACATCTCTAATCTAGATCTTTCTCTTATATAGTAATAAAAATGTTTTACCGTTACAAGATCTACGGTTCAGATATTTTCCTAATGCCACCTAACCTATAAATTTTTTTGATTGGCTCTAGGTTTTACATAGGGATCAATGATAACAATATGGATGTGTAATCATCTCCATCATTACCTCAATACAAAACATTATTATCACCAAAAATGGTTTACCTCGATCATTGTGCCATTCCAAATTTGTATGCCAATTCTGGCTAACTCGGCAAAAGTTATTCCTGGCACTCGACATCAAATATACTTGACATCAGTTGAAATTCTTTGTCACTCGGTAATCATTGATAAATGTAACTCGGCATCAATTATATACTTGGTATATTACAAACATAATGTGACCATAACTTTATAGAATGACTTAGTCATAGTGATGACCGACCATTATTGCCTAGATATATGACTAAGTGTAAGACACTAATTGTCAACAAAATTATAGAGATCTACAATCTCCCCCTTTGACATTAGTGGCAAAAATTTTTTTTCATGACATTCGTATGTACAATTACAAAAATATGTTTGTATTAGCCTAATACTCCCCCTGAGATATATATACATATTCAAAATTGTGTTACCTATCCCTGTTCACACTCGTGTCATGATAATTCCCCCTTGTTTTTGACATGACTAATTTCTTCATCAGTAGGTAAGTTACAAATTTTCTCTAGAAAAGGTTTGTGTAGCACTGTGATCATGTATAATGCATCTGTCCATGCAATTGAAGCGAGATTTAACACTTCAGTTTGTACTTCTAAATCAACAGCTAGATTGATAAGACCTTCAGCTATAGACAAATGTGAATCACTCTAGATCAATGTGTTAGCCTTAGCTAATTTTCTCTGTATAGCCTCCAGATGTGGTGTACGAATAGCTTGAATAGAGAGTAGGTGAGAATGAATCTTGCCATTATTTTCCATCAGCTCGACTAACTTACCCTGAGTCTGCATTACTTTAACATAATGTCCATCACTAGTGATGGCATCCAAAGTCAGGGACTGACTTGTAGCTTGGATTTCTTGCTTGAGATTCTCAAGAAAGAATTGGTTCTCTTCTGTGAATAGTTCAACATTTCATAGCTTGGCTAGTAAAGACTGTCCATCCACAACTAATCGCTTGGTCTCCTTTACCAAAGTTGACAACTCAACTTGTTTAACTACGATCTCGACAGATATCTTATCCGGCATTTTTGTCTCAAATCTACGTTCAGACCATTTAAATAGCTTATCACTTGCATAAGTAACTTCATTATTGACTTTCTAAACAATGTGTACAAGTTGTTCCAATATAGGAGCGGAACTATTTACATCCAACAAGTCATATACTTCACTAAATATGTCCTTAATTTCATCAAGAACCTATTTTTGTTGATGCTCCCTTCAAATTTCTTCTTGTCTCATCAAATCTTTCATTATCTGTAGCTACTCGAAAGTAAGGTTATCAGTATCCCATTTAGGAATAACAATTACTTCATCAATTGTTACCTCATCTTTCTCCTTTGGTGCTCTTGGTGGGGTGCTGCCACTCGACAGCTGTACAAGAGATTTTATTGCCTCTTGTTCCTTCGGCACTTGTTCTTCAATGAATTTTCCTCTACTGTTTCCTTCTCCTTTCTCCTTTTCCTCGGTATGAGGTCTAATAGCTTGTTCATCTAATTTTATTGCAGGTGCATCTATGCTATGTTCTTACTTAGAAAGACTCTGAATTTTATCTTCTACTTTAACTTCTTCCTTGGTAGAGTGAGTTAATGGTACCAACTTGATTGATTCCTCGGTAAGACTTGTACCAACCAACTCATCAACAGTAGTAATTTAGGTATAGGAGGATTATCAATGACATATTGTGTGCTCATGATGGTGGGATAATCCTTGACTTGCAATAAAACTATGTTACTACCTGGTAGGGGTGTTCTAGTTGCTATTGAGTTATTTAAATCATCCTCAGTTAAGAATGAGTTCTTAATGGGTCTCTCCTCTGGTATATCAACAATATGAACCTCAAAGTATCTTGTGATTTCACTTCCTTAGGAATATTAGTCTCAATTGTAATTTGTTTGTTGTCAGGTTCAACAACTGTTGAAGTGGTTGCAACTGTACTTTCATTCTTTACTTCATCCTTGTCTTCTATCGGGGCAGGTAACAAACCAAACACTACCTTCCAAATTTTCAAACTTTCTTGAACAACATCTTCAACCTTGTGTTGAAGGATAAGATAGGCTCTAAGTTTAGGATCAAACTTACCTCTATATTGGTTAATTATCTTTTTGATATTTGCAGGAGTGAGAGTGGATTCAACTTGTGCTAATGTACTCTCTCTTATTTCCTTCTCGGTTTGTAAAGGACAATCCCATTTTTGTGTGACTCTGTTGCACAATTCCTTTGGAATCCTATTTTCAATTTCAATTGGCAGCATCTTGAAAGTGCATAACATTTCAAGAATAGCATCCTCAACTTTTTCTTTATCTCCAATACTCATCGGTCCAAACTTTACTCTCTTCACTTCATCAACTATAGTTGTGCTAGTAATCTTACGACATAATTCATCAACAGTGAGTTGATGTGAACCCTGTTGTGTTGCCTTCCCCTTTATTGCTTCATCACTTTCTATCTCTTCATCATCTTTTGTTAGAACAAGTTTCCTTCTCGGCTTCTTCATAACCTTGGTCAGCACTACCTTGGGTTGAGTGGGTTTTTTCTTTGTAGATGCAGGAGGCATCTTAGGAGTCTCGGTAGTGGTCCTTTTAGGTTGAGGTCTAAGTGATGGTGTCTCAAACACTTTACGTTTCAACACTCTTCTTTTAGGTGGGGACTTGATAATTATTGGTTTCTTCTCTTCTTCTTCTTCTATCTCACTGCCACTACTTGCACTCTTCTCATCTTCTCCCAACCCTTGGGTTAACTCTAGTGGTGCATCCTTACCAGATTCTTTAACATATTCTTCCAGATTCTTTACTATTTCTTTCTTCTTCTCTCAGTGGTGGCAGCCAATAATCCCAAAGAGATCTGGATTTGGCCTCTTCAAATGTACCAAAGTAAGGTGCCTTGTTATCAACTTCCTCAGCTAGGAGGGATATGATTGTAGTAGTAGCTTCATCAATATTGAGTTCATAGGGTAGTGGCATGAACCATGAAACCCTAGGTAGGACTACTTATGCATAGGTAAAGTCTATGTCTACTAGAAAACATATGTCTTTACTATATTTCTCAATTAGAGACATAGGGACTCTAGTCCTATTCCTCATCATCTTCTTAAACTCAATGAAATAATTGTCCATTATCCCTTCAAAATCATCACCAATCTTTTTTATGAAATCATTTATCTAAACAGTAATGGGTTTCTTCTTATCCCATTTCACATCACCATGTGTAGGAAAACACTTTTTGACATAAAAGAATATACAGATAAGCAAGGAACTGAACTTACACATAGAGTTCTTCACCATCCTGATGGAGTTCAAGTTCTTGGCAAGTTGAATTAGCTAGAGATCGGAAAGATCATATGTGTGCCCTTTCTTAATTATCTTCCAAGCCTGGTCAACTGCTATATAGGGGATGATGTCCAACCGACTGGATTAGTAAAACTTATGCGAGATAACTCTAATAGCTAAGTCAATTTCCAAATCAGTGATGGTGGAAATTTTCATTTCACGTTTGTTCCAGACTGCCTGTGTGTTTGCTTGAATATCCTCTTTTCCTACACATTTCATCATTCTCTTTTCATCAATGGTAGGGTAACTAGTGACATTATGTATCATTTCCTTCGTAATCTTCACCGGTCCATCTGCTAGCCATAATTACATGTCATGCACTCGACCCAACATGATCTTTATACATTCTAACTTGAAATTTTGTGAGAAATTTAAGGCATGTACTAACCCTTGGTCAGCAACAACTTTATGCTCTAGCTTCAGCACTCCGTTGACACATAATTTATCATATGCTTCCCTGATCTCATAGTCACCGATTTCTCCAATTTTGCACATATAGCAAGACCTAACATCATTCATCATTAATACATTTTCTAGAATCAAAGATAGGGCTCTGTTCAAATCTCCTTTGATCGCACTTCCAGATATTGCCTTGAATACCCTCGGTTTGCGAACTTCATTCCTTACAAGTTCTACATTGAAAACTTCCATTCCCTGTTTCTTGACTAGTGCGGATGAAGACGATGCCATTTCAAACTGTAATTTTTGAAAATAAAATAATTTCTTGGTAAGGTACCTTTTTGTCAATTAACCCTGTAGATGAATTTTGCCGATGACACGCTGAGAAGATTCAGAATCGCTTTGCTTGATCTGGTTGCACAAATTCTGAATTTCTCTAAAATCTTGAATAGCCTGGTGAAATGAAAATAACGACAACTTTTCACTTTATAGAATCTGAAAAAATAGGATTAGGGCCTCATAAATGCTTCATACAGATTTTAGGTGAAATACAACTATCTTGGCAAACCCATGTTAAACTCGGTTAAACACAAGCTTGGTCAATGTAACCGTTGCGATACAGCTTGGCATAGCATTTCGACAATAACAGGTGCTCAAAAAACATTGTTAGCTCGGTCATGACACTGATGCTCGGCATCAAAATGAAATTTTCTATTTTGCTCAGATATGTCCTAATGCATCTTAATCTATGTAGATATGGACTTTTTCTCGATTCTATGTTAGGAACTGATGTAAAGTAAGGCTTTGTAGGAATCAGTTCTAGACATACCTTTCATGCTTAGTTGGAAGAAGTGTGATCACCTGATCCATTGGATTGGGTGACCTCAGATGTGCTTGCTTCACTTATACCAATTGTTCCTTCATCTTTCTTCCTCCATGTCTTTTCCATTTGGTTCCTCAATTTTTCATAGATATCCTCATTCTGGTGGTTAACATTGCTCGTCATAGGTGATCTGCAATCTCTCTTTAAGTGACCAACCTCTTACATTTATAACAGACCATGCTTCCATTCATCTAGCTTTTAGATTTACCTCTAAAATGAGTCTTCAAGCAATTTTCTCCAATATGTCCATACTTACCACAATAATGGCAATTATACCATGTGTTTTAATCCCAATTGTAACTATTGTGCTTGGTGACTAGTTTTGTTTGCTCATTAGGTGACCACTTTGGTCTAGATCTGTATTCAAATGCTTTGTCTCCATATTTTTGACAATTGAAACAACTTCCTTGAAACTTGGGTGAGGTGGATGATTTGCTAGCTTTAGATCTACATTCATGTGCTTGATGTCCATGCTTCTTGCAGTTAAAACAATGTCCATTAAACTTAGGTTTAGAATCAGACTTACCATGTTTTCTTTTGCATATGTTGGCTGTATGTCCTGGCTTCCCATAGTGATGACATGTGGGCTTTTTGTTCTTTGGTTTAGCAATCTTTTGTTCTCCATTCTTTGATGACTCTCCTTCTTCAGTAGATGAATGTTCATTCAGTCCAAGTCTAGATCTATCACCAGATCTCCTAGATGACCTTAACAGTTCTTCAAAATACTTTAGAGCTTCATTAGGTTTGTTCATCCTTTCATTGATTTCTTTCTCAGTTCTCAACTCATGTTTCAGTTGATCATTTTCATATTTTAGTTGATTTCTCTCCAAGTCTTTCCTTCCCAATTCTTGGTTGGCCAACAATAGTTGATTTACCACGTCTAGTTGATTATTAGTGAACCTTTGCATGTCACTAGTTCTTTCATCTAGCCTTATTACCATTTGTCTTTTGTCATCTTCAGCCATTGCCTTATCATCTTCAGCTTTCCTTTTCCTGCTCCACTACTTCATAGAGTCTGATAGATTGTATTTCCTATTCTCTCTTTAGAGTCCTGATTTCATCATTCAGTGTGGTATTTTTCTCCATCAATTCTTTCATGGCTTTGTTATTTTCTGTAGAACTACCAATATCAAATAGTCCAGTGATGTCTTCTTCCTTGTACTGTGTCTCACTTTGTTGAATAGAAATTTCTCTTCTTTTTCTCAAAGATTTCTTCAGTTCCCCTCTGGCTGCTTCCAGCTGTTGTAATGCTAGTTGAACTTCAATCTTTTGATTCTCTATGACTTTTCCCAATTTGTAAACTTCCATCTTTAAGATCTTTTCTCAAGTTGTTAGACTTTCCTATGAGAAACCTTTTTCTTTGATACCAATTGTTGGAAATGTAAATGGGAAAGTAGTACTAAGAGGGAGGGGGGGTGAATCAGAAATTACTAACTTCTATCTTTTGATTTGTTAGAACTTTATGCATCATTCTAGCAAAACTTGAACAATCTAAGTAACATATAGTGTTAAGCAGCATACATGAAATCACACATAACACAATAGATTTTGGCAACCCAGAAACCCTTGAAAGGTAAAACTGGGGTGGGGATGATGTTAGCACCTTGAAAAAATTTCATGGCTCTAGCCCTTTTCTTCTGGTCTCTGCAATTATTTTTGTCTCTGGCCCTGAAACCCTTAGCAAAAATTCAAAAATCTAGCCGTTATAAAAGAAAAACCCTTTGAAAAGCCCTGGCCTTGTTCTAATTTCATGTTACTTTTTTGGGCCACTTAAAAAACTTTTAATGCATGTGCTTTATATTTTTGGCCGGTCCCCATTTTAACTTTTCCTAAGTTTCTACCCCCGGCAAATTTAATATTTCCTAAAGTCCCCTGCGCCTAAATTTTTTCCTGAAAGCCTAAGTCTCAACGTCTAATTTTTCCTATGTTTCAACTTAATACTTTCCTGGGCTGCTCTCTGACACCATCTCCATCTAATGGCTGTTGCTAAAGCATAAGGGTTTTGTCAGAGGTATGCAAAGCTGCACCCGTTGTTGATTCATTTCCATGACGTAGCCTTTCTTTTCGAGTGGGTCCACTGCTAGGTGTGTTGACTTGGCAGTATCTCATTGGTCCACAGGAGTATGAAGTGGAGTGTTGTCAGTGGGACCTGGTTCCTGAGCTTGTCAGAGGGTCCTGATCCTATCAGTGAATCGATGAACGACGTATGATCTCATCGAGTGTGTCAGAGGCTTAAGATCTTGCAATGCCGTTGATTTTGTTTTGTGTTAGAGGGTTGTCAGAGATGGGAGGAGATTCTTGATTAAATGGTGGGCATGTAATCTAATAGAATCTTTGATGGGTATGCGAACTTCAGATGGCCGTTGATTCTTCCATGGCTGCGGTGTTTTAAAAGTGGGTCCTAATTGCCATGTAAGCATAGTTGGTGATCTCTTATTGGTCCACAGGTGAATGACTAGATATGTTGTCAATGGGGCCAAGTTTTTTGAGTTGCAATAGTTCTGACAATGTCAGAGCATTGATAGTCGGTGTATAATCTGAAGGGTCTTTTCTGACACATGCGAAGATGAGACAATGGTCAATTCTCTTGTAAGCGGGCCCAGGTTTTGGTCTAAAGGTATAGCAGTCTTGACAAACTGTTTAGAGGCCTGATAAATTTTCAAAAGGGTTCACTCATTCGCATGATAAAATGGTGACATTCTAAAAGTCTTGGCAATTCAGCAAACAAGGTCGTGTGATCGCTAAATCATTTGGTGGAAGTAAAAAGTGTTCTATGAATTGGCAAAAACCTTTATTGCCAATTCACCAAATGTGATCGAGGTAAGTTTGTTTCCCTTCAGTCACCAGTTCACGGGGTTAAAGATGAGTTAAGGTTTTTATTCTGTGAATAGAATTTCCTTTGTCGCCAGTTCGCTAGGATAACCTGAGGATAGTAGTTGAGTTAAGATATAAAGCCTACGAAACATAGGAATCAGACGGTCAGGTTATACAGTTGATCTCAAATTGAATTATGATCGCCAATTTGTTGTAGGTGCCATAAAGTAACCATTGTAGTTTAAATTCAAATTTTTGAGGGTTTCTCAGTGACAAAAAGGACCAAAATTGATTGTTTTGGCAGCTAGATTTGATTAGTTTGGTGGATAAAGACTTTCAGATTATTGCAGAGTGGTCCAGGGTGCCATGATCGATTGCTGAGGTTTTTGTTGTACCATGAAGTGTGGTTTTGTGCTTGAAAAGTGTTTGTAGGTGGCTGATTTGACTGGTTTTCATGGCATTTCCTTGTTGTTTTGTACTGTTCTCATGGATTTTGATGATTGCAGATCTGTCTGATATTCATTTTCTCTAGGTTGCTTGTGTTTATTCCCTTGCAATAAATTATGATGTAGTTTTTGGTTGGTTGAGTTTTTGAAACCCTAACCCTAGTCACCCGAAGCTTGATGCATCCTTTTTGAGGATTCCAAGGTGACTAGGGTTATAAGAAGTAAGATGTTTTATTTTGAAAGGTTTCTGATTTTGATTAGTTTCAGGGAGTTGTAGTAGGTGGTATCATATTGTATTAGATTGAATAGAATTTCCCTGTAGTCTTTTACAGGTTATTGAAGTGGTTTTCTCTCCTCTCTGCTTTGAACATGTACATGATTCATTATACTTAATACAATTATTTCAAGCTTTCAAGTCTCTCCTTGGTGTCAATCTTGTGAATTCTAGATTTTATGATCTATTGCATAGGATTACCTTTGTATATGTTCTAGTCTTCAGTTCTTGATCTAGGATCAAGTGAAATATACTTTAGATAGGACATAGATTCACTTTGATTTGTCTGCAGAAGGATGTTATAAGTAGGGGATGGGCTGGAATGTTTGTATTTATGGCTATGAGTCTTCGACAGTAGTTGGTTCATGTTCAATGTTTGTATTTGAGATTTGCCCAATGGATAATGGCACTAATCAGGGATTAGTATATTCAGTTGAGTTCAATGCTTGATTGGCTCTTCTTTACTTCTTTCCATCTTCATATATCAACACCTTTTCAAGTTTTAATTGTATTTGGTTGATAGTAGTACAACCCTATAGTAATGGAGAGTCAATGAATGTGAGGTTAGCATTTAGCACTTTCTTACTATTTAATCTGTTGTTTGGACCCAATCTTTGGTGTGTGAAGTATAGTTTTCACTGGGTTAGGTGCACCCACCTTAGTTTTGCAGAGCTAGAAGTAAAGAGGGCAGTCTTGTCCCTATAGTTGGTCTAGTTACCCTAAGATCCTTATACATTTTGGAACTAACCAATCCTAAAATCAACCTGAGGGTATATTGGCAGCCTGAGAGCATAAGCATCTATTTTGAACACCAACAAGATGGCGACTCTGCTGGGGAGGAAGTAAAAGATAGCAAGCTTTCCTGCTTGGCTGGATCATCCCAGAGTCTGGTTAAATGATTACAAAGTCAGATATAAAAAACACATTTGTAAAATCTTCTCACTAAGTGTTGAGTGGCAACTCTGAGTTCTCTGTTTGATCAGTGCATCTTCTGATAAATAGTGTGAAAATCTTGGTGAGGTTTTGGGTGATTGGAAGAAGCTACAGTACAAGCACTATATTTTGCTCTGCAAGGAGGTGGTGACTCTACATAGAAAAGAACCTGATGGAGCTGCATGGTGAGCTTTAGATCTACCCTGCTTCCAGTCAACAAGTTTCTACTACAAAATTTCCAAGTATTTTGGTTTTCATAGGTTTTCTTTATGAAAATCAATTGTAAAGAAATGTATCCCTATCAAGTGTTGAGCACTATATAAAGGGATGAGTTGTAGTGGGTAGTTTCTCATGGAGGAATATAGGATCTTTTGTTTTAATGGCATAGAAGGTGCCCCTAATGAGTTCCCTACTGAGGTTGAGGAATGCTTGCCTAGATTCTTGGCTGGTGGATCTGTATCTGCAAGCCAGCATATAGATGACCTCATGGATCTTTTTGGTGAAATGGATATTGAACATGAAGATGTTGCTATGAGGCTGCTTGTGCAGACATTTTCTGATGGTGTAAGGAAATGGTTCATATTCTTACCTTCATGTTCAATCCCTTCTTGGGATGTGTTGAGAGCTAAGTTTGTTGAGTATTTTGATAAAGTTGCTGCTCTCAAGAAGGGATTAGAAAAGATAAAAATGAAGAACTGGTAGTTAGAGGAGGACATAAGATTGCTAAGACTGGTGGTTCCTGAGGATGATCATGAGGAGGCCAGTGTTTTTGATGTTAATTCTCATTTTGCAGAGGATATTGATTATGAAGCTGACATTGAGGTCAATGCATATGAGAGTGCTGAAGATGAATCTGAATTTGATAATATTTCCAGTTTGTCTGTAGATTTTTCTTCTTTTCAATATCAGAAGGCAATTTTGTTGTCCCAGTTTGATGATGTTTTGTGTGAAAAGGAAAATATTGAATAGGATGCAGATGATGATTCCTGCATAGATTTTTTCAAACAAGATGATCTAAGGCCAGAGACATCTATCCTTGTTCCTGATAGGGATGATATTTGTAGTAGGGGTGAAGCTGAGGAAGATGATATCAAGGCCCAAAGTCCATTAAGTAGTGAAGGGATTTCAACACTCTTGGCTAAAAAATTTTAGAGGTATGCCCCTGTCTTGGATTTTGATTTGCAGCCCCCCTATGATTTATCCTTTGACACTGATAATGAGGCTAGTGTTCAAAGTGATTATGATGTTCCATTTTCACTAGAGATCCCCTCATGTAGTGACTCTACAAAAGAAGAGGTAGAAGGACATGACAGTGTGTTTCCCTATCATAGAGATTGTAGTGATGAACAAGCCTCTTATTCAAGCTCCTTTCCTTCTTCTGCTAACTATGATAGTGATGGTGGTAGTGTTGAGGAATTTTTCTTCAAAAATTGGGATAGTAGGACACTTGATAAGAAACTTGCCTCAGACATCATGGAGGAACCAAGTTGCTATGAGTCTTAGACAGTAGTTGGTTCATGTTCAATGTTTGTATTTGAGATTTGCCCAATGGATAATGGCACTGATCAGGGATTAGTATATTCAGTTGAGTTCAATGCTTGATTGGCTCTTCTTTACTTCTTTCCATCTTCATATATCAACACCTTTTCAAGTTTTAATTGTATTTGGTTGATAGTAGTAACACCCTATAGTAATGGAGAGTCAATGAATGTGAGGTTAGCATTTAGCACTTTCTTACTATTCAATCTATTGTTTGGACCCAGTCTTTGGTGTGTGAAGTATAGTTTTCACTGGGTTAGGTGCACCCGCCTTGGTTTTGTAGAGCCAGAAGTGAAGAGGGAAGTCTTGTCCCTATAGTTGGTCTAGTTACCCTAAGATCCTTATACATTTTGGAACTAACCAATCCTAAAATAAACCTCAGGGTATATTGGCAGCCTGAGAGCATAAGCGTCCATTTTGAACACCAATAGATGACACCCACAAATCTTCACTACTATAGATAATAAAGTTTTCCTGTTAGGGCTAAAAATTGTGATCAAAACATGATCTACCCTGTGAGAGGTCTGCTCTATTAAAAGCTAAGAGACTTATACAGTCTACCTTGTTAAAGGATTTATAAACTTACAATAAAGTAAGCACTCGGTAAAGAGATTTAAAAAAGTCTTCTAAGACTACTTAGTTAAGAGATTTAACCTAATACACTGGTCAAAATGTCTTAGTATCTGATCTTTTAGTTTGCATTGATATGCTGATTATAGATCTTCCCTTTACTGTATGATTGTGATCTCTTTTATCTGATCTTTCTTGATTCTGTCCTTTCACTTCTTTTCTCGATCACTGAACTCTGTCTAAATACTTCTCTTGATCATTTCCTCATACTCACAGTATCCATTCGATCTCAATATCTCCTTTTCTCTTTTTATTCACACACATCTCTAATCTAGATCTTTCCCTTACATAGTAATAAAAATGTTTTACCATTACAAGATCTACGGTTTAGATATTTTCCTAATGCTGCCTAACCTATACAATTTTCTAATTGGCTCTAGGTTTTAGATAGGGATCAATGATAACAATATGGATATGTAATCATCTCTATAATTACCTCAATACAAAACATTATTATCACCAAAAATGGTTTACCTCGATCATTGTGTCATTCCAGTCTTGTATGCCAATTCTGGCTAACTCGACAAAAGTTATTCCTAGCACTCGGCATCAACTATACTCAGCATCGGTTGAAATTCTCTGTCACTCAGTAATCATTGATATATGTAACTCGACATCAGTTATATACTGAGTATATTATGAACATAATGTGATCATAACTTTATAGAATGACTCGGTCGCAGTGATGACCGACCATTATTGCCTAGATATATGACTAAGTGCAAGACACTAATAGTCAACAAAATTATAGAGATCTACACTTTTTTAAGATTTTTCCAACGTGCATCCACATAATCTTCCATATTCTTATGCATCATGTCATGAAAGATAGTTGTCATAGCTCTTTGATAAGTAGCTCCTGCATTTTTTAATCCAAATGGCATGACATTCCAACAATAGATACCCCATGCACAATCGAATGCAGTCTTTTCCTGATCTTTAGGAGCTATTTTAATCTGATTATATCCAAAAAAACTATCCATCAATGAATAGACCTCTTAACCCGCGGTCATGTCCACTATCATGTCTATGTTAGGGAATGGAAAATCATCCTTTGGGAAAGCTTTGTTAAGATCCCTAAAATATGTTCAGATGTGAATGGACTTGTCATGTTTTGAAACTGGTACAATATTGGATATCCATTTGGCATAATCAATAGCTCTTATAAATCCTGCACTAAGGAGTTTTTCTAATTAAGCTTTGACGAGAAGAGCTATGTGAGGATGCATTTTCCTTAATTTTTGTTTCATTGGTTTTATACCTAGAGCTATGGACAAGTGATGCATAATGAGATTAGTGTCCAACCTTGGCATGTCTAAGTAAGTCCAAGAAAAACTAATCTTCTTTCTCTATAGGAACTTGGTATATGCTTCTTTTTCCTGTGTTGATAGACACTGAGCCAAATGCACTATTTGTGGCACTTCCTCGGTACCCAAATATGATTGGCTATGTAGGCTCAACAAGCACTGAAGATCTGTCTTGAAAGTAACTTGGGAGATGATCAAGTACCTCATCCTTAGGTGTCTTGGAGAGGTTTTCACCCTTGGATACGTCCTTTATTTTTACTTTTTTAGGTTCTGACACCGCCACACAGTGGTTTTTGCCATCAAAACTCTTATTCTTTTTTTCTTTTCTTTTCATTTTGCAACTAAGGTACTTGATATCTGGTTCTGTCATGCTTGTAGTTGGTTCACTGGTGGAAGAGACTATGGGCTCAAGGGCATTTAGGTAACATGCTATCTCATAGTCATTCTGGAAAGTTAAGAGTTGAGGCTCTTGATAGCATTGAGATGAATCAATTAGGTGGGGATTGGAAAGGGGTAGGTCAATGACATATTCAATGTTGTGAATATGTATGGTATCATCTTTGGTGATTGCAGAGTTAGGGTCTGTCAAGTATCCCTTTAAGGTACCCAAATTAGGATTTATCCTACCAAGCGAAGCATCGTCCACCAAAGCAATTTGTGGATTCGAATCCTCTAATCCTACACTTGACTCATTAGCTACCTCAAGTTGGGAACTATAAGTATGGATGACATCAACATCCATGTCAACTATAGAAGAATCAAAGAGAGATTCCCATTCATACTCATGTGAGTCCGTATCTGAATCCTGACTGGGATGTTTACACCAAGCATGTTTACATCATCTAGATATGGAAGCTATAATGTCACCAAGGGTAACACCTTCTTGAATTCCATTCATGTATTGATTTTCTTGAATAGGATCCTCAATAGTAGATTCTTCTTGTTCTAGGTCTAAAACTATTGCATGGGCAACTAGAGTATCTGAATCTCCCCAAAGAAGATTAGTGGAAGGGACCCAATCTTCACACATGTCTCGTTGATTTGTAAAATTGGGCATATACTTTGTTTCATCCTCACTATCCACCTCACCAAGGATAGGAACAGGGTTCTTCTTCTGATTTTTGAAACCTAGGCCAACCGTTGTCTTAGACCTGTGGTCAAAAAGAGCATGATCGAGAGGTTCAACTCTAGCATCCAATCTATGACTAAGAGGACCATGTCCTGGATAGCCCATGTTTTTGACAAGAGTGTACCCTATTCCATAGACTTGAGGAGAGGGAGATAAGTTATCATTATCCATGAATTTGTCTTCTCTATAGATCCAGTCCTTAACAGTTACCTCTTCTTTTCCATCTTGGATAGGCACCAAGGATTCTACAAATGTGCCAAACAAAGTCATGGCTGAAGATGAAGGATGCATCTCTTGTGAGGGTTTTCCATAGGATCTCAGTGAGACCGAAAATTTTGTAAAGGAGTCAAGTTGATATCCCCCCATACCAAGGTCCATGGACTTAAACTTGTCCCTGCACTGTGTTAGGGTTGCATTGAAATCCTCTGCTTCCCTGTTGAGAGGAACATGAGTCCCTGCTAAAATTGCATTTATAGATAATGTGATATCCCCAGGTATATAGACCTCTACTCCATTATAGGGGAACTTAACACATTGATGCTAAGTGGATGGCACTACTTTCATGTCATGGATCCATGGTCTACCAAGTAGGATATTGTACGCTAGAGGACCAACATCAACAATTTGAAATAAAATGTCCTTTTCAATAGAGCCAATCCTGACAGGAAGGATGACCAACCCTTTAGAACTCCTCTCTACCTCATCATAGGCTTTAATGGTAATTTTCTTCTGGGTATCAATAACTTTCTCAGAATAACCCAGTATCTTCAACAGACTTAAAGAACAAATGTTGAGCCTAGCACCCCCATCAATCAACACACGCTTGGCACAGGTCTTGTGAATCATGACTTCAATATGAAGGGAAAGATTATAGAGATGGCTCAAGGCTCTTTCATCATCTTCTGAGAATGTTAGGTAATGAGGGCTGGCAAGGTGGTTAACCATGTTCTAGAATTGGTAAACATCTATGTTGTTAGGAACATTTGCTACACGCAAAGCATCCTCAAGGATTTGTTTATGTCTTGGAGACAATTCTAAAAGCTCAAAGATTGAAATTTGAGATGGTGTTCTTTGTAGCTGATCAAAAAGGTTATAATTCAGTTGAGGACTCACAACTGATTTGGTGGTGACATTTTTGGATGTCACTTGTTTGGGTTTGCTAGACTAGTTGGAACTAGGACCTCTAATAACCATAGGACTTTGACTTTGAATTCTTGTGACTGCATTAAGAGTTTGGGATGACACCTTAGAGTTGGGACCCCTTAGCACCACCACGGGTCCTTCATCAAATATAGGAGGAGATTCATAGCCATATGGATCTTTGCTTCCCATCATGTTGACACTTTCTTCCACAATTTCAAGCATATTGACAACATTTTCTGTAGACGTGTAAGTATAGTTGATTTTAGCCTTGTCGTTCTTAGTTTTAGAGGTTTCCCCCTTTTCATATTTGGGCAAAGGCTCCTTGAATGCCTTATGGTCTGCATTGGTGTTCAACCCATCAATCTGAAGTTTTCTGCTCTCAATAAGATCCTGAATAATGTGCTTTAGTTCCCAGCAATGTTTGATGTCATGTCCAATGCCATTGTGGAATTTGCAAAAAGATTTTTCATTCCACCAATGTGTCTTAACATCAGGTATGTGGAAATTCATTGGATCTTGAGGTTGTGCAAGGTTATTAGCAATAAGCGTCTTGAAAACATCCTCATACGAGTCACCAAGTTTAGAAAATTGTCGCCTCTCCTTTTTAGACTTATCCTGATACTTTGGTTTATGATCTTGTGGGTTGGAGGATGTATTGAGATTCATAGCTTGAATTGCACCAGAAAAATGAAGGACACCTTGATCCTTGGGTTGAGAAGAGTCTACAACTCCATCATTGACTACTTGCTTTTTTCTTTTTCCAGTTTGAGTTCTTGGCTTTGTCCTTATTAGAGTTGTTAGTATTTTGACCATTGTTTTTACTATTATATTTGGTCAAAATGCTTTGCTCTTTGAAGACATCCTCAATCTGACATGCGGTTTTGACCATAGTGTCGAAGGAATCAAAGACCATCTTCCGAACCTCATACCGCATTTCAGGCACCAAGTTGCTAACAATGATATCAATCCTTTCATGCTTAGGAATAGCCCTAGAATAGAGAGAGCACAATCATCTCCATCTTTGCAAGAAGGTAACAAAGGACTCCCCTTGGTTCTGCTTCAAATTGCACAAGTCCAACATAGTGACTGATCTTGACAAGTTATATGCAAAATGTTGAACAAATATGTGGACAAGTTCTTTGAAAGTTTTCACAGGACGGGTTACGTTGGTAAACCACTCCATGGCTTGGCCCTTGAGACTTCTTGGAAATAATCTCATAAGATAGGAATCATCTTGGTGAAACTCAAAACTCATGATGTAGAACTGACGCACATGATCATGTGGGTCACCATTGCTATCATACTTGTCATATTGTGGAATTTCAACTTTTCTAGGAAAATCCTTCATACTCACACTCCTATCGAAAGGATTGGGACAAATAGAGTCAAGGTTGAAATAAATCTTGGGTGCCATCATCTTCTCCATCATACTTTTCATTTTCTTGATTTCCTCTTATTGTGATGGGCTTTGTTTCTTGATCTTTTTGTCCATGTCATAGTTGTAAGGGACCCTCACACCCTTGTTGATCAATCTCTCTAGGAACTTATCCTTATTTTTCTCCACATATTTCTCTACATATTGTTGGAAAAGTGGCTCTTGTTGCATTCTCATGAAGTCTTGAGAGTTGATGTCAAGACTTGAGCTACTTCCTCCATACTATGAACCATTATGGGAACATTGAGATGGTTTCCTTGAGTTCCTAGGAGGTGTTCATCTCCTATAGTGAGCATTTTGTGAGGCCCTTCTTCCTCTAGGGCTAGGAGATCTTGAGGGTGATCTTGAATACCTTCTACTTCATGGAGTTTTAGGAGGAGTGGGTGGAGAAGAGTTGTTTCAACCACTAGCACGCATGTTGTTGTATTGTTCATTGAGTTGCTGGGCAAAAAGCCTATCTCTTTCTTCTTGTGTGGCTCTCCTCTCTATGTCCAATAAGGCTTGTTGCTCCACCTCTAGGAGTCTAAACTTTTCTTCCTTTGTAGATTGTTCTTCTAGAAAAGATTTCTTTTCATTGTCAATCCTTTTAAGCCTTTCACTAGTATTTCTAGAGGTTTTTTGAAGAGGTGAATTCAGTCTAGAATGCTTGAACAAGTCATTAGTAAATGCTTCATTGATATGAGCATCATGAGATTCATTGTTTTGGTCTTCATGTTGTGACTGTTCATCTTGGTGAGATCATCTATGATGCATGTCAGCTCTTTGATATGCATCTAGATATCTAGTATTGATGGGAGGTGATTCTGGTTGATTGTCATCACCAAATAGCATGTTGTCCCTATGTCTTTGAAATATGTCATCAAGGTTTTGATCCATGGATTCCCTCTCTCTCTGAGTCATGGTATAACTCATGTCCATATTTGAATAAGAAGGTGGTAAGGAAGTACTCAACTCACTAAGACTGCTCTTAGATTCAAACCAAACTTCTGTAGTATTCCTTGGAGACTGATCAAAGACGGGTTCCTTTCACTTTCACTTTTGGCAAGTTTGGACTAGGGGTAATTGTTCAAAAACTACCTGAGGTCATTTTCCTTGGTTCACTTGATACCTTGTCATAACTGACATGAAAGAAAGAATCCCAGGTGATAAAATGACCCTAAGAAACATTGGTATCAAACTAGGATAGCGAAGTGTTCAATTGTCCAAAAAAAGAGATGGCCAGATAGAAAGCTGACAAGAGGTATAAATCAACACTGCCACATAGGTGTATAATAAAAGGATAATTATCCTAACACATATGGATTAGGAGGATGATTTACCCAAAATATATTTTGATTGAAATTGAATTTATATGGAAGTGAATTTGGACAAAAGACTACTAACACTCTCCAAGTGTGCTATCAAAGAGTCTAAAGGTAAATCTTCTCAATAAGGATTATTCCTAACTTATCAATAACAAACAAGATCACTTGTGAAACCAAAAATCACTAACTCAAGATGTCTAGATACAAGAACCCAAGGTACAAATAGGCTTCCAATGGTAGAGTAAGTAACCTACCAAAATTTGGTCGACCAAGAAAAAACTGAAAGTGACATAAATCAATAGGACAACAAAAAGACTCTGTGTGACAGTTCACAAAATACTAGGACGATAAAATCTGGCCAAGCAATAATTTGCACAGAGGTTATGCGACAGTTTCCAGGTAGCCTGTGCGATAAAATCTAGGTAAGTCATGCGATGGTTGTGCAGCAATGAAGTATCACATGATAAAACATAGAATAATGTGCAATGATTTTTCAGCATTGTATGACTCTTGACCAATGAGTGCTTAAATTTTAGTTTTTGAGGGTAATTTGGTCAAAGTTGCAATCTGATGGTTAGATTTTTCAATTTCAAACATAGTAGCAGTAATCAGACAAGTTTGCAAATAGTAGGTGATCAAACATGTCATAAAACACTTGCATAAGGGCAAAAAAAACCTTGCCAAAACAAACAATTGTGATATCAAAGCAAAAAGATCCTATGAATACTACCGTGATGTTTGGTGTTTGAGAATGTTTACACAGGTAGATCACATTGAGAACACTTCAAGAACTTGCTAGCCTAAAAGGACAAAGGCTCAATACTTAACAACCTGGCCCACACTTGATGTCCCATTGCCTCACACAAAGTGGTCACCTACAATAGATATTGGCTTTTTCGTGGAAGTGCCAATGACACAACCAAAGGAACACAGATGGTGAGTAATCTTGGGGTGATCTGGGTTAGTCCACTAGAATTAATCCTTGCACCAAGAAGCTAAGCGGCAAAATAGGGTGGCTTCTATCTATGGTTCTTAGTAAGGGCTTCCATTTGTAATACCCCTCTTGCTCCCTAAAGGGACTCCTTACCTTGTGGCAAGTAACAGACCTCGCGGCCACAAGAGTACCTTAAGCATTCTTGCCTAGCATTTTCCTCATGGTCACAATCTCACAAGTACTCACACTAAAAAAAGACAAGTACTATGTCTACCAAGGTTTTGTGTCTTTGATAGCCTTGAATTTATAGTGGGTCGGAATAGCCGGCTATAAGCTTGTCCCCACTTGGGTCGTTCTTCTTGATTTCTCAAGAGCAGGCCCACTAAAGGATTCTAAAACTAAACAAAGAGTGGATCAACTTTTGAGCGTCAAGATTTCTGGTTCACCTCAAGGGTGAAGAGCATACTCTCATAGCTCAAAAATTTCTCCCAAACACACCAAGCAAAGGTTCAATTACCCTCTTGCTTTCAAAATCCAAAGATGGGTCAAGATTTCTGGTTCACCACAAGGGTGAAGAGCATACTCTCCTACCACCAAAAGATTCTTACAACAAGATATTAAGTTCCTATGAAAAGAAACAACTAGTATATGCCACACTCAAAATGAAAGCAATAAGAAAACACTTGATTGGTTTTTATGCGTTGGGCAGCCCTGCAAAAACAATTAGTAACCCTTGTGCATTTGGAGCTTTGGCATGCATTCTTTTAAGAAAATATTTCAAGAAATGAAGGCACCTACAAGCACAACTTGTTAGCCCCACAAAGGTTAGCACAATAAAATCAAGAATAATCTGCAAATAAACCTCTGTCCTACCACAACAAATCAGAAATTCAAAGCAAATAAATCAAATCTTGTAAAGAAATGACCAAAATTACTCACTGCTAGGCCTGTAAAACAGTTCTGTCATAGAAAGAATCGTATGATACTTCTCAGTATACTGGTGTGATACTTTCTCTCTATGCGATACTTCGCTCTACCTACATGCGACAAAGTAGAAAACACCAGTGTGACAGAATCTTGCAAGGACGTACGATACTTTTACTGGAAAAGTATCAAACAGATATACAAAAAACTAATGTATGATACTAGAAGACTATCGTACGATATTTTGTCAAAAAGTATGGAAAAATAGCTGAAACAACAAGCAAAATATGATGAAAAATTGACAGAAATGCATGAAAAGAAGAACAAAACAAGAGTTTTCTGCCCCATGGTGGGCGCCAAAAATGTACACACTCAAATGGTGCACTTCTCTAAGTCATTACTTCTAAGAGAATCCATGAATGGGAAACCTTGAGAAAGCAACCTAGAGCTCCCTAGGTATTGATGAAGGGCGCTTCCCTTAATACCACAAGCACATAATAGAAATAGAGAAACAACAACAATAATACGCAAGAACAGAAAATTGGCTTCTTATTATCTCCACAAATGTGGAATTACAAACTTTCAGAATTACAATATGCAAAGCCACATGGGCATTCCTTTACAATATTCTGTAGGACAAAGCCTCGAATCAATACCCAAATCTACTACCCAGAACTGCCCTAGACAACACTACGGGCCTTCTTTATATAGGCAATTTCCACCGCCTGAGAAGGTTCTAGAAATTTAGCCCTTAAGGCCGACCAAACTTAGAATTATTTTATTTTACAATTTATTACATCAAAGTCGGCTCAAAATGAGTTTTGAAACCCAAACAGAAATTTTGAAGAAAATTATTTTCCACCATTTCAGGTGACAAAACTTCTGAAGACCATAAGTCATCGCCCGTTGACCTGATTGGCTATTATAACCCTATTCTGGAAATGCCACAAAGTGCTCTACAGGCTTGACCCACGCAAAGCACCTGTCACCCAAATTTTCAACCTCATCTGAGGCCTCTAAAGCCTTCAAAATTGAGTTTGAAGTTTCTCTACCCTACTGCCAATACCGAAAATCTTCAATATCTTCAAAACTACACCTGATCTAGCCATGAAACTTTGATGGCAGGTTGATATGACTGAGATGAACCTCCATATGTAAAATTAGACATTCCAAGATCGTAAGACCAACTTACTAAAAATAGCAAGTTTCCATAAATAGTAACTCTGTACAAGATAACCCTTATTGAATACAAAAATAGAAATATTTTTGGGTTATGCAAGATTGCTCTTACACCCAGGATGCTCCTGCATCAAACACCCGGGGTAATTTGAGAAGTGACCCTATCATGACTTAGGTGTGCAAAGGAAAACCAAGATGGTTAACCTCCTCCTTTGTTAGCCATGATGAATCTTCAACAGGTCATCCTTTCCATTTGACCAAATACTCTTCATATGTCTTGTTCCTTGTGCTTCTTTCAACACGACTGTCCAGTATGTCTTCAATCTCCTTGATATCTAAACTGGTTACTGGAATACTCCACTGTGCTACTGCAACCTCATCTTCAACACCTCCTTCATGATACTCTATCAAATCTGAAATGTTAAACATTGGTGAAATATTCAGCTCAGTAGGCAATCCTACCTCATATGCATTTCCTGAATCATGCTTCTTCAGTATCTTACATGGTCCAAACTTCTTCATTTTCAGCTTGTTATATGTACCAACTGGAAACCACTCCTACCGCAAATGAACCATGACTTTATCCCCAACCTGAAATTCCTTATGCCTCCTTTTCTCATCTGCCTTAGTCTTATACTACACATTCATCTTGGTAATATGCTTCCTCACCTCCTCATGGATGTTCTTCAAATGTTCTACAAAATTCTTAGCTTCAGCACTACTTATTTCTCCTTTATCTATCTTTCTCAACTCAAATGCATTTCTTGGACTACTTTCATATACAATTTGGAATGGTGATTTACCAGTGCTCCTGTTGATAGAATTATTGTATGCAAATTATGCCTGTGGTAAAATCAAATCCCATCTTGTTGGCTTATCTCCAACCAAACATCTCAGCAAATTTTCCAAACTTCTATTCACCACCTCTGTCTGTCCATCAGTCTATGGATGATGTGATGAACTGAACTTCAAATCTGTCTTCAACTTCTTCCACAATGTACGCCAGAAATATCCAACAAACTTAGTGTCTCTATCTGAAACTATGGTCTTTGGCAAACCATGTAGTCTCACCACTTCTCTGAAAAACAATTCTGCTACATGAACAACATCATTAGTCTTCTTGTAGGGAATGAAATGTGCCATCTTCAAAAATCTGTCAACTACTACAAAAATTGAATCATGTCCCCACTGTGTCCTCGGTAAACCAAGAACAAAGTCCATACTAATATCCTCCCAAGGCTTCTCTGGTATAAGTAATGGCTGATACAACCCTCTATTTTGCTTCACTCCTTTCACCATCTGACATATTCTACAACTCTGTACAAACTTCTTCACATCTTGCTGCAATTGTGGCCAATAATAATTCTCACCAACCAAAGCAAGGGTTTTATCATGACCAAAATGTCTAGCCAATCCTCCACTATGCTTCTCCTTGATGAGATTCTCCCTCATAGAACTTCATGGAATGCACAACTGACTCCCTTTGAATAGCATATCATCTTGGATGATAAAATCCAGCCATTTCATCATGTCTACAGTAACAGGTTATGTACAAGCTTTCCAAGCTTCACCAAAATTGGGATCCTCTGGATACAAATTCTTGAGTTCTTTGAACCCAACCACCTCAATCTACATCTCTGTCAGCAATAGTTGCCTTCTGCTAAGAGCATCTGCAACCCTGTTAGACTTTCCACTTCTATGTTTCAAAACAAATGTATAACTCTGCAAAAACTCAACCCATTTCAAATGCCTCTGATTCAACTTTCCTTGACTATTCAAATATTGCAAAGCTTGATGATCAGTATACAAGACAAACTCTTTAGAAAGTAGATAATGTCTCCACTTCCTCAATGCCTGAACTATAGCATAAAATTTCTGATCATAAACAGAATACTTCCTCTTGGCATCATTTAACTTCTCACTGAAATAAGCAATAGGTTTACCTTCTTGGCTCATAACAGCTCCTATTGCAGTACCACTAGCATCACAATCTACTTGAAACACCTTATTAAAATCTGGAAGTGCTAAAATAAGTTGTTTCGTAACTTTTTGTTTCAACAATTGAAAACTCTTTTCTGCCCCATTAGTCCACTTAAACTCTTTTCTATCCCCTCTCATTGTTTCAGTCAAGGATCCACAAATACTGCTAAAATTTCTGATAAACTTTCTGTAAAAGCTAGCCAAACCATGAAAAGATCTTACCTCAGTAGCACTCCTTGGATTAGGCCATTCAAGGATAGCCTGTACCTTCTTTGGGTCCATTTTTAGACCTTCTGCTGAAACTACAAATCCCAAATACACTAACTCTTTCTTCACAAAACTACACTTCTTCAAATTAATCAAAAATTTCTCATCTCTCAACTTCTCAAACACCATATGAATATGCATCATATGTTCCTCCAATGTCTTGCTAAAAATCAAAATATCATCTAGGTAAACAATGACAAATTTACCCAGAAATTCTTTCAGAACCTCGTTCATGAGCCGCATGAAAGTGCTCAGTGCATTGGTTAGCCCAAAAGGAATGACTAACTACTCATACAGTCCTTCCTTTGTCTTGAAGGTAGTCTTCCATTCATCTCCTTCTCTGATCCGAATCTGGTGATATCCACTCTTCAGATCTATCTTTGAGAAATACACAGCCCCACTGAAACAATCCATAATATCATCCATTCGTGGCAATGGAAACTTATACTTTATTGTGATATTATTTATTCCTCTGAAATCTGTACACATCCTCCACTCTCCATTCTTCTTTGGTACTAATACCACTGGTACAGCACAGGAACTCAAACTCTCTCAAATCAATCCTTTTTGCAACAACTCATGTACTTGTCTATTCAATTCTTCATGTTTTGCTGGTGTCATTCTGTGTGCTGCCTTGTTTGGCAAACTAGCTTCTGGAATCAAATCCATCTGATCACTGATCTTCCTTATCGGTGGTAATCCATCAGGTACATTATCAGATACAATATCTCAAAACTCATTCAACAAATTTGCAACCTCTACAAGTACATCCTCTACTTCTTCTATACTAGCTTTTGGAATTAAAGCAAAACACACATGCTCATGCCTCATACCATCTAGAAATTTTCTTCCATCAACAAATGTTATTCTTGCATTACCACATACCTTTTATTCAGTCTCTTTCAATGGCTTTAGCTTATGTCGCACTCCATCCTTTGTCAGGGAATAGGTATTTGCATGACCATCGTATACAGCACATCTGTCAAATTGCCATGGTCTACCCAAAAACATATGACATGCATCCATAGAGATGATATCACATAGTACCTCATCTTGGTACCTGCCGATCTTGAACTTTACTAGGCACTGTTCACTGACCATGACCTTGTGGTCATCTTGCACCCAGGCAATCCGATAAGGATGTGGGTGTTTCTATCTCTTGAGCTTCAACTTGGTCACCATCTCTTCTGACACCAAATTGTTAGTGCTTCCACTATCGATAATCACATCATAGCATTTACCCTCACACTTGCATCTAGTGCGAAACAGGCTCCTCCTTTGTTTAGGTTCATTCTCACCACTCAGCAGGACTCTTCTGTTAATTAGCATTTCTCCTCTTTCAGCATCTTCATCTACATGTGCAACTCTGGCTTGGCCTTCATTTCTCCTGTCTGTTCTACCTTGGCACTAAGGACATTCAAATGCCCTATGACCTTCTTCTCCATAGTGAAAACATGTTCCAGGGAAGCCTCCTCTTCTAGATCCTTGTCCTCTACCTCTTCCTCTCTGATCTCTATTATTTTGATCTTCGAAATGATTGGAATTATTTCCTCTCTGATTCTGGTTGCTACTGGCCTCATCCTTCTTTTTTGGATCTTCATTTTGGCCACCATATGACCGTCCACTAGATCTTCCACCACAACCTCTTCCATTTTGTCTGCTCTCAAACTTCTTGTTCAGATTTTCCTCTACTTTTAGGGTAAATTGGTATGCCTCCTCAATACTGTTCATTCGAACCAGATTCAACTCCTCCTAAATGCTTGGCCTTAACCCATTAAGGTATCGGGCAACTTTCTCCTTATCAGCTTCTGCATGGCCTGTTCTGATGAGAAGTCGGTAGAACTCATCTGTATACTCCTGAATAGATCTTCCTGCTTGCTTCAAACTTTGCATTTTCTTTAGTAGGTCAAGCTCATAATCAACAGGAATAAACTGTCACTTTAATTTATCCACCATCTGATCCCATCTTGTGATTTTATCTTTCCCTCTTCTATTTCACTCCAATTGAATTTCTTGCCACCAGATCTTCGCATGACCTTTCAGTTTGACCTTCACAAATTTGACCCTATCAAGATCCTCAACATCTTCACACTCAAAATATTCCTCACATTCATTGATCCAGTCGATCAATTCCTCTAGGTTAAGATTTCTAGAAAATGTAGGAACCTCAATCTTAGGTCTTTTCCCAATCTTGGAAATCGCCCGAAAAAGTCTTTCTTCCTCCTGATTCACAACTTCAGCTTCTCCTTCTTGATATTCTTCTTCGGCTTCATCCTCTCTTTCATCTCTGAAATTAAGATTCATTCCTCTGTGAATCTCTTCTTGCAATGCTCGCACTTGTTTCTGCAGCTCTCTAACCTCAGGTGTCACAGCACCAGCTCTTCTGCCACGTTCTCTTCGTGGAGGCATTTTTGTGATGCACACTGAAACCCTAACCATGGTCTTGGTGCAAACTGCCTCACAGTCAGTGGTCTGTTTACACACTCAAGAACTCCTGCTCTGATACCACTTGATGAAGGGTGCTCCCCTTAATACCACAAGCACATAACAGAAATAGAGAAACAACAACAATAATACGCAAGAATAGAAAATTGGCTTCTTATTATCTCCACAAATGTGGAATTACAAACTTTCAGAATTACAATATGCAAAGCCACATGGGCATTCCCTTACAATATTCTGTAAGACAAAGCCTCGAGTCAATACCTAGATCTACTACCCAGAACTGCCCTAGACAACACTACGGGCCTTCTTTATATAGGCAATTTCCACCGCTTGAGAAGGTTCTAGAAATTTAGCCCTTAGGGCTGACCAAACTTAGAATTATTTTATTTTACAATTTATTACATCAAAGTCAGCTCAAAATGAGTTTTGAAACCCAAACAAAAATTTTGAAGAAAATTATTTTCCACCATTTCAGGTGACCCAACTTTCGAAGACCATAAGTCATCGCCCGTTGACCCGATTGGCTATTATAACCCCATTCTAGAAATGCCACAAAGTGCTCTAAAAGCTTGACTTATGCAAAGCACCTGTCACCCAAATTTTCAACCTCATCCGGGGCCTCTAAAGCCTTCAAAAATGAGTTTGAAGTTTTTGTACCCTACTGCCAATACCGAAAATCTTCAATATCTTCAAAACTACACCTGATCTAGCCATGAAACTTTGCTGGCAGGTTGATATGACTGAGATGAACATCCATATGTAAAATTAGACATTCCAAGATCATAAGACCAACTTACTAAAAATAGCAAGTTTCCATAAATAGCAACTCTGCACAAGATAGCCCTTATTGAATACAAAAATAGAAATATTTTTGGGTGATGCAAGATTGCTCTTACACCTAGGATGCTCCTGCATCAGGTATGGAGTCACAAGGATGTGTATAGCACTCTTAGGTAGTGCTATTAAAGCATGAAACCTTGCTAGTAAACCACACAATGAGAGATTCAAAGAGATAGGGGAAATAATGCCAATATCTTCAAGAATCAACAATGGAAATGCAATGCAACTATGCTAAGAATGAAGATGCAAGTAAGCTATGGAAATGAAAGGATTACAAGCCTTACTAATTAAGCTATGTGAGCTAAACTAGAACTTGAAAAGAAATCTAAAATAAGAAAGCTTAAACATGAAGCTATGATGCAAGAATGAAAGCTAGAATGCAAGAATATCTCCAAAGCTCCAAAGTCGCCAAGAAATCTTGTAGCATAAGATTAGCATTCAAAAGTTGGGATCTAGAATGAGAAAAGAGCTCTCCTTTTAAAGGAATTAAAAAGGAATGGACCATGGAAATTAAGAGGAAAAAGATTTTATCAAGGGTGGAGCATCAAAGAGGAGCAATCCATGTGCACAAATCTCCTCCAATGAGAAAATAAGAGTTGACTTTTGAGCCTCATATGAGACAAAAAGACATTTTCTTCTTTTTATAAAATAAGAATAATGATTTATTTGTGCAACTTAGGATAAGAGGAAAAGTGGGGACTTTTTATTTAATAAAAGGGGAGGGAATTCCTTTTAATTAAATAAAGACTTAGGATAAAATGGTTAACCCATAGAATAAAATTGAATAAATGATAGAACTAGGATTTGATAAAAAAAAATTGATATTAAATTGAAAATGTTGATTCAAAAAATTGATAAATTGTTGAATGGGGGCCCAAAGTCTAGGTGACCATTTTAGGGTGCATACACATTATAGAAGAGATAACTACCTACAACTAAGGCATTTTTTATGAGTTCATTGTTTGAGCACCTCATGTCCTGATTTGATTGGCTGGTGCTCAAACAGTGAGCTCATAAATAATGCATGATGCCCTGGCTTGTAGCCCGCAAGCCATCAAGATATTTCCTCATGAAATGATCATAAATGGGGAGTACCACATAGTGAATATCGAAACAACAAAACAAATAAAGAGAGATCAAACACTTCACACAATATATGTTGTTTTATAAGATTTTATTAAGACTAAATATATTATTTTATGAGCTCATTGTTTGAGTACCTCATGTCCCTATTTGATTGATCGGTGCTCTGTTTGTTATATTGATGTTATTAGATCAAATGGGGACATATAATTTGATATCAACCTATCATATATCCATTCCAAATGATATAACTCCATTTGAATGAACATACATGCCAACCATTTGACAAAATGTCCCAATGAAATCTAGAGCAATACATTAATTTTATAGCGAATTCAAGATTTATAATGCCCCTTGATTTATAGTGAATTATATTAGGAATGAATACTAAAGTGTTTGGCACCCATTCTATAGCAGTTTTTGTTGCATCCATGACTATGATTGTCATTGATGTCAACACAGTGTTTTATTGAAGACTTGTAGAGAAGCAGACAAAGTTTGGATTAGGGCACGTGGGTTATTGCAGTTGAAGCTATGTGACATTGAGGTTATACTCTTTGATATGTCATATGTCTATGGTTAAGAGTGCAAATAGTAATTCTTTGATTCATGAAAGTTATGAGCATATTGGTGGAAGCAGTATTCAGGCAATGTTCCTGAGTAGCAATTTTTGAAAATCAGATGATATCTCCTAATCGGGATGGAATCTAGCTTTGTGTAGTTAAAGGGAAGTTAGAGACACATTGATAGTGATGTGGATGACATTGCAAACTTCCAAGTCACACGAGTGAAGATTTATTGTATTTGGAAGCTGACCGTTTTATGTAATTTTGGTGTAGCATGTGGAAACTTTTATTTTGTAATTGTGTGCCGACTCATTTGTAATTATTTGAGTGTGGTATAAAAGAAAGAATGTTTTTCCTTGTTTGTAGAAGAGGATAGTAGTGTATGAATATGAAGTGAAGAAAAGAGCTAAATGTGAGAGTGAATTGTGAAGGAAGACATGCGAAGTACAAAGATCTGAAATTGAGATCTGATGTAGTAGTGAGTGCAGTTTGGCATAGTCAGAGAAGAGGTAACATATTATTCTATTGAATAATGAAAAGATTATTTGGACAGTGAGTTCAATGATCTTACCCTGAAGCTATTTGGGTAGTGGTTCCTTCTATCTTCCATAACTCTTAATAGGGTTAGAATCTTTTAACAGGGATTCAAAATCTCCAAACAGGGATTTATATGTACTGAATTTATTTCATAAGACTCCTAACAGAGTCCATCCTTTCACAAGGAATATTCATATTAGTGCATCTTTTTTGGGCATCATTCCCACCGGGGTTTACTCTTTGATCAAGAGGTTCCCTAGTCAACATATCTTGTGTTATTATGTAATTGTGTATGAATATCTTTCTATGGTTGGTAATTATATTACTTATATGGTTTAATGCTACTGAAGATGATAAAAGAGTTATAATTATCTAATAACTGATTCACCCCCCCCCCCCTCTCAGTTATCTTAGTGGACTTTACTTTCTAACAAATTAATTTTATAGTGAACTCATGATTTATAACTCAGTTGTAGGAGCTCAATGTGTTTGAACATAAGAATACCCCTTACTTGGTTTCCTACAAAGCCTTTGGCAAAATCTGTCAAAAAATGAGAAGCTATGAGAAGGTGATGTGAAGCTAATGAAAGGAGGCATCTCAAATTTTTTTTGCAGATATACACATTATGGATCATGTGAGATAATACAAGGGTATTCAATCAAAGTAGGGAGACAATTGCTAGATTGTTGTCTAACTTTCAAAGAGAAGGAGATGAAAAATGTCATTGTCCACACAAGAGTTGTAACGACTTAAAGACAAGAAGAATCAAAATCAAAACAACAAAGAGACATTGTAGGGAGAATGGTCACATTGAAGGGGGCTTTGATTATAATCCAGTGCTAAGTTGTTTGTTATATTGTTTTCACAATTAATATCCATATGAACCATGGAAGGAGGTTTGATTATCACATTGAAGGGGGGTTTGATTATCATCATTTTTATATAGGCCAATCTCCCCAATGTGAATATAGAGGAACATGAAGGTGTGAGTATTGAAGTTGAAGATCATGATCCCATGGAAGATGATGATCATGTGCCAGAAAATATATTTGAAGATGATGGTATGAATGCATTGATCATTGACACATTTGGTACTGGTGGTGGTGGTGGTGGTGGTAGTGGTGCTGATGATGATGATTATGATGAGGATGACATTGACAATGTCCATGATATACCTCTACTTGAGAAGATGGACATGACCCTTTACGGAGGCTCCCAATCTACTCTTCTCTCTGTTGTATTGTTGTTTATGAATTTGAAGGTTATGAATGGTTTATCCAACATAGAAATGTCACGTATGCTAAGGTTTGTCATATATGTCATTATAGTCTATAAAAGGTGAAACATGTACCATTAAGATTGTTTATAGTAATGACTTATATTATTTGTTGCAGATTGATAGGTGACTTTCTATTACCACCATCAAATGTTCTCCCTTGCTTGTACCGAGAATTATGTGCCACTATGAAACATATTGGAATGGAGTATCAAACAATGGATGCTTATCCCGAAGATCATATTAATTATTATACAGAACACAAAAATGCAACAGAATGTCTTGAATGACATACGAGAAGATATCAAGATGATCAAGTGACAAAAAAGGTGCCTCACAAGGTTCTTCATCACATTCCCATTATTCCACATCTAAAACAATTATTCAGGTGCAATATCTTAGCACAATTTATGGATTACCATGCATGCGACAAGAGTCTAGATGACATTATTCAAATACCTATGGATGGTTCATCATTTATGGACATAGAGGAAAAGTGGCCACACTTTAAAGAGGATCCTCAAAATCTCAGGCTTTCTCTGGCAGCAGACGGTGTCAATCTGCATGGAAAGATGAAATCTATTTGCTCGGTGTGGCCTATTTTTGTTATAAACAATAATCTTGATTCTTCCTCCATGGATGACAATAAAGAGGGAGCACATTATGTTGGCAATGATTTTTATAGTTATCTTATTATTTTATATTTATCTACATGTAATTATAAGTCTTGGAGTGAAATGGCCATAATAATTATCTGATGTTTTTGTTAATTACTCTAGGTAAGTACCAAGTGAAAGATATGAATGTATATATTACGCCTCTTATCGACGAGTTGTTGGTGTTATGGAATGGTTTCACTATGTATGACATCTCTCAACCAATTGGACAAGGACAATTTCAATTCCATGCAATGTTTGTGTGGATAATTCATGATGCTCTAGGGTTGACACAAATCTGTGGTATGTTGTGGTGAATTTCAGTTGTACACGATAATTCAAATTCTAAAAACATACATATTTAATTCAATTTTATTTTTATCTTGTAGGTCATCAAACAAAGAGAAAATTTTCATGTCCAATGTGTGGTCCAAAGATGAAATTCCATCATTCCAAAAGTTTAAGAAAACATGTGTTTGATGAGTATAGGCAGTTCCTCCCCATAAATGATAAGTATCGAAGTGCAGAAAGACATATTTTCAACGGGAAAGAAGAGACTACATCAAAGCCCCAAAGAATGACACCTCACCTATGGTAGTTGGAATATAATATAATTCGAGGTAATATCGTTCCACGTAATGGTTGATGTTTGAAAATTATATATTTTGATTGTGTTTTGTTGGCTAATTATGTAGTTGATGATCTTGAAGGTCATGAAGGCATCACCAACTAGCTTCCAAAGGGACTAAAATGTTATCTTAGAGAATTTAGTAGGTTTTCCTACTATGAGCATCTACAAATTGTGCATTTATTTGATACTATGATATTGGAAAGAATGTAACAGAGACACTATGAAAAATATTGGATAGAAGGCGTGACAAAGAAAAACTTGCAAAATTTGTAGTGACATTCATGATTCCAATCATGCAATGAAAAATATCATTGAATCAAATAGCAATGGAGACCAGATTAATGCAAGTGCTCTTCCTTGGTTATTAACAGAGCAACAAAGTAATGCCATAAAAGAAGTGATCCAAAAAAATTGATTTCCTATAGGATTTGCTACGGATATAAGCAATATCATATCAAAGAAAAATGAGTTTGGGTCAGGGATGAAAATGCATGATTGACATACCTTCATCAAGAAAAGTCACAGTCTTTTGTATTTACAATATATTTGTGTAATTGCATTCAATTTTCATTGCATGAAATGATCAGTTGACAATTGTTGCAGTATTTGCTACCCCTATCTCTCCCAGAGAACTTCAACAATAATGTCAAACAAGTGATATATGATCTTGGAAAATACATGAGATAAGCAGTGATATTTGTTCAATATATCAAACAATAATATCAAACAAGTAAAATATTGTAAAGTATTGTATTTATATATTTATGTCTTGAATCCCTTGTAGGTGGTTGGCATCTAAAGAAATCCATAAAGAAGATATAAAATATTGGAAGAAAATAATTTGTCGATTAATGTGTGAAATGAAAAAGTGTTTACCTCCATCTTTTTTCAATGCATAAGAACACTACCTCATACACCAAGTTGAGGAGATTTAATTGTGTGGACCTATACATGCTAGGTCAATGTGGATGGTTGAGAGACACTTGTAATTTTTGAAGGGTTTGGTACAACAAAGAGCACGTCCTGAGGGCTCTATGGTTGAGGGATATATGGTATACCAGATGATGGTGTACATTACTCAATATCTTCCTAATCTTGCAGCAAAGACCCATATAGATTGCAGTTGCGATCTCGACTCAATTAAAAAATTTGAAGGAGAGCACTTGGTGGGTAACAGTAGATTCAGGAAACTAAAAGGTAATAAATTATGAGATGTTATTGTAGTTAATTAATTCTTAATCTTTAAAATAAATCTGTTGTAAGTCATCTATTTACTTTGTACAACTACTAAAGAGTGGGATGCAATACATTTGTTTATTGCAAACAATCAAGATTGGATGACGACATGGATTGAATGATGTCAGGATGATGGTCATAGATTAACATGGGAATCCATGTCGTCATTAGTTATACAAGCTCATCGTAATGGAGATCCCAATGTTACACAAAAGGAAATAGATTTAGCATATGGTTTAAGAGATCACCAAGTACTTATAAATTTGTTTATTAATTAAACATATTTTTTTTAACTCATGATGCAATAATTTATACATGTTTGACATTATTGAAGGTGAAACACCACTATAATACCCCAAAAATGGGCTATAGGTCCATTAACCTCGTACATCTCCAAATACAAATGAAATCGACATCAATGTCCTAACCTAAGGCACATCTGCACATTATCGAATCTTAATTGATTATCTTAATTATGCATCGGGGAATATTCCTACTTTATCTTAATTATCTTAATTTAAGGATTATTTAGCGATAAATCCTATTTATCCTAAAGTTTAATTAATTGAATATTCTAAATATTTAATTAATTAGATTTAATACTGCCATTTAATTATTTAATTGAATTAAATTAAATTAAATTATTCCTAAATTGTATTGTTTTATTTTGACAATAAATCTAAAATCTCATGATTAATTGATTAAATTCTTATTTAATAATTAATGTCAATTGTCAATTTTTAATAATATAGTTTTTGAATAAAGTTTGATTTAATAATTGATTAACCCATAAATCAATTGTTTTAATTCAAAAATCAATTAAGTTGAGAATAAATCAGTTTATTTATTAAATTAATTTATAATTAAATCATGCACAATCATAAAAGCAGTCAACTAGAAATTAACAATCAATTTTAAAATTGAAACTCAACATCTAATGATGAGTTGAAATTTGATCTAAACTCTATTTTGAGTTAAAAACTGCTTTTGCATGATTTTTGTGAGTTAATTATCTTTGATTTCTTGATAACTCAAAAATCAACTTGAGTTTATCAAGAGTGATTTATGGCTTTTCTCCTGCATCCTCTAAGCCCTAGATTTCTATAAAATCAAGGCTCAGCTCTTCATAATTATCAACACTCAAATTTGCACAATTATTCTGGCGAATTGGCGATTGAAGGATTAAGCACTTGCAACAAGCGATTTGTGAGATCTTTCATAGTTGATCATAGCTTTTGCATAGTTTTCATATTCATTCATATCATTCTTAGATTAAATCTATATTCAATTTCATTCATATAGCTTAGATTCATACAGTTTCTCATATTATTGCACAGAAAATACAAAAATATAGATTAATTTGCATTCATATAATCTTTCATATTTTGCATTCAAATCCTTCATTTAGGTGTTGCATTGTCACTGATCTCGATTCTAATCTGAGAACATCATACTCGGACCTACTAGAAGATAGTAAATTGTCTGGTTAGCTTAGTTTTAATTATTTGTCAGATTTAGATTTTAGCTAACCTCTAATGTTTTACTGAAGTGTTGTGTCTACAGCTAGGTACAAAATTCACACACACATTTTTGGCGCCCACCATGGGGCCCTGAAATGGGTTTCCATTTATTCTAATTCACTTCTATCTATTTTTCTATCATTTTCTGGTCCATTCTATGATTTCATTCTTTGTTCATACATTTTTCGTATGAATTTTGTCAGAAAGCCATACCAAGAATACCCCATTGTCGTACGATAGTTGATGCTATCAAGGCTCATATTAGAAGCTATACATTTTCATTTGGGAGCTTGATTATTGTTTGGTGAGACACCCAGTGTCGTATGAGTTTTCTGACTGTCATCTGGAAGGTAACCCACTATCGTACGAGTTTTGACTACAGAATTCAATTGTCATTTCAGAATTTTTGGCAGTTCTTCAGATTTGATTTTCAGATTTGGACTAACAGCTAACCCTAAAAATTGAAACCTTCTATTTTTTACTGATATTTGCTGAATCTGATTGGAAAAAGCACAACTAAATTGCTAAAACAGGTAAAATCTACTAAGCACATTGTGAGGAATTTAGGTATTCTACTATGATCTGATAACACTTTGATTTGGGCATAAAATGAACTCTCACGTGTGCTTGTGTGACTTTTCTTGCTTTCGTATCACAGACTTCATTTTGGGCTATAAAACAAACATAGATTTACTTTCTGCATATCTATTACACATAGTAAATAGGCCCTATGAGCACTATTTGTGGATGATCTTGAGAGAGTGGGCTTATTTCACTTGTTCACGCATGCAAAGCTCTTTTTGACGAAGGATCCCCTTGTAGGTAGGGAGGTTACTAAGAGCATCTCATGTTCTACTAGATTTGTGTGTCTTCAAATTTTGATTGATGCATTCTCTCTTCAGAGGGGTTGATAGATCATAAGCGGTTGACGTCATAGATCTTTGTGAGATAATCTTGGTCTTAGTGTGTCAGATTAATCTATCTACTTTATTTTGGTTAAAAGTGAAAAGGCTAGAGGACTATGCTCTACTCCCTTTTTCGGTAGTATCAGAAACTCAGATCCTTGAATTTGGAACCAATCTCCATGTGGTATCTTTTGTGAGTCACCTGTAGAGAGGGTTAACCATAGTGGACATTCCCTTAATTGGGTCAACCACGTGGATGGAACCTCAAGCGGTAATAGCCATTTTTTCCATGGTAGCAACAACCACTATATAAATGTCCTTGTGAAGGAAATTTTCATAGGTGTGGTCTCTTGTTGGGCTGTTAGATCTCTCTAGCAGCTCTTGATTGATTAAATTCTTAGACTATGTGAAATTCCCAGTGTACTTGGATTGGAGTTCACCCTCTTGAGATCACAAAAGTTGCAGAGTTAGACCATTACTACAAACCCTAGTGAGGCCAAATTTTTCATTTTCTAGGAATATGTGCATTATTGAAAAACTTTTTGGAACATACACAAGTAGTATTTCTAGGGATTATCACAATAAGTCCCTATTTCTTGTTCATGTGCAAGGTTGCTTTTGCCCTTGTTCATTGTTTCCAGATGATTTCCTGCTTCCCTTTCTTGTTGTTTTGCGTGCTTGATATCTACTTGGATTATTTGAAACAAACTATTACACAAATCTTCAACACCGAACATAAAACTTTGCCAAACACTTTGAAACTGAAAACCCAAAAATTGCAAAATCTAAACTAAAATTCCTCTCTGGAGTCAAAATTCATCCCACAGTATCAGATTGTCATACGAGTTTTTAGCAAAAGTCATTTCACAACCCTTGTATTGTCATACGGTACCCGGTATAGTGTCGTATGAGTGTTGTCACCAAAAATTCAAAAAAAAATTATCCCTGGCAGCAATTGTTGTACGAGTCTTGCAATTGTCATTTGATAGCATACCCAGTGTTGTACGAGCTTTCAGAAACTCATTTGGTAATTTTCAAAAAGTTGTCAGAGATTGGTTAAATTTGTCAGAAATCCAATTTTTATAGCCTATTTCCAGATTCTATCAAAATAGTCACTGTCAGGAATAGAGCAAAAACTAGAAGAAAATCCATTCATTTTCCTAAACTAGTCTCTTGAGTCTGATTTAGCCTTTTGATTTATCGATTTGAGTCTTTTTCATCTTGTGTCAAAACCTTGTCAAAATTATCTTCAAAATTCAATCTTGTTACTAAACAGCTAAGTGTTGTGAGCTCATGCCCGCCATCTGTTGGGCATCTACCCACACTACTATGGCACAATATCCTTTATTTACATCTGATAAAATCTTCAATCAATTCAATCTTGACAAGGTTACGTCATTCAATCCTCTTGAATCAGGTCATTCTTCAGTTATCTTCATCTTGCTTTCTTGCTTCACCCAAGGTTAATGGTGGAAACTAGAGCTTCCTCACACAATAAATTTGGAGAAGCACTTAACACCACACCTTTGACTATTCACAAGGGTCCCACTCTTGAACAACTCTACAATTCTGGTCTTTACGAAGATGACGGTCTTGGCAATTTTTGATTGAAAACTAGTTATATAACCCCTCCATCAACTCATGGAGGTAATCAACAAACTCCTCCTCAATCTATCCCAGGGAGTCCTAAAACTCCTAACATGTCTCACAGAGGGACACAACACGGGTCTCAAGGACCCCATTTGCAACATGGTGTGGATCAAGAACCTACACCTTCTGAAATTGTTTGATATCAAAATGATGATGGCTTCAAGAAAATGATGAGGCATTTCTTGAAAGAAGATAGAGAGGCATACTTTCTAGAGTTAGCGCATCAAGGAGCTAAACTTCCTCCAAATTTTAATGTTGAAGATATCATTACACATGAGAAATAAACTCCTATCACAACCATGATGAAATAGATGCATGCCATGCAAGTCAAGCTTAACAAACTTGAAAAAGAAAAGGAACCTAAGGAGTTCTCCATGAAGGCCCTATGCCCTTTTCCATTTGATAAAGACTTGTACATGCCACCATTCCCTAAAAGAGTGGAAATGCCTAAATATGATAAGTATGATAGAAATTTTGATCCTCAAGATCATGTCAGAGAATTCTATACTCAATCTATGGAGTTTATGCATGAACCAACCTACTTAATGTGTCTTTTCCCTCAATCTCTGGGAGGAGCAACCATTCATTAGTTCTCTAGAATGCCTCCAACTATCAAAAATTTTGAGGAGCTAATCAAACTATTCTATCAACAATACTCCTACAATATTCAACATCTAGTCACCATGATCGACATCTACAATCTGAAACAATATCCAAGTGAACCATTCCTGACATTTCTCAAGAGATGGAGGAAGAAATTTTCTCTATATGTTAGACCCATTCCAAAAACTGAGAAGCTAGAAATCTTCATCAACAATCTTGTTCCATAAGTCAACTACCCTTTACAAATGCAAAATCATACATCTTTTGATAAGATGGTAGATAATGTGATCAAAATTGAGAAAGTACTTGTGAAAAAAGGAGACATCACACTTCAAAAGGACAAGTATGAATCTGGATCTAGTTCTAAGGACAAGAACAAAAATTGGAACAAGAATAAAGGCATTGTCACAGATGGTGTTGTTGATACTATTCATGCCCCATCCAAGGCACCCGCTTTCAATCTCACTGTTGGAACCTAAGCCATCAAAGCTTCTGAAGCTAAAGCAATAGAGCCCAACAAAAAGTCATGTGATTATAAACCTTGGGCTATAGATCCTAATCACAAATTCACTCCTCTTGGAGAATCCTTGGAATTTGCCATGAAAAATCTATTGGAAAACAAAATCATCTACTTGCCTGAGATAAAAGTCTTTGATCCTAAACCAAAACTGAAATGGTGGAGAGAGAATGATTTTTGTGAATTCCATCGCAATAAGGGTCATAAGACCAATAACTATGTTCACTTGAAGCACATCATACAAGATAAAATTGATAATGGAGAAATCACGATTGATAATCATAAGAGCAATAATGATCATACAGCATTCACAAAACCATTTCCTAAACATGGTAAAGAAGATTCTTCTTCTCAGCCTAATATGGGTGCTAAAGTCAATCATGCCTACTCTGGAAATAATGTTGTTATCAATATGGTTGAACCATGTCTATCTGAGAATTGCAATGTCATCACAAGTGTAAGAAAAGATAGAGAAAATTAATCAGCTAATGCAGTTACTCGATCACAAGTTCAGGCACATCTGCAAGGACAAATGCTAGATTCATCAATTGTCCCTAAGGTGCCTTTCAATCTTTCATCTACTTCTAAACAAAAGGCTACATCTAAATCTTCAAATTCCAAAGACATGATGCCTACATAATATAGTATTTTCCAACAACTCCAGCATACAAATGCAAAAATCTTCATGTTTGAGTTGCTTCGGATATCTCCAGCTCATAGAGTCATTCTAGACAAAGCTTTTCTCAGATCCAATGTTCCTGATAACCTTGATTTAGATAGATTCTAGACTATGGCTGGTCATCTTACGTCTCCACAATATATTTCCTTTTTAGAGGAAGATGATAACTCCTTAAGTCATCTACATAACCAACCCTTGCATATTGAAGTCTTGATCCAAAACCATCATGTCAAACATGTGTTGATAGATGGGGGTGCTGGTCTAAACATTTGTTCTTTCAGCTTGATTACACAATTGGGATTTTCACAAATGGGCATTCATCCTAGAAAGAAGATAACTATCAAAGCATATGATGAGCAAGAAAGATCTTCCAAAGGAACAATTGTCTTACCTATCAGAACATGTCATGTCATCAGAGATACTATATGTCAAGTTCTTGATCTACCTTTGGCTTACAATATCTTTCTAGGTAGACCCTGGATACATGAAATGAAAGCTATTCCTTCTAGATATCATCAGTGTTTGAAATTTCCTTATAAAGGAGTAGAATTGATGATTCCAGCTGATCTATATACAACTTGCAATGCATTGAAAGAAAGTGCTCATAAACTTGTCCCTAATAATAGAGAATCTTCCACTAAGTAGCTAGATGTTGCTTCAACATTGAAAATGGAAGACATTGCTAAAGAGGTTAAGATCAAAGAAAGTGGCATGGGAGAATATACTATAGAGCTAGTCTTATCTTTGACATCTCTCCCTATCTCGCCTAACTCCTATGGGAAAACTCTGAAACAATCCAAACTAGAGTCTAAAGAACCTCTTGAGGCATATAAAGAAAATTTTGTTTCAGAACAAGCATCTAAACAAGAGTTTGAAGAGGATGAAGCTATGCTTGCATAGATATACAAAGCTGAACTTGAATCTCAAGTTGTTCAAAAATGTGATGCTAAAACACTGAAGATCCTTTCTAAGTCATATGGCCCAGGGGATAAATTGATCACAAAAATGGGATATAAAGGAAAAGAACCTCTAGGACTACAAGGTAAAGATCTTCTATCACCTCTTGACCATCGTGGCCAAGCAAACAAGAACACAATAGGTCTAGGATATCAAAAGAAGCCTTTTGTCTTAGCAAGAACTCACCACATGTCTTAGAACAGATTGAGCCATCCACAAAAAATCAATTAAAGGGAGAAACAACAAAACAATCTAATAGTGATGATTTAGACACCACTAAAGATCTCATTCCTTATGAGTGTTTGCCTAAAGAAATAAAAGACCTCCTTGAAGCTGAAGATGATCTAATAAAAATAATTAATGTAGTAGAAACACAAGAACCTACTATAGAGCAAGAGATAGTTTCACCACAAGAACCAGCTAATCTCGAAGGCAATCACATAGATAAAGAGGAAGGTGGTAGTTATTTTGAGATAGATTCCCATGAGTATGAATTCAAATCAGAATCTAAGGGTAACCCTTCTTGGGGTAATCACCCTGACTTTACTCATGTTCTTAGATTCCCTAGAGGCATAGATGAGGAATCAAATGACTATGAATGGGGAGCCATTCTAGTAGAAGATGAACTTATCACAGAGAAACATGTTGATGTTATTCACCAATATGCACCTAAACCCAATGTAAGTGTAGAGTGAAATGGTGAACTTATCAAGTCTGATCCACCGATGTCTGAAGTGGACTCCCACAATGAAATTGATCCTATTCATGAATTAAACATCTTAAGTTGTAATATCACCTTTGAACTCAAGCGTCAGGTTAGGACCAATGATGATAGATCCATATCCGTAAACACTATTTCCCAATCTTTCACCAGTTTGACTATCCAACATCCTGTACTTCTTGACCAAACCTCTATGAATCTAAGCCAAGGCATTTATACCTTTTCTAATGACTATGCCCTTGCTTGCTATCTCAATGCAGTTGAACCTATGAGGACTTCCATTAGTGGACCGAGTGTTAGCATGACGGAGTTAAACATCAAGTATCTTAGTCAAAAAAATAAGAATAAGAATAAAAAGAAAAGGAGTTCTGAGGGTGAAAACCACTTTGTGGCAGTCTCAAAACCTACAAAAGTAAAAATAAAAGATGTATCTGAAGGTGAAAACCTCTCTAAAGCACCTAAGGATGAAATATTTGATGTCCTTCCGAGTCATTTATAGGATAGATCTCTAGTTCTTATTGAGCCCACTCAATCTATCAACTTGGGAACAACAAAAGAACCACAGTTGATTCATGTAGCACAATCCTTATCAGAAGAAGAAAAGAAAAAAATTACAACATGCTTAACAGAAAAGAAGATCAACTTTGCATGGAAGTATTTAGATATGCCAGGGTTGGATCTTGATCTTATAATGCACCATCTATCTATATCTCCAAACGTCAAACCTGTTAAATAGAAATTGAGAAAGATGCATCCACATGTTGCACTCTTGGTAAAAGCTGAATTAGAGAAGCTACTAAAAGCTGGATTCATCCGTGTTATTGACTATGATGAATGGATCTCTATTATTGTACCTATATCAAAACCAAACAAATCTATAAGAGTGTGCACAAATTTTAGAGATGTAAACAAAGCATGCCCTAAGGATGATTTTCCACTACCTAACATTGATATGATAGTGGACATGACTATGGGTTTCAAGATGTATTCTTTAATGGATGGTTTTTATGGATATAATCAAATCAAAATTGCTCTAGAAGATCAAGAGAAAATTGCTTTTACATGTGCATGGGGCACCTTCTGTTGGAATGTCATGCCATTTGGGCTTAAGAATGCTGGTGCTACATATCAAAGAGCTATGACATCTATTTTTCATGACATGATGCATCGAACTATGGAGGATTATATTGATGATACTTTGGCAAAATCTATGACAAGATCTGAACATCTAAATGACTTGAGCAAGATACTAGACAAAATGGAGAAGTTTAGTCCCAGACTGAACCCTAAGAAGTGTGCTTTTGGTGTCACTTCTGGAAAGCTCTTAGGCTACATAGTTTCAAAGAAAGGAATTGAAGTTGATCCAACAAAAGTTAAAGCTAGCATAGAGATGCAACCTCCTAAGAATATTAGTCAAATGAGAACATTGCAAGGGAGAGTACAATCTATCAGACGCTTCATATCTCAGCTAGCAGACATATCACAACCTTTCACAAAGACATTACATAAAGGTGTAACCTTTGCATGGAATAAGGAATGTGAAAATAATTTTAATCATATCAAGAAATATCTATCAAATCCTCTTATCTTGATGCCTCCCAGTCAAGGGAAGCCATTGATCTTATATGTCTCCACTATAGATACATCACTGGGGGCATTGCTAGCACAACATGATGAGAACAAGAAGGAAAGAGCTATATACTATACTAGTAGAACATTGGTGGCATATGAAAAGAACTATTATATGATTGAAAAGGCTTGTCTAGCTATGATTTTTGCATCATAGAATCTAAGACATTATATGTTGTCTGATACCACGCATTTAGTAGCTAAGATTGATCCACTAAAATACCTACTAAGAAAAGCTTCCCTCATGGGTAGATTAGCCAAATGGGTCATGCTCTTAAGTGAATTTGACATTGAATATGTTGAAAGAAAAGCTATTAAAGGCCAAGTTATTGCTGATCAATTAGCAGATCCACCTTTGTTTGATGATACACCAATGCAAATGGAATTTCTAGATTCCTCTATCATGAATCTTTCTTCTAGAGAATGGCAATTGTTCTTTGATGGCTCCTATACACAGAATGGATCTGGAGTAGGCATCTTGTTTATCACTCCTCAAGGATACTCCATTCCTAAGGAATTTTGAATCAAATTTCCTTGTACAAACAAAAATGCTAAACATGACACAAGGACTGAGCTTTATATGTCAAAGGTCCCTCCAATGAAACATCAAGTAGAATCCTTTTTTGGGATCAAAACTAAAATCTAAGATCATTTATATTGTCAACTGCTTGCATAATCGACCTTCAATCATCATAAAAATCCAGAATTCAACTTAACTGATTATCTAACATCAAACTATCAAATTTCAACCTAGTCAAACTTGGTCTTCTGGACCTCTAAACAATGTAGAATGCATTCTCGAAAGTGTATAACCACTTATCAAATCAATTAACATGCTTCTAAACTATGTAACGCTAACTTTTCTTATCAGATTTCAATTTTCAACCCGAAGGGGGCATGGTATTGCACATCATTCAAAGTCTGTAACTCTAATTCTATCAATCAAATCTTTCTTCAGTAATCAAGACAAAAACCACATCTAGTTGCTAATTCATCTAAAGTCCTCGTCACTTGGCGAAAATCTACGATTCTTGGGGCATATCAGATTCATCAATCTAGTATCCTAATCTATCTTGTAAACTATATCAACTTTTCGTAACTATTGGTTCATTAGTGTTATTTTCCTTGTTTCTTCATAACTGATGGGTTCAAGATGTGATACCAATATGATTCATACAAGGACATTCAAGTCTAGAATCGTCACTCACTTCTTCACAATCATAAGGTTCAGAATCAGGCGTTTTGACACTCTTTTGTAATCACTGGTTCATTGTTGCTATAGTTAACATTATCTTTGGTCATTCAGGACCTAAATCTTTAAATCTTTCAATCGGTTTATGTCTCAAAATCGGTTAATCTTTCAAATCAAATCATTTTCATACATATATCAAACACAGACTACTGTTTGAACCACTACGCTTTGCATAGTGATTCAAAGAGGGGAAAAATGTAATACCCCAAAAATGGGGTATAGGTTCATTAACCTCCTACATCTCCAAATATGAACAAAATTGACATCAAAGTCCTAACCTAAGGCACATCTGCACATTATCGAATCCTAATTGATTATCTTAATTCTGCATTGGGGAATATTCCTAGCGATATTCCTACTTTATCCTAATTATCTTAATTTAATGATTATTTGGTGATAAATCCTATTTATCCTAAAGTTTAATTAATTGAATATTTTGAATATTTAATTAATTAGATTAATAATGTCACTTAATTATTTAATTGATTTTAATTAAATTATTCCTAAATTGTATTATTTTATTTTGACAATAAATCTAAAATCTCATGATTAATTGATTAAATTCTTATTTAATTAATTAATGTCAATTTTTAATTTTTAATAATATAGTTTTTGAATAAAGTTTGATTTAATAATTGATTAACCCATAAATCAATTGTTTTAATTCAAAAATCAGTTAAGTTAAGAATAAATCAATTTATTTATTAAATTAATTTATAATTAAATCATGCACAATCATAAAAGCAGTCAACTAGAAATTAACAATCAATTTTAAAATTGAAACTCAACATCTGATGATGAGTTGAAATTTGATCTAAACTCTATTTTGAGTTAAAAACTACTTTTGCATGGTTTTTGTGAGTTAATTATCTCTGATTTCTTGATAACTCAAAAATCAACCTAAGTTTATCAAGAGTGATTATGGCTTTTCTCTTTCATCCTCAAAGCCCTGGATTTCTATAAAATCAAGGTCCAGGTCTTCATAATTATCAACACTTGAATTTGCACAATTATTTTGGCGAATTGGCGATTGAAGGATTAAGCACTTGCGACAGGCGATTTGTGAGATCTTTCATAGTTGATCATAGCTTTTGCATAGTTTTCATATTCATTCATATCATTCTTAGATTAAATCTGCATTCAATTTCATTCATATAGCTTAGATTCATACGTTTCCTCATATTATTGCACAGAAAATACAAAAATATAGATTAATTTGCATTCATATAATCTTTCATATTTTGCATTCAAATCCTTCGTTTAGGTGTTGCATTGTCACTGATCTCAATTCCAATCTGATAACATCATACTCGCACCTACTAGAAGGTAGTAAATCACCTGGTTAGCTTAGTTTCAATTATTTTTTAGATTTTGATTTTAGGTAACCTCTAATGTTTTACTGAAGTGTTGTGTCTACAGCTAGGTACAAAATTCACACACACAACGAGAAGGTTATGTTTTGCAATGGTTATAAATTTGGCATCAAAAATTTGGATGACAAGAAGAGAACTTGTGATTCTGGGATAAGTGCAGTGTTCCAGGTGACTAATATTTCATCTAGAAATGACTTACATCCTCGAGAGTCACAAAATCGATACTATGATATTTTGGTTGATATACTTGACTATGACTTTAATTCCTTCAAATTAGTTCTCTTCATTGTGGAATGGTACAGACTATGACTTAATAAAAATGATCCTGATAGAACTATTATTGAACATGACAATGGATTTCCAATGATTAATACAAGGTTGTTTGAGCCAGTTGGAGAAGAGCCCTATGTTCTTCCAAGCCAATGTGAGTAGGTATTTTACTTAGAGGTTCCACATAAATTGGGTTGGCCATTTGTTGTTAGAGATGATCCAAGAGGAAGGCCAATAAAGTATAATGCGATGGAAGAATATATTGAGGAAGATGAAGAAGTGGAAGATGATGTAGATGATGATCACGATCGAGAGCTAGTCGAAGAAGAATATGAAGAAGAAGATGATGATGATGCTGATACTAATGAAGATGCTGCTGCTACTGATGAGGATGATGATGAGGATAATGATTACGATGATGATGATGCTGATGGTGATGATGTCATCGATGAAGACAATCTTGATGATGAGATGGATGAAGAATAATATCAATGACATGAATGAAATGTACAATTATGCTAGATGTTTGGCATGTTCTAATGATTATTTTATATGTACTACTCTTATTCACCTTGTTTTATATGTCCTACTTATATGAGAGTTGCTTCTACTAATTTTCTATTTCCTTGCACATCAATGATGTTAAATCACATGGGATTCTCTCACTAGTACATTTTGCACCATTTTTTGATGCACTATTGGTCGAAGTTTCTACCCAACTCGATTGAATGGTCAACCAACTGGTTCGTTGCTATTATGTGCATCGAAATATCAACCCACTACTAAAATCATAAAATGATCAAGTCCACTATTGGTCGAAAATGAGGGCAATCTAGGCCAAAAATAACATTGGAAAGTGTTTGTGTAGTGGTTGATCTTTCGACCAATATAAATTAATATTGGTCGAAAACTTTGGTCACTCCGACTAGGATGCCAAATTTGTGACGGTCAGATTTCAACCAAATTTGGTTGAAATATTTAGCAGCTCCGACCAGGATGCCAAACCCATGATGCCACATTTTGACACAGAATCGTCAAAATTTAGGCCAGTATTTTGACTCATTGGGGTCGAAAGTTTGACGACACGTGGAGTGTTTAAAAAAAAAATTGAAGATAAATATCCAGACTAATCACCAACAACATCCTGATTAGTGATTAGTCTAGATATTTATCTTCAGGTGTCCACACTCATTCTACTGCTTGTTTTCAGTGGGTCCCTGCTCATTCTATTTTCCAGGCTGCTTTGGGCTCTAGCAATCCATCTGCTCTGCGTGAAACTGTGGGTTTTTTCATTTTGTTTGAACTATTTGAGAGATAGGCTCTGACTGGTGATCCATGAATTGGTAGAGCTTCCTCTTAGACACCCAAAACTCTTCAAATCAATTAGTGTGAAGCCCCCAAATGGTATTCTGCTCTATGGGCCTCCTGGTTCTGGGAAAACTTTAATTGCTAGGGTAGTGGCAAATGAAATCGGTGCCTTCTTTTTCTGTATCAATGGAGCTGAGATGATGTCAAAGTTGGTTGGAGAAAGTAAAATCAATCTCCAGAAGGCTTTTGAGGAGGATGAGAAGAATGCCCCATCCATTATATTTATTGATGAGATATTACAAAGATTTGTCAGCAGGCTTGCAAGTATTCTATTAGAGAAAATATTGAGAAGGTGAGTTTCAATTGTGGCGGGTTTTGCAAACTAGATTTGGTTATGAATTTCTTAATGGTTTTTTTAAAATTGGTTTGTTAGAATTTTACATTTTTTGATTCAATTTTCCTCAACTTGTATCTTATTATTTCAATTTGTCATGTTCTATTTCCTCTGCACTTTTACAGGATAATATTAAACGTGAAAGAAAAAGAAGTGAGAACCCCAAGGCAATGGATGAGGATGATAGTGATGAGGTAGCTGAAATAAAGGCTGCTCATTTTGAGGAGTCAATGAAATATGCCCGAAGAAGTATCAAGCCTTTGCACAAACACTACAACAATCTCAAGGCTTTGGTTCTAAATTTCAATTTCCTAGTGCTTCTGCTGGTGCTTTGGATGTATTTGCTACAATAGAGAAGAAAGATGATGATGACTTATACACTTAGGAAACTTAGTACACAATTTTCATCTTAATGAAGTGACAAATGTGTCTGTTCTAGCAGGGACCTTCTGTTGACAAATAGCCAATGCTATTCAATTTGGCTCCAACTTTTGCTTGTATGAGTTTTATCTGTTCATATGTTTGAAACTTTATTTAGTTTATCAGCCCTTTAGCCGAGGACTTAGTAACTTGTAAGTCTTTAGAGAAATATTAACTATGGAAAGAAAATTTAGCTATGGAAAATTTTGCTCAAGTGGTAGATAATGCTACGAAAACCTTGCTTTTTAAAAAAAAATCCCGCTGGAAAATATTCTATACTAAATCAATTCTACAACAAAGAAAGTCTAGTTCAACTAATTTTGACTGGTGATCCGTGAATTGGTAGAACTTCCTCTTAGATTCCCACAACTCTTCAAATCTATTGGTGTGAAGGCCCCAAAGGGTATTCTTCTCTATGGGCCTCCTAGTTCTGGGAAAACTTTAATTGCTAGGGTAGTGGCAAATGAAACTGGTGCCTTCTTTTTCTATATCAATGGTCTTGAGATCATGTCAAAGTTGGTTGGAGAAAGTGAAAGCAATCTCTGGAATGATTTTAAGGAGTCTAAGAAGAATTCCCCATTCATTATATTTATTGATGAGATATTATAGATATTTGTCAGTGGGCTCTAGCAATCCATCTTCTCTGCTCTGCGTGAAACTGTGGGTTTTTTCATTTTGTTTGAACTATTTGAGAGATAGGCTCTAAATGGTGATGCATAATTGGTTTACATGTTTGCAGCATGGAAGTAATGTTGGGGATGCTGGTGGTGTTGCGGACAGAGTCCTTAACTAGTTGTTGACAGAGATGGATGGTATGACAACCAAGAAAACAATTTTCACTATACCTAATGGCATTGGCCTGTTATACCCAAGGATTCAATGGAGATGATATTACAGGGATTTGTCAGCGGGCTTGCAAGTATGCTATTAGAAAAAATATTGAGAAGGTGAGTTTCAATTGCGGCAGCTTTTGCAAACTAGATTTGGTTATGAATTTCTTAATGGTTTTTTTTGAACTGGTTTGTTAGAATTTTACATTTTTTGATTCAATTTTCCTCAACTTGTATCTTATTATTTCAATTTTTCATTTTCTCTTTCCTCTGCACTTTTATAGGATATTGTAGGTAAAAGAAAAATAAGTGAGAACCCTGAGGCAATGGATGAGGATGATAGTGATGAGGTAGCTAAAATAAAGGCTGCTCATTTTGAGGAGTCAATGAAATATGCCTGAAAAGTATCAGTGATGTATTTTTTGCTGTTGCTACTTTGGATGTATTTGCTAAGATGATTTCCCTTGCCAAGATGATGTGCATCCATTTTATGGAGATCTACTAAATGTTTTATATGATAAAGATCACTACAAGTTGGCCCTTGGCCAGATCAATATTGCTCACAATCTCATTGCCAAAGTGGCCATAGACTATGTTAGGCTGATAAAATATGGGGATTCTCTTTACCACTGCAAATCTTTGAATGTTGCTGCACTTGGACGGATATGTACCATTAAGAGAATTGGACCGAGTTTGGCTTACCTCAAACAGGTGAGGCAACATATGGTTATGTTCTTTTTTCTATCTATCTGGTTTTCACTACCTGTCATTCCTTGGGATATCTTGCAAGGGTTCTATAAATTGATGATCTATATTTTGGTGGGTGTCTTGTATGGGCCTATGAACTTTTTTATCTTGTCTTTTTTTTCAATCCTACAACTAGATTTTGATATGTGGATTGCTTGTAAGGAAATTTGATACCACCATTTTAGTAATTCTTCATATGATAGTTTTCTATGTAGTCCCCAGTCTAGGCTTTATTTGTACATTTTTTATCTCAATATTAAAAGAATTAATTTAGTTAAATAAAGCTTTATGTCCCAAACACAATGACAACTAGGATGTGAATTTAATCTTTCTGACAACTAAAGAGTCAAAAAAGATAAAAGATGGTTCAATATAACCTACAACTTTGTCCATGTAAGAGTTTAAATCTAAAATTTATGGTATGAAGACCTATAGCTTGCAGCTAAGAATATGATACTGAATAATTATGACTTATTTTGAAAATTCAGGAAAACTTAAACATTTCTGTAGTGATTACTTAAAAAAAAGTATACTTGATCGATGACTCAATATTTGTAACCTCTCAAAAACTTTTCCTTTCCACTTCAATATCTTTCCTTGATAATTCTTGATCTCCTCAGAACCACTAGAAAAAAAACAATGACAATAGAACTTGCTACTTTAGAAAATTGCATCAATACTTAACTTAAACATTATAGTCATGAGGGGTGTAACAAAATCTGATATGCTAATAGACAAACTCATTTTGCACAAAATGGCATTAAGCATGGATTTTGGTTTACATGTGGTACATCAATTCCTTCATCGAAGACATTATCTATTACATTTAAAATTGTTTATTTAGGTTCCATAGCACTAGAATATACACAAAAAGAATTTGTATTAAAAAAAAATGGACACTACATATATATAAAAATACCTGTTAAAAAAAAAAGAGGCCACTAAGGAAAATTGCATAGGTCTCCAGAAACAACATTACCCAACTCTTTCTCTCAAGCCAAAGACTCAGTGTGTTCAATTGCCCAGACTAGCAGTCAATTCTATGTTGAGTATATCTATCAGGCCCTCTTGCAATTTGAATGAGTTAAGAATAGAAGATATGAACTGATTTAACACTTCACCTACTCAAAAACACAAACCAATGAAATAATCCACATTAGGCCAAGATAGGTTGACGCATTCAATACGAGAATACTTACACAAAATGAAGTCGAATCATGCCAGGCAATGACAATGAGAAGTTGACTATTGGCCCTTCTAGTTTTTTATTTGATAGTTTCCTGACAATGACACATTCAAAATGCACTTATGAGAAAAGACCTAGAACAAATGAAATTGATTAAATAATGAAGGTATGTTAGTTTGAGCTTCACTTAGTTTTTAGAATACTTTAATATTCTCTACTTAACAAGGCCAACCACGTGAAGGTGGAAGCTCATCTGGCCTCACCCCCCCTCCCCCTAACATCAATCTAAATTCCCCATTAACACATAACAATATTCATTAACATGACATATAATTCAATATTAATACACAACATTCATAGATAATTACTTAAAGCAATGTTCATGGAGTTATTATGATAGTTTTACTAATATTTTTGTCGCAATTTGATGTTCAGGATAGGGGAAAAGCACTTGCAACAATAGAGGCAATAGTTGTAGATACAAATGATGATATCCCAGAAATCCCTAATATAATAAATATGGTGAAGAAAAAACTAAAAAGAGTCAATGCATAAATTATTACTATTTTGCATGACACTACTATCGGCCTCACCATGATGTCCATGACAAGGTAATTGAGCAAGCAAAAAAATTTTGTAACAAGAACAAATACATATTTTAGTTCACTACATAAAAGAGTATAAAATATAAACCTTTATTGAACTTTTGTTATAACTAAAGATTCATTACTGCTTACTTCAAAATGATGTGCTCGCACCATTAGTTCATCTATCCTCTTCAGCATCTCCTTGGTTGGATTTGCATCTTCCAAAATAGTAATAATTTCTGCATTACTCTTTTTCTTCACCGTATTTATTATATTAGGGGATTTGGGATATCCTCATCTATATCTACAGTTATTGCCTCTGTTGTTGTAGGTACTTTTCCCTTATCTGATATTTATCTTCAAGTGTCCACACTGGTTCTGTTGCTTGTTGCCAGCGGGTCACAGTTAGTGGTTGGGAGAGCCTTGTTTTGGCACCAGTCATGTAGCACAAGCACTAGAATTGATATTTTCAGCACAGCTAGGAAATTTTTGTATATCAACATGCGATAGAGTTTTTTTCCCAAACTCTATCACATGTTGATCTAAAAAAATTTCCCAGCCCATGCTAAAAAACTCAATTCTAGTTCTTGTACCGAGACCTTAAATTATTGATCTTCTCTTTGTTTCAAGAATAGTTTAACATTCTATACTTAACAGGGCTAACCATGTGAAGGTGGAAGCTCATCTGGCCCCTCCTAGGAGCCTCTTATGACCCTTTATGACATTTTAAGACCTCTAAGATGTATTCTTAGGGATCGTAAATGGTCATAAAGGGTCATAAGGGGCCTTGGGACACAACAACTGAGAAACATAATTGTAGGCATCATGGTCACATTTTTTTGGAGACAATGTAATTGAGTGGTATAACTAGATGATGGAGAGTAACTTATGCACCTCTAGTTCCAAGTTGTTCTCCATCCCGCAGTGTCAACTTGGAATCAGAGGTGCAGAAGTTGCACTCCGTTTGGGTATACAACTCACTTATGTTGTCTCCAAAAAAAGTTCACCATGATGCCTACAATTATGTTTGTCAGCTATTGTGAAATCCTCATCACCCTTAGCTGCCATCCTAAGCCCTTCTTCCCTCTCCAGTTCTTCAAGCCTCTACAAGATATTTTGATCAATAAAGTCTACAACATTGTGTCCCTCCATGATCTTAGGAATATCATCTTCTTTCCATTCTTCATTTGCCAAAATATACCACTTCTTCAAGCTTGTAGATTAGTCTCTAGTGGTTGCAAATCAATCTTATTACAAACTACAATAAGAGGCTTAGTAAGTCTTATTTAATTTGTCCATGGACTAAGACCTTAAATTATTGAGCTTGTCTTTTTTTTGAGAATAATTTAATTAATATTCTCTACTTAACAGGGCCAACCACGTGAAGGTGGAAGCTCATATGGCCCCTCCTAGGAGCCTCTTATGACCCTTTACAACATTTTAAGACCTCTAAGATGTATTCTTAGAGGTTGTAAATGGTCATAAAGGGTCATAAGGGGTCTTGGGATACAACAATTGAGAAACATAATTGTAGGCATCATGGTCACATTTTTTTGGAGACAACATAATTGAGTGGTATACCCAGATGATGAAGAGCAACTTCTGCTCCTCTAGTTCCAAGTTGACACTGTGGGATCCCAAGACCATAGATAAGGAATAAATTTAGAGAGCGGAGGAGGGCCATAATGACAAAAATAATATAGGATGAACCTCAAGTTAAATGAAGCAACTGAAAACATTTTAATAGAATTTTATTATTAAATAATGAAATTTGCATAGACGGGGCTTAGAACACTATAATATGCAAATTTCATTATTTAATAATAAAAATGTATTAAAATGTTTGTAGTTGCCTCATTTAACTTGAGGTTCATCTTGTATTATTTTGGTCGTTATGGCCCTCCTTCACTCTCAAAATTTATTCCTTATCTATGGTCTTTGGATCCGTAGTGTCAACTTGGAATCGGAGGAGTGGAAGTTGCTCTCCATCATCTAGGTATACAAATCAATTACATTGTCTCAAAAAAATTATGACCATGATGCCTACAATTATGTTTGTCAGCTATTGTGAAATCTTTTGTAGTCTGGCCTTTGTTTCCTTTGATGTGTCCTACAACCTATGAAAACTTTGAAATATGTTACATGATATAGATATAAAGATCACTAATGGGTGGGAGGAGTATTCCTGTGGCCTCTATCATGTGGGGGATCCATGTCACCTACTCTTGTATTTCAAACTTCAGTGAGACTTCATACCACGCAGTGTTCATAGATTACATTCAATGCATTATTTACACTTGTATTGGTGGGAAAACTCTTGAAAATGCGCAAAAGAGATTGTATTCAACCATGTTGTTTACATGACACATGTAGTTTACCTCCAGCCTAAATTAGCATTGCATACAAATCTGTGGACAATGCATGGTACGAAGCCTCACTGAAGCTTGAAAATGATCCATGATCTCAGGAATATCATCTTCTTTCCACTCTTCTTGCCTCTCTTTTCCCATCTTGTAGCTTGGGCATTGCAACATGAATCCTATTTTCCACAACTACTGATGGATCCTTAGGTGTAGTTGAAATTACCAAATGGCCTTCAAAGGTCAAGGAACAAATGGAATAACCAAGAAAACACTATACGTTAAATCATGTGATTGATAGCAGATTGGGGCTCACGTAAGCCATAAACATGAAGAATTATTCTAAAAAAAGATGTAAACCATATATATGTGCACTTGAGGCAAAGATAAGTTACGTCATATCCATATTAAAATATTAGTTACAATATGAAAATACTAAACTAACTAATTCCTAAGTTCATCTCTGCATATGGTAGCAACATAGATATGCAATTTTAATACAGAGAAGGCATCGTAAAAATATAATTTTGGAATTTTTCCTAGCCTGACACGTTTTGCACTCAAATCCTTCATCGTGGATAAGTGGAGATGGGTGGATAGATGCAGATGAATTGTCATCGACCTAACTAAAGTATCCACAACTATTATTTCCCTGTGATGCCCAATCTACATTAGTTCTTATAATATAATGAATAGTATTTACATTAGAAACATTAAATATATACACATTAGCAACCTTTTTTCTATTTGGGCAGCACCAAAATTGTCTTCCAGGGTTTCTCTGTGTCCGTGAAGTCTTCAACACACACTACCCATCACCACATTGACAGTTTGGCACATTGACAAGAGCCATCAAGCCTATATCAATAATGCACTGCACCATCGTTACTACATTTATTACATAAATATTATAACATATAATCATATGATTATAATAATCATACATTCACCACTATTGTTCTATTGTAGATTCAAGTACTTAAAAAATGTTTGTAATCAATGGTTTGAACAAAGATGTCATTCTAGGGCAACAAGGACAATTTAACTATACCCGAGCTAGAATTAGTCAACTTCATTACTTTCAATACTTTCAAAACTAAATATGAAATAGGGATATAAACAAGAACTATCCACATAGGTTATAGAGACTAAAACCTTGCCATTGATCCATACGAGTATAACACAAAATAGATTTACATAAACCAATTAACTCAAAACACAAACCCTTTTTCAAATAATTTAATTTTAACTTTGGTTGTGTTAAAGGAACTATGTTGACTTTATTTTGTAGTTGTTTAACATGAGAGTTTGTAGATCAATAGGAGTTCACATTTTTATGGGAACATATCATTCAATTGAGCATTAATGCCCATCTATATCTAGTGAGATGAACCTAACTCATGTACCTCACGCTACTATGTTCCCAATTCCTAATTCCCTTCAGGATCATAATCTGTCTCTAGTTTTAAGCCTGCAACTGTGTTCCTCCCTTCAATCGGTTATTGGATTTGGGTCAAGGCCGTTCTGCATAGAATTCACTGTCTTCAAACTAAATCTTCTAACTAACTTTAACCACTCTATTCCAGCACTATCAACTGTCATAGAGACACTCTAATCTAGTTGATCAAGTTAGATTAGGGTCATCTGGAATGGTCTAACAATGGGTCCTTACAATGGTTATTGTCATTTAGTCACATAAACCAATTAACTCAAAACACAAACCCTTTTTTGAATAATTTAATTTTAACTTTGGTTGTGTTAAAGGAACTATGTTGACTTTATTTTGTAGTTGTTTAACATTAGAGTTTTAAGATTAATAGGAGTTCACATTTTTATGGGAACGTATCATTCAATTGATCATTAATGCCCATATATACTAGTGAGATGAACATAACTCATGTACCTCATGCTAGTGTGCTTGGATTAGACTAGACATTATCCAACCGCCTGTGAGGGTTGTCATTGTTATTAATTGGTGTAAAAGGAGGACCTTCTGTGTGTTATAGCACTTTATATAAATACTCACTATTTGGATGATGTCTAGTCTAATGAAAAATAGTGTATACAAGGTATCCAAGCACACTAGCATGAGGTACATGAGTTATGTGCATCTCACTAGTTATAGATGGGAAACTATGGCACACTAGTATCTATGAACTCCTATTAATCTACAAACTATCATGTTAAACAAATACAAAATAAAGTCAACATAGTTCTATTAACACAACCAAAGTTAAAATTAAATTATCTAACTATGTTGACTTTAGTTTGTATTTGTTTAACATGAGAGTTTGTAGATTAATAGGAGTTCACATTTTTATGGGAATGTATCATTCAATTGAGCATTAATGCTCATCTATATCTAGGTTTGCATCACACATGCTTAAGGAAAAAGTTCCTAATACAACTGAAGAGAGTAATTAATATCGAAATTGAATCAAATGTAAGCAACATATGGCATTAATTTTCAAAGATAGTGACAATTTAAAAGAATTGGAAAAATATAGTGTACAAGCAATGATAGTGTGCCATGGGAAGTCACAATAAGTATGAACCCATAGAGGATTTTCATTGTTTCTTAAAAGAAGATCATTTTCAGAGTGAGATTTGGCTACATAGAGGTGAAGCCATGACATACAAAAGGTAAGAGAACCTCAACGTTTCTGACATATAATGCTATCATGTCAAAAGGACAACAAAGTATAGTTTTTAGAACAATGGAATAACCATCTCTCTTAAAAGGAACAACCATCACATTATAGAGTTATTGAATATGGCCATTATCATGAGATCATAGGGAAAAACACATCTATCTACTATTAATGAACAATTTCTTCTATAGAGGCAATTTTGAATTCTATGCTCATGTGAAAAGGAAATGTCACTCAGTTTGAAGTCCTAATAGAATAAATACAATAAGAAGACATTGACATATCATGCCTTATATCAGAACCAGTCACAATAAGAAGATGGAACAACCATAAGGTACAAGCATGTGCAAGTCATTGTAATCATTGGAGATATGTTAAAGGTTAAGTACAATAGTAGAGCACGACCATGATACAATTAATTAAAGTTCCATAAAACACCATGATATTTATAATCAATCATAGAGAAAAGAAATAGTGACACAAATGATTTGTATTTTAGTGCCACCAAATACTTTCCAAATAGTCATCAAGCATTCCAAAGTATAGGATAGCAAGGTGCTTCAATACATAGCTGTAGTGATCAAAATAGTATTTTACAATATCAAGAAGTAAACAAATGTAATGTTTCAAAATAAGACAAATGAAAACAACAAATGACAAGCATTGTCATTAAACACAACATAAAAGGCATCTTTGACATTGAGCCCTCAAAGAATAGGTTTGATGTTTTCAATATTTTGAAAGTTAACAAGGTTTATATTTTCATCATGAATACATGAAAACAAGCACAAATTATCACAATAAGTAATCTCTAATATAAAGAAACACAATGACTATCAACATTAAAGTGGTGGTGTAGGAACTCAAACATCATCTAAAGATAATTTGTCGTGTTCTCTTTCCTCTACACTTTTACAGGATATTGAACGTGAAAGAAAAATAAGTGAGAACCTCGAGGCAATGGATGAGGATGATAGTGACGAGGTAGCTGAAATAAAGGTTTCTCATTTTGAGGATTCGATGAAATATGCCCGAAGAAGTGTCAATGATGCTGATATTTGGAAGTATCAAGCCTTTACACAAACACTACAACAATCTCGAGGCTTTGGTTTTGAATTTTGATTTCCAGATAGACCTGATGGTGCTTCTGCTGGTGCTTTAGATGTATTCGCTATAGAAAATAATAAAGATGATGATGACTTATACAGGTTGCACATCCACATCCACATCTGATATAAAATTTATTATTATAAATTCTATTTATGGAAATCTATTTTACATTAGTCTATATTATTTTGAAGCCTTGTTATAGAAATCTGTTTTATATTAATCCTCAGAATTAGTTAGCAAATCTTCTTCTTTCTTTCTAAATTCATGAATGATTCTATTTTTCTACAGTAAATATCATATGTAATAGATAAACATGAAATCAGCAACAAATATCTACCTTATGCTTTTACTACTAAGTATTTATTTTTCAGGCATACTGATTATAAGTACTCAAGGTATCAGGTTATTGATACATCCCTGGTATTTTCATGCATTTAATCTTATAACATCATCAATTCTTAAGAATTAAGCATAGTAATAGGTCAATCTTCATTTAATTGCAAAAATGAAACACCAATGAAGAAAATAATGAGCAGAAAATAATAGATATTATTAACATAGGTTGAAGCCAATCTCTTCCTTCGATTATAAGAAGGATTTCCAAGCTCCTATTTGAAAACAATAGATATTATTGAAATAAGCAGAAGCCAATCTCATCCTTTCTCTTGTGATCTTATATCACAGGATTTCAAAGCTCCTATTTGAGAATAATAAACATTATAGACACATAAGTCGAAGCTAGTTCTTCCTTTCTCTTGTGATCTTATATCAAGGATTTCCTAAGCTACTTTATTCAAATTGGATAGTATTATCACTTGATAGTCATACCTTCTCGATAAAAAGAAGTGTATCGCTAGATACCTAGTGACAAAATTCACCCTCTCCTAGTTTTAGATTGAGGCCAACCAGCACCAAGCTTTCAGCAGGATAAGGTTTAGTATCCATATGGAATTCAGCAACCACACTCTGCTTAAATCCATTTTTCTCATCCTTCAATGTTACCAAATATATATTTTTACTCTTCACATAGTGACAGTAATAAACTTTAAAAGGAAGTAACATAGAGTGACAAGCCACATGCTTGATGGAGGAGGGAGCCAAGAGTTTTTCTCCCTTTATTGTAACCAAATAAATAAACATCATTGTAACACAAAGGAGCGAAAATATCAAACCTTTTTATCAAAGCAAAAAAGATAAAGAAATTTTGTCAGATGTTGTAGTTGCAACTGCCCTGGTAGACATGTATGTAAAATGTGGAACTATAGACAAGGCATGTGAACTCTTTGAAAAAATGCATCAAAGACATGTGGTATCATAGAATGCCATGATTACGGGCTATGTAAAAAATGGATTTTTTTTAAAAGGCTTTAGAAATTTTCAAGCAAATGCAAATGGCAAGTGTAAAGCTAAATTCCAAAACCTTTGCCAGCATCCTTCCTGCCTATGCCAAAATGGGAGCTTTGGAATAGGGTAATTAACCAGTCACTATTAATATATTATGCAATCACATTATATATATATTATGCAGTCACTGTTAAGATTGACTTAGTTGATTTCTTGATCATGTGATAACCAGTAATTAATGGTTATCGTAACACATTGTTAATGTGTTACAATAACCACTAATTAGAGGTTATTCATATCACTGTGTAAGATAATGAGATGATGCCAGCCATGTCTATTCATATTGGTATTAATAACCATTGTGTGGGCTGGGAAAGACTTACAAGTGCCATATAATTGATAGGAAATAATCAATGATACCCTATCTTCTATAAATGGATGCCCTAGCTCGTGGGTAACCAAAGAATCTAATGAACACACATTAACATGATGCCCTAGTTCACTAACATAAAAAATGCCATAATCAAATCATCCAAAGAAATGAACTCAATGCCATGGATACAACAGAGCATGGAGTAATGAATATCATAGTAAGATGTGCCCTCAAAATACATGATGGTATTCAATCAAATGATCAAATGCAATGTATTCTATCAAAATGCAGAGGAGATAATGAAAAAATCCCTACCTCAATGAGCTTCCATTTGATAAGGAGAGGAAAAGCCAAGTTTCCAAAACCAAGCTTGAAGATCAAAGGCCCAAGTCCAGATAAAAACTACAAACCCTATACACAGTGTTGAATCCACCTTGGCCGATGAGGTTTCACATGCTGCCCCTTGAAAAAATTCATCGTGGTGATAATGATCAAATGAGAAATGAATTCTACTGAAACCCCTATACACAGTGCCAAATCCGCCTTGGCCGATGAGGTTTCGTGCACTGCCCCTTCAAACAATTCACCATGGTGATAATGAAATTAGAAATGAGTTCTTTTTTTTTAAAGTTATGCCTGTTTTCATTGAAATTTTGACGTACACGGTAGTGGTTGAAATTTTGATGTACACGGACATGGATTTAAAAAATTGAAAGTTTTCCTTCTATAATCCGACCAACCAAAACCTTTTTATTTCATGGTCAAAAATTTTGGTAGAAAAATGGTGCAAAATGTACTAGTGTCTTTATTCCCTGCAATGGAGTGAGCTAATTCTGAATTGCTTAGTAATTGCTTTTTATTGCATGGTTGTCTTTGGTTTGTCATTTTGTTTTGAGTGTTTAGTGATTTAAACCAAATACTTTGACTTAACCAAAAAATGTGCAAGTCTACATTAGTATGTTTCTTTTTATTGTAATTATAATTAGTATGAATGAACAAAATAATGACAATGAAATATTTGTGATAATGCAATATTTGTCAAAATAGCGTTGATGACTTCAGTCAATGTGCCTATGTGTCAATGTGGTGTTGGCCCATGCATGTTGAAGATGTCATGCACAACAAGTAATCCTGGGTGTCAATTTTGGGATTGCCCAAATAGGAAAAAAGGTCTAGATACGTAATTATATTTTATGATTTAAAAATAATCTAACAACTAATTAATCATTTTATGAAGAACTGATGTACATTTGGTGTTGTAGGAAAATAGTGGATGTCAATACTTTTGGTGGGTTGATCAAACCACATTTACATCTACCCCATCCACATCTATACCTGATGTAGGAAATGAGTGCAACTTGTGCAAGGCTCGAGAGGTAGCTAGTGTCGCCAAGATTGCTTCAATGGCGAAAGAAGAAATCATATTTCTACAATGCCTTCTTTTTGTAGTTTGTGCACTACTTTGTTGGGACCATATGTGTAAATGTGGTTAACAAAGGGCTATTGTAGATATTGATTTTTTTTATAGAATTTCTAGTAGATACACATAAAGAACATGCACATAAATATGACAAATGGGAAACATAAATGTAGATATCACAACAGCTGAGAAACATAAATGTAGGCATCATGGTCACAATTTTTTGGAGACACAACATAATTGAATGGTATACCCAGACGATGCAACACGTCTGGGTATACCACTCAATTATGTTGTGTTTCCAAAAAAATGTGACCATGATGCCTACATTTATGTTTCTCAGTTGTTGTGTCCTAAGATGTCTTATGACCCTTTACGACCCTTTACAATCCCTAAGAATACATCTTAGAGGTTTTAAAATATCGTAAAGGGTCATAAGAGGCTCTTAGGAGGGGTCAGATGAGCTTCCACCTTCACGTGGTTGGCCATGTTAAGTAGAGAATGTTAAACTATTCTTGAAACAAAGAGAAGCTCAATAATTTAAGATCTCAATCCATGTACAAAAAATATATATCGATCCATCTCAATGGCTACCAAATCAACAGATCTCTGCCAAGAACCCAGTCACAAAGAAACACCATAGACCGCACCGTGAACCCGCTGTGAAGAGGCATCCAATGTCTCATAAGTCACATCAAATGACCCACTTTTTGTAATTTGTCTCTCATGAGATCGATTCACAAAGAAGAAGACTTCTCCCAAGTCATCACATCTAACTCAATAATCCATGAGCCACTACCGAATCTACTGCAAAGTCATCTCTGAATGATCCATAACCAAATCACGAGAAAGAACTAGATCTGCAAGAACACCCTTCTGAATTGATACCAACCCGATCGACAAATATATATTTTTAAAAAAAAACTGATTTGCATCACAATTGTGATGACCATAAAATAACGACAGTTATCTTTCAAAACAATCTGACATCCAGCCGTCGCAAGCACAACATCGCTATCGGTAAAAAAATATAAACAACAGATAGCCGTCATAAAACTCTAATGGGTCCCCATTGCATGTACAAGATCACTATCATTTAAAACTACAAATGATGTATATCCATTGTACACTTCCACCAGATATATGTCACACTAACAACATCTTCATCAGCAAAAGAATTACAAACGATGACAACCCGTTGGAAGATTTTGATGGGTGGCCGTCATTTTTATTTTTTGCAACGTACAAGCATCACAAATAGGTCTGACACCAGGTTCACCTTTTTGGCACCCCCTTTGTCTGACATCCATCGTCGTCATCGTAATTATGACACTCATTAAAACCGTTAGTTTTTTCGATTGCAAAACTGCGACGCTGGGTGGTGTCATTATATCAACGGTAAACCATCCCAATTCAAATGACCTGCCATCAGAAAAAGGTCTCAAATGTACTAGTGGCAGGGCATATTGGATGTTGTTTAGAGATGATTAAGTTCTTATATGTTACATTCATGACTGGTTTTGTCATTGATGTCAACATATATGCTTTCTGGACAGAGTTGCATGCACAAATTCATTTGGAGAGGTTTTATACTGATGAATTGAGTTTTTTGATAATTTATTAGAATTTAGGAAAGTGTTTTGATGATGTGGTTACATGTGCAAAAAAAGTTATGAAAATATGTTTGAGTTATGCGAGGTTTATTGAAGACTATTCACAGTGAGAGTTTTTAGGAACTAGTGACAATTATTCAAAATTTATTGTTTCTACGAGCTTAAAGCTAGTTCAGAGAGGTTGGTATGTTGTTGAAGACATGTTCAGGATGCTTGGATAAACATGACAGAATATACTTTATATTTTATGAAGACTTGTGAACGATGTGAAGCATGTTACTTCTTTTGGAGCCAACTAAAGATTAATATTCTTATAAAAGTGTTTATATGTAATGTAACATGTATTATAAATTCTTATTGATATCCTTTATTATTAATTGTAAATTCAGAAAGCCTTTTAGCCAAATCAATAATCATTAGGACTTGGTATAAAGGAAAGGAAGTTTACTTAGATGTAAAAGGGTATCATGTGATCATGAGATGTTATGCAAGCTTTGAATATGAAATCTTTATGATCAAAGAAGAGGATGATGTTGTTGATATGTTGAGGACTTGAAAGGAATTGTGCAGGCAAAGAGAGTTGTTGTCTTAGTCAGTTCACCCTTGGATGTGTTATCTTGAAGATTGTTTAGTGAAGACAGTCTTGAAGACATTTGGATAGTGGGTTCAGTTGTCTTTGTTGTGTTTCTCAACAACTCCTCATAGGGTTAGGATCTTTTAGCAGGGATCCAAAGTCTCCTCATAGAGACTCATATGTACCGATTGCATTATAAAATACTTCTAACATGGTCTATCCTATCACAAGGAACTTTTATATTAGTACATCATCTTGTGGGCATCATTCCCATTGGGGTTTTCCCTCTGATCGAGGGTTTCCCTAGTCAGAAAATCTGGTGTTATTGTGTATATTTATTATCTTATGGTTATTGTTATTATTGGTTACAAGTTTAAGATTTGATAAAGTTGTATTTAAGTTAATTAAGCTCACAAATGATTCACCCCCCCTCTTAATTGTGTTGGTGGACTTTACTATCTAACAAAACCCTCCTCACAAGAACTAGATGATGCAAGAATGCATCAATCTAGTAGCTATCCGAGCTATATTATTCACTGGACTTGATGCTTGGATGCACTCCCCAGGAGGAGTGACTACATGACTTAACAAGTACTTATCTAGGTGATTGAGCACCTGAAAGTAAAGATTTGTAAGACAGGAGAAGGAGAAGCTTAGAGAGATATGTAAAGGATATCTGACACCCTTTTCCATTGATGTCAAAGGGGGAGTGAAATGTGAAAAACCATATTGTATTAGGGGGACCAGAGTGAAAACATTGGGAAGGTTTTATAAGGTTTTTGGATTGATGGTTTTCATCATATGTTTCCATCAATTCCAAAGGGGGAGATAGTATTTTTTCTAACATTCATGTGTTGTCATTAATGTCAACATATGATTGTGAAGGATCACAAGACTGGTGAAGAATATGTTGAGTAGAATATTTCACTAAGTGCAAGAAAGAGTGTAGAAGGCATGTGATGATATGTGTTGTATCTTTGAGTCTACGAGCTTGTATTTGGGTGTTGGATAATGTTTATAATGTTTGTTTGTGATCACATAATCTAATTATTTGGTTATAGTAAGTTATAGTGGAAACAATGTGGACTGATCACATGACAGTGCAAAGGAAAATAGTGAAATGGTTACTGTAATTTTGAGTATAGCATGTATGTGAGATGGAGTTATGTCTGGTGAGCTTAGGATGTGGCAGAAGACATGTATAAATTCATCTTATGTGGACATGAGGTTGCAAGGATTGTGGTGACGTCAGTTGTAGCGTGTGACCTTCTAAAGTCTTATTTGGTTCCGACCTATGAAATTTGGTATGTTCTACCTTGTGCAAAGAAAAGTTAGGGACTATGGAGTATGTTGGCCAACTAATGAATTTTATTTTCTTGTCCAAGATCACGAGTGTATCTTGACAAGAATTTGTGTAAATAATTTTTTATTAGGAAATTCCTTATTGGTGTCGAACTAATAAATAATTTGTATCTTGTATAAAAGAGTAAATCAATTGATGCAAAGTGTCTAGGTGTGGACGTGAATATGATAGATGCGAGGATTACTGATGTAGAGTAGGATGTGTAACAATTGTACTTCATTGGAACTATTTTAGCAAAGGAGTTGTTGTTAGTCAATTCATTATTTTTAATCAGTACATTTATATACTTTCATTTGGATAGTGGTTCCAAAAGGTGGTTTTAACCTTCAAAAGGTAGATTTAACCTTCACATTGGGTAAGTTTCTTTGAGAGAAGAAAGGCTCATCCTATCAACTCCTAATACAGTTGCTGACTCAACGAAATGAGTTTGTCCTTTAACATGAACTTTGTACTGGTTGTATTTATCTATTCCTAATAGGGAAATATCTTGTAATTGAGATACTTTATTACTAGTGCATTATTTTTGGGTTCCATCCCCACTAGGGTTTTTCCCTTAATAAGGTTTCCTCGAAAACAATTTTGGTTTTCTGATGTGTGTTGCATTTGAGGTTTCAGTTTTGCATTTACTATTTTGATATGAAATGATAAAGTTTTATATTAATGACATACAACTGAATCACCCCCCCTCAGTTGTATCCAACAATAATATTTCTTGTTAAACTTTCCTTTTATTTCCTTATTCTTTTATTTTGAAAGTCTACAAAACATCTAGAAGCATAATGAACTATCTTTCCACAACTAAAACATTTAACGCACAACTTAATTTTGTATTTTCTAGTTTCTTTCTTCATTCTTCTCACAAAGTTTTCCTTAATCTCATCAAAGTCTTCCTCATTAGATTCCTCTTCCTTCATTGATTTAGTAACTTCAAATACATTATTTTTTCTTTCACTAGTAATATCACATTCTCTTATCTCAAAAGCAAGTAAGGAGACACAAATTTATTCTCTAGTATATTTACTCAAACTTTAAGATTCTTTTATAGAAGAAGCCTTAGAACTATAGGGTTTAGTAAGATTTTTGAGTACCTTTTTCACAACATCATTTTCTTTCACATTACCACCAAGACTTCTAATTTCATTTACAAAATCAGTTAGCAATAGAAAACTACACCACACAACTGAGAGGGGGGGGGCTGAATCAGTTATTTATAATAATTGTAAACTTTTAACTTCTGAACAAGAACATTAATTAAGAATATAATAGTTCTAAACAAGATGAACAAGATAGACAACAACATCATAACACATAAAGTTTTGTTCTTGATAAAAACCCTATTAAGGGAAAAATATCAGTGGGGATGGAACCCACTAGATAGTGCACTAGTATAAAAATGTCCTTGTTAGGAGCCCTATTAGGAGCTAATACAATACATCTAGTACAAAAATCCTTGTTAAAGGACATAACCCCTGTCAAAAGGTCCTTCAACCATGTTAGGAGTTGATGAGAAAAAAAGGCACATTTCCTAAGCACACTGCTCCAAGGAGAAGGTTAAACCCACCTTTAGGAATCATTATCCAAATACAATGAAGTGAACTTACTCTTCAAATGATTGAACTGAATGATAACAAATTAATTTCCTTTACAGTTCCATTGAAGTGAATAAGGAATTATCATAGATTCCACTCATACCTCTTCTCTTTAGCTCCTCTCTTATTACAATTATTACATGCACAATCATGCATACCTCTCATATATATTCCTCACATTACATTAGAGAATTTACTCTCCTTTATAAAATTTACAAGTCTCAGTTAGGTTGACCTGTTAGGGCTTCCCCAATGAACAAAAAATTACATTACACAATGATACGATGCACACAATACCTGACACAAATATAAAAAAATTACAAATATTAATTTACACACTAGGATCCACAATTAATGCTCGCCAATCTATGGAACACATTACACCACCTAGTTAGCTCCCAAAATGAATTATCCAAGTTTATACGCTAGCTATTTCATTAGCATGACCCAATTAAGCCACAAATACCAAAGTGTACTCCATCATATGTTTTATTCCATTCCTAAAGCTTGTATAACATGATTCTATCTCGTAACCAACTTATGCTCAAAACTCAACAACTAATTCTATCAAATTACCTATCTCTGTCTTGTAACTAGTCTTTACCAAAACCACTATAGCTCACTCAAATTATCATATTAAGTCATGCGACCTTATACATAAGGTCTATACATCTTCAGAATGATAAAAAAAATCTCACACACTCTGAATTGTTGTACAATGTTCTTACCCTTCTATCCAACTGCATGTAGTAACTAGAAACACAATTTGTCTGATATAACCAACTTAAAACTGAAGTATATGTCATATTTTGACATCAATGAAAAAACCACAACAACAAAAACAAAAATTCCAACCAATATCTAACAATATCCCCCTTTGACATTGATGGCAACATATGAGTGAAAAACCATCAACCCAAAAGAAATCAACTTAATACAGCCTTCTCAATATCTTCAACAATGCTCCCCCTATGATACTAGGATGTTTGTCACACAACTCTCTCCCCCTTCGACATCAATGGAAAAGGGAACCAATGGTGCCAACTCAAATCAAACAAATGTCTCCCCCTATGATGTAGCTTTTTCAAACCTTCATGCCTAAAACATACAAGGTTCTTTGTTCACAAACACTACATCAGTTCAACCTCTACAACTACTCCCGATAAGGAGTAGTACCAAGCATCAAGTCCAGAAGAATAATAAAGCTCTAATAATCACTAGACTTATGCATTCCTGTATCATTTAATTGTCACAAGGTGGGGTCATCACCCCAAGGATACCTTTGAGATACTCAAAGGTCTCTTTTGGAAATGCTTTTGTAGAAATGTCTGCAATATCTTCCTTTGTATTGATGTATTCCAATCTGAATTCCTTCTCTCCATATTTTCTCTCTCAAAAAGTGATATCTATTTTATATACGCTTTCTCTTAGTGTGTAATACTAGATTCTTTGACATATTGATTGTACTTGTGTTATCACAGTGAATAATAATAGACTATTCAATGCTTACTCCAATATCCTTCAACATCTATTTCATACAAAAAATCTGAGTGTAATTAATAGCACCAACAATATATTTTGATTTAGTAGTAGATTGTGATATACAATCCTAATTTTTTCTCAACCAAGAAACCAAGCTCTTTCCAAGGAAGAAATCTCCTCCAATTGTGCTTTTTCTATCATCCACACTACCTACCTAGTTTGCATCAATAAATGCATATAAAATAAAGTCATCAAATCTTTCATACCACAAACCATAGTCTAAGGTTCCCTTCAAATATCTTAGTATTCTTTGTACAATAGAAAAATGAGTTTCCTTAGGTTCATCTTGGAATATAGCAACAATTCCAATTGTACTGGATATATCTGTCCTTGTATGAGTCAAGTAATGCAATCCTCAAATCAGTGACATGTACTTTGTCTTAAAAATTTTTGGTTAATCATCAGTAGTAGTTAGTTTTCAATCTGTACCATAGGTGTTCCTACTAGCTTACAATCCTCCATTCCAAATTTTTTCAATAATTCCTTAATATACTTAGTTAAAGATATGAAAATTCCATCCTTACTTTGAGTGATTTTAAAACGAAGAAAAAATTTCATTTCTCCTATCATATACATCTCAAATTCACCTTTCATCTCTTTAGTGAATTTACTACTCATAGTATCATTCCCACCAAATATGATATCATCAAAAAATACCTCAATGATTAAGATACCATTAGAATTAATCCTTAAATACAAATTACTATCAACATTACCAAATTCAATACCTTCTTGTTGTGAATATCCTTTACAAATAAGTCTTGCTTTATTTTTTACAACTTCACCTTTCTTATTCATCTTATTCCTAAAAACCCATTTAGTTCCTATAACATTTTTGTCTTTAGGCCTTGGTACAAGCTCCCAAGTATCATTCTTTTAAATTTGATCTAGTTCTTATTACATTTCCTTAATCTTAAATTCATCTTTACGAGCTTCATTAGTTGTCTTAGCTTCTACTTGTGAAATTAAGCACAATTCATTTCTAACCTTTGACCTTGTCATCACACCTTTGTTTACATATCTAATTATTTATTTATCAGAATGATTCATTGATACATACCTTGGTGTTTTAGAAGTCCCTTTTGGTTCATCAATACTTACTCATATCCCATTGTCAATCTCAAATATCTTTTTTTCTTCCTACTCTTTATTATGATTTTGAATAGTAGAAGCCTGATTACCTTCATTATCTGATCCATAATCATACAAAACATCATCAGTATTAGTTTTACCATGAAGAGTTACAGATCCTCTTCCTATGATCAAGCGAGGAGTATTATCTCCAAATCTAACTACACCTCCATCATACTTGTTAAGCTGCACAAATTTGTCTTTATCACAAGTCATGTGATGAGAGCAACCACTATCTATAATCCATTCAGATTTATTTTCTACATGTGAAACCAAATATTTTTCTTCATGAATAGGATCTTCATATTTAATAGCAACAAACCCAATCTCATCTTCATCATTCACATATTGATCATCATAAGTACCCTCACTAGAAATATAACATTTCTTAGGATATTTAGACTTGTATGGCTTAGGTTTATACTTTAGAACTCTATTAGGACATCTAGAGGAAAAATAACCTATCTTATTACACAAAAAACACTTCAAGGATAATTTCCTTCATACTTTCCCTTACTTCTATTTTCCCTCTTTGCAACTAGGGCTACAAGCTCATCCAACTTCCTTTCTTCTTCCTCTATTTCTACCCATTCTTTAGCATATTCTCCAAGATCTATATACTTGTCACTTATACTAGTGTTCACATTATTTGTTAGCATCTTATTATCCTTATGAACAATAGCCTTAAAATAAGATTCAACTTTAGGTAACACATCTTGTAATTTAGAGGTTTCAAATGTAGATAAATTACCAATCAAAGTCTCCCTTGCAAATCCCTTTGTGAGCGGTATAATCTCTTCAATTGTCATGACCTTGATGTCATATTCTAGTGTCAAAGATCTTAGAATCTTGGCAATGATTTCATCTTTCCTGTAATAGATCCTTTTGTATTTCTGATGCCAATAACATTCTTTTTCACTCTTTGAACATATTCTCTAATAGAATCATCTTCTTGCATCCTCATGTTCTCCAACTTTGTTTTCCAACACTACAACTTGGTCAATTTGGTATATTTATATCCTTCATATAGTGCTTCTAAATTTCTCCAAATCTCATGTGCAAACTCAAGCTCCTTGACCTCTATAAATTTTGTCTCATAAAATGCACTGATTTCTCATCTTGTTTTTCTAGCTATCAAAATTTTTTCCATCAAATTTACGATTGTCCTTCCTATAGCTTTCCATTTTGGATCTTTTCAATTAGTTAAGCTTTCTCCAAGAAGAAAAACATCTCTGATACTAATTTTTAGCAATAGCAAGCCACACCACACAAATGAGAGGTGAGGGGAGGTTGAATCACTTGTGTATAATAATTGTAAACTTTAAACTTCTAAACTAGAACATTAATTAAGAATATAATAGTTCTAAACAAGGTGAAAAAGATTTTAAAAATAACATCATAACACATAGATTTTTGTTCTCAAGGAAAACCTTGTCAAGGGAAAAACCTCGATGGTGATGGAACCCACTATATAGTGCACTAGAATAAAAATGTCTCTATTAGGAGCTGATACAATACATCCAGTACAACATTCCTTGTTAAAGGATAGAACCCCTATCAAAAGGTCCTTCAACCCTATTAGGAGTTGATGAGAACAAAAGGCACACTACCCGATCACACTGCTCCAAGGAGAAGGTTAAACCCACCTTCAAGACTCACTGTCTAAATACAATAAAGTGAACTTATTGTTCAAATGACTAAACCGATTAATAGAAACTTACTTTCCTTTACAATTCTATTGAAGTGCACAAGGAATGATAATATTGTTGGAGATTTGCCAGCAAACCGGAGTGTTGACTGTATGTTTGTCATTGATGACAACATATGGGTAGCAGTGTGCATGGAAGCCTGATGGAGAGATCCTTGAGTATATGTCTCCTAGGTATGTTATCAACATGATATCATAAACGTAGAGGTTGATTAGGAGTGAAGATAGTAATACAGTAGTATGTATCAGTAAGTATTCCTGACAGCTCCCAAGAAGAGTTCTGTATGAGATTTATAGTATGGTTGTAATGAAGCCTTGCACATTTATATTTACATTGTAGAAATATGTATGATGCTATGTTCATGGACGCAGTGTCAGATATGTAGTAAAGGTTGAGTTATGAAGTCTCCAGTTGACACTCATAGTTTCCTAAGTTTATCTGGCAGAGTTGACATGGTTTTTATTGTTGTAGTAGTTGTGCCTCTCAGTTTGATATGCATGCTTAGATTAGTGTTTGGAGAAGAGTTAAGTATGTTTGGTTAAGATTTCATGACATAATTTAGCATGAGAAGAAAGTATTAGTTAATTTGGTGGAGCTGACAGTGTGAAGTGACATGTTACTCATATTGAGTTAGGTGGTCCTAATTTGTGTTGTGTGCTTAGTAGAGCCGATTGAGATGTTATTGGAGAGTTGTATTATTTTTCTAATATGATTTCAAGATGGTTCTAACATGCTAACTTGATTATATAATTTAGAGGAAAGATATTTATAGGTAGTCATTTGTGATTGCTAAGCATAGTAGATAGTTACAAGATAAAGTGCAGAGTAGAAGGTGTGAAGTATTGAGTCATCAGCAGAAGTTCTTTAGACCAAGTAGAGAGTGTGTACTATACATTGGAACTGATCAAGACAAAAGGTCTACTCACAGTTCACCAAGATCCAGATATAGTGTGCATCTATTAAATAGAAGGTTGTAGCCTTCACCTCTATGAGCAGTGTGCTTCCAGACAGTGTGTCCTCACCCCTAACAGGGTTAATTGTAAAAGAATCATAACAGGGTCTGACCCTTGACCAAGTCATTGTACTTAATGCATTGTAAAGATCAACTCCTAACAAGGTTGTAAGATCTTCTATCAGGGATCATAATACTCTAGTGTAGTTTATAGTGGGTGCTAATTCCCATTAGGGTTTTTACTTATTTGGGTTTCCCTGTAACCAAAATTATGGTGTTGAGTTAAGTGTTGTTATATTGTGTTTATGCTTAATGTTCTTCTGTACTTAATTGGATAAAGAATTGAATCTTGTAGATAACCGATTCACCCCCCCTCTTAGTTATCTCTTGGGACTATTACTAACAAATATATTCCACTCATACATCTTCTCTTCATCTCTTATATTATTATGATGCTTGCATGTACAATCACACATACCTCCCATACATATTCCTCACATTATATTAGTGAATTTACTCTCCTTTATACAAGTTACACGTCTTGATTAGGTCATCCTATTAGGGCTTCCCTATTGCATGAACAATTACATTACATAATGCTAAGGTGCACATGGTACCTGATACAAATATAAAACAATTACAAATATTAATTTAAGTGTCAAGATCTACAATTAACACTCACCAATCCATGGAACACATTACACCACCTATTTGGCTCCCAAAAGAAATCATCCAAGTTCATATGCTAATGTTTTCATCAACGTGATGTAATCAAGCCAAAAATCCTAGAGTGTACTCCATCCTATGTTTTTTTCCATGCCTGAATCTCAGATCACATGATTCCATCTCACAACCAACTTATGCTCAAAACTCAACAACTAACTCTGTCAAATTCCCTGTCTCTGTCCGATAACCAATCTTTACCAAAATAATTGTAACTTACTCAAATCATCATATTAAGCCATGTTGCCTTAGAAATAAGGTCTATGCATCTTCAAAATGATAAAAAAAAGCTCCCATACTCTGAAATACTATACAATATTCTTACATTTATGTCCAACTCCCAGTAGAAACTAGAAACATAATTTGTCTGTTATAACAAATTCAAAACTGAAGTATATATCATATGTTGACATCAATGACAAAACCTGAGTAGCAACAAAAATAATAATTCCAACAAATATCTAACATATTCTACAAGTAGCTTATTATATTTCCATCTTCTTCCATTCTAAAGCATTCATATTTAGCCTTAAGGATTTTTCAACTTAGCTTATTTTCCCATATAATCTCTTTCATAAGTAATTTTTCATCTGTTTCAAAAATTCATCATATTTTTCTAAAGATACACCTTTTTTAAACTCAATTTTAGAAAGAGAACTGTAGAAAAAATACCTTGCCTTCTTATTTTCTTCATAAGCCTCAATATTATCAAGTGTATTCACTCCATTCGTTGTATTCACATATTGTTTCTGAATGGACTTCCAAGTTTTATAACTAAAAAAAGTATATATCATTGCATCTTTAGCTTCTAGTAAGCATAATGAGATCCATCAAACATAGGGAGTGTTAGTTTTTGCACCATCAAGATCTCTTTAAGAAGCTAAGATCTTCTTCAAGGAACCAAACCTTTGATACCAATTGTTCAATGCATAATACAAATGAGAGTGCATTTGAATCAGTTGTTAATAAAACCTTTTAAACCTTGAGCTAAATCAAATCCATAAAAACATATCCTTAATTATTTAACCACATAAAGATATAAGAATGAAGGAGCATATAGAAAACCATACACAATGAACATCAGATTTATGTTGAAAACTCTATTAAGAAAAGAACCACAAAGATTATTAATTTTCAAGTACATAAGAACACCTGTTAGGGTGACATTGGTTAAGGTAGTTTTTACAAAGAAAGACTCACTTCTCAAATAGAGGCTCATTGTCGGAGGGCTCACTGCCTAGATGAAGAAGGATAAAAAGGAATAGATCCACCACTGGTGGACTTTTTCAACTCAACTGAATGATCTGTAGATGTCTTTGGCTCACTGCTTCTAGTTGTTGGTTTGTGGTGACTGATCATGCAATTATTATACACTCACCATGTATCGTGGGGTTTGGGTTAACTCTGTTGGCACTCTGAAAAATCCAGATAGTTTTGAGCCCATAATCAGAGAATTTTACTAAGCCAAAGTTTGTGCCCTTCAAAGAACAATTTAAAAGAGACCTAAGTTCAAGTGCATGTAAAGATAGGCCTGATGAATTTCATGAGACACAACTTGGGGAGCAGGTTCAACACTTTTCATTTGGCATATGCAGTGGGTTCCAGCTCCTAAATTTTAAATCTGATATGTTTAGGGAGTAATCATTTTGAGGTGTTCACCTAAATCTGCATTCTTGCCTAAGTGTCAAATCGTTGCAGCAGGTCCTATTTGTAGTTGAATATCTTGTGTCCTGAAATGTTTCATGACCTGCCACTTTGAGGATGTTTAGTATGCATATCAAAGAACCTATGTTCCAATTTTCAAGTCATTTTGAATCCGTTTGATTAGGTTTCAAACCCCTCAAAGTTGGTAGTTTGTTGTTGTCATGCACTTGTGTAATTGTTTAGAATTTTGGAAGGGCCTGTTTGACCAGTCATATCTCTGACCCAGTTGACCCTATTGAGAAAATTCCTTTTGCACCATTTTCCAGGGGTCAAATACTTCCTATGTTTCAATTTTTAGGCCATGACGAATCCATTTGCCCAGTTTGATGATTTGATTCTGTTTGCAGTCTCTAACAATTTGATGAAGATCGGTTGCACAATTTAGTCGGAGGCCCACTTCGGATGATTGCATCTTTTGCCCCGTGATTGATCAAGATGTGTCAATTGTGGCATCATTCTATAGGCATGGTAGTAAACCATATTTCCAATTTTAAGCCTCTCATATGCCCGTTTGTCCTGTTTGCCAGGGCCATTTCATTTGCAGATTGTGACATTTTGATAGTGTGCAGAATCCATAATTAAATAGCCTACTTTGAGGCTTCGGAGTTTGTGCCCTATGTGAGGTCATGCATAATTTATTGGTGTTCTATACTTTATACCTATAAGACTACATGCCTAATGATTTTTAGGTCCCTGCCAATCCGTCTGACCACTTTCCCAGGCTAATTCCAAAGCCAACTTCCATGATTTTCACTATTTTGTATCTTGATTTTTACTAACGAGCTGAATTTGGTGATTAATTGTAAGCGTCCATTTGATATTTTTGGTGAATTGGTTATGGATTCATGTTCTATGTTTGGGGGTGAACCAATGCCCGAGTTTTTGGTCTCTGAAAGTTTTGTTTAGTCAGTTTTAAAAGCCAGTTCTGGAGGCAGCTTTAGTGATTCTAGCAGTGTAGACAAGAAATATTTCTAAGTGGCTATGTTTGGTTATGGATATCTTTTGGCTCAAATTTTTTTGAGCAATTGCCTTTGAGCAACGTATTATAATGTTGAAGGTGTGCTTGCTTTCCTGATGGCATGTTCTTCTGATGGCTTTTTGTTAGTTTTTTAGGCTAGTTTTGGGAGGCCAGTTGATGCATCATGGTTTATTTTCTCTGAGTGACTCCATCATGGTTTGAGGATGGCACCTACCTTTAGAAGCTACATATTGTTCTTAGCATGCATGCTTTACTCTGATGTGCACACTTGTCTCAATGTGATGCCAACATTTTTGATGAGTAAATTAAATGAACCATTGTTGGTCAATTTTTATAAAGATGTAGGAATTGGGATTTATTGTAATTATAGATCATTATAATACAGTGGTGACTTACTATTTGGTAAGTCTCCAGAGGTCTTTAGTTCTTTTAACAATCAAGCATTCGAAGGAAATGAATCTTCAGCTGAATTCATATACTTATGGACTCTGGATCAAGGCATGACAAGCATTGATGATGCAGTGAAGATAGTGGATGAATTAAATCTACTAAAGATGATAGTGTAAATGGGACTCATCAAGATCAAGTTATGATTTTGGGGTCTCTAAAGTACCTAATGCTACTTTGTGATGGGTTGTGTGCATAAGAAACAACAAGTATGCGAAACACCATGGCAAAATCAGTGCATGCCAATCGAACTAAGGGATGTAAGCTTGCAAATAAGATGCAATGCTAATTTTATGGTAGGATGGAGAATGATGGAAGTCCACACATAAATGAATTGGTGGCCTATATACATTCTTTCAATGCCAGTATTAACTATATAGAAAAAGAGCCCGTGCAAAGTGCTAAAATGGAGCAGCCTGCTAGACAAAGACTGGCACAATGAATTGGGGCTCAGGCACCCTTGACAGGCAGCTCATTCACACAACAGAGGGCCATTTTTTTAAAAAAAAATGGAGCATGTTTTAGCATGCATAGGAAACTAGAGGGGGCTGCTCATTTGGTGTGTGATTTCCGGTTGAGGGAAGCCACACTCGTTAAAACAAAAGGAGAAGCTATATTATTGTTGCAGCCAATACATGGAGGCCAACGCATGTTCAAAGTTTGGGTTCACACACAATGTTGCGTGATTTCATTTGAAAAGAAAAGACCCCATGCATTTGAGAGAAGCCTACCCACACAAATGTTTTGGGAATCCAATGGATAACAAACACAAGCAGCCAACACAAATCAAATGGGGGGACTCACAATTTGAAGGGAGACTGCCAATGAAAAGGAGGCTTCACGTGAGGAGATTGGAGCCTCATGCTAGCATAGGTAAAGGTTGAAGAGGCTGCCAGTTGGAGGCACACATAAAATAGAAATCAACAATGTATGAGTTTGAAACAGAGAAGTAAACAGTGAAGTCTCACACAACCAATAAGGATGTGGCTTTGTGTTAAAATTATGTTGCCAATGTATAGCAAAGGGATGTTTGCATAGTTTGAATGTGTGGACAGTAGGTACAAAGTGAAAAGAATACTAATGGAAGGGTTGTATACCCAGTGCCTAAGGAAATAGGGGCACATTTTTTAAAATGATAGTGTTTAAGCCAAATCACACAAGGGAGAATGTATATAGGCATTGCATAGGTTAGGAAAATAGAAAAAGTACACTAGAGTTTTAATGCCACATTCAGAAGGATTTGTGTTCCTTTAATATTTATAAGCAAGAGCACTCAATAGCAGTGTAAAGTGAAGTGGGAAGAGGGGCTTGTGTGGCTTCAACCCATGTGGGCCCACCTTGTAATGCATGCCAGCTGGGCACATAGGACACATTATTTATGAGAAATTTAAAACAATGCGAGAACTTAGTCCCACATTGCTGGTGTAGATGCATAGCATGATGTTCAAAAGCCCAAACACACACGTTCAAGTTGTCCAAACGTAGACACCCAGCAAAGGAGCCTTCTCATACATGCAGAAACCAAGGTGGATAGGTGGACAGTGATGTGGATTGTGGGCCTGAACAGAAGGTAAGACAATTTTGACAATTCAAGCAGTTTGCAGATCAAATGCATTGAGATGCATGCAAAGCATCTAACGGTCATCGCCATAGCACCAAGATGAAGTTTCCCGATAATTATGCTTGCGTATTAATGACATGGTGACACCTGTTTGCTCAGATGATGTGACATAATGATGCGGTCGAGCACCCAAATGGATTAGCAAGCCCAGTCAAAACATGACACCTAGCGGAGGATGGTGACAAGGCGGTGACAGAGCATAGCTTGAACAGTTGGTCGGCCTCCTTGAGATGCCTGTCGATCCAGCGGATGTCATTATTCTGGAAGGGGAAAGATGCATGAAATTTACCTTGGTAGATTAGCGATAGAGTGCCAAGTGGCAACATGGTGAGTTGGCGTGTAAGGCTATAGATTGATGCCCAGTCAGCAGTACGAGAAAATGACAAAGTGCCATGTGGTAGAGAGGTGTTCACAGGTATAGCTAGGTGATGAGGTGGACCAAAAAACCAATGAGGTGGTGCCATGTGGCATGTGGGCCCATTTTGATTTTCAAAGTATGCAGAAAATATTTAAATCCGAATTCGTATAGTTAGACTATATGAAGAAATTCAAAAAATTAAATAATGCAATTGCTCACGGAAAATAATGTTAGAGGGCTTTATTTTTATCCAAATATGCAAGTATTATATGTTTTCAAAATTGATGCGAAACGAGCTTTCCAATGGTGGTGCTAAAAATCAGATTTGACAAAGTTGGTGAGAGAAGTAATGGACTATGTAATCCGAGGTCAAATTTGGGTAAGGATGCAGATATTTTGTAAAATTGTTCTAGAATGTAATTGATATTAGATTTATTTGAGATATTTTTGAGAGTCTTAGGGTTGACTGTGTTGCCCTAAAAAATCCCTAAATGGTCCTTAGCTTGTTCCAATCCTATATATGGATTTCCAAGACCATTTACAGAGGCTTCTAGTTTTCTGGTTCATAAGGTCATATCTTGAATCTTTAGTCAAGGAGTAGGACATATTCAATCCAGTTTGTATCAAAACAGGGTAGAAAGTTGCAGATCATTTTCATATTGTGTCAAGAGACTCTGAATCTTCAAGCAAGGTGTATATAGAGGCTTAGGTCCTCATTCTTAATTCAAGTTTTTAGTTCCATTTCTCTCCAATCTGTGTCAAGTTTTATGGGTTTTGAATGTTCTAATTCTTTATATGGAGTTTATCTATGCATGTGTTATTTATCTTCAGTTCTAGTTGAAATTAGATTAAAATATGCTTTAGATGATGCACAAGTTCATAGGGTTTTCACAGGGATTTCTATAAGCAGTATGGTTTTGGGTATTTGTGTTTATGACTTGGATCTATGGTGAAGTAATAGTAATTAGTCTTTGTATTCCGCAATGCACTAGATGATTTTCCCAATGGATAAGGCACTGATCTGAAGCAAGTAACATTTATCTTGATACATGTTTGGTTAGGATGTGTTGTATTCTACAAAAGTTTAATCAAATCCTTTCAATCTTTTCAGTTTTATGTTTGTGGGTATCAGTTATTTCACTCCAGTGATGGAGAGTCAATGAATAATAGGTTTCTATTTACTACTTTCTCACTATTATCTATTGTAAGATCCAGTATTGAGTAAGGAATAGAGTTGTATCTATTGGATCAGGTACACCCACCTTGGTTTTGCAGAGCCAAAAGTGAAGAGGGCAGTCTTGTCCCTATAGTTGGTCTAGTTACCTATAGATTTCTCACATTTGGAACTAACCCCTCCTTAATATCAATCATAGGTATATTGGTGTCTCATGGAGTGTAAAATCCTATCCAAGAACCAACAAACTCATCAAGCTTTTTTGAGTTGACTCATCAATTATTTTCCTAGGTTGATTCATTAAGTATTTCTAGGGTTAACTTGTTAACTGGCACAATTCTTGTTAAAATGACTTAGGGTTAGGTTTTTCAAGATGAAAATTTTGTAGCTTCTTGCAATGGTATTGAGTTGCAAGGGATTGAAAATTGTAATAGCTTGAAATTACTGGATAATAAGATTGGACTCTCTGTTTGATGGATGCAGCTGAATATTGGGTGGACCACATTAAATATTTGTTTCTTCTTGTTCTACCTATGTGTGCTTTATCCCTTTTCATTATTGGTTATATTTTCATATATCTATTAGATTTTGGTCTTCTAATCCTAACACCAAGAACTAACACATGAAATTATATACTACTCAACACCACATTGTGCACCACTTCATACATATAAGGAGACACATTATCTTTCATACATTTCCATGACACACACATTCACATAAGTATACACACATGCCACACCCTTTTCTCAACCATTCATCCTTTATTTATACCATCCTTTCATTTGGACAATCTCCCACTGTTGGGTAAGCATCTTAACCAAACATAATTTGAATTAGGTTGGCATTAAACATTCCCACAGTGGAAAGGAATGAGATTTGGACGGCAACACACCTTAATTGATACCAAAATAAACATCATACATGTTACATTCCATCTTACATTCACCAAGACAACTAATTAAAGTGAAAACACCCAAGGTCGGCTAAACCTAGAGTGAATACCATTGAGATTTGAAACCGTGTCTTTGAAACTCAAAATATCATGCCAGCTAAACTAAATGAAGCTAAGGACATTAGAATATTAGTTCCAAAACCACAAAAACTAAAACTATCTCATGGAGAAGTTCAAAGAATGCATTTCATGAAGGCACTATCATTAAACACTTCCATACTCAAACTAACACCAATTCCATTGAATTGTGTTCCAAAGCACAAAAACTTGAGTCCGATATCTTTAAACTCTATTAAAAAATATGCCAAAACCTCATCATTAGATTTTCAACATGAAGAATATGCAGATTAAAAATCTTAGCATAATTACATAGGAAACAATCAGTAATAATATCAATAACATGTTGACATCAATTAAAACCTTACTAACTTAGAAAATGACATTCTTCTCAAACTTGAAACTCTATAGAATTATCCAAGGTCATTGAAATATGGATATGTTGTGACTAAGCTGTTCTTAAAATTTGATTCTCTGCCACAAGACAAATTGAGGTTATGTAGTGAAAAATGCATCAAGGTTCATTAGAATGCACCTACATCATAAGTCTGTATATAGTTTGAGAATACTTTATGTTGTAGACTATGCTACATGATCTAAAATTATGCTCTAAAATCAAATATGAAAATTGTAATTTCTAATAGATGTTTGGTTTTTCCTATCTCGAGGTCAAATCCACATATATAGAGTTAAAATTTGTGTAAGAATTTTCCCCATTATGACATACATCATGCATACACAATCACAAATCCCTCCATAGGAAGGAAACAAGGAGACATGATATCCTCCCCATAACAAAGTATATCTTGCAAGAAAGGTGAGTGCTTGAAGGCAAGACATAGTCCAATGCCTATAACATTTCTCCCCTTAGGAAGAAGATAGACCAAGTATAGATGCAAGAAGGCTTCCCATTTTGGATAGGAAGAAGGAAGGGGAATCCAAATGAAGTATGATGTAATTTAATTATACTCATGTGTTTCCATGTCCTTGGTTTATGAAGATGCCACAAACCAATCTGAAATATATCTAATAGAAGGTGACAAGAAAGGAACCATTAGTAACTAATCTATGTAAGAATTTGGATCAAACTCCAAAGAAAAAGATGTCTCCTCAAAAGATGAAGTAGGAAGAAAAGTAAGGAAGCCCCCCCTCAATGTAAAATGCACACCCATGGTAGATGATCCTAGATCAATGTAGAAACTGCACCAGGAGAACTAAATGATGTTCCTCCCTTTAAGAAGAAATAATGTCATAGGTGTATCAATAAATCCTCCCCAATATCTAGGAATAATCCTCAAAATGTATGATGTCTCATAAAATTGAATAGGAATCTCCAACACATGAGTATGATCAATCTGAACCATGCAATGTTACATCTCAAGTAAATTTTAAGACTCGTGAATTCCAATCTCTAAAGACTGAAATTGCTTCTTTGAAGATAAAAAGACCTCCTCCAAATGTTGTATCAAAGGATCCACAATCCTGTCAAACTCAAAAGAATGATCAAGTGGAGAATGAAGACAAGGGTCAGAGTGTTCCCTCGCAACAACTAAAGAAGGATCATCCTCAACAAAGAGAAGATGAATGTCATCAATTACATGTATCCCAAATCCTCAATGTAGGACTCCACAAACAAGCGTGCAATGTTTGTCAAGTAATCATCCCAAGGAACTGAAATTGGAAGACAAAGAATATTCTATTGCACTGAACCACATGAATCCATGGTTGTATGAAGGAAAATATCATGAAGAATAATATTAGAAGTATTGGTGTAATTAAGTATTTACTAATTACACTTTAGTTAAGTTTACTTAGGATAATGCATTTGCATATTAGTTGTCATTGAGACACCTAGGAGTTTTCATTTCATTTTAGCACATGGTTAGGAGAAATTCCACTTTAGGTGATGATAGTTGTCATCTCATACCTCTTTGTATCTGAGATCTACCTTTAGTGCTCTTATCACATTATCATCCTCTCATTTTTGCACATGTTACACATACTTTGATGTATAATGGAGGATGATACACCTTTGGTGGACATGTGATTCCACCTAGTGTGGTTGATAGATTATCATCTCCTTATCATTTAGTCTTATTGCATTGCTTATATATTTAGGCACTCCTACTTTGTATTCAGTTGAATTGGCTATAATCAATTATTTGATCATTTTGCCTATCTCTCCTGTGCTATCTCTTGAGCTTCTAGATCTTGGCATTTTATTCTTTTCCTTAGACAAATTCTTACATGGTATTAGAGGGATATCAAAATTCTTACATGGTATCAGAGCCATAGGAGTGTCGTTGTATAGCCTATTTGGAGAGAATTTTCTTGCATGTTAAAATTGGAGCTTACTGGTGCAAATCAAAAGTTGGCATCACATTGAGGAGGTCCAAAAACCTCTAAATAATTTATTTTTTCATCCAAATCGGACATCTCAAGCCAAATATAGAGCCATTTAAATTTTGAAAGTGTGGCGATGATGATTCTAAAAAAAATAATTTCAGAGGAGATTTTCAAACATGGATATCTCAGTCATTCAAACTCCTTTTTTCGAGCAATGTTTTTTTTTTGGGGGTAAAATTTCATGATCTACACAATGGTGTAGGTGGTTGCTGATCTCTATTTTTGATGTTTTCTAAAAATTGCAAATCCTAATTGTTACAACTTTAGATGCTTCATTCGGGCACACACAGACACATTTTCAAGTGCTATTTTTTTTTTAAAGTGCATGATTTTTTGTCTACTTTCTAGATCTAGTATCAGTTTGGAAAAATTCTGAGTAGACATAGTACTTCCAGCATTTGGTCTATTTTGGCCTATATTTGGCACTTGTAATTTGTTGGATCTTTGAGTGGTCTTGTGCCTTATTTATTTGAGTATGGTAATGCCTTATTTTTTTAGTTGTAATCATTGAAATTAGAAGTCCACTTCAGGTCATTTTGGCAAGTGGCAATTGTACATACACTATATATAAAGTGCCAAAATCACCTATTCTGGGGGGTTCTTTGGTTCATTGTATTTTAGGGTGTGCATTGATTTTTTGATCTCATTGTTTCATGTGAGAAGTGCATCATGGATGGTTTAGTTAGGTTGACAAGAGGAAACTATAAGCAATGGAGTGAATTGGTTCTTTCTCATATTAGTGAGCATAACCTGTTGCCCTATTTGTATGAGTATAGACCTAAAAGTCCTTATTTCAATTGGGGCTCTTACTCAAAATTTATCAATGTTATCTATTGGAATATGTATATGGATGTTATGGATTCCCTTGATGACTATGAAGATAGGACAAATACTATTCCTGATATTTGGACTATTATTTGGGAAATGTATGGGGATCCTCATGTTCCTCCACTCCCAAAAGGTCTAGAACCTCTAGTTGCAGCTCCTTCTCCTCCTATTGAGATCACGTCTATTGTTTCTCTTGATGATACTTGAATTCCTATATCCATTGGCTCTTGTGATTCAGGACAACAGGATATTCCTTGTCTTCCAGTTATAGTTCCATGGGATGCCTACTTGACAAACATTGCAGGTTTGTGGAGTCCTACATTAAGGATTTGGGAGACACCATTGATGAAATTCATCTTCTCTTTGGTGAAGATGATCCTTCTTCAGTTTTTGTGAGGGAACACTCTGATCCTCATCTTCATTCTTTACTTTATCATTCTTTCAAGTTTGACATGATTGTGGATCCTTTGATACAACATTTTGAGGAGTTATCTTTAACTTCAGAGAAGACATTTGAGTCTTTGGAGATTGGTTTTATTGAGTCTCAAACTTCACTTGAGATGTCACATTGCATGGTTTAGGTTGATCATTATCATGTGTTGGAGATTCATATGCAGTTTCCTGAGACATCATACATTTTGAGAATTCTTCCTAGAGATTGGGGAGGATTCATTGATACACCTATGAACTTGTTTCTTCCTAAGGGGAGGAACATCTTTCAATTTTCTTGGTGTAGTTTCTATATTGATCCAGGCACATCTATCATGGGTGTACATTCTACATTGAGGGGGGGCATCCATGCTTCTCTTCATACTTCATTAGCTACCAAATTCTTACATGGATCAGTTACCATCAGCTTCTTGTTTATTACCTTCTTATTGGGCTTGTTCCTGATTGGTTTGTGGCATCTTCATCAACCAAGGACATGGTGACACATGAGCATACTTCAGAGACATCATACTTCATTTAGATTCCACTTCCTACTTCCTATCCACAATGAGAAGCCTTCTTGCATCTATACTTGGTGTATCATCTTCCTAAGGGGAGAAATTTCATTGGTAGGCATTGGACTATGTTTTTCCTTCAAGCACTCACCATCCTTGGAGGAGATTATACATTATTGGGGGGATATCATGTCTCCTTGTTTCCTTCCTTTGGGGGGATTCTAGATTGTATATACATGTTATATATCATAATGGGGGTCTTGATTACTCCATCCATGCATGCATCTCATTTTTCATCTCTCTTTTTGGGGGATGGTTTTTCCCATTTGGTTTTCCCTCTTTCTCTGCTTTATGAGAGATTGCATTGCACATCTTTTGCACTTGCAATTTGTACATGGGTACCTAACATGGCCTAGTAGCTGAGATCCATCATTTTTTTTAATCTAGCTTTGTGAGCTTAAGTGCATTCCCCCAAGTTGCACTTAAGGGAGGGTGTTGGTGTCATTAAGTATTTACTAATTACACTTTACTTAAGTTTCTGTGTGTATTTTATTGTACCTATTAGCTTGCAACACAACATTTTAGTAATATATTAGATTATTAGAAAATCAAATACATGAATAATTAAGCATACTAACAAAACTATCTTATTTCTCTCTAACTAACAAGAGTATATCTAAAGTCTAAATTTCTCTTAGCCTTAGACATTAAACAGTGACAATGCAATGCTAGAATGAGAGATTCTAATCTATGAAAGCTAAAGACCATGAATTATCAAAGAAAGTCATTAAATCCTTCACAATTATGTTATGAAAATGAAATGTTCTCTAATTAGCTAAGAATTCAATTTTGTAGCATGTAGATGTAAATGCAATTAACTATCCTTTTGGTGTTTGAAAATCCTTCTTTTATAGAGCTTCATCAAATTGGATAGTTGAGATGCACATTAGAAAGAGTGGTTGATATGCATCTAGGCTTGATCTATGTGAGTGATCCATGTGATTCTCCTCTCATTGGTTCAGTTTGTCTTTGTTTTCCCTTGAGAGGTGACATGTAATTTTGAGCCTTTTATTAATTTTCTATAATTAATTAGTCTAGCCACACATTTAATGGGAATGATTTAATTAATTAGGCTTAGAGGTAATCAATTATTGATGATTAATGATTGATTTATGAAGTTTATTTAATTTTGTTAATAATCAAGGATCAAATTAACATAATCAAGAGATTGATCCAAATTAGGGCAAATAGGTCCTTAGGTTCTATTAGCTTGATTTTGGGAGATTACATTTGCCCCTCTTTGAATTTATTTGCGGACAACATAAGGATTCAAAAACTATTGATTTAGTAGAACTAATAGATTTAAGGAGATTTAGAGAGCAGTAGAAAGAGCTAATATGAATTTAAGCGATTTAGAGACCAGTGAGAAATAACTACTTTGACTTTGAGGAGACTTAGAGAGCAGTGAAACCACTCTGAAATACTTAGAGAGTAGTAGAGAGAACTACTCTGATTTTGAGAATTATGGACTTGATCATATGGAACTCCATGTGATTCAAAAGTTATCAATTCTAAACTTGATTGAATGAGAATCTACTATATCGACTCCGAGCTTGATCGATCAAAGATTGATAAAATTTAATCAAAAATATCTAGTTATATTTGATTTGCATAAAGTGAATACGAAAGACCGTGATGATGAAAATTAACCAATTTGATTTGAAGAAATGAAATTGATCAATATCAGAAAGATTAACAACGCCAACTTGATTGAAGATAACTGTCATGCCCCTAGCATTTGAAGATTTGATTGAAATGTTTAATTTATGGTATGATTATTCCCCCTTGGGCCTAAAATCAAAATAGAAATTTGATAAAATCGATGTATTCAAGCATTTAAGAATATATTTAATTGAAAGAAATGAATGTGGATCAAGTACAAATCATTTAGAATGTATCTGATTTCAATTAGGATCAATTTTAGTGTCAAAGAAACACTATTTGACCAATTTTGACTAACAAAATATGAGAGTTGACCAAGGTTGACTAATGTTTGACCAATATCCTAGAGTACAAACTCATTGCATGAGTGAGAAATTCACTTTGTATAGCTTCCGGTAAGCCATTCATGCATTATTTATGTTGTGTGCAACATTCATAACTTGTGTTTGACTGAATTATGACTATTATTGATTGTGCCTCTAGATAAAGATCATCTCGGAATGTATTTTCCCTATTTGTGTTGTCATTTATGCTCATTCCACCCTTGTTCAACTATAGTTTGACCATAGTTGACTTTTCCTTTTGAAGGTTTACTTTTCTTTGTTACTTCATTTTTACTGTGTTTAAGTGATATAAATCACCTATTTCGATTTTGGTTCTGATATGAAGCTTCTGTGACATCCTGGTATGAAAGTATCTTAGGTCACTGGGGTCCTCAAGAGGCTTAAATAGGGCCAAAAGGGTCATTTTACTATTCAATTTCACTTTTTACCTTCAATAATTTCAAAGCTCTGGTCAACGAAATGGTGGTCCCTGCTGTGCATCACCATTTTGAGCTTGCATAACAATATGATCGTCTAACCCACTACGCATCACTAGTGAGTAGTCAATAATGCCTCCATTCAAGTTTTCATTTTGAAATTTTACTAAATTTATTGATTTTTAGGACCAGTTTAGTTTAGGATCGCATCTCACAAGGAGGATTTCATACTATCAATCTCGTGTCGCATCCAGTTTGTGTCCAAATTCTAGATTCCATGACAAATTTCCTAAGTTGCACCTTGTTAGGTCTCATCTGGTCCTCTTGGTTAGTTTTTAAATTGAGTCCACCAGATAATCACATCAGGTTAAAACAAGGTTGTATCTAGATTCCAGATCGTAGCCTGTTGATCCTAGGTCTGTTACAAGTAGTGGTTGCAGTTGCACCAAAAGATCGACCTGTTAATGCATGATACAACCACTAGACTTATAGAAGACATGGGAGGTGGTTAAGACATGTCATGAATCCTGATGGGAGCATTGACCATTATGTTAACAATCTCCCCCTCAACATTACCCAAAGGGATTTGAACTTGTGACCAAGCTCCGATACCACTTTTTACAAGTAGTGGTTGTCGTTGCACCAAAAGATAGACCTGTTAATGCCTGATACAACCACTAGACTTATAGAAGACATAGGAGGTGGTTAAGCCATGTTGTGAATCCCAATGGGAGCATTCATAACTGTAGCCATTCTATAGTAGTTGCAGTTGCATTCATAACTATGGTTGTCATTGATGTCAACACAGTGATCTACTGAATATTAGCAGAGAAGCATACAGTGTTTGAATTAGCACACATGGAGTATTGAAGATCAAGATATGTGGAGTTGAGGACTTACTCTATATTTTTTCTTGAGATTGTGGTCAAGAGCGCATAAAAAAATTCAATTATTCATGATAGTTATGTGTAATTCAGTGGAAGCAATATTTAGGCAGTGTTCTTGAGAAGCGGCTTATGGTAACTCGATGATATCTCCTAATCGGGATAGAATCTGGGCATGAAAAGTTGTATAGTTGATGAAGAAAGTATGATAGTGACATGGACATGACAAAAAGGTTAGAGGTCGCACATGTGAAGATTTATTGTATTTGGAAGCTGACAGTTTTTATGTAATTGTGAAATATTATGTAACGTGTAAAGGTTTATATTTTGTAATTGGTTAGGCCTTGTATGTCGACTCATTTGTAATTATTTGAGTATGGTATAAAGGAAGGATTTTTTTCCTTATTTTAATATGACATGTAGTAAGAATATAAAAGTGAATTGTGGAATTGAGCAATATATGTTGTAAGAGGATATGTGAATTGCAGAGATCTAATATTGAGATTTGGTGAAGGAGTTGGTGCAGTTTGGCACAAGTAGAGGAGAAAAGATAAGTTGTTGAGATCAATAATTATTTGGTATTATTCTACTTGAGTAATACAAAGATCAGTTGGACAGTGTGTTCAGTGATCATGCCCCTGAAGTTGTTTGGGCAGTGGGTCCTTCTGTCTTCCATAACTCCTAACAGGGTTAGAATCTTTTAACAGAGATTCAAAGTCTCCTAATAGGGACTCATATGTACTAAATGTATTTCATAAGGCTCCTAACAGAGTCCATCCTCTTATAAGGAATTTTTATATTGGTACATATTTTGTGGGCATCATTTCCACCGGGGTTTACTCTCCGATCAAGAGGTTCCCTAGTTAACATATATTGTGTTATTGTGTCATTGTGTATGTTTATCTTTCTATGGTTGTTGCTTACATTGCTTACATGGTTGAAATCTATTAATGGTGATAAAAGTTGTATTTATCTGATAACTGATTCACCCCCCCTCTCAATTATCTTGGTGGACTTTACTTTCTAACAAGGTCACATCCTAGATGAAAAGTGTCGTATTTAGTTATGGTGTCATATCTCATGTATCCTAAATTGCATCCAGGTATTAGGGTTATATTTGTTTTTATTTTCAAATTTTATCAACTTAGCCTATCTGCCTAGTCTGTTTAGCCAATTTTACTTCAATTTTTTTAATGTCTGATGCTGAAATAGTGCCCCTTTTCTGTGTGCAGTCACATTTTAGCGTAGTATCTTTCCATGGTCCAAGAATGACTCATGTCTTTGAGTTACATGAGCACCTCACTATCATAGAGCAGTGAGTCGTAGCATGATGTAGCTTGTGGTGTCTTGTCAATTTTCATAACATTCAGGTGAATCGAGGGTTGTTGATTGCTTTGGTTGTGAGATGACGATCAAGGCACAACACCTTCCATCTACCCACTGGAGAGATGGCAGTGATGTCGAAGGACATCTAGAGGATCCTTCATGTACCAGTGATGGGAGTGTGCATGGAGTATGAGGTTGGAGCTCTAGTAGCGATAGAAGATGCACATCGGTTGTTTCATGATGATGGTATCACTCGATGATATTTTTCATGGGATCATATAGTAGCACATTGTGAGTGACTATCAGTCTATCTTGTAGGTATGATTGGTGGCCTCCTGATACCCAATCGTGGTCATCATGGCTTCATGTATGATTGGTCATGGGTGATTGAGGATATGATCAGATTACCTCACTATTTAGCTTGGGGGAGTTGCATATTATCTCACATGTACCAAGAGCTACATGAGATTATCTATCAAAATTCTCAAATGATGACTGTTGGTATTTTGGTTCTTCAAATATGGGCCTAGGAGCACATCCCAGTGACACGACTAATTGTAGAGAGAAAGAGGGACCCTGAGCTCCCATATATATTCAGGTATGATCCAGTAGCCCTACTTGGGAAATATGGATTACTGGCGTCATGTACTTGATGACATGACTGATACCATATGGAGAACTTATCTAGATTGTGAGGAGTGGAGATCTGATGCATAACAAATTCCTTATTTTTTTAGAGTTGGTATCTTATTGGTCGTACTCGCTATATTGTTGAGATATTTATTATCACACAGGTGATGAGATAGTATGGGCGCATCCAGGTGATGCTACATGACTTAACAATGTATGCCTGAGTTCGTGATGATGAGGCACAATGGGGATCCAAACTAGTGTATGAGACTACTTTCTATAGATACCAAAGATGGTACCTATTGTCTGAGACTACTTTCCTAAGGTTTCAGATGGTGGTATTGCTAATGGATTTCATGTTCATTATTCTCAGAATCCATTTCCTTGCTTTACTCCTCTAGATGAGATTGCTCCTCGCATTGAGGATTCCCTTGACTATGATCCTATAGATAATGGTGCTAGTCGAGGCAATGCTGGGAGAGGTAGGGACAAAGGTAGAGGGAGAGGCAGAGATGGTGTTGGTGACAAGGGAGGAGATGGAGGAGGTTCTGGTGGAGGATATGATAGGTGATGAGAACCTGATGGGGATGTCAACTAGAAGGGTCTACATAGGAGAGTTAGAGTAGTGCCTCCTCGTTGGGATATGATCTTTTCCCTAAGGACAACATTAGCAGCAGGCACAACAAAAATAGAGAGCGCCTCGTGAGATTAGTGGCAGAGGAGGTGGATAGCAGCCCCCTAGAAGTCCCCCTGCAAGTGGAGGTGACAGTGATCCATTGACATAGTGTGAGTATGATCATGAAGCTTTACACCTTGAGGTCACTACATTATGAGCTTTCCTATCAAAGAGAGATACACAGTTGGCCGATGTTATGACTGATAGAGACTAGCAGCTGGTAGTTGTTAGAAAGTAAAGTCCACCAAGATAACTGAGAGGGGGGGTGAATTAGTTATCAGATAAATACAACTTTTTTTGACCTCAATAGAATTTAACCATGTAAGAAATGTAATCAACAACCATAGAAATATATACATGCACAATAACACAATGACACAAGATATGTTAACTAGGGAACCTCTTGATCAAAGAGTAAACCCTGGTGGGAATGATGCCCACAAAAGATGCACTAATATGAAAGTTCCTTGTGAGAGGATGGACTTTGTTAGGAGTCTTATGAAATACATTCAGTACATATGAGTCCCTGTTAGGATACTTTGAATCCTTGCTAAAAGATTCTAACTCTATTAGGAGTTATGGAAGACAGAAGGACCCACTGCCCAAACAACTTCAGGGTAAGATCATTGAACTCACTGTCCAACTGATCTTTGTATTACTCAACAATTCAATACTCCTTATCTGACTGTGTGCACCAACTACTTCTTCAAATCTCAATACCATATCTCTATACTTCGTATATCCTCTTCCAACAAGTATTGCACACTTCCGCAGTTCACTTTCAAATACAATTCACAATTACTAATTCATGTTCATATTAAAACAAGGAAAACATTCCTTCCTTTATACCACACTCAAGTAATTACAAATGAGTCAGCATACAAATTAAAAAATAAAATTTTCCACACGTTACATAAAAATAACACAAAACTGTCAGCTTCCAATTAGGATAATTCTTCACTCATGCAACCTCGGATCTTGTGCTCATGTCCACATCACTAAGATCATGTCTTCAACTAACTCATAACTATGCATGATCAGATTCAATCTCGATTAGGAGATATCATCCAATTTCCACAAACCGCTACTCAGGAACACTGCCTGAATACTGTTTCCACTGATTTCCTCATAACTTTCATGAATAAATGAATTTTTGTCTGTGCTCTTAACCATGATCTAATATAACATCATAGATTAAGTCCTCAACTTCACATAGCTTCATCTTCAATATCCCAAGTGTGCTAACTCAAACACTATCTACTTCTCTGCTAATCTTCAGTAGATCACTGCGTTGAGATCAATGACAATCACAGTCATGAATGCAACAAAAACTACTATAGAACAACTATGAATACTCCCCCATAGGATATATTTAGCATTCATTCCTAACAATCTCCCCCATTGGCATTGATGGCAACATAGATGAAAAAACATCCAAGTTCCATGAATACCAACACTGCAATACTGATGCTCTGAAAATGCTTCCAAGTCCTCTTCATCAATCAAATCTTGCTTTTTTTTCCTATTCACTTCTCTCCAATAGATGATTTTTCATGTATACTTATCCCCCATTGACATCAATGATAGATGTTTCATCATTATGTCAACAACAACTTCAATGTCAAAAGACACTGTTCAGAAAAATATATTCACTAGAGTCCTCATGACTCAGCTCAGATACACCTACTGCCCCATAAAGGAAGTACCAACATCTAGTCCAAAAGAAAGATAGGGCTCATATAACACTGGATGGATGCAACAATCTGTATTACTTCTCAAAAGTAGGCTGGGGCATAACCCCAAGCATACCTCTCAGATACTCAAATGTATCCTTAGGAAAAGGTTTTGTAAATATATCTACAATCTGCTCCTTTGTGCTTATGTACTCAAGTCTGACTTCTTTTTCTGCCACTTTTTCTCTCACTACATGATACTTTATCTCTATATGCTTTGTCTTAGAATGTAACATAAGGTTCTTAGACATACTAACTGTGCTGGTGTTATCACAATGTATAACAATAGCCTCAAAAAATTTTATTCCAATATTTTTTCAGCATTTGTTTCATCAAAATTATCTGATTACAATTGTTTGTTGCTTCCACATACTCTACTTCTACTGTGCTCTATGAAATATAGTTCTTCTTCTTGCTTAGCCAAGAAACTAATCTTCCTCCAAGGAAAAATGCTCCACCAGTGGTGCTCTTTTTATCATCAACACTACCTCCCCAATCAACATCTGTATATGCACATAGGGTAAAATCATCGTATTTTTCATACCACAATCCATATTCAATTATTCCTCTTAAGTACCTCAGTATCCTCTTTATTGTTGCATAATATGATTCTCTGGGTTCAGCTTGAAATCTTGCTACAATTCCAACTGCATGTGATATATCAAGTCTTGTATGAGTCAAATATTGCAATCCTCCAATCATAGATCTATACTTCTTCTATTCCAATACAATAGTCTCATCTATGCTAGATAACCTGTGTCCAAATACCATAGGTGTTCCAACTAGTTTATAGTTCTCCATTCCTTGAATCTCTTCAATAAATCATTCAAGTACTTTTTCTAACTTACAAAGATACCATCACTAATCTGTGTTATCTGTAATCCTAAACAGTATTTCATTTCACCAATCATACTCATTTCAAATTCAGTCTTCATTTCATCTACAAATTTATTACTGGCTTCATCTTCTCCTCCAAAGATAATATCATCAACAAAAATAACAACCAAAAAACCATTTTCAATTTACTTTGTGTATAGGTTGCTATCAGCTGTACCTTTTGTAAATCCTAACTTTATCAAATACTTATCCAATATCACATACCAAGTTCTAGGTGCTTGCTTCAGTCCATATAAAGCTTTCTTCAGTTTACATACCATATCTCCTTCTTGAGTTAAAGGAAAACCTTCAGGCTACTCAATGTAGACTTCTTATTCCAATTCTCCATTCAGAAATGCTGACTTCACATCCATCTGATACATTTTGAATTTCTTGTAAGCTGCATAGGCCAAAAACATTCTTACTACTTCAATTCTTGCTACTGGTGCAAAAGTCTCTTCATAGTCAATTCCTTCTTGCTATGAGTATCCTTTAGATACCAATCTTGCTTTGTTCCTTACTACTTCTCCTTGTTCATTCATCTTATTTCTAAATACCCATTTTGTTCCTATAACATTCTTATCTTTAGGTCTAGGGACCAATTCCCATGTCTTGTTCTTTTCAATCTGATCTAGTTCTTATTTTATAGCTTTAAACCAATGTTCATCTTCACAAGATTCACTAGTAGATTTAGGTTCAATTTGAGAAATCAAACACAACTATTCTTGTACCTTATTTCATGTCAGAACTCCTCTATCTATGCTTCCAATAATCTGCTCAACAGGATGATTCCTTGATCGATTCCTATTAGGTGTCACTATCTCAGTACTTGTTTTTGCTGTAGGTTCTTCAATGGTTCCTTCACTGTGGCTTTCATTCAAAAAATCACTGTCAATTTCATAGAATAATTCAGTAGTCTCTAGATTTGGTTTAGGATGAGTTCCTTCATCTGATTCATAATCAAACATTCTTTCCTAAATTTTGAACTTTTCATCAACTTTAACATTTGCGCTCTCAACAATAGTCTTAGTTCTTTTATTGTAACATCTATAAGCTTTTTTCTTCAATGAATATCCAAGAAATATACCTTCATCACTTCTAGGATCAAACTTTCCAATGTCATCATCTCTCTTAATATAACATTTTCTTCCAAAAATTCTAAAATACTTAACTGATGGTGCATGTCCAAGCCATAGCTCATAGGGTGTCTTGTCTGTGTCTGCTCTAATTTGTACTCAGTTCATTGTATGCACTACTATGTTCACTGCTTCTCTCCAAAATATCTTTGCCAAGTCATTCTCAAATAATATAGCTCTTGCTGCTTTAGTCAATGACATGTTTCTTCTTTCTGCAATACCATTTTGTTTAGGTGTCCTAGGGGCTGAAAACTGTCTCTTAATACCATTCACTTCACAAAAACTGTTAAATTCTTTTGAAGTAAATTCTCCACCTCTATCTGATCTCAAACATTTAATCTTCATTCCAGATTCATTCTCAACTTTGTTCTTAATGATCTTAAAATTATCAAATGCTTCAGATTTTTCTTTAAGAAATGCAATCCACATCATTCTTGTAAAATCATCAACAAGAATCATAAAATACCTTTCTCCATAGAACCCTCTAGTGCTTGTGGGACCGCTCAAATCTGTATGAACAATTTCCAACTTCTCTGCTGTTGTAAACTTCTTGCCGAGAAATGAGCTTCTCTTCTGTTTAGCCATCACACATTCCTTGCAAATCATGTTAGTATGCTTCATAATTTTAGGCAAATCTCTTACTGCAATTGTAGTACTCACTTTTACAATGTTATCAAAGTTTATATGACAAAATCTTCTGGGCCATAACCAACTGTCATCAATCTTAGTAATCAAGCATGTCATCTCAGTAAAATTCAACTGAAATACATTACCTCTGGTTCTAGATCTAGTACTAATCAAATTACCATCCTTGTCTTTGATTACACAAGTTTTCTCAATAAACCAAACTTGATATCCCTTATCAACTAGCTATCCAACACTCAAAAGATTATGTTTCAAACCATCCACAAAGTAAACATCATCAGTATTAGTCTTTCCATCAAGAGGAATAGATCCTATACCTTTAATCAAACAAGGTGCATTGTTTCCAACTCTAACAATTCCTCCACTAGAATTGTTAAACTTTATGAAATTTTTCATGTCTCCATTCATATGATGTGAACAACCATTGTCTATAATCCAATCAGCTTTCTTTTCTACTTGAGAAACTAAAGCCTTTTCTTCCTTAATTTCTATTTCAGGATTTTCTTCTTTAATTGCTACAAATCCTATATCATCATGCTTAATATCACTTTCACTCAAATATTTCTCCAAACTAGCTTCAAGTTCTTCATCATTTGCATAATAACATTCTTTATATCTCCTAGGATTAAATTTCTTCCTATACTTCTTAACTCTCTTAGGACATTTAGATGAAAAATGACCAAATTCTTGACAAGTCCAACATTTAAATATTTTCTTACCGTCTGGTTCTCTTTTCACAAGCAAGGCAATACCTTCTTCAATCTTCCTATTTTATGCATTTCTAGATCTGATGTTGCTAGCATAATCTCCACTTACAATGATGCTTCTTGACAAAGTAGGGCGAACACTAAGTGCACTGAATGTTGTCTCCATTCTAGGTAAGTCTCCTGATAACCTCAGGTTCATCTCTGCTACTTCCAATCTTCCAAGAAGATTTTCTCTGGTAAAGTTTGTAGTACAAGGTATAACTTTTTCAATCATCTATGTTGTCTGCTTAAATGCAATAGTCAATGTCCTCAAAATTTTCCATATCACTTCATTCTCTGTCTTGGTTCCTCCACAGGATTTTATACCTGCAACAATCTCTGACATTATACCAATATAGCTTCTAACAGATTCATCTTCCATTATTCTTATATCTTCAAATGCACATATCTAATTATGTAATCTGACTTTCTTTGCATGTTCATCACCTTCAAAAGTAGATTTTAAAGCTAACCAAATTTCATGAGATGTTTTTAGATATTTTACCCAACTGTACTCATTTTTCGGAAGAGCTGACAAGAGTGCTTCTGTAGAAAGTATTTTACACATGAATAGATATCTTTCTTCATTAGTACAATCTTCAATCTTATCCTCATCAATGATAGTCTTTTGATTCTTTGTGATTAACCAATAACCTGGTCCTAAAAAAAGTAAATGTGTCTTCATCTTTTCTTTCCAGCTGTCAAAATTTACTCCATCAAACTTAGGGCTTTCTTTCCTAAAATGATTCGCCATGGATTTCCTTAAGTTGTTAAACTTTTCCTTCAAGGACCCGTTGCTCTGATACCAATTGTTAGAAACTAAAGTCCACCAAGATAACTGAGAGGGGGGGGGGTGAATCAGTTATTAGATAGATACAACTTTTATCAACCTCAATATGATTTAACCATGTAAGAAATGTAATCAACAACCATAGAAAGATATAGATGCACAATAACACAATGACACAAGATATGTTTACTAGGGAACCTCTTGATCAAAAAGTAAACCCCGGTGAGAATGATGCCCATAAAAGATGCACTAATATGAATGTTCCTTGTGAGAGGATGGATTATGTTAGGAGTCTTATGAAATACATTTAGTACATATGAGTCCCTGTTAGGAGACTTTGAATCCCTGCTAAAAGATTCTAACTCTGTTAGGAGTTATGGAAGACAAAAGGACCCACTGCCCAAACAGCTTCAAGGTAAGATCACTGAACTCATTGTCCAAATGATCTTTGTATTACTCAATAGAATAATACCAAAAGATTAATGATCTCAAAAATTCAATACTCCTTCTCTGATTGTGCCAAACCACACCAACTGCTTCTTCAGATCTCAATACTAGATCTGTATACTTCACATATCCTCTTCCAACAAGTATTGCACACTTCCACAATTCACTTTAAAATACAATTCACAGTTACTAATTCATGTTCATATTACAGCTAGGAAAACATTCCTTCCTTTATACCACACTCAAGTAATTATAAATGAGCCGGCATACAAATTACAAAATAAAAGTTTCCACAAGTTACATAAAAATTACACAAAATTGTCGGCTTCCAATTAAGATAATTCTTCACTCGTGCAACTTCAAATCTTGTGCTCACATCCATGTCACTAACATCATGTCTTCAACTACCTCATAACTATGCATGATCAGATTCAATCCCGATTAGGAGATATCATCAGATTTCCACAAATCGCTACTTAGGAACACTGCCTGAATACTGCTTCCACTAATTTCCTCATAACTGTCATGAATAAATGAATTTCTATCTATGCTCTTAACCATGATCTAATAGAACATCATAGAGTAATTCCTAAACTTCACATAGCTTCATCTTCAATATCCCAAGTGCGCTAACTCAAACACTGTCTGCTTCTCTGCTAATCTTCAATAGATCACTATGTTGACATCAATGACAATCACAGTCATGAATGCAACAACAACTACTATAGAATGGTTGTGAATAATCCCCCATAGGATATATTCAAAATTCATTTCTAATAGTAGTGTTGAGAGAAGAGCGTGACATATATGCTCATACGACCACCCACCAAGGACAGAGGACCACATATTATTTTTCCTTATATTGTTTAGTTGTACCTACGACACAAAGAGCCCCTCTATATTCTACTATTGCACAATAGTTTGAGGGTGCCATGCCACCTCCTATTCTAGGCAAGGCATATGTTCCTCCTCTCGAGCCTCCTCAAGAAAATCAGGGTGGGAGCTAGAATTGATTTCCCATTTTGTATCATTCTGACATTTGTACCTTATTGATATATCTTGTACCATTTTTTATCGATGTACATTATGATATATGTTGGACTCTTATATATTGATACTCTGACACTTTGATATTCTGATACTCTACTGATTCTCTGATATCATGTTGATGCCATCTTAGTCTGTTGTTATTATCTGATGCTATCTAATTTTTGCACATGTGTCATGATCTTTGATATGTTTACTTTCTTTGGATATTGATATTATCATTCTCATATGGATACTTGGTTATGTGATTAGATAGATGTTTATATATTGACATCATTGTATCATTTCATTGATATATGTAGATCTTTTTGTGTTTTTATGCTTTATAGATTTATGGATGCAGATGCATGTGATCTTTTATGACGACGATGTTCTTCTTTCACTTTATGCATGCATGTATATATATGAGATGTAATGTGATGTGATTTATGGACATCTTTTGTATTTATGCATGAAAGATTATGGATGCATTATGTAGACGTATTTATGGTACTAACATGGTCATGCATGTGCTCGAATATCAATGATAAATACTCAATCATTTTATTTGAGCTTTTATGATGACCATATGATGTACTTGTTTAAACTTGCAAAATGTTTATGTTTTTAGGATTTTCACTCATTGATGTTAATTAATTACATTCACACTGGCATACTGATGCAACCTAAAAATGAATGCAACTATATTACAATGAACTTCAATGCAACTAAAACATGAAATGCATCTAAAATGAATCTACTGCAAATTAATATGATAATGCAACTAAAATAAATTTAAATGCAATTCACAATGAAATGCACTTGGACTAAGACACCTAGGACAATCATTGTTTATTCAAAGTGAGTCTATTATCATCATAAAGTGTTTGTTTTTGGGACCTCATAGGTTAGTACAATTTTCACTAATAGATTTAGCAATCATGAAAATATGAATACTTTCCTTTCATTTGTCATGTTGAAAGTTAACCTAAACATTAAAGCATATAGGCTAGAATGTTTTGTCAGTTACTTCATGTTAATATAAACCTTTTCTATTCTTGTGCAACATTTATGTACATATGTATACCCGCAATGACCTTTTATTTTATATTCATATCCTTGGGTATAGTCTCGATTTAATTGTGCACCTTACTAGGAAGTTGTTTCATTTTATTTAAAACAGGCAAGGAAATAATTCTAACCTCACTAAAGCTTTCATAGGAAACAGGTCGAGGTATATGTGGTGTTCAAATTGTGATGGAGGCATTTATCATAGATACCCATTCCATATAATCACCTTAGATCATTGGATTTATTACCACAAGTAGAAGACAAAGAAAATGTTATGCCCCAGTCCTTGTTTCTGTAGTCATTTTTAGACATTGTCGAGTTACTCAAGGAACATAACAATCACAAATTGATAATAAGTCATCACAAACTAAGAAAAATTCATGATTCCATCATTTAGTTTCTCTAGTCCATAAACATCATCGAGACAAGTTTAAGAATACATGATCCATCATTTGCTTCAAAAATATATAGTTATTATTATAGTGTTTAAGAAACACATTTGTTTAATTTGTAAACATTACCAATCATATAATTTTTTTTATAATTGTTTGTGTTTAAAATAATAAATGTCTCACCTATTTAGCATTTAGAAACACTCTTATCTTCATGACATAGTGTTTAGGAATACTTTTTAGGTCCGAGTATTAAGAAATACTATTGTTGGTGGCATTAAGAAATACCTTTGTTTTCATAGTTTAGTGTCAATTGCGGACTAGGGATAAGCAACACCCTAGCCAAGAGTCCTAATAGCGACTAGGAAGTTTTGAGACATGTAAGATTTTGATTATTTTCCCCTATAGAAAATGGTTTACCTAGGACTTTGGTATAGATAGATTCCATTTTTAGGAAAATAAGATTTTGTGATATTGTGGCTCAGGATTTGATTTGTCACAAAAGTGACTGGAAGATATATACAATCTGAACTTTACATCTTCCAAGCATTGAAGCATTGTATTGATGGATAGAGCATTGATTACAAGTAATGCCTATTTACCAGGTTTTCACCACTTGGAAAAACTTTTCTATTTTTTCTATCATGGCGCCTATTTACCAGGTTTTCACCAAGACACTTTTTTCTTTTTTTTTTTCTTTTTTTTTTTTTTTTGTACTTTTTTTTTCTTTTTTTTCTTTGGACTCACCAAGGCACCTTTTTACTAGGTTTTCACCGAGATGGTCATTTTTTCAAGACTTTTTCCATTGTTTTTTATTTTTTTCAGGATCAATATTTGTTGTTTTTTCTTTTCTTCAAGAACTCTTTTCACTGCATAGGTGCTACCTCAAGAATGTTAGGCATAAAAAATTTTCAAGTGGAGAGTTTGATTGGATCTAGTAGGACATCTCCCTCAGGTGTAGCCAATTGATAGTCTCCTGATCCAAATGAAGTTGTGATAACAAAGGGACCCAACCAGTTGGTTTCAAACTTTCCCTTTTGCTCTCTGTGTTGTTGATTCTTTAGATTTTCTCTTAGGACTAGATCTCCTACCTGAAATGTTCATGGCTTTACTTTCTTGTTGTATTCTCTTGACATCCTCTTTTCATAGACTTTGAGATGATTAAATGCCTATTGTCTGCACTTATCTAACAATTCTAGTTCTTGTAATCTAGAGATTTCGTAGTCCTCATCAGTGACTAGATTTTTCAATGATACCCTCAGTGATGGAATATCTACTTCAATTGGTAGTACCACTTCAAATCCATATACTAGTGCAAAAGGAGTTGCGCCAGTTGGTATTCTGATCCTAGTGTGATATGCCCACAATGTTGGATTTATCTGTAAATGCCAGTCTCTTCTTGATTTGCTTATTGTTCTATGAAATATTTTCAAGATTGTTTTATTTGATGCTTCAGCTTGTCTATTACCTTGAGGGTAATAGATCAAGGAATAGTGTTGAGTGATTTTGAATTGAAGACACGAGTCATCCATGTCTTTGTTTTTTAATTGAACCCCATTGTCAGTTACAATTGATGGGGGTATCCCATACCTACAAATGATGTAGTTTAGGATGAACATTGAGATTTTCTTTCCTGTAGAATTGGCTAGTGGCACAGCTTCTACCCATTTTTTAAAGTACTCAGTTGCTATAATGATATACTTGTGTCCATTGGATGAGTCTGGGTAAATTTATCCAACTATATCAAAAGCCCATTATTGAATTGGCCAATGTGTTATGAAAGGAATTAACTCCCTAGCCAGAGCATGTATCAGGTTTTCATGAACTTGATATTTCTTGTATGCTTTAGCATATTAGATTGAATCTTTCTCCATTGTGGGCCAGTAGTATCCCACTCTCAAGAGTTTCTTGGCTAATGAAAAGTTGTTCAAGTGAGACCCACACACACCTTCACGAAATTCCTTTAATGCACAACTTGACTCTTCATTTTCTAAACATATAAGTAGCGTACCATCTAGAGAATGTCTATACAAGTCTTTAGCAATGATTATATAATGCGATGATGCTCTTATGAGGCATCTTTTTTCATTTCTTGGATAGTTTTTAGGGAAGGTTTGGTATTTCAGATAAGAATAGAAATGAGCATATATGGATAAAACTTAGGTTTCAATGGCACAAATTATTTGGAATTCTGGTGAGTCATATGATGGAAAGGGGAGTTCTTCTAACAAGAAGTCATAGCGAAATTGATGCTCTTCTAGTTATAACATGGATGCTAAGGCAGCCATCGCATATGCCACTCTATTCTATGATCTTGGAATCTATTCAAATGTGATGAAGACAAAATATTTCTTTAGATCATCCACCATTCTTTTATAAGGCATTAGCTTATCATATTTTTTTTGGTAGTCATCATTGACCTGATTAATAATAAGATGTGAGTCCCCATAGATATGTAACTCAATGATCTTCTATTCTATTATGAGCTTCAATCTATTCACTAGGGCTTCATACTCTACTATGTTGTTTGTGCATGGGAATATCATTTTATATGCCTTTGGAATCTTGTATCCTTGTGGGGTAATAAATAAACATCCAGCTCATGATCCTTGTTGTGTGAAGGAGCCATCAAAATGCATATTCCATGGATGTTTTGTTAAGTGCATGATTGCTTCATCAAGAAACTCTATGTGTAGTGGCCTGTCATCTGCCAATGGTGCTTCAAAAAGTTGGTCGGCTATCACTTGTCCCTTGATAGCCTTTTTGTCAACATATTCAGTATCAAACTCACTTAATATCAAGACCCATTTTTCTAGTCTTCCTTTCAATGTTGCTTTATTCAATAGATACTTAAGTGGATCTATCTTAGCAACTAGCTTCACCATGTGTGCAAACATGTAGTGTCTTGCTTCTGAGATGAAAATACTACTACTAGGCATGCTTTTTCAATCATGGAATATTTAACTCAGAGGTGACCAAAGTCTTGTTGATGTAATATATATCCCTTTCCTTCTTAGCTTCATCCTCTTATGCTAGAAATACTCCTAATGATGTATCTATCATTGATATGTATAAAAACAATGGTTTCCCATATATCAGAGCCATCAAGATTGGAGGATTCATCAAATATTCCTTGACTTGTGAAAAATTCTTTTCACATTGCTCATCCTATGTGAATGTGACTCCTTTGTGCATCATCTTTGTGAAAGGTTGAGCCTTATCTGCTAACTGGGATATGAATCTCCTTATAGATTACAACTTGCCTTGAACTGTCCTCATCTGACTGATATTCCTAGGTGGTTTCATTTCAAGGATTGATTTTACCTTTACTGGATCAACTTCAATTCCTTTTGCTCAGACTGTGAATCCTAGAAATTTTCTTGATGATACCCCAAATGCACACTTCTTAGGTTTGAGCCTTACTTGAAATTGTTCCATTCTGTCAAATGTTTTTCTTAGATCTTCCATATGTGTTGTTCATATCTTTGATTTTTCTAATGTGTCATCAACATAATCATCCATGTTTCTATGCATCATATCATGGAATATTGTATTCATCGGCCTTTGGTATGTTGCGTCTACATTCTTGAGACCAAATGGAATTACATTCCAACAATATGTTCCCCATGCACATTTAAATGTGGTCTTTTCTTGGTCTTAAGGGGAAATCTTGATTTCATTTTATCTTGAAAATCCATCCATCAATGAATACATCTCATATCCTATCGTGAGATCCATAATTATATTTATGTTTGGGAGTGGAAAATCATCTTTTGGACAAGCTTTGTTTAGGTCTCTGAAATCTATGCAAACCCTTATGGATTTATCCAATTTGGAGATAGGAAATATGTTTGATATCTATTTCGCATAGTCAATAGCTCTTATGAATCCAAATTTCAATAATTTTTCTAGTTCTGCTTTGACTAGCAATGCCACATATGGATTCATTTTTCTTAATTTTTGTTTAATGGGCTTTACCTAAGGAGAAATAGATAGATGATGCATTATCAAGTTTGTATCTATCCCATGCATATATGAATAGGACCAGGCAAAGTTGATCTCCTTTTCCTTAAAGAAATTGGTGAGTTGTAGCTTTTCTTCCTTTGACAAAGATTGAGCAATGTGAATCAGTTGTGGAGCTTCTGTTATTCCAAGATTGATAGGTTGTGTTGGCTCAATTAATATTGAAGATCTCTCTTGAAAATGATCTAGAAGAATATCAAGAATCTCATCCTTTGGCACCTCAAAGAGGTTTTCATCGTTAGATACATCTTTTTCTTTTACTATTTTTGAATTTGATACTGCCACAATCTGGTTTTCACCATCAGATTTCTTTTTCTTTTTTCTTTTTCATTTTTAGATTGAGAAACTTGATATCCCCCTCAATCATGTTTACGCTCCTTGCACTGGTGGAAGAGGTAAAGGGTTCACACACATTTATATAACATGCTAGAGTATAGTCATTGTCAAAGGATAATAGGCTTGTGGATATAGGTTCATTCCACTCTATAAGCTTAGGATGTATTAAGGACAAAGATTCATGGGGTTTGAGAGACAATATCATGTTATTATAAATGTCATTAAATTGCAAGATGATTTCTGTCGATTTTTCTTCTAAAGAGATGTTAAGATTATTAAATTCATTATTGTTATTATCAGAGTTCATGTTAATGTTATGTGAATCTAACTCTAGTGACCTAGCATTAGAACTCTCTCCTTCTTCAATTTGAACTCTAGGAGCATATTTGTGTACCACATCTACTTCTATGTCCATCATGGAATCAAAGAGTATATCCCATTCATACTCATGTGAATCAAATTGACTATCATCTGAGACTCTGAAGAAGTGGGCAATAGTCATTGGTACTCCATCTTCTTCATCAACATTTTTCTCTTCTTCTTGATTCTCTCTTTCTTGTAAAGATGTTTGTGAATATGTCATGTTAGGTTCTTCATCAATGTGAGGTGTGTCAAGGATATGACTGACAGTAACCAAATTACCCTAGTTAGGATGCCTTTTCTATTGTTCTTCGTTAGGTTCTTCTGCTTGTTCTTCTTTTGATTCTTTTTCAAGTCCAAGATTAGTGCTAAGTTTTGACAGTGGATCTCCTTGCAAGAGTATTAACCTTTCATAAGAAATAGGTTGTCCTTCTACTTCTTCTTCATCATCTAAATTTCTTGATCTATCAAACACTGGACCATCTTCGGCTATGGGATGAGATGTCATTTCTTTGAAACCTACTCTAGTTTTATCTCTAGGATTTCTGAAATCCATATGTATTGGTTCCATGAGTCCTTTCTTGTTTTGACCCAATGGTCCTTTTCCTTTGTAGCCCATTCACTTCATGATGTCATAACCTTTTCCGTATTTGTTAGGGGCTATCTCCACATTTTTAATATTTCCATCTTGTTCATCTTCTTTGTATAGCCATTGTAAAACAACTCTTTCTTCATTTTATTCTTCAAGAGACACTTTTTCTTTTACCATCTCTATTCCTTCATGGATTATCAGAGTATTACCTTTGGAAGGTGTAAATGTAGATGAAGTTCGTCCTTGAGATCTAGGAGATATTGGGAGATCTTTCAGGGACATCAAAGAATCTATCTTGTATTCACCCATTCCTATTTATTGAATGTTAACCTTCTTTGCAAAGCTTCGTAGGACCATTTCTTTAGAATTTTCTACTTTGTTAGAACTTTCCTTGCTATTTGGGATCATACTATCCACTTCCTTGAGACTGTTGCAAGGATATGTTGTGTCAACCAAAATGGTTACCTCTACTCCATTGTGAGGAAATTTTATGTATTGATGATAGGTAGAGGGTACAACCTTCATTGAATGGATCCATGGTCTTCCAAGAAGAATGTTATAGGCAAGTGGTAGGTTGAGAACTTGGCATATCACATCTCTTTCCACTAGTCCCACTCTAATGGGTAGGCCAATCAATCCTTTAGAGGATATTTCTTCTTCATCATAGGCTTTGATGGTTATATTTATTCTTGGATCAATTGCATGTTCAGATAATCCCAATTGCTTTACTAGATTGTATGTACATATGTTCAAACCTGTACCTCCATCTATCGAGACATGTTTGACATGGTGTTTGTGAATCAGGACTTCTAGATGCAGAGGTTGATTATGTGGATGGTTTAATGACTTATCATCTTCCTTAGAGAAAGACAAGTAATGTGGGGAATTTAAGTGACCAACCATAGTTTGGAATCTTTCCACATCCAAGTCTTTAGGTACATTAGTATTAAGTAGGGCTTAATCAAGGATCTCTCGATGGATCAGAGATATTTTCAGTAGCTCCAAAATGGAGATTTGATTTGGTGTATGTTGCAATTGGTCTACTAGATTGAACTTTGAAGGTAATGCCAGTTGTTTAGGAACTGTTGTTGTAACTGGTGGGTTTGATGTTGAAGCTCCTTTGAGAGTGAGCTTAGCTTGACTCCTCATCACAACATTAGAGGATTATGTCTTGTCTTGTAGTCCTTTAAGAGTAATGACATTGATGGACTATTTGAAAGGTTACACTATATGAATCATATTGTCATTATCAGTATAGGTATAATTGATTTTTTTGTTTTCAGAGGATTCACCTTTTTCATAATTAGGTAGTGGAGCTTGGAATATTTTGTGATCATTATTAGTGTGATGACCATCCACTTTAACCTTTCCTTCTTCAATTAAGTCCTGAATGACATGTCTCAATTTCATGTAGTTATTAGTTTTATGTCCTTTATTGTGATAAAAATCACAGTAGTCATTATTGTTCCACCACTTCGGTTTCACTTCTGGTTCCCATGGTTTGGAATCAGGGATTGTGATAATTTTATTGTCCAAAAGTGACTTCAAGACCACCTCTAGTGTGTCTCCCAAAGGTGTAAATGTTCTCTTAGGTCTTGATAACCAAGGCTCATTCTAAGTATTAGGTTTATTAAAAGTTTTATTAGTCGTTGGTGTCACTGTCGTATTCGAGATCTTGCTAGCTTGTAGACTTGAAGAAAGATTAAACACTTTTTGTTTTGGTCTCGTATTAGAAGTATCCACAACTCCATCATTAACCACATTATTTTTTTATTCCCATATTTGTACTTTATATTTATTGGAATAATACTTGTCTTTATTCTCCTTATAGATAGTGATTTCTCCTTTCTTAACCAAGACTTCTTCAATCTTAATGGCACTATCTATCATTTTATCAAAGCTCAGTGGACCTTGGAGTTGTATGTGAAAATTCATTTCGGGTACTAAGTTGTTGATTAAGATGTCCATCTTCTCACTTTCAGGTATTTTTTGTGACTATCTTGTGAATATCTTCCTCCATTGTTATAGGAATGTTAAAAAAGGTTCCACTTTTCTGCTTCATATTGCATAGATCCAACATGGTCGCCATATATTGTATGGTGTATGAGTATTATTGGATGAACTTTTCCACTAGTTCTTCAAATGTCTTGATACCCATGGGTAGCTTATAAAACCAGTCCATTGCTTATCCACCCAAACTTCATGGAAACAACCTCATCAAATAGGTTTATTCATGCATGAATTCCATACTCAATGTGCAAAACTCCCTCACATGGTCTTGAGGATCTGAATTGTCAGTGTATTTATTTATAATATTTGGGAATTGTAACATGTTGTGGAAATGGTATCATCTTTAGGCCCTTATCAAAGGGAAAATGACAAATATGCTCCAATGAATATTATTTTATCGGTTTATCCTTTTCTTTCTTCAAATCTTATATCTTTTCTCGCATGGCAAGTAAGTATCATGTTAAAATAGATATAGGACTAAGGTCCTCTTTTTGTTTGAGTTGGTTGACATTGCAGTCTTTAGGTAATTTCACTCCTTGTGATGCAAGTTCCAAAAAGTATTTTTCTTTGTTCTCATCTAATGTTCTTTCAAGTATCTTTAGGAATCTTTTACATTTCAAATCTCTTTGGTACTCTTATTCAGTAGGATCTTCATCACTATCAAAATCATAGCGTGCTCATTGATTTTGTTCTTCCTCTTGATTGACTTGTTCTTCTTGTTCATTGTGTCATTCTTGCCAATGGAACTTGTTTCGATTTGACATATTGGTAGTGTTAGGAGTCATTGTATGTGTAGTGCTAGGAGTAGCTCCAAATAAGGGATTAATTCATGATGTTTCCCCTTGTTCAAATGTCAATAATGGCACTTCATTTGAGAATGGATTTCTTTCAAATTAATAAGACTTATGTCTTGTATTAAACATGGAAGATTGATTAAGAAATTGTTTGAATGTCCTTATGTGTAAGTGGATCTGAAAATGTGTCCAAGTGTGTTTGTTCGAGGTTGAAATTGTGGGTTTGAAATGCTTTAGGATCCAATGTCAAAAGGGTTAGAGTGCCTTGTTAGTGAGTTGGGAACCAAGTACAAAATGATTTTGATGTTTGAAAGCTCCAGTGTCTAATCATTAGAATTCCCTATTTGTGAGCTAGGAACTTGATTAAATCTGATGTGATTGAGACTGCATGACTTGACAACTATGGGATAAAGACCAAATAAGGAGGTAAGGTAGATTAAAAAATTAACTCTCTTAGGCTGGCAGGTTCACTAGTTCTGATGACAAAATCTGACAAAAGACTCAAAAGGGTACTTAAAAATCCAAAAATCAAGTTTCTAACACATGTCAAAGTGCTCTCTATCCCAGATGTGACACGCTATATGTGACTTCCAGTAAATCTTCCCATATGTGACCCAAGAAATACCGTATGTGACCCCTAACCTAGATGTGACCTAGGGTTTACTGTATGCGACTCTGCAATTACCATATGTGACCTGGAATATGGGATGCAACACAAGAATCCAAATGCGACATTCTGATGGTTAGTCCAAGGAAAAGTCATCAATTTTTGCAAATTTTAAGGATTTGTCTGTCTGATTCTAGGGAGTTTGATTGTCTGAAAATGCCAATGTTTGCTCATTTAGAGATTTATCTTGGATTGTAATTCAAACACATCAAACAGATTTGTTTGTAAGACCCACAAACACACCTATTTTTCTCTAAACTTGGCATAGATTGGAAATGCTTGTTCATTGACTTAAGAACACACTCAAAGACTCCTCAAAATATGAAATTCCAACAACACACAATGGATGTTGGAGGCCATATTAGCTGATTAGTAGTGTTAATGAGAGATCGATATGATGAACTTCTTGGGGCAATTACTATTTACCTTACACAAGCATTACCAACCTTTCGAGGGTAATCCAAGTGGTCTCTAACTTAGGGTTCTTAATAAAGGCATCCGTTCATAATCTCCTCCCACAGTCTCGAAAGCGAGATTTAGGCCTATAGCTCTATGAGTACTCAAACTTGTGTAGTCTCACAAGCAAGATTAAAGAAACTCTTCTCTACATAAAGTCCAAGCATATCCATGGAAAAGATCAAATCAAGGTTCCAAGGACAAACCAACTAAGTCTTTTGAGATTTTAATCTCAAGGAAGCATCTTTATTATAGTGATGTGGAAGGGTTGGCTTCTACCTATCCTCACTTGGGTCGTTCCCAAGAGATTTTTACCTCAACTGACAAACCCTCTAATTAGGATTGCAATAAAGTAAAACTGATTGGCGACTTAGAGGTCTAGATTTCTGATTCTCCATGAAGGAGAAGGGCATAATCTCCTATCTCATGTCATTTTCTCCTATCAAACAGATTATGCAATTAACTCTAGTTAACTCCAATTTGACGCCAAACCTTAATCTAACTTTGAGTTTTTGATTTTCCCAAAGGGAAAAGAGCATAATCCTCTTATTAGATTGAAAATTGATTTCAAATTGTATTTAAATTCCTAAAATCACAAGCATGAAGTTTGGTTGATTTTCCTTTGAGGCAACCTACAAACAAGCCATTAGTAGTTTTTCTTTTACTGTTATCTTGGACTATTCAACCTAAAAACCAATGTTAAGCTATGATAATCAAACAAAATCACAATGAGCAACTATTAGCCATAAAAAAATCAAATCTGCAATCAAATAAACCAGATGTGATTCAATATTTAACCAAATGCGATCCTATTTCTTGAATGAGATTAAGGATTCCAAAAATGACACAAAGTTAACCAAATGTGATACCTACCAGATGTGATATAAGAAACCCCAGGTGCAATCCTGTATTGACCAGGTGTGATCATATTTACTAGATGTGATCTAATTTATGAAATGCGATTCTCTGGTGGTCAAACAACAAAAAAAACCAAAAATATAAAAATCTGGGGCTTTGCCCCACGGTGGGTGTCAGAAATGTGTGTATTTTATTGTACCTACTAGCCTACAACACAACACTTCAATAAGACATTAGATTGTTAGAAAATCAAATATATGAAGAATTAAGCATACTAAAAAAACTGTCTTATTTCTCTCTAACTAACAAGAGTAAATCTAAAGTCTAAATTGCTCTCATCCTTAGACTCTAAATAGGGACAATGCAATGGTAGAATGAAATATTCTAATCTATGAAAGCTAAAAGCCATGAATTATCAAAGAAAGCCACTAAATCCTTCACAAAATTATGCCATGAAAATGAAATTCTCTCTAATTAGCTAAGAATTCAAATTTGCAGCATGTAGATGCAAATGCAATTAAGTATCCTTTTGGAGTTTGAAAATCCTTTTTTTTATAGAACTCCATCAAATTGGACGGTTGAGATGCACCTTGGAAAGAGTGGTTGAGATACATCTAGGCTTGATCCATGTGATTCTCCTCTCATTGGTTGAGTTTGTCTTTGTTGTCCCTTACTAGGTGACATGTAATTTTGAACCTTTTATTAATTTTCTTTAATTAATTACTCTAGCCATGCATTTAATGGGAATGATTTAATTAATTAGGCTTGGAGATAATCAATTTAATTTTTTATCAATTATTGATGATTAATGCTTGATTTATGAAGTTTATTGAATTATGTTAATAATCAAGAATCAAATTAACATAATTAGGAGATTTCTCCAAATTAGGGAAAATAGAGCCTTAGGTTCGATTAGCTTGATTTTGGGTGATTACAAAGTTTACTTAGGATAATGTATTTGCATATTAGTTGTCATTGAAACACCTAGGAGTTTTCATTTCATTTTAGTACATGGTTAGGAGAAATTTCACTTTAGGTAATGATACTTGTCATCTTATACCTCTTTATGTGTGAGATCCACCTTTAGTGCTCTTATCACATTATCATCCTCTCATTGTTGCACATGTTGCACATACTTTGATGCACAATGGAGGATGATCCACCTTTTGTGGACATGTGATTCCACCTAGTGTGGTTGATATCTTATCATCTCCTTATCACATAGTCTTATTGCATTGCCTATATATTCAGACACTCCTACTTTTTATTCAATTCAATTGGCTATAATCAATTATTTGATCATTTTGCCTATCTCTCTTGTGCTATCTTTTGAGCTTCTAGAGCTTGGAATTTTATTCTTTGCCTTAGGAAAATTCTTACAAGAAGCTATCTCAATAAGATAAGTAGGAGCTACAACTGGAGGTTCTATATCTTTTGGGAGTGTAGGAACATGTGGATCTCCATATATTTCCCAAAGAAAGGTCCAAAGATCAGGAATAGTCTTTGTCTGATCTTCGTAGTCATCAAGGGAATCTATAACATCCATATCCATATTCCAATAGATTATGCTCACTCAGATGAGAGAGAACCAATTCACTCCATTGTCTATATTTTCCTCTCGTCAATCTAATTAAACCATCCATGATGCACTTTTCACTTGAAATAGTGAGATCAAAAAATCAATGCAGCCCCCAAAATGCAATGATACAAGGAAGCACCCCAAAATATATTATTTGCTAAAATAAACCAAATTGGACTTTTGATTTCAATGATTACAACTACAAAAATAAGGCTATAGAAGACTCAAACAAATAAGACACAAGACCACTCAAGGATCCAAAAAATTACAAGTGACAAATATAGGAAAAAATAGACCAAATATTGAAAATACTATGTTCACTCAAAATTTCTCCAAACTGATACCAGATCTAGAAAGTAGATAAAAAATCACACACTTTTAAAAAAAAATAACACATGGAAATGTGTCCATATGAGCCCAAATGAAGCCTATGAAGTTGTAAAAATTGGGATGTACGATTTTCAGCAAACATCAGGAGTAGAGATTAGAAACCACCTACACCATTAAGTAGATCTTTAAATTATAACCCAAAGCAAAAAAAAACTCTAAAAAGGAGTTCGAATGATTGAGATATTGTTGTTTGAAAATCACCTCTAAAATTAGTTTTTCTGAATCGTTGTCGCCACACTTCCAAAATTCAAATGGCTCTAGATTTGGCCTAAGATGTATGATTTGGATGAATCAAAAGCCGATTTAGGGATTTATGGACCTTCTCAATGTGATGCTAACCTTTGATTTGCACCACCAAGCTCCAGTTTTGACTTGCAAAAAAATTCTCCAAATAGTCTATGCAATGAACACTCTTATGAATTTGATACCATGTAAGAATTTGTCTAAGACAAATAATGAAATGTCAATATCTAGAAGCTCAATTGATAGCACACGAGAGATAGGAAAAATGATATGATCAATTGATTGATTCAATAATGCTCAACAATGAAATACAATGAATAGTGTCCAATTAATATAATTGATAAATACAATGTAGATGTGCCTGAATATATAGACAATGTATGATAACTAGGAGATATGCAAGTGATAACCTATCAACCACACTATGTGTAATCACATATCCACCAAAGGTGGATCATCTTCCATTTTACAACAAAGTATGTGCAACAATGAGAGGATGAGAATGTGATAAGACCACTAAAAGTGGATCTCACACATAAAGTAAAAATTCTCTTACACCATGTGCTAAAATGAGATGCAAACTCCTAGGTGTCTACATGACAACTAATATGAAAATGTATTATCCTAAGTAAACTTAATTAAAGTGTAATTAAGAATATTTAATTCCACCAACACTTTACAACCATAGAAGTGAACCCTACTCATGGAAATGAACCTTACATACAACTAGATGCTTGAATCTATCAACTTCACCGTATAATTTTTTTATTTGTACATCAATGTGGTGTTGATGACCATCTTTAGAGTTTGCTAAGTAATGCTATTCTCTTTTGATCAAACCCTTAGATTTTGATCCAACATTTTGGAAGAAATGTTAATGACATTAAACCAGTTTGGTGCACGAAGCTTGATTAGTCTTCAAGTGAGAGATTGTTGGTATGTGGCGATTGATCATGATGTTGGGCTTAAATGTTGGTGATATTGTCATTTTTGTTTTCCCTCAAATTAATTAATGGGGGAGTAGTGGGGATAGAGCCCTTCCTACAAATCCCAAGGGGATGACCTCCCTAGTAGGGGGCAAGGGCGAAGCCCATAGTAGGGGTCTGGGATAAACGTCCCCAACATTGAGGGCTGCTAGGGGTAGTGCCCCCGAAGCCAAAATGGCCTATTATTAAATAAAGGAGTTGGCTAGGGTTTCAACATAGTAACCAACCTTTATAAACCACCTAAAATGACTATAAATAAGTGGTTGTGTAATGTGAAAATCATCATATTGTAATTTTCTCTTTGTTGGATAACATAAAGAAGTGGACGACCATTTCTCTAAAGGATGTAGCCCATAATGGGTGAACAACATTAAATCTTTGTATTATTGTATTTTGTCATTTTTTGTCTCTCTTATTTTGCATTATATTTTATATTGTTTATTGCTCTGGTCTGCCTTAAAACCCTAACAAAGCCATGCGAGATGCTCTTATCTATCACTAAATATTAATGCCAATCTAGGTAAGTTAATGATATAGTGAATTCTTTATTCATGAATTATAATTCTATGTGATACTTAAATAGGTTTTTGATGTCTTGGATTGGTAGAAATGATTCAAAGTTTGTCCTTTTATATAACGACTTGGTGTGTAATTTGAAACGTATTGTGTCTAAGTTGACAAGTAACAATTTATTAGGAAGGGGTTGACTTGGCTCAATTTAAAAATTATGAGATTTTTCCATGTTGAAGAAATGAATCAAGTTCATGTCCATGTCCATGAATTGACCCAAGTAGTTTTATGATGTAAAATTGTCCTTGGAGATGTGTGTAGATGAAACTAATTTCAAATAATTTGACAACTTTTTATTCTTAAACATATCTCTTATGTGCTAATCATTATATAAAGAACAACCTATAAAATAAACAAACATAAATGAAACATAAAAATATAATATATACACTTTTTACCTTTACAATTATGTAATAACTTTTTAATTATTTGTATAAATCCACTATTAATCTTTTAAATTATCATTAAACTATATTTAACTAATAAAGGTAAAATATAACTTTGGAAATGTAGTGTCATACCACATAATCTTTATAATAAGATAATATTAAATACAAATTCTTGAAATAAATGCCATTTTCAGTAATAAAAAATATTATTGTAAAATAACTTAAACATTGGATAAGACCCTATAATATGTGGACAGAAAAGAATCGCATATGCAAATAACTATATAGAATGAATCCTCTCAAAGGTCATGGAATACTGGAAATTTGAAATGGATACCAGAGCATGAAAATCAGGACTGAACCTACAATGTTCTACAAACCAAAAATGCTCATGAGAGATAAAATCCATTACAACTAGTTTAACCATTATAATTTGATTTTCGTAGCTTACAGATGAACAAGACAGTCCTGATCTTGATTTACAGTTCGAAAAACATTCCAAGAGAGAGAGAAACATCATAATAAATGAAAGATAATAAAAGCCCAACTCCTAGGTGATTTAAGGTATGGATAGGGTTCGCCATACCCACAGTCCACTATAGTTGCCATATTGCTATAGGGTTCATATCATTCTGTCCACGAGTAGTGACTCCATGAGATTTTGTGGTAAAGCCACCAGCCAACCCTTAATGTCCATGATGAATGAAACATTGTACAAGGGAAACCCAAAACTCAAAGGAAATCTATGTATATTCTACATCATGAAAACCAAACAATGGCCTGCTAATGTGTTTCAAAACAGAAGATCAGAAGAGGCCCAGAATTGATCAATATTTCCAGATTCTAAACTAAGAGTTGCAGCATTGCAATGCCCAGTTTCAGTACCCAAACTTCTGAAGCCATTATATGATTGAGCATTCACTGTTTGATGCAGTTGTTGCAACTTCTGATTAAGCTCCAATGCCTGTGATCTCAAAAGGCTATTTTCTTCAGTTATGTCAGCATAGTACTGTGAAGTAATATTGAATTTGTTCATTATGTGGCCATTCTCTGCTCTCAAGTGATCCACTTGAGCCTTGAGTTCAAGCAAGCGTTGTTGTTTCCTCATCCTAGACCTTCTTGCTGATTCTCTGTTAGACAACATCCTCCTCTGCTTCCTCTCATCTATGATATGTTGGTTCTCTGCTTCATCAGAAGAAGGAGAGATTGCTTCTCCATTTCCCCCAGATGCACTGCTAGAAGAATTCAGTGCATCATGAGTTGGGCCAATCTTTTCCACCGACATTCCTGATCTCTTAGTGGGCTTAGTCTGACAAGCAATCAGATTAGAGGATGGCTGATACATAGAATTGCTATCAATACAGATATTACTATACTGGGCATTATGGACTGGGTCACTGAACTGTGCTTGATGGCTTGGAATTGCAGAGTTTATATGAAAAACTCTTTGGTTTGAATGACAAGCAAGCATCTGAGTTGATTGACAGCCTGTTGAAGAGGGCAAAATAGGCACAAACTTATCAGATCCTGGCCTTGTGAAAACCCTACCTGCTCCAAAAGATGAAAATGGTCCTGATGCTTCAGAGCCCATTTGCAAACCCTAATTCAAAATTAGAAGGGAGCTAATGTGCTGCCTACTTATATACCCAACTCATCAAATGAGGTGTTACGGAGTGAAAATGATTGCAGAGCAGAGAAAAGTCTGTTTTCAAGGATACCCAAAAGAAGAGAAACCCTACAAAAAAGATAAGAGCTGTGAAACAAATTACAAGTGCAATACAAGAGAAAACAAGGATTAAGATTCAGCCGCAATTCCTTGATTCATATCAGCCACCTCTGTGTTGATAAGATTTCGATTTCAATGACTCCTCTGTATTTACCAGTCACATAGGTGGGATACCTAAATTGAAAGCAGTACAATTGAAAGTACATGAAACCCTCTTAATGATTAAAGGGAACAAAACAAAGACTTATCAGAAAGAAAAGACCTCCTTTGAGGAGCCGCAGAGCCCACGTAGAGAAGAAGAGAAGGGGGAAATCGAATGGAGAGACACATCAATTTATATGGATTTGTTATGGGTCTTTAGTGTAACCATGAAAACCACTATCGCCCTTGGGGAAAACAACAAAACTATCATTGTAAAAAGGGTCAGAGGACCCGCTTATAAAGGAAGTTTTCAAAACAGGGGTGGGGAAAACAACAAAACTATCATTATAAAAGGGTCAGAGGACCCACTTATAAAGGAAGTTTTCAAAACAGGGGACAAATGGATAATGGACAAGAAGGTTGTCAAAACCATATTCTCCATTTCCATGGACAATATGTTACGTGCTAAATGAAGAAAACATAAATAAAATTTGATTTGGCTTGAATGGGACCACATTTCACTAAAGTTGTCATTGCCCACCTTTGAAAACTACAATTGGATGTATGTTTTGTGGCCATATATGATTGGCTTAACATGGGACCCTAGGCCTATGTATTCTCTTCCTTGTATGGTCACCTTTTCTTCTCGTGTGTAGATTTTATATTTAATCTTTTGTTGGGTGCCTAAACAACATATTCTCTCCCTTGTATGGTCACCTTTTCTTCCGGGTCTGTAGATTTTATATTTAATCTTTTGTTGGGTGCCTAACCAACATCTTTAGAGACTAATGATTAAACAAATATTAAAAAAGTTGTGGGTTGGTGGTAGATGCATGCTCTTTCATAAAGGTAATGTCTATGAGGTTACTAGAATGCATGGTTCTATAATTTGTCTCTATTAAAATTGAGAGCTTTTCATATTTTAGTATCATAGGTCTTTTACGAAGCATCATGGCTATGAGGCCACCAGATTGTACTTCATAATATATTTTACAAGTCTAAACTTATAAAATACTCTATTGAATTGTTCATTCTAGTGGTCCCATAGCCATGGTGCTTCATAAAGGACCTGTGGCACTAAGATATAAAAAACTCTCAATTTTGATAGAAGCAAATTTCTTTAGATATGCCCATTTTTTGTGTTCACATGATGGCTAGATTGAAATAGAAGTAAGAAATGCATGATCTTGTTAGATGAATGGTGGTCCATATAACCAATTAAGCTTTGAGGGTATTTCAAATCATATCTAGTGAAACAACTTTTGAAATTCTGTTCATTTAATTTATATGTCTTTCTCAATCATGTTCAAATCATAATTATGGTGGGTTCTCATATCTAATGGCATAAGTAGAATTCACTTACAAGGAGACAAAACATAAGTCATAATATACATATATGTTTGTATGTGGCCATAAGCTAAGCATTACTTTGCTAATAGTGAATGCATATGTTGGTATCAACTTCCAAACCAAAAGTAAAACAAAAACTACTTGTAGACTTTCAATCATTCTTTATTGAATATACATGACTTTGTTTCTTAATCATACTTTTTCTAAAGAAAATCAAAACTAAAGATTGAGAGGACTCTAATTCTATACAAGTCCAAGTAAAATTCTCAATGTATTGGTATTAGCTTCCAAATCAAAAGCAAAACAAAAATTAGTTGTATACTTTTAATCATTCTTTATTGAATGTATATATGACTTTGCTTCTCAATCACACTTTTTCTAAAGAAAATCAGAAGTAAAGATTGAAAGTACTCTAATCGTATACAAGTCCAAGTAAAATTTCCAAGACAAATATATCAAATCAACTAGTCATTATTTATATGTGGCCACAAATAAAGGAATAATTGAGCACCATTAAATGCATGTGTTAGTGGCATTATTTTCCAAAAGCATAATTTAAAATGAGGCGTCTTCTTGAGAACTTCTTGATATTCTTAAACATTAATAGATGTAAGAATTATTTCCCCAAGAAAGGGAACATAATAATATTTAATTGTATTGTATATTGTGAAGTAATCAATCATATCTCAACTAAAGGTTAGACTGCATAATGTAATTGGGAATTAAGCAATATATATAGTCCTAACAAGAATGTGGATATTACTCCATACATATTTTAATAAAGTAGGAAAATAATTCACATTACACTAATGACAAAGCTGTCATGTCAATCCTCGAAAGCTCAACAACTTCATATAAATGATAGGATGAGTCAATTTCATTGAAAAAAATGAGGAGCATTAACAATTCTAGAAGATGCACAAGACCCAATAATATTTGGCCCTCCACATGATAATTTTACTTTTTAATTAAGAAAAATGGCACTCCATTGGAGTTCAAATTAACTTTCCATCCTAAAGTTTGGCAAAAAAAAAATATTCGTGGTTTCAAAATGTTTTAGTGGACTCAAATCACCTTCCAAGTTTTTTTTAATTTATTTATGTATCTTAAAAATAGATCTTTGACACTTATTTTTGATATATGCCATCTATGAAGTTTCTCTCTAAGTCTTTTTCATACACGTTTAAGTGCTCTAACAACTTACCTTCTAGCTTTTCTACACATTTTTTTCCTCTTAGAGATGCCATGTATCTAGTGGGTGGTTTGGTGGGGCACAAGCATGCATGAACATTATTTGTTGCTTTTCTAGGAACCATAATTGTTAGACAACACATGATGTTTATCACTTTTATTAAAGAGGTAAGAAGTGTATCTTTCATTTGTTTTAGATTTGTTTTGACTTTTTAAAAAAAAATTATATATTTTATATAAAAGTTAGTATTTATCTTGAATTTAAATTCAATTTGAGTTTATAATCTTCAAAGATTAAAATCTTATTTTTATTTTGTTTTGTTTTTAGTTCTAGGTCAAGATTGACCTTTATTTTTCATAATCAAATTTTATCATGGATCAACAATATTTTCCAATTAGCTATTATCCATCAAGTTACATACAAAATAGTCAAATTTAAATGTCGGTGTAATTGTGTAAAAGGAGAATGACTCAAATCATTTAGATTCATGACATAGTTATGAAATAGAATTCTATCATTAATTGTATAGTCCTAAATTGTAAGCACCTAACTTGTGCTCAATTTTAGTATCATTTTGTGCCTACTTTAGTGTATTTTCTATGGTAGGACCTCATATGTCACTAAAGGGTACCTAATTTCAAATATGGGTCCTCTACCTCCTTCAATCTTGCTTAAACTCAAAGTTGGCCCTTACTTCTAGGAATGTTTTCTCATTTTCCATCCAATCCCATATTCCATTTCCACACCTAAGACCTATCCACTTATTTTTAGCCTTTTTGACTTGCTTCGACCCTGAAGTGAGTTGTCCTTTCTTTTCCCGCGCCTACCTCATCTCACTGGCACCCATATCAAATTTGGGCTCGTTCTTCCAAGTACAGATCGCCATTGGTGATGTGTCCCTAACGTATCTGACCCAAATATGGTTCGGAGCCCTATGCCAAGATTTGGGAGGGAAATTAGGAGCTGTGGTCAACCTGCTTCGATTTAACTCCATGAAATGGTGTGAAATGTATATAAACCCCATACCTCTCCTCATTTGATAAATTTGTAGGCATATTCATGATCCATTATTCATTGAGAGCATCCATCTATCCATTTTTCATTCAAGCATCCATTGTCGATCCATCAAGCATTCAACTACAAGGAAGAAAATTAAGTAATCAAGAGCCATCAAGTTCAAGCATTCAAGTCTTCATTCCTTTCAAGGAGGCAAGGTGTCTTCTTCTATAGATCTAGCTTCTTTCCCCCATTGGAGGCCAAGCAAAGGTGTTTACTATCAAGGAAGGAGATCCACATTCATCCATCAAGTTTCATGTTTCTTCTTTTCCTCGATCAAACATTCTAGTGAATTACAACATCTATTCCATGAGGTTTTATCTTGCATGATTTTCTTTTGGGTTTTTTGTGTTTAGTCAAAGCTATTAAATCAATATACTTGATCACATTTAAAGAATTGCTTGCATCTACAAGGTTTGATATGCTTCATTTTCTATATTTAGCTTCTGCTACATGACAATATGCTTTTCCTTTCATTTCATTTCAAGGTTGATTCCTAAAAAGGGGTTTGACTGAGGGAAACCACTTTTCAACCTTCTACCTTATTTTTTTGTGTGCAAGAATATGTTACGAAGTCGTCGGATCTTTTCTAGGTAGTATTATAACAGATGCAGATTCTATGAAAGTTTCATCTGAAAGTGTTGGGTATAGATTGACTTTCGCTTTGTCCCTGCATATAGATCAACTTTTTCCATGTCCCTATTGTGTGGTTAAATATTGGTATCAAATTAGAATGCAACCAACACTCAATAAACCATTAACTTGAGAATTTAGCTATAGGAGGCCATATCAAATGAACCAACTAAATTCTCAAAAGAAGCTTATTGCTTCCTAGTTGAAGTGAGTTTAATCCCTTTTATGATGCTCATCAGATTGGCATGAAGGATTAGTGACTTGACTACTCCAAAATGGAAGTTTCAAATGCAATGCAAAACTAGAAATGAAACTAGAATACAAGATTGACAAAGTTAAAATGAGATCATTAAGCTAGAATGGATGCAAACAACTAGTATTCTAGAATGAGAGTGCAAGAAAACAATGCTATGATAAACAATGCAAGACATAAAACTAGATTTAAAAATGCAAGACTATGCTAAGAATGAAGTAAACTAAGAATGCAAGAGAGCTATGAACATATAAGAACTAAAAAATTTAAAAAACAAGATTACTCTAGAATACACAAAGATGGATCCCTTGAGCCATGAAAGAGCTTCCTTTTAAAGGAATTGCCTCAAGAATGAATGGTGGAGATTAAGAGGCAAAAGATGTTAGGTAGAGATGAGTGGTGAGAGAGATCAATCCATGTGAGAGGATTTAAGATTTTTGATTCACCAAGCTTAATGGGAGAATAAGACAAAATAGAAAATCCCCTTTTAATTGCCAAGTAATCAGGATTAAGTTTGCACAAAGTACTCTTTTTAATAAAAGTGCTAAGACTTTATATTAAAGGTAAGTTTTGACAATTAAATAATTTTTTTTTTCAAGTTTAGAAATGATTCAGGCTTGATTTTTTAGAAATAATTTAATTATGCAAGGGGGATTATTCAAGTTGCTCACATAATTATGTCTAGTAAGTATGACAATTAATTTTATTTTTTTTCAAGTTTAGAAATGATTCAGGCTTGATTTTTTAGAAATAATTTAATTATGCAAGGGGGATTATTCAATTTTCTCACATAATTATGTCTAGTAAGTATGCCTTTGAGATTTAGAATTTGTTTAGAGACAATTTAATCAAGATTGGGGGCTCAGGTTCTACTAGAAAAATTCTGGGTGATTACATTTGCCCCTCTTTGAATCAATGTGCAAGCAGCATGTTGATTCAAAGAATAGATAGAAACTAAGTCAAAGAACAACCTGATGTGAAGTGATGAGACTATTATTGATAAGGAGGAGAACTAACTCCAAACTTGATCGAACAAAGATCGATAAGAGATATTACCTCTGAACTTTATTAAGCGAAGACCGATGAGCAAGATTGTGATATCCAGCTTGATATGAAGCAATGAGACTAAATATCTATCCAAAGAGTTTGAGATAATTGATTTGAAAAGAATTATAAAGAAGCTAATCACCTGATTGAGAGATAATACTAGATTAATATGACTCTTGATGAACTTGATATGCCCTAGAAATGATGTTAGATTGCTATGGGTCTTGATGAACCTAACATGCCCCAAGAGATCAAATAGATGTCTATCAGAGTGACCTCATATGAAGTGATGATATCACTCTTTCAGAGAGAGATGTGGAAAATCTCAACTTGATATAGTTCCTAATGAAGCTGAGATGCCCCAAGCCATGAAACTTGAATTGATTTGTCGATTAGGGTCGATATGTAGAAAGAAGATTTGTTATGTTTTCATGCCCCCTCAAGATCAAAATTGAAATGAGGAAAAGATGTTAAAGCCTAAAAGCATGAGAATCAACAAGATCAGATAAGATTGGAGCTTGTTTGGAGACATTTTAAGGTCCTATTGACCAGATTTGACTAAAGTTTGACCAATTTTGACCAAGGTTGAACAACATGAGAGCAATTGGATTTAAAAAATTTGCATAAGATTGACCTTAGAAGTTCAAGAAATGAAGGCAAAAGTGAGCGAGAAGTGATAGTGTCAACGGTCAACTATGTTTGACCAAGAAGGGTTAAATTTGCAATTTGACTAAGTAAACGAATTCATATTTTGATTTTGATCACAAAAATGGATTCAAAACATCAAAATTAGCTAAGGATGCAATTTTCACGGGATTTTGAGCACTTTGAAAATTAGGTCAAAACCTATAAAAGGGGCCTGGAGGGGTCATTTTCAAATCATTTGCTACAGTTGACTTTTGAGAGCCCAAAGCCTTCCAAAGTGATAAAGATGTTGATTCGAGTCCAAAATCACTGATTCAAGCTCCAGAGATGACACAATCAGCCTCGAGTGTACGACGCAATAGTAAGTGATCGATTCTTGCTTGTGTTTTTGTCAATTTTTGTTGTTATTTAGCTTTTTTTAGCATGTTTTTTGTTTTCACCACCGGTTTATCATACAATACAAGAATTGTATTCCATGCCTCTTTGAGGTTTATCGTATGATAAACTAGTTAAAAAAAGTGTATCATCTCCATCTTTTAGTTTTCTCGTACAAGAAACACCCTCATATCATACAATATGGGGAACTTTATTGTATTGAAAAATCATATCATCTCCCTTGTTGAGTTTCATCGTATGATATTTATGGGTCTACTGTTTCATCATATGATACAAAAATTGAGTTTATTTCCTTTGCAGTTAATTTTTGTCATCCGTTATAACTTTGTAGCTTTTCAGAGATGCTTAGTAGTTGTTTTCAATAGCTTGATGTTTGATTTAGTTTGATTACTGATGCTTTTCCTTGTTTTCTATTTTCTAGATTTATCTTCCTTAGATGTGCATACCCACAGGCTTTGTGATTTGTTGGATACAATTGTCTAAAGGAGATTGTTGGATTAATTGTGTGTTGTCTTTGATGTCACACAAATGTCATATCATTTATCGAACTCAGTCGGTCAGCAAAGCAGTTCCCAGTATTTACTGAGTTCAGTCGATTTGTAGGTGGGTTTTAGTATCTACCGAGATATTTCGGGCGTCAAAGAAAAATATGGCAGAAAATAGTGTTAACCGAGCTTCCATGGTTATCAAAGGAAAGTTAGTGTTTACCGAGTTCACTCGGTCTCCAAAGGATGTTGCAGAATTCACAGTGCTTACCGAGTTCTCTCAGTCACCAAAGGAAATCTCTTCGGATTAGTGTTTACCGAGCAAGGTCGGCCCAGTGAAGGAATTTGTTATTTTGAGAAATAAAGTTTGTTTATTCCAGCCGACTGTTGTAATGATTAGTAATGTTATTAGTGCCGACTTGACAATCTAAATGGACAATCCGAATGGTATATATAGAAGGTCAAGTTGTGAATTAAAAAGTGTGCAAGTGAAAAGAAGGAAAGTGTGAGCGAATTTTGAAGGATGATTAGATATCCTTGAAGAGCAATAGAGATATATTTGATCAGGAAGGATCTAGTGAAGCAAAATAGAGATCTGTAATCAACAATTCAGTTGCATCATTATTCAGGTCACTTCATTGTTACTTTCTTACCATTGTAGTAGTGATTTCAAAATCTCCTAACCGAGTTGGTTTAACAACCATTTTGTAAATCCTCTAACAAGGTGATAGTTCTATTGAATTGTTTCAAGACCTCTTACAAGGCCACTCCTAATAGGGTGATTAAATCCTCTAACAAGGTCACACCTAATAGTGTGTTTTGTAACCTTTAACCAGGTTGGCTCCTAACAGGGCTCACTTTAGAAGAGTGAAAAATAGTAACTAGTTACATTGGTGGTTTTTCCTATATTGGGTTTCCACGTTAAATCTGGTGTCTCTTGTGTTCATGATAATTTCTTTATTCATGTATGTTAATCACTAATGAATGCTTAAGAATAGTTATAATTAATACTCATTGCAATAACTAAGTTTTCAGTATAATAATAGTAAATGATTTAATAAAACATCTAAGGGATCTGTGGAAATATTTTTGTGGTTAACTGATTCACCCCCCCTCTCAGTTACTCCATCTATATTTCCAACAATTGGTATCAGAGCTTTTGGTACTTGCAGGAAGGGTTTCAAGGACCTAAGCTAAAGATCAGGATGTCTTACAAGAGAGAAATTCCCAGGCTTAACAGAGATAACTTTTTAGCATGGCAAGGTCTCATGAGACTTCATCTGGCTTCCATTGGTGATTCAGGATGCAAATTTATTGATCAAGAATATACAGTTCCTACTGGCACATTAACTATTGAAGACATTGCAGAGAAAAAAAACCATAACACCATGATGATAGACATTGCATCAGCTCTTAGCTATGAAGAATTTGATGAGATCAAAGACTACACAACTGCTTATGAAATGTGGAACAAGCTGAAGAAAATTTATGGTGGTGATGACAATGTGAAGAGAGCCAAAGCAGAAAGCCTAAGAGGATAGTTTGATCAGATGAAGATGAAAGATGATGAAAACATTGCAAAATATGTTGAAAGGATCAAGGTGAGTGTTAGTGCAATTAGAGCTTCTGGAGGAAAAATTGATGATGAAACTGTTATAAGTAAGGTTCTTAGAACATTACTTCCTATCTATGCAATAAGAGTATCTGCTATTCAAGAAAGAAGATGTGAACAAAATCACAATATAACTTTGGATGCCTTAGTTGGAAGGTTGACAGCTTTTGAATTAGACAACTATGACAACTATGTTCCAACTTCTAAAAATATTGAATCAGCATTTGAGACCAAACTTTCACTTAAGAAGGGCAAGAAAATCCAGTCAGAAAGTGAAGAAGAATCAGAGGAAAGTTCAGATATTGATCTTGAAGTTATTGAAGCATTACTTGCAAAGAAATATACTAGAGGTAGAGGTAAATACAAAGGTAAAATTCCTTTAATCTATTTTTCATGTGAAGAAATTGGTCATATTGCAGCTAGGTGCCCAAACAAGCAAAGAAAGGATGAGAAAAAAGGTCACAAGTACAATGGCAAGAAGAATTTCAAGTCATTCAAGGATAAAGGTAAGAAAACATGTTTTTTGGCTAAGGATTCTGATGATAGTGAAGAAGAAATTGTCTTCATTGCTGTAAAAGATGAATCTGATGATGATGAAGATGAGATGGCACTTATTTCTCATATAAGAAAAGATGATACATGTATTATAAATAGTGGATGCTCACATCCTATGATTGGTGACAGAACAAAGTTTGAACACCTTGAAGACTATGATGGTGGTAATGTAAGGTTTGGAAACAATGAACCTTGTTGTATAAAAGGAAGAGGACAAATTTCATTAACCAAAGAACTTATATGTGATAATGCATATTGGGTTGAAGGACTAAAGCATAATCTTCTAAGTGTAGCACAACTAATCAACATTGGATTCAAGGTTGAATTCATGAATGGAAAAGCAAGACTGCTGGATGACAAAGGAAAACTAATTGGTTCAGGCAAACAAACCAAAGGTAACCTATTTTATCTTGATCTTGGTGAATGCTCATGTTTTATTGCTCAAATTAAAGAAAGTTGGTTATGGCACAAAAGGTTATGTCATGTAAATTTTGATAATATGGTGAAAATAAGCAAATTTAGGAAAGTAAGAGGTATTCCTACTTTGAAGAAACCTAATGTTGGTCTATGCAAGAATTGTCAGATTGGTAAAATGGGAAAGACTAGCTTTAAAAGTAAAAACTATCAGTCTGAAAATATTTTGGATATTGTGCATACTGACTTATGTGGACCTATTGGAATTGAAAGCTATACTAGAGAAAAATTCTTTATTCTCTTTGTTGATGATTACTATTATGTATTTAAGAGAAAAATCAGAAGCATTTGAGAAATTCAAATGGTATTTGGAAAGAGTAGAAAAGGAAATAGGAAAAAGAATGAAGTGCTTAAGATCAGACAGAGGTGGTGAATTCATCTCCCATGAATTCAATAATTTCTGCATTGAAAGAGGAATCAAAAGATAGGTATCAGCCCCAAGAACTCCTAAGCAGAATGGAATAGCTGAAAGAAGGAACAAATCTATCATGGATTGTGCAAGGAATCTAATGATTGAAAAGAACATTGCTATGAAATACTGGAAGGAAGCTATTAGCATTGCAGTTCATACCTTGAACTGAGTATAGTTGAGGAAAGACACATTCAAAACTCCTTATGAGTTATGGTATGGCTATAAACCCAATGTAAGCTACCTGAAAGTATTTGGTAGTAAATGTTACATCTTAAAAGAATCTAGAAAAGGAAAATTTGATGTAAAAAGTGATGAAGGAATATTTTTGGGATATTCTTGCAAAAGTAAAGCATATAGATGTCTGAATTTGTCTACTCACAAAATCATAGAAATTGCACATGTGAAAGTTGATGAGTTTGTAGAAAAGACTGAAGAAGAAAGCAAAAAGGAACCAGAGGATTACAAAAGATTTGCTTACATTGAACCTGTTACATTGCCAGACACATCTGTCAATAAGGAAACTGCATCTATCGAGCCCAGTATAGTAATCGAGTCACAAGAAGAAGTTCAAACCGAATCACAAGAAACTGAGTCTCAGCCTGAAGCTACCGAGCAAATATCTACCGAGCCCGAGCAAACTGAACCTGAAGATGAAATTCAAGAAAATAACAATACAACTCATTCAAGAGGCAAGGAACCTGTATTGGCCAAGTATGTCAGGAAGTATCATACACCAGATCAGATTATTGGAAACAAATTAGATGGTACTATGACAAGAAGTAAACTGAAAGGTACATGTTTACTTGCTAATTTTGAACCTAGAAATGTTAAAAATGCATTGGAAAATGAAAGTTGGATTGAGGCTATGAATGAAGAAATAGAACAAATAGAGAAAAACAAGACATGGACTCTTGTACCTAGGCCTAAAGACAAAAATGTAATTGGAACAAAATGGGTATTCAAAAACAAGTTGAATGAAGATGGTCAAGTATCTAGAAACAAAACTAGATTAGTGTGTAAAGGGTATTCTCAAGAAGAAGGTATAGATTATGGAGAGACTTTTTCTCCTGTTGCAAGATTAGAAGGTGTAAGAACTCTACTTGCATATGCAGCACATAAAGGATTTAAGGTATATCAGATGGATGTAAAATTTGCATTTCTCAATGGTATTCTTGATGAAGAAGTCTACATTGAGCAACCTAAAGGTTTTGTTGATCTAGACAAAAAGGATATGGTCTACAAGTTACACAAAGCATTGTATGGTCTGAAACAAGCCCCTAGAGCATGGTATGAAAGATTACATAACTATCTTATTCAGATTGGTTTCAAAAGAGCTAATGATAATAGTAGTTTATACATCAAAGAAGGACCAGATAATAGAATTGTTTTGGCAGAAATATTTGTGGATGATACTATGTTTACAGGTAATGATGATCAGTGCAAAGAATTTTCAGAGCAAATGAACAAAGAATTTGAAATGTCTATGTTTGGTCAGATAAAGTTTTTTGTTGGTCTTCAAATTCAGTAGAGCAAGAACGATATCTACATTACTCAGTCTAAATACATCAAGGAAATACTTAAGAAGTTTGGTATGGAAGATGCAAAACTAGTTGGTACACCCATGTGTATAGGACTAAAGCTTACAAAAGATGATGATTCAAAAGAAGTAGATCAAACCTTATACAGATCAATGATTAGAAAATTACAGTATGTAGTTCATACAAGGCCTGATATTGCCTTAGTAGTTGGTATTGTAGCAAGATTCTTAGCAAAACCTAGAGAAAATCATATGATCAAAAGAATCTTGAGATACTTGAAAGGAACTGAAGATTATGGCTTGTGGTATAAATTTGGAGGCAATCTGGACTTAAAAGTGTTTACTGATGCTGATTGGGCAGGAAACATTGATGACAGAAAAAGTACAAGTGGTGGAGCATTCTTTCTTGGCAAAAGGTTAGTATCTTGGACCAGTAAAAAGCAAAATTGCACATCCCAATCCACAGCAGAAGCAGAATATGTTGCTGTAGCAGTAAACTGCTCTAATATTGTTTGGTTTAAATAGTTATTGGAAGGCATGAAGGTTGAGATCAAAGAACCAGTTGTTATATTTTATGATAATACAAGTGCAATAAATATTTCAAAGAATCCAGTAATGCATTCCAAAACCAAGCACATTGCTATAAAATATCACTTTGTCAGAGAATTGGTGCAGGACAAGGAAATCAGATTGGAATATATTCATACAAAAGAACAAATTGCAGATATATTCACCAAGCCACTACCTAAGGATGCATTCTTGTATCTAAGAGGTAAGTTAGGGGTCATTCCCCTATCCGAGGCTCACTAAATGAAGTTTTAGTGATGCATCGACTAGAGCATATTGAAGATCAGTCAGTTGATGCAGCTTAGTCAAGAAATCATTGCATATGAATCATTACTCAAGGTACATTTCTATTCACCTGGTATGTGTTGTCTTTGGCATGTGTTGTCAAAGAGGGAGAGTTTGCTATCATACTTCAAGAAATTTCTTAAGATTTCTAAGAGTTTTCTTGGAGAGTTTTTAGTCAGAAAGAGAAGTTTGCTGACAGAGGGAGTTCTCATAGATGAGAATCAGAATGAAGCTAAGGATATGTTCCTTACTCTATGTTTTCTATGAAATTTCATTGTGCTATGACATGTTGTGTTGCCATCAATGCCAAAGAGGGAGATTGTTGGATACAATTGTCTAAAGGAGATTGTTGGATTAATTGTGTGTTGTCTTTGATGTCACACAAATGTCATATCATTTACCGAGCTTAGTCAGTCAGCAAAGTAGTTCCTAGTATTTACCAAGCTCAGTCGGTCTGCAAGCAATTTTTAGTATCTACTGAGATATTTCGGGCGTTAAAGAAAAATATGGCAGAAAACAGTGTTAATTGAGCTTCCATGGTTATCAAAGGAAAGTTAGTGTTTATCGAGTTCACTCGGTCTCCAAAGGATGTTGTAGAATTCGCAGTGCTTACCGAGTTCTCTCAGTCACCAAAGGAAATCTGTTCGGATTAGTGTTTACCGAGCAAGGTCGGCCCAGTGAAGGAATTTGTTATTTTGAGAAATAAAGTTTGTTTATTCCAGTCGACTATTGTAATGATTAGTAATGTTATTAGTGCTGACTTGACAATCTGAATGGACAATCTGAATGGTATATATAGAAAGTCAAGTTGTGAATTAAAAAGTGTGCAAGTGAAAAGAAGGAAAGTGTGAGTGAATTTAGAAGGATGATTAGATATCCTTGAAGAGTAGCAGAGATATATTTGATCAGGAAGGATCTAGTGAAGTAGAACAGAGATCTATAATCAGCAATTTAGTTGCATCATTATTCAGGTTACTTCATTGTTACTTTCTTACCATTGTAGCAGTGATTTCAAAATCTCCTAACCGAGTTAGTTTAACAGCCATTTTGTAAATCCTCTAACAAGGTGACAATTCTATTGAATTGTTTCAAGACCTCTTACAAGGCCACTCCTAATAGGGTGATTAAATCCTCTAACAAGGTCACACCTAACAGTGTGTTTTGTAACCTTTAACCAGGTTGGCTCCTAACAGGGCTCACTTCAGAAGAGTGAAAAATAGTAACTAGTTACATTGGTGGTTTTTCCCATATTGGGTTTCCATGTTAAATCTGGTGTCTCTTGTGTTCATGATACTTTCTTTATTCATGTATGTTAATCACTGATGAATGCTTAAGAACAGTTATAATTAATACTCACAGTAATAACTGAGTTTTCAGTATAACAATAGTAAATGATTTAATAAAACATCTAAGGGATCTGTGGAAATATTTTTGTGGTTAACTGATTCATCCCCCTCTCAATTACTCCATCTATATTTCCAACAGTGATTATCTCAATTACTGTTGTCTGATGACCTAACCGTACTTGATCAGTGTGGGATGAGTAAGCTCCTTACACTTCCTGATATATGTGTGAACCACAAATTTCTTATAGCACTAGCACACTACAACATTTGGGGTTGAATTTCGACACCAATTTGCGACGCCACTACAATTTGTGTATATTTTTTGTATTTTTTTACAAGTGCCCCCAATGGTGTTGTAATAGAGACCCTATTGTCGTAATTGCGACACCCATTTGGTTATAAAAAAAGAAAAGAAAAAGGAAGTGTCATTTGTAATTTGTGAATTCGAAGAGCTGCCGCGAAGATGACACTGCATTTCTGCGTGGCGCAAAGATGGCATCAGAGTTTGGTGTGCACGAAGAGGCCGACACCGTTTGGGAAGAGAGCACTAGCACTTGAGGTAGGCATTCGAGCTTTGTCTTCTCATTAACTCAATTTCAGTGGCATTGTTTATTTGATAGCATTGTTAATAGTGGGATTGTTTACATCGTAATTAGCATTTGGAATGCTCGATGACTCGTGAGCTTTGAGAGCTAGGGCATCATTGCTATTACCTTCAAGGCATTGTGTGAAGTGGTTGATCTCTCTTTATTTATTTTGCTGTTGATATTCACTATGTGGTACTCCTTGTTTGTGATCATTTCACGAGGAAATATCTTGATGGCTCACAGGCTACAAGCTAGGGCATCATACATTGTTTATGAGCTCACTGTTTAATACTTGCATTGTTTACATCTCATCATTTGGAATGCCTGATGACCCACGAGCTTTGAGAGCTAGGGCATCGCTTCTATTACCTTCAAGGCATTATGTGAAGTGTTTGATCTCTCTTTATTTGTTTTTCTGTTGATATTCACTATGTGGTACTCCCCGCTTATGATCATTTCATGAGAAAATGTCTTGATGGCTCTTGGGCTGCAAGCTAGGGCATCATACATTGTTCATGAGCTCACTATTTAATACTGGCATTGTTTACATCTTTTCAATTGGAATGCTTGATGACCTGCGAGCTTTGAGAGCTAGGTTATCATTTCTATTACCTTCAAGGCATTGTGTGTTATCATTTCTATTACCTTCAAGGCATTGTGTGAAGTGTTTGATCTCTCTTTATTTTTTTTGTTATTGATTTTCACTATGTGGTACTCCTCATTTATGATCATTTCATGAGGAAATGTCTTGATGGCCCGCAGGCTGCAAGCTAGGGCATCATACAGTGTTCATGAGCTCACTATTTAATACTGGCATTGTTCATGAGCTCACTGTTTAATATCTGACATCATGCAAACATACATTAATACACTTATTATTTTGAATTTGAGCTCAAGCATCATGCAATGTTATTGATGTCATTGCATGCTTGCTACTGTTGTGCACCATATATTGTTTTATACACTGTTTATTTCATTGAGACTGTGAGCTTGGCATTTGTAATGTATTTTTTGTTATTGGATCAATGCTACCATGTTGTTGAGTCTGTGTATGGCTTGACTATGCACATGCATAATTGTAGATGAGGATTAGTAATATGGTGCCAGGCATTGCTTAGATCCTTTGGATCTAACCCCATCTTTTCCTTCCTTGCAGGTTTTGGATCATACAAGAGCATACTGGATTGAACCTCGGGTCAACACTTCATTACTTCAGGCAATGTCTGGTACCTTCATTATTTATGTTCATCCACTTATGTATGTTTGTATTCATTCATATTCTTCTAAAAGTTGGCTATTAGTGACCATATAGGACCATTCTTGATGTTTTTGGGTCATTTGATGAAAAGATGTAAATAGGGACATCAATAATAAAATAGGGATATCTTCATAGGGATAGATTAAGATTAATATTGTAAGTAAAAACATTACATAGTGGCATTCAGATTAAGTACAATATGAATTCACATGCCTTTAATTATGATACACTTTTGAAATTATCACTCATTGGTCATTTGACAATTTAAGATATAAGTATCAGAATATAAACTGTTGCAAAAGGAAGAAACCCATATGTATCTATCATCATTTAATACAAAATATAAAAGTATCCCACAGACACATAGTTGTCATTATAACAACCATCCTCTAATCCCATGGTGTACTAGTCTCAAGGTAAGAACAATTTACTTAAGCCATCATATAAGTATCACCCTAAAGTTTAAATAGACATTGACTATGGATATACAACATTGAGCCATAATAAATTATAGAGTTTCACTATAATTTCTATGTCCACTTACAATCATCCTACTACTTACACTGCAATTTCTATGTCCACTGCCATTAAAATATATCACTCCTCCTGTTATATAGGCATCCTTCTCATTAAGTGTTTCCATTAAAATATATCACTATTGTTATATAATGTATATGCATACTTGTTTAAAATGCCATACTTGTTGCTCTTAAAAATTATTACCATTTCACTCAAATTTACATGACATTAAAACCAAGCCCAAAATGTATACATACATGTAAGTATAGGAGAAGCTGGATTCTGCAACTATTGAAAAAAAAAAAAAACTATATCAATAGCAGCTTACGAGAAACTATACTTGTGCTTACCACACCATACCTCAACATCATAATGCTTATCATTTTCAAGCTTGAGCGAAGCTTCGTACCACGCACTGTTCATAGATTTGTATGCAACGCTAATTTAGACTGGAGGTAAACTACATGTGTCATGTAAACAACATGGTTGAATGCAATCTCTTTTGCACATTTTCAAGATTTTTCCCACCAATACAAGCATAAATAGCACATTGAATGTAATCTAAGAACAATGTGTGGTATGAAGTCTCACTGAAGATTGAAATATATCCACTCCTCATGTTATTGTCAAAATTAAATTCAAATATTTCTCAAAATATTTATTCTTGCAGAATTAAGATATCCTTATCTCAATAATAAAACAATCTTCCATAATAGCTTTTGAATCACATTAACACACACCCATGTTCTATAGCATAGTTCATTTTAGAAGTGTATGGCTGATGTGAAGTGTTTGATCTCTCTTTATTTGTTTTGATGTTGATATTCACTATGTGGTACTTCCTGTTTATGATCATTTCATGAGGAAATGTCTTGATGGCTCACGGATTGCAAGCTAGGGCATCATGCATTATTTATGAGCTCACTGTTTGAGAAACTCATGTCCCTATTTGATTGGTCGATGCTCTATTTGTTATATTGAGTTTACATCATATATTTAGTCTTAATAAATATCTTATAAAATAACATAAAACTAACCCAAAATACTTTGTCTTAATAAAATCTTAATAAAACAATATATTTAATCTCAATAAAATCTTATAAAACAACATATATTGTGTGAAGTGTTTGATCTCTCTTTATTTGTTTTTCTGTTGATATTCACTAGCTATGTGGTACTCCCCGTTTATGATCATTTCATGAGGAAATGTCTTGATGACACGCGGGCTGCAAGCTAGGGCATCATACATTGTTCATGAGCTCATTATTTAATACTGGCATTGTTTACATCTTTTTATTTGGAATGCTTGATGACCCGCAAGCTTTGAGAGCTAGGGCATCATTTCTATTACCTTCAAGGCATTGTGTGAAGTGTTTGATCTCTCTTTATTTGTTTTTCTATTGATATTCACTATGTGGTACTCTCCATTTATGATCATTTCATGAGGAAATGTCTTGATGGTTCGTGGGCTGCAAGCTAGGGCATCATGCACTATTTATGAGCTCACTATTTGAGCACCGACCAATCAAATAGGGACATGAGGTGCTCAAATAGTGAGCTCATAATGACATAAACAATGCATGATGCCCTAGCAAAACAAATAAAGAGAGATCAAACACTTCACACAATATATGTTGTTCTATAAGATTTTATTAAGACTAAATATATTATTTTATTAAGACAAAGTATTTTGGGTTAGTTTTATGTTGTTTTATAAGATTTTATTAAGACTAAATATATGATGTAAACTCATAATTATACTTGATATATATATATATATATATATATATATATACTTCAAAGGAGGAATTATGAAATATAGTTGTAGGTAGTTATCTCTTCTATAATGATGGAGGAGTGAAAGGTAATGATCAATGAGGTTGCTGCTATTAGATCATACATTAATACACTTACTATTTTAAATTTGAGCTTGGGCACCATGCAATGTTATTGTTGTCATTGCATGCTTGCTACTATTGTGCACCATATATTGTTTTATACACTGTTTATTTCATTGAGACTGTGAGCTTGGCATTTGTAATGTATTTTCTATTATTGGATCAACATCGCCATGTTGTTGAGGCTGTAGATGCATTGAATCACTACTACCATTCTATTTTGATAGCAGCAATATAATAAATAGAGCACCATCCAATCAAATAGGGACATCAGTATAGATGATGTAGATTTGTGTACCTCTTTGTTTTGATGTAGCTTACTCACTACATGCAATGGGGCCTCCTTGGGGCTGCCAACTATGTTGTGATGTTATGATCTTTACTTGAAATCACAATAGTGACTCACCAGGTGTTCATGCAGACATAACTGCAGCAATTTACTCTCTGCATCATTCTTCTAAGTGCACATGTCTTGTAGCATGGTTTTTCTTACAGAAGTGTATGGCTTGACTATGCACATGCATAATTGTAGATGAGGATTAGTAATAGAATGCCATTCATTGCTTAGATATTTTTTATCTAACCCCCATCTCTCTTTTCTTTGCAGGTTCTGGATCACACAGGGGCACACTAGATTCATACTCGGGTAAAAAATTCATCACTTCAGGCAATGTCTGACACCCTTATTATTTATGTTCATCCTCTTATGTATGCTTGTACTCTTTCATTTTCTTCTAAAAGTTGTTTTCCTTGTATAGTATATACTGGTTATTTTTCATATATATACATGTAATCTTTAGATGCAATTTTTTTTTTCCTTTACATGTATCTTTGTATGAAATGAACACAAATTTAACAAGATCATCTAATAATGCAAACTAGGGTACTTGATGTTACATAGACCTTGCTATAACTTTGTCCTAGGCCCTCCTAGAATCAAAGAGGCTAATCTCCTAGCCTTAAGGGTGTTATCCTAGTCCCCTTCTAAGAAGTTTCAAACTCCTCCTCTCTCCATTCAGTCTATGACACCAAGAATATGATAAAGTTCACTATTCTAGGAACCTCTCCGTCCCTTCTAAAAAGTTTTATCTGCTATCTGGCCTAAAAAGGCTACTAGGTTTAGTAGGCCTAATTGACCTTTTTCTGCTAATAACTCCAAACTTCTCTGAGAAAAGCATCCAAATAATTATGGATTCGAATACCCTTTTGGGAGGGCTTTAAGATTTTGTTGGTCTCCTTTTCCCATAGTATCCGTACAAGGCCTACTGAAACTGGGGCTATAAATGAGGGTTTGGTACCTCACTGTCTGTAACAGTGAGGGTTTAGTATTTTCCCTTGTATCCACAATCCCCCGAGCTCTCTTTGCATTGGAGATGCTTGATCATGCATCTGACCTCCCCTCCACATCATTTGAATAAGGATTTGAGCACCCTCAATCACTCCATCTACTCTGAAACAACACATTGACCCCTAACCAAACACTAATAGCTTGCCTAGGGCATCAGTTTATAGATACATCCTAAAATTTCTAGGGCCCCTCCTTTGCACAACATATATTACAGGGAGTCTAGACACAAATCCCATAGACTCATATAGATTGTACAGTGGGAGAATGCTCTAGCACTCCATTATTCAAAGCTCTGTTAGTAGTAACCTAAGACAGGCCAAAATAAAGAAAACTATGAAGACTAACTCAAAATTGAAATGAAATGCTAAATAACTATCCTAGGAATTCAAAAACATTAACAATCATCACATGCAAACATTACAATCAGATATTCAATCCATTTCTTATCTCTGTCAACACAAAAATGTATATCTCTATCAAAGGAAAACTAGTTACACAGTCTAACTGCAACCAAAGGTTTGCTCTCCATACTACACTCTTCCCTATGCCTTGAATTATGGTTTTCAAAGCTTAAGTAACTCCCTCCTCAGTGTTAGGGCCCATGGATCAGGCTAGCTATCTCTTGAGTTGGTTACATGCTTTTGCAAGAAAAACTGTCATGACAACTTTCAAAGTTATCAAGCAACTTTTGGTGGATAGACAAACCACCTACACACACCTCAAAAGCACTCAATCCTTGATTGAGTAAGGGTCATAAAGGCCATTTTAAAACCTCTAAAACATTAAAGAGGCCATTTGTTCAACTTTAGAACACTGTTCGAGCCGGTTACATGCTTTTGCAAGAAAAACTGTCATGACAACTTTCAAAGTTGTCATGACAACTTTCAAAGTTGTCAAGCAACTTTTGGTGCATGGACAAACCACCTACACACACCTCAAAAGCACTCAATTCTTGATTGAGTAAGGGTCATAAAGGCCATTTTAAAACCTTTAAAACATTAAAGAGGCCATTTGTTCAACTTTAGAACACTGTCCAAGCTGGTTACATGCTTTTGCAAGAAAAACTATCATGACAACTTTCAAAGTTGTCAAGCAACTTTTGGTGGATAGACAAACGACCTACACACACCTCAAAAGAACTCAATCCTTGATTGAGTAAGGGTCATAAAGGACATTTTCAAACCTCTAAAACATTAAAGAGGCCATTTGTTTAACTTTAGAACATTGTCCTATGACAGACAACCTAACAAAGTTGGCTAAGACTACTGCAACCAGGCTCCAAAAGACACACCAAGGACTCAAAAGAACAAAGAAGAACAAACACTAGCTAGCACACCTAGAGAGACCAAATAGGCTTCTCCCTAACCTAGTGGCTTGGCTAAGGCCACTACAAGACAAAATTTAGGAACACTAGGTACCAAACAGCCCTACCTAGGTGCCCTCACTAGTACTGTAGTCCTTTTGAATCTTAGGATGACATCTCAATTGGGAAAGGAAAACCAAAACCTTTCATAGACCAATAACAACCAAGGCATGTGGGTGCTCTTCTATTGTACAGTTATACTCATAAAATATATGTACGGTTATAAAATTTCATGCCTTGAAATATTATAACATAGTTCATCTTCATCAAAATAGGAAGGAAGTGGTGTTTCAATGCACCTACCCACATTCTATGTCCCTATTTGATTGGGTGGTGCTCTTTTTGTTATATTACTGCTATCAAAATAGAATGCCAGTGATGATTCAATGCATCTATAGCCTCAACAACATGGTAGCATTGATCCAATAATAGAAAATACATTACAAATGCCAAGCTCACGGTCTCAATGAAATAAATAGTTTATAAAACAATATATGGTGCACAACAACAACAAGCATGCAATGACAACAATAACATTGAGATGATATTTCTAGATTTGATTGTGTGTGTATTTTTAGCATCAACGTTTCGGATCACACTCTGTGATCCATCATCAGGATAGAGAAAGTGCCAAGAAGAATAGTAAAAAAAATAAAATAAATTTTTTTTACTATTCTTCTTGGCACTTTCTCTATCCTGATGATGGATCACAGAGTGTGATCCGAAATGTTGATGCTAAAAATACACACACAATTGAATCCAGAAATATCATCTCATTACTAATGGATTGTGGAAATCTCATGCTGTTAAACAATAACATTGCATGATGCCCGAGCTCAAATTCAAAATAGTAAGTGTATTAATGTATGTTTGCATGATGCTAGATATTAAACAGTGAGCTCATGAACAATGCCAATATTAAACAGTGAGCTCATAAACAATGTATGATGCCCTAGCTTGTAGCCCATGAGCCATCAAGACATTTCCTCATGAAATGATCATAAACGGGGAGGACCACATAGTGAATATCAACATCAAAACAAATAAAAAGAGATCAAACACTTCATACAATGCCTTGAAGGTAATATAAGCGATGCGCTAGCTCTCAAAGCTCACAGGTCATCAGGCATTCCAAATGATAAGATGTAAACAATGCAAGTATTAAATAGTGAGCTCATAAATAATGTATGATGCCCTAGCTTGCAGCCTGCGAGCCATCAAGATATTTCCTCATGAAATGATCACAAATAGGGAGTGCCACATAGTGAATATCAACAGCAAAACAAATAAAGAGAGATCAAACACTTCACACAATGCCTTGAAGGTAATAGCAACGATGCCCTACCTCTCAAAGCTCATGGGTCATCGAGCATTCCAAATGCTAATTATGATGTAAACAATGCCACTATTAAAAATTCTATCAAATAAACAATGCTATTGAAATTGAGTTAATGAGAAGACAAAACTCAAATGCCTACCTCAAGTACCAATGCTCTCTTCCCAAACGGTGCCGGCCTCTTCGCGCATGCCAAATTTGGATGCCCTCTTCACGCCACCCAAAAATGCAGTGTCATCTTCACGGAAGCTCTTTGAATTCACAAATTAAAAATTACATTGTAGCATTGATCCAATAACAGAAAATACGTTACAAATGCCAAGCTCACGGTCTCAATGAAATAAACAATGTATAAAACAATATATGGTGCACAATAGCAGCAAGCATGCAATGACAACAATAACATTGCATGATGTCTGAGCTCAAATTCAAAACAGTAAGTGTATTAATGTATGATCATATATTTAGTCTGAATAAAATCTTATAAAACAACATAAAACTAACCCAAAATACTTTGTCTTAATAAAATCTTAATAAAACAATATATTTGGTCTTAATAAAATCTTATAGAATAACATATATTGTGTGAAGTGTTTGATCTCTCTTTATTTGTTTTGCTGTTTTGCTAGGGCATCATGCATTGTTTATGTCATTATGAGCTCATTGTTTGAGCACCTCATGTCATTATTTGATTGGTCAGTGCTCAAATAGTGAGCTCATAAACAATGCATGATGCCCCAACTTGTAGCTCGTGAACCATCAAGACATTTCCTCATGAAATGATCATAAATGGGGAGTACCACATAGTGAATATCAACAATAAAATAAATAAAGAGAGATCAAACACTTCACACAATGCCTTGAAGGTAATAGAAACGATGCCCTATCTCTCAAAGCTTACAGGTCATCAAGCATTCTAAATGAAAAGATGTAAACAATGCTAGTATTAAACAGTGAGCTCATGAACAATGTATGATGCCCTAGCTTGCAACTCGCGAGCCATCAAGACATTTCCTCATGAAATGATCATAACCGGGAGGACCACATAGTGAATATCAACAACAAAACAAATAAAGAGAGATCAAACACTTCACAAAATATGTGTTGTTTTATAAGATTTTATTAAGACTAAATATATTGTTTTATTAAGACAAAGTATTTTGGGTTTGTTTTATGTTGTTTTATAAGATATTTATTAAGACTAAATATATGATGTAAACTCAATATAACAAACAGAGCACCGGCCAATCAAATAGGGACATGAGGTGCTCAAACAGTGAACTCATAAAAAATGCATGATGCCCTAGCTTGCAGCTCACGAGCCAAACTCGAATGCCCTCTTCGCGCCACACAAAAGTGCAGTGCCATCTTCACGACAGCTCTTCGAATTCACAAAAATTACAAATGACACTTTTTTTTTTTGGTTTATAACCAAGTTGGTGTCACAATTAAATCAACAAATGCCATCAAAATAAAATTGAGTTAATGAGAAGACAAAGCTTGAATGCCTACCTCAAGTCATGGCTGCAATATGAAGATCAAATGCTAAGGAACTATGTTATAAAATTCCAAGGCATGAAATTTTATAACTGTACAAATATAAAATTTCAAGGAATGAAATTTGACCTCTGATTTGACCTTGATAATGCCCCCTCCATTGCTTATGCTTGATCATGTCTGCCTTGTGTTGATGGGCATGGTGGGTTACTGTTGTGGATGCATCATTTGAAAATGATGCCATAGAAACACCAGATGGAACAACAACATTTGGTGTTTTTGTTACACTATTTGGATGATGCAGTCACAACAATGATTCACCAGGTGTTCATAGAGACATAAATGCAACCACAATAGTGATTCACCAAGTGTTCATAGAGACATAAATGTAGGGCTTCATTTGGATTCCAACGCCTATACACTACACATGTTCCTGAGTGCACATGTTATGTAGGATAATTCCTTTTAGAAGTGTATGGCTTAACTATGCACATGCATAATTGTAGATGAGGATCAATAATAGAGTGTTAGGAATTTATTAGATCTTTTGGATCTAACCCCATCCTTTTCTTCCTTGCAGTTTCTAGATCATACATGAGCATACTGGATTGAACCTAGGGTCAACACTTCATTACTTCAGGCAATATCAGGTACCTTCATTATTTATGTTTGCATTCATTCATATTCTTCTAAAAATTGGCTATACTCATATTCTTCTTGTGTCTAAGTCTTCTAACTATGATCAATTTAATGCTATAAATCTTGACATAGAATTTGATATCAATTGATCATATATCCATTCCAAATGATATAACTCCATTTGAATAAACATACATGCCAACCATTTGACAAAATGCCCATATGAAATCTAGAGCAATACATTAAATTTTATAGCAAATTCATGATTTATAATGCCCCTTGATTTATAGTGAATTAATTTTATAGTGAATTCATGATTTATAATTCAGTTGTAGCAGCTCAATGTGTTTGAACTCAAGAATACCCCTTAGGAAGTAAGTGTATAAATGAAGGATGAAACACATAGGAAGCTATGAGAAGCTATGAGAAGGTGACATGAAGCTAATGAAAGGAGGCATCTCAATGATGTTAAATCATAGGGGATTCTCTTTGTTCCCTGCAATGGAGTGAGCTAATTCTAAAAGTATAAATATATAATTTTAACAATGTATAAAGTCCTTCACAAGATGTAATAAAAACACTAGTGGCAAGGCACAAGAACTATTTGATGAAATGCCACAATAGTGGTGTCCCATGTAATGCTGAGATGTTTAGTTATATGCAATGCTAAGATATTTAAAATATTGTTGGATAAATAGATAATTTTAACAATGAATAATGTCCTTCACAAGATATAATGAAAACTATGGAGTGAACTATTTTTTTCTGATTATATAACTATTATCTTATGTCAGGTATCCCACACAGTCTCATGGATTGTTAGGTACAAGTCAATACACCCCATAGAGATTAATGTCTTTTACCATATGTAAAATATCTCTCATGGCCACCTGTCTTTCTCATTGCATGAGGTGCAGGTACTAGCGAAAAAGGTATTTGTCAGAATTGTCTTCCTCGAGCGAGGAAAATCTAGGAATGGAAGAAGAAAGTGAGACATTTAGTACGTGTAATTCAATGAGATCGACTCGAGGTCAAAAGATTAGAAAGAAATTCAATAAACACATGAAATTTTTCCTTGCTCAAGGGGGGTCGTGTTCTTATGATGATGAGAGCAAAGGCGACTCTGAGCTGCCATTTAGGTACAAACATCTACAGAAACAATGGGTCCCCAATGAACTTCCTCCAATAAACACTGATTTTTGTGTTAAAGAGAGGATATATCGCATAGAACCGTCTTCATTACATGGTTTGGGCCTATTTTCCATGGATGGCATAAAGGTCTCTTACAACAAAGTTGTCGAATTGATGGAGTATGTCGAACCTTGTTATGATTACAGTAGTTGGATGTAGATTGTTAAATATAAAAAAAGTATGTGTAGGTATGCACTCACGACAAATTATATACAACAAAAAGTCAGTGAAAAAAGTAAAAAAGTAGCTATATACGTTGACGGAAGACCAAAAGCATCAGGGAATATTGCAAGTTTTATAAATAGTACATGACCTGTGTCAACTAAGAAGCAACCCAATTGCATATTTGAGGTGCGCGAGGGAAATCACGTATTTGTATGTGCGATCAAATCAATACGTGGAGGTGAGGAGTTGCATCACTATCATGGACAAGGTGGTACACATTTTGATAATTGTCTATTATTCAACGTAACTTAGAATAAGAACACGTGTTTTAACATATCTGAATGATTTTTTTTGAAATATAGAGCTATAGTATGGATCAACAACCATAGGATATGCATGGCGGTGATAGTTCTCATGGGACTTCTTCTTCTCGACAGGTAAAACTCATTGTTGTTGTACAAATGCACATACAAGAAAAATGTTAATGCATATTTTTGTTATGTTAATGCATATATTTTGTTATTCTACTATTTTGGATTGCTTTTAAATAAAGGGCTAATAATATTGTTCTCACAAATGAGTGTTGATCAGAGAAAGGGAAAGGAACAAGTAGTCCATGAGGAGCCGCAGAATGAGCATGATCCATTTGATGTTGATTTTTTATTAGAGGCTGAACCTATGGTTGCACTGTAAAGGGTCCTTCGTGCAATATCAAAAGAGTTAGCTCGAATGGAAAATATTCAACCTCACACTCCTGAAATACAGAGGGCAGCGAATATGTTGATTGGCCATATTCAGAACTATAGAGTAAGTATTAATGTAGTTTTTTATTATAACAAAAGTTCAATAATGATTTTTATAGTATACTATTTTATTTATGTCATTAACTAAAATATATATGTGTTCTCTTTACAGGGGATGCTAAATAGATTAAAGGGCATTACCTTAGATGCAAATACTTCGGATGGTACATCGCATGTTTTATCCTCCATCTTGTCCATGGTTATCCATATTTTTTTATGCTCTAACAATATTTTTGTTCAACACCTGCTATTGAACCTATTGGCATTCAAAAATTCATCATGGGTTTTTTAGTACCTTGTTAAAATTTTGCAGTTTGAGGCCTTATAGGTGCTTTTTGAGTCTATTTTCCCGAATGTGATTCTGAGGTCTACCATGCATGTCATGTGCTCATCGCCTTTGTTTTGACATTTGAAGACATCCCAAGTCATTAAATTTGAGTTTCAAGTTGTTTCGTGATGTCTTGTTTTGAGCACTTGTCTAAATCTACATTTTTGCGTGTCAATTTGCTGTAGCAGGCCTTGTTTGCATTTGAATACCTTTTGCCCTATGATTGGTCATGATGTGCCAGTTGTGGCATCATACTGTAGGTATAAGAGAGAGTCATCATGCCTATTTTTATCTCCCCATGTACTCATTTGACCTATTTTCCAGTGTCATTCCGTATGTAATTTATTAAATTTCTTTGAGTACACACTGTCCAGTTTTATAAGTGGCCTACTTTAAGGCTTTGTAATTTGTACCCTGTGCAAGGTCTGACATAATTGAGTGTGGTTCCATACTGAAGACTTGGAAGACTACTTGCCTGTGGATTTTGAAGCTCTTGCCAATCCACTTGACCACTTTCCCAGGCCAATTCCGAATCAGTTTTCTATGATTTTCACTGTTTTAAATCTTGAACTTTACTAGTGGACTGACTTTGGCATTTTGTTGTGATCAACATTTTGACTTTTTGAGGAAGCTAGTTATGGATTCATGTTCCTTGTACAAGGGAGAATCAGTGCCTAAGTTACCGAGTCTTGAAAGTTTCAATGGGTGAGTTTTATAAACTGATTCCAGAGCCAATTTATGTGATTTTGGCAGTGTGGACAATCAGTGTTTTTAGGATGCCATGTTTGGTCATTATTACCTTTCAGTTCAAGTCTTTTTAAGAAACTTCCTTTGAGCGGCGTGTTGTATTTTTGAAGATGATTTTGTCCTCTTGATGGCACTTTCCTGTTGAGCCATCTGGTCGGTTTTTGAAACCGGTTCCAGAAGCCAGTTGTTATTAATGTGATTAATATGCATAAATTATTAAAAATGATCATAAGAGCCAATAGTTTGATACCTTATGGTCAAACTACATAATATTTTGTACTTGGAGAGTGAAATATATGACAAGAATGCTTCAAAGTGATGTTATGAAATGTGAGGGTTTCAAGATGTGCACCAAATGGACTTGTTAAAAGGGGCATTTCCAAGTCGATGCAATCGGTAGGTGTAAAAGAAAATCCACAACCTTTGCTAACCCGTGTAGTGATGGGAGCCTTGGAACTTGGTGTGGTCATTTGTCGAGGCATATAAGATGTTTATCAGATGTTGTAAGTGCAAGTGCCATGAGACATGCATGTGAAATGTGATTGTAGAAGGTACAAATTGCTTGGCATAATGCCTACGTAGGATGTATGTAATGATTTTGGTGAAAAGGGAGTTTGAAATTTTGAAGCCTATGCAATCTACAGATTAAAGAAACATGTAATATCATTGGAGGCTATTATATGAAGGAGTTTGAAGAGGGCTTAACATAAACAAGTAAAGATCCGCATGAGCAGATTTGGGTAATGCCACTAAAGTGCGTAAGGAGTATATAAAAGTGGAGGTTACACAACGGTTTCAATATGAAGTTACGTATGCTATTGAAAGGGTAGGTCCATTCTTGGAAAGGGAACAATGTTTTTGAACATTAAAAACAAAGCAATAAGGGAGGTTCAACGCACAAAGAATTGGAGAGTCAACATTTTTCACAAACCAAAGGAGACATTTCAAGGTTTGAAAGCCAGTGCTAAGTGAAAGAGATTGCTTGACTTTGCACCAATTTTAAACATAAAAGGCGTCAATGCATGAGACAAAAGAAGTAATGCCAGTGTGAGTGGTTGGTATGCTGAGTGAAAGGCAATGTTAACAACGGGAAGACTTCCTGCCTTGCGTGAAGTGGAGGAAGACTCATATAAATAGTAGTAGCCAGTAAGCGAAGGCCTCACACATTGAATAGAAGGGGCTACAGTGTTTAACAAATCCCACACATTCAAACATGGACTCACACATTGTGTAATTGTGTGCACCAAGTGGATGTGCATACCACAACCAATGGCTTGGTGCTTGCTAGTTATAGTATGCATCCCAGGCAATAGAGGGAAGTGCAAGAGATGAATGAAGTGTGGCTGCACTTGAAACACAAATATGATGAATGGGGCGAGAGAGTCTGTAGTGTGCATTGAGTAAAGCCTGCATTTGAAAAATGATAGGCATTGTGTGAGGTAGCAAAAACAAATGGTTAGTGGTATAAAGTGGGCTGATGGGGTTATAGCCAATGCTCCATATGCAATTAATCAGAATTTTATGAAAAAATTGTTTGATGAGTATAACATTGACCATTTTACACATGAGATACCAAATTAGTGACTTTAGATCAAATCGCTAGAGTAGTTGGATGAACTTGCACTGGGTCTGGAGTTGAGCGGGTATGCATTTTTGTGGGCTCTCCATGCTAACACTGCTCAGGGGCAACCTACTTTTCTTCTCAAATGATTCAAAGAGCGAACCAAAGATTGGGCAATATTTGTGAAGTGGACGCCGCATTTGAAGGTGCTTGTGCATCCTTTGATGGGATGATGTATGATGCATAGTGGGCAGAATTCGACTATGGAGGGCATAAGCATGGCAGTACCAATGATTGGCTAGCTTTACTTTCACTGCCAGCTCCTAAATTGCAGGTTTGCGAAAGTATTTGGAACGTTAGTTTTAATTTTGATGGCATGGATTTTGATGATCCTTGTTTACTCCCTAATAGGAGTGATGCATATGCCCTTGCCAAGAAGGTTGGACATTACAAGCAAGTAAAGTGTATTGATGGTATCTCCCACCATCAAAATTTGATGAGGCTAAGTCTTTGAGAAATCTAAAACCCCAAAAGGATTGGTGAAAGTCCACACATGTATAGGCCAGGAAAAGAAAACAAATGTATTTGTAGACAAAGCTTTTGAGGATACCTATTTTGAAAGCTTCAAACCAAACAAATATTTAGATTTTAATCTAGCATGAAATCAATCCAAAACAAATAAACTCTAAGCTAAGCCACCTCAGATAGAGCCTAAATAGGTGCACCCAAGCACTGTTTGATTTGCTCTTGCTTAGGGGATGTGGGTGTGATCTCTAAGCACTTGGAGCATATTCTAATGCATATTAAGATGGATTAAGATTCATGAAAACCCCAAAAAAGGCACAATATTGGGTAGAACACCCAAAATTGCCCCTAAGGCCTCAAGAACTCAAGAATGCTGTAATGGAGATTTGATGCAAATATGATTATGCTAAGATTTATTTTAACCCAAATGAAGTGTGAGGATGATGCTATATGCTATGCAAAATAATGAAAGAAACTATTCTTAATCCATTATTGCTAAGCTATGATGTGCTAAAAAGCTTGAAGAAAACAAAAAAATCTAACAATTAGTTGATTTTAAGCTATGATCTAACATGAAAATGGCATTATAAGATTACTTTTACTTGAAAATAAAAGTGGATGCATTTGCTCTTAGAAATGAGAGTATTTATAGGCTTTTGGAAAGGTTTGGGTTAAGAGGATAGGTTAAAGTTTGGGGTAAGGTTAGAGTTGGAGTCAAGGGGATAAGGATGAAGACTTTCTAGAAGAGTCTAGGCTTTGGATGAGGATAAAGACTTTCTACAAAAGTCTAGGCTTTCTAAGGATAAATATGGAATTTAGGAAATAAATAAAGTTTTATTTATCTCAAAGACTTTAATAAGTTTGAGGTTCATTAGGGGTAGGGTTTGACTAGGAGGCAAAGGGATAAGGATGAAGACTTTCTAGAAGAGTCTAGGCTTTGGATGAGAATAAAAAATTTATAGAAAAGTCTAGGCTTTCTAAGGATAAATATGGAATTTAGGAAATAAATAAAGTTTTATTTATCTCAAAGGCTTTAATGAGTTTGAGGCTCATTAGGGGTAGGGTTTGACTAGGAGTCAAAGGAGACTTATATTAGCTTAGGGAAAGTAGGTAATTTCCCCTAAATGGGTTTAGGGAAAGATTAGGAAAGTTCTAGAAGAGTCTAGAGTTTTCCTAAGGTAAATTAAGAATTGAGGATTAATATTTAATCTTAATTAAATATTCTTGAGTTGGGATTAGGATTAGGAAATGATGAGATTAGCCTTTAATCAAAATTAAAGAAGGATTAGAAGATTCTGGAAGAGGTTAGTGGTCTTAAGAAAATTGGCCAAATTTTGGGCAAAAAATAAATAAATAATTTATTTTGGGATTTTTGATCAATTTATTAATTAAAATAATTAATAAATAGGGAAATAATGTTTAAATAAGATTTAAACATTTTTGGGAGGGATTTCTTAATTAAATATTTTTAATTAAGATAAAGGGATTTAATGACATAAAAATTAATTAATTAATTAAATAAATAATTAATTAACAAATGATGATGTCATCAGAGATTTTTCAAAAAATAAAAGTACTTTATTTTCTAAAAGATTTTTAGGTGTCTACATTTTTCCCCTCTTTGATGCGATGCCGCAAGTGGCATGGCGTCAAAGACAAGAAAATAAGATGCCCAAGGCTAGAATTTAGAGGAATAAGGGGTTGTGCCCCCTCGAGAAAAGAACGCAAGGAATAAACATTGTGAAATTTTCTCGAAAGGAAACAAAGAAGGAAGGACCTAGGAAGAAGGGGAGATAAATAACCAAGCTTCCAAGAGCAAAGATGGGTGAGTGCAAGATGAGATGGAATGCAAAATGCAGGATGCAGTGACATGAGAGATGCAAGATGCAAGATTAATCTATATGATGCAAGATGCAAGGGATTGGGGGAAGCTCCAAGTGCAAATGTGGAGAGCACAACCTAGTTTAATATAGCAATGCTAGAGACCTGTCAAGGATACTGGGATCACGAGGCCTTGTCACCAGTGCTGCATAGGACTAACGCTAAAAAGACACGCAGGGTTGCCCCAGCATCACACATGATCCCAAGAAGGAGGCATGGTAGAAACAATGCTGGAGAAAGCACAAACACACGACTGACTCACAGGTAGAAGCAAAAGATCAAAAGACCTTGCCCTAGATTATCCTCAATTGCAGCGCACTATGATATAAAGGATCGTGGTGACCTTGAGTAGAGAACAATGAGAAGCCGGAAAAGATTAACAAGATCCAAAGGATAAAATCCAAGACCAAAATGAGAACTCCACAGAGACATCCTTTGCCAAGGAGAGAGATTTGATGTGACGGATTGGATTGATGGTGGGAAGATTGGTTTGAACATGTGGAAGGATGCATTGACATGGACCTAGTGTGATTGGTGGAAGATGGGATCTGACAGGAGGAAGGATACATCCTCAAGGACCCACTGATTGATGGGAGAATGAGTGTCGTTGGGTGCTGGGAAAATGATGAAGTCAAAGAATAATCACTGGGATCAAGAATAGTCGATAATTGATGTTGCTGAAGTACAAGGCTAGGTAGGACAAAGTGTTCTGATCAAATGTGGCGGCATGACTGACAAGGACTATGTACAACAAGGCACGAGGATATGTATAATGGATAGGAAAAGATATACAATGGATATGGACAGAAGCTCAGGATTGGGGATAGGAAGATCTCACTATACAGGATATACAGGAAGGATCATGCTATACGGGATATACAAGATATGGTACAAGATATGTGCAAGATATGGGCAAGATAGGGTATAAGATATGGTACAAGATATGGTATAGGTGGGATTGTGGATTTGCTTGAGGATTATGAAAAGAGGAATGTGGGGGGATGGTGGATGGGGATGGGGATGGGAAAAAAAAAAGGACTGAGATGCTGGGATGGGGGGATGGGAGTTTGATAGATAATGACTTGGTCCACTATGTATGGTGCATGTTTGCCAGGTTTTCACCAACATACTTGTCCAAGGTGCTTGAATTGCCAAGTTTTCACCATTGGACAATGATTTTTCTTTTTCTTTTTCTTTTTTTGCTCTTTTTGTATTTTTCTATTTTTTTAAATTTTTTATGGATTTTCTAAATATGTAGGATCTAGTTCAGGCATCAAACCTCTTCAGATGTATGATGTTGATTAGATCATTCAAAGGCTCACCTTCTAGTGTAGATAGCTGATAAGCTCTGGAGCCGAAGCATGCTGTGACAATATAGGGGCCCAGCCAAGTAGGCTCAAACTTGCCTTTCTTTTCTATGTTTGCTTGGACTTTCTAATTTTCTTTGAGGACCATGTCACCAACTTGGAACTGTCTAAGATGAACCTTCTTGTTATAACTCTTTTTGAGTCGATTTTGGTATGCAACCAGGTGATCATAGGCTTGTTGTCTCTTTTCATCTAACAGGTCTAGCTATGTGAGACGGGCCACACGATAGTCTTCATCAGTGGTGTAGTTTTTCATGGAGACTCGCAATGATGGGAGCTCGACCTCGATCGAAAGAATGGCTTCGGCACCATATACAAGGGAATATGGGGTGGTGCTTGTGGGAGTACGATAAGAAGTATGATAGGCCCAAAGGGCGGGATTGATTTGGAGGTGCCAGTCACGACCAGAATCATTGACAACCTTCTTGAGGATTTTCAAGATAGTTTTATTGGTTGCCTCAGCTTGGCCATTTCCTTGAGGGAAATATGGACTAGAGAAATGGTGATGGATGTGGATTCTAGCACACAAATCATCCACATGATGGTTTTCAAAATGTGTGCCATGGTCAATGAAGATGGTAGATGGTATGCCAAAGAGACAAATGATGTGGTAAAGGATGAACTTGGATATTTGAATGCCAGTAGTTAGGGTGAGTGAAATCACTTCAACCCATTTGGTGAAGTACTCTGTGGCAGTTATTATGTACTTGTGTCCATCTGAGGAAAGGGGAGTGATTAAGCTGACAAGGTCAAAGCCCCAACATGAAAATGGCCAAGGTGGCGTAATGGGCTACAAATATTGTGCTGGTGCATGAATCAAATTGGCATGCTGCTGACATGGTAAACATTTTCTAACAAACTCACAAGCATCATGTTCCATGGTGGGCCAATAATACCCAACTCGAGGCAACTACTTAGCTAGAGCCATGCCACTCGTGTGGGCACCGTAAATTCCAGTGTGGACCTCTTGTAAAGCCAGGATGGCCTCATTTGAATCTAAACACCTAGAGAGGATATTGTGATACCCTCCATGATAAAGGGTGTTGGCTACAAGAGTGTAGCAGGAAGCTCTACGAATAAGGTTTTGGCGTTGGTTATTGGTGAGATGGGGAGATATGATACCATTTTTTAGATATGCATGGATGTCATGGTACCACGGGGACTGGGGACCAACCAAGACACACACCATTTCTACATTGGCATTCTCATAACCTGGTGTATGTAGCTGCTCGACTAGGAATTCATACTATGATGCGTCACGTGGGATTTCTAACAAGGACCCAATAGTTTCCATTGCATCTGTTGCTTTGTTTTGAAGTCTGGGTATCTGTGTGAATTGTAGATTCAGGAAATGCTCTTTCAATCTATCCACGAGTTCTTTGTAAGGTAGCATCTTGTTGTCCTTTGTCTGATATTCATCTAGGACTTGCTTGATAATAAGATTTGAATTGCCGAACACTTGCAGTTCTGTGATATTCCATTGAATGGCTATTTTGAGACCTAAGATGAGTGCCTCATATTCTGCAATGTTGTTGGTACATGAAAATCCCAATTTGAATGACTTTGGGATGTAGTCACCTTGAGGTGTGACGAATAGGATTCCTGCCCCTAATCCATGTGATGTGTAGGAGCCATCAAAGTATAGTTTCCACATGGGCTGCTCTTCGATCATACATAAGTGTTCATCAGGGAATTCCATGATTAGTGGATAAGGATCCACCAGTGGTGCTTCTGCTAACTGATCAGCAATGACTTGCCCTTTGATTACTTTCCGATCTATGTACTGGATGTCAAACTCGCTGAGTATCATGACCCATTTTGCCATACAGCCTGTGAGAGTTGTCTTTTATAGTATATATTTGAGGGGGTCCACCTTTGAAATTTGCTTGATTGTGTGACTGAGCATGTAATGTCTAAGCTTTTGAGTGGCAAAGACCACTGCAAGGCATGCTTTTTCCATGGGTTAGTAATTAAGCTCATAGCCAACAAGAGTTTGACTAATGTAGTAGATGGCTCTCTCTTTGTTTTCATCATCATGCTGAGCTAGGAGTGCCCCCAGTGCTGTAGTGGTTGCTGAGATGTAGAGTATGAGAGGGTGTCCTGGAACTGGTGGTACTAGGATTGGAGAATTGGATAGATACTCCTTGAGCTTATCAAAGCTTCTCTGACATATGGGATCCCATTTGAAGCTTGTGTCTTTGCATAAAAGATGCGTGAAAGGTTGGCACTTGTCTGCTAGTTGAGAAATGAATCGACGTACTGATTGAAGCTTTCCTTGTAGGCTTTTGAGCTATATGAGTGTTCTTGGGGGAGGCATTTTTGTTATTGCTTTGACCTTTTTAGGGTCAATCTCTATGCCTCGTCATGATACTATGAAACCTAGGATCTTTCCAGATGTAACACCAAAGACACATTTCTTTGGATTGAGCCATAACCCATAGTGCTGCAGGTGATCAAACACACTCTCAAGAATGTCAAGGTGTTCATGGCAGGTCTTTGATTTTGCAAGAATATCATCCACACAATCCTCTAGGATCTTGTGGATCATGTCATGGAAGATTGTTGTCATCGCTCTCTAATATGTGGCTCCTTCATTCTTTAGACCAAAGGGCATCATGTTATAGCAAAAGGTACCCCATGGAGTGGTGAATGTTGTTTTGTGTTGGTCTTCTGCAGCTATATGAATCTGATTGTATCCAGAGAAACCATCCATTAATGACAACATTTCATGGCCCGCTATAAGATCTATGATCATGTCTATGTTAGGTAGCAGGAAGTCATCTTTAGGATGTGCCTTGTTTAAGTCCCCAAAATATGTGCATATTCTGATGTCACCTGAAGGCTTTGTGACAGGCACCATGTTGGAGATCCAATCTGAGTAATCTATAGCTCTGATAATCTTTGCATCCAAGAGCTTTTCTAGTTCTGATTTTACCAATAGAGCTACTTTGGGATGCATTTTGTGTAGCTTCTGCTTTACTAGCTTAACATTGGGGTCTATGGCTAGATGATGAACAACAAGTTTAGGATCAAGTCTAGGCATGTGTGCGTATGACCATGCAAAGTTCATAGTAGCTTCTTGAAGGAGTGCAGTGAAAGCCATTTCTTCACCTTCTGTCATGTTGGCTGAAATGTAGGTGATCCTCAGACATTCCTCTGTACCTAAGTTGACTGGCTTGGTTTCTTCTATGATGATAGGTGACTGCTCAGGTCTATAATCCTAGATGGGAGGAAGAGGCAAGTCTTCATCTTCTAGCGCTTGAATTGCCAAGTTTTCACTAGAAGATACGCTCTTTATTTTTACTTTTTTGGAATCAGAATGTGCCTCAGAAGGGTTTTCACATAAGGACTCATGTTTTACTCTTTCTATTTCTCTTTTGCAGCTAAAGCTTGCCTCCTCTCCAAAGTATCCTTCTGGGTCAAGCTTGTAGATGTGAGCTGACTCTGAATCCTGAACTGAGTGTGGGCCTGATGCCCCCTTGAATTCTAGGAGTGATTTTGTGCTTTGGAACTCATCGATGTGTGCAATGCTTGGTTGGTTCCAGTCTATGAGTTGAGGGTGAATGAGGGGAAGTTCTATGAGATTGATGGCAAGTTGTTAGAGGACAGAAGTCCTCAGGAGGGTATCATCAAAGATATCATCATAGGATCTGATTTCTTTCTCTTCAGGGATGTCTTTGATCTCTACGAGGTCATCCTGGCTATTCAAGAGGGGAACGCTAGTCATGTTGGTGCCCCCAGTTGCGGTATTGGGCCCTTGTATATGTAGGTGAGGGGTATTAAAACCAAGACCCTAATGTTGTGGGTTTTTGGATGCTGTAATTGGGTCTTTGCTTCCACCTTCTTTTGGTCCTAGACCACCACCTTGGTAGTTCCATTGCTCAGTAGTGTACTTGTGCGATTGTGGGTATTTATCTTTGAAGTAGCCAAGGAGTTGAGTGTCAGGTGGTGGGGGATCTTTGTACAACCACCTATTAATGTTAGGATCCATTTCTTGACTATTTAATGTGCCATGGGATTCAAAAGTCATAGGTCCCATTCTCTTGATTTCATGATGCTCTTCAATAGGCTTGCTTTGGTGACTCGGGCACCCTTGAGTATGTGGATCAAGCGGGAGGGCCCCTACGGAAAATGCATCATGTAGGCTATATTCACCACAACCTTGGTTATTGATCTTGATGGAAGAGAGGGTGGAGGTGAGAATGGTTTCTGGATCGCAATGGGATTGGGACGAGATGGCAATAGAAGTACCAATGTCAGTTCTAGGACAATGAGTGGAGTGAGGGAATGATGCTTCCATCACACGACAGTATGCGAAGGGCTGGGGGTCAGCATGGATGGTAACCTCAATGCCTTGATGCAGAAATTTGATGCACTGATTGTAAGTAGATGGTACAACCTTGATGGAATGAATCCATGGTCGGCCTAGGAGGATATTAAATGGTAGGTCAAGATCAATAAGATGGAAAATAGTATCCTATGTTGCTGGGCCTAGCTGAATGGGAAAAGTAATAGTACCTTTAGAGGTACACTCCAAGTTGTCATAGGCTTTGATAGTGATTACTTCATGTGCTATATTGGCTTGTGCGAACCCAATATGTTGAATGAATTTCAAAGTACACAAGTTCAGGGCTGAGCCATTATCTATTAAGACCTGTTTGATGGCAAAGTCTCTGACCATGATGGCAATGTAGAGAGGGAGAGTATGGTCAGGTGCAACATCTGACATGTTAGATGTTTTGAAGGATAAAGCACAGGCTGTAGATAAATGTCCCATAAGGGTCACAAACTGGGTGGTGTTAATGTTTGTGGGGACATGTCCTTCTTTGAGAGCTTGGTCAAGGATCTCCTGATGGAGAGGTGAAGTGCGGAGAAGGTCCAAGATGGATATTTGGGCTGGTGTATTCCCAAGATGTTCTATGAGGTCATACTATGCATTGTGTGCATTGTGTATTGGCCTTGGACGGGCACCAGCAATAGTGATCCAACCTATGCGGGTAGTAATAACACATTGACGATCCACTCCTCTAACATGGATGGTATTGACTGTGGGCTCAACTTGGGTTATACATCCAACAAATTTATCATAATTGATGTAGGCAGTAGTGTGATCTTCTTGCTTGCCTCTACCATGATTATGGGGATGATTGGTATTAGCTTGGTTCTTCCCAGCATTGTGTTGTGGGAACAAATTCTGATAGATTTGTAAGTTGGCATTTGGCGAGGCTTGAGCGGGTGCTTCTACTGAATTTCTTTTTGATCAATAAGATCTTGGATATAGTTTTTGAGTCTCATACACTTCAATGTAGTGTGTCCTTTGACATAATGAAAATCACAGTATTCATGATCTTTGTACCAATCAGGCTTGGGAGTGGTATCATCAACTGGTTGGATTGGTGGAAATGTGATCAAGTTGGCCTTGGCCATTCGGTGAAAGATAACATCCAGAGGTTCACCCAGTGGTGTGAATGTCTTCCTTGGATTATTCTAAGCTCTGGGCTTGTGTTGTTTGGGAGCAACATTAACGACATTGACCTGATTGTTTGGATTACCTTGATAAACTTGATGGGCTTGCTGCTAATAATTTTGCTGTTTATTCTGAGAATGATATTGTTGCGTGGGTTGCTGATGGTCTTGAGGAGGTTGTTGATAGATGGGTGCTTGTTGCTTTTGGTATGCGAGAGTTGATGAAGGACTAGCCACAACAAATTGGACATGCTTGGTATCAGTGGCTCCATCAATAACAACATTCTTGTTACGATTCCAGTAACGAGATTTATCATTGCTGGGTTTTTGGGCATCATTTTTGAAGTGTCGGATTGTGCCTTCATCTAGGAGGGCCTTTTCAATACCTATCCCCTTGCTCTTGATATCTTGATAGGTTTGGAGACAATTCATCCTCATGAAGTGGGATAGCTTAGGATGTAGATTATCAATAAAGATTTTGGTCAAATGCTTTTCAGGTGGCTCATATGATAACCTAGTGGTAAGGTTTTGCCATCGTTGCAAGTATTCTGCTAGGCTTTCTCCTTCTTTCTATTTTGAGTTGCAGAGATCTAGCAAGGTCAACTCATTCTCAACATTGTGGGCATAGTGGGTAATGAACTTCTCAGAAAGTTCGGCAAAGGTTGTTATAGTCCCACATGGTATTTTATAGAACCACTCAACAATGGTTCCTCCCAAGCTTTTGGGAAATAGGCGTAAGAGATAGTTATCACTGTAAGCCACTTCTTGGCACGCCATATAGAATTCTTTAATATGATTGACTAGATCTCCTTTCCTTATCAAACTTAGGTGTCTCAAAGTGCTTAGGGAAAGGTATAGCAGTAATGGATCAGTCAAACGGATAAGGACACACCTCCTCAAACTTGTAAGTTTTGTTATCAGTACCGGATTGAAGCTCTTTAAGAGCATTCTTCATGGCTTCCCACTCAACATTGATTGGTTTTTGAGTGGGTACTCCCATTTGAGGTGGATATTGTGGAGTGGGATACGGAGATGGCCCAGCAGGATAGGTAGATTGGAGTGGATTTTGGAGTGATGTTTGGTGGGGAGGATACTGTTGATGGGGCATAGGGGGATATTGCAATGATGGATATGAGACTACTTGCTGGTGTTGTGGGATGACTGGGACTTGCTGCTATGAATGATAGGAGGAAACTTGTTGCTATTGGGGGATGATGGGGGTTTGTTGCTATGACTGAAAATATGGTTGCTATGGGGATGATTGGTGGAATGGTGCAGTTTGTTGATACGATGATCCTTGCTAAACTTGGCTCTGTGGTTGATCGATATAGGTTAGGTGCATTCCCATATTGCTTAAGGGTGGACCCGATGTAGGGAAGCCTGAAGAAAAGGATGGCTGGGCAAAATAACTTGCAAAATGGGATGAGATTTTTTGCTGAGGTGGAGGAACTTGCTGAAAAGCACTGGGTGTTGGGAATGGATAGCTTGTGAAGGATGAAGTTGGTGGAGGCTGAGATGGTTGTTGTTGTGCTGCTTGTGAGAAGGTGGCTTGTTGGTTTGCAAACATGGATGTAGGAGAGTGAGTTGGTATTCCAAATGCTTTCATGTCTTCTTGAGTGAGACCCCAATGAGGACCAGTGTGAGGTGGGATTTGTGTTGCAGTGGATGTCGGGAAGGTAGATGTGATGGGAGTTGGGGGCATGAATGGTGGATTTGAAAAACCCATGGAAGGCATTCCTGTGGTGAAGGCATTTTGTTGGGCTTGTGCCTGGGTAGATGTTTGTTGGGGGGGAAATGAAGAGAATGTTTGTGTTCCCCATGAAAAGGGTGATGTTGATGCAGAAGCTTGCTGGGTATGAAAGGGGAGCGGTTGTGCTACCCTCGAAATAGATGATGCTGATGTGGAGGCTTGTTGGGAGAAAGAGGGAAACGATTGCGTTGACCCTGGAAAAGATGGTATGGATGTGGAAGCTTATGGAGTGAAAGGGAAAGATGATTGCGTCCCTCATATCATAAAAGGTGTGGATGTGGAAGCTTGTGAAGTGAAGGGGAAGGATGATTACATCCCTCCTAGAGTGAAAGGTGCTATTTGGCTTATGGAAGATGGTGGAACTGCTTGTGTAAAAGTTTGTCTGAGAGATGGGAGTTGATTCTCGGACAAGCGTTGGATTTGTGCAAGAGATTGAGCAGCCATGGCAGATGATGAAGTACCTATGATAGGGAATGGAGTAGATGGTGTTATAGCTTGTGTTACGGGATTGGCAAAGCTTCCTTGCAAAAGAAGAGGAATGGTGGAGGTTGCTTGAGATGTTTGCAAGGTTGGATCAAGGAATGGTTGGATGAATGGAGAGTATACTTGTGCTGGGATTTGGATAGTGCTTATGGGAATGTGAGGATGGAGATATGGTGGAATGGAAGTCTGTGCTTATGCAAAGTTAGTTAACATGCTTTGCTGGTTTTGGGCCATGAGTGTATTGACTAGTGGTGGATTCTCTAGATGATTCACAAATGTTTCTATTGCCAGAGGAGCTGAGGGGATATTGGGATCATCCCATGTATTTCCAGTTTGTATTAGGAGATCATAGGCTATCATTGCATTGGTAAAAATGTTGGGATCAAATGAATTGGTGATTGGATAAGGATTCATGTTCCTTCTTTTTCTAGATCCAGATCTTGTCTCGACAGTCATGGAGATGCAGATGCTTAGATGGATGCAAGATGTTTCCTAAAAGATTCTAAAGGATGATGGATGCAAGCTTAAGGAACTTCTAAGGATGATGAATTTCTAGAATACAATGCAAGGATTGGTGAAATGCTTGGATTTGGATTAAGGATGGTGGAAGATTGATGGGAGATGGTGACAGATTGGTAAAAAAAAGCTTGGCGATAATGGAGGCTTGATGGGATGCTTTGATTTGGGTCAAGATTGGGTGGAGGATTGGTGGGATGCTGGTGGAAGATTACTAAGTGTCAACAATGAGCTATTGTTTTTCTCGATGGAGGATCAGTGGTAGGATTTGGCCAACCTAGGATAGACTAATGATCTTCGGTCAACTGGATTCTTATCAATACAAGTCAATCTCTTGCTCGAGATGATGAGGCTATGCAAGGACAAGTTGGATTTCCTTTAGACAATGCTCTATCAAAAAGGGGATGATATCTGACTTAGGATAAGGGATAGAAACAACTCAAAGGTTTTGAACACTAAGTGCTTATGGATTTGGATCTCTAGATTTGGTGCAAAGGATGGTGGATTCTATTTTGGATAATGGATGTTGGATTTGGATCAAGGATTTGGGATTCTGATTGTGGATTGATGATGGAAAGATGGTGAAGGATGATGGAACAATGTTCTTTCTAAAAGGATGATGCAAATGCAACTGGAATCAATGATCTATGATGCTGCTAGGAAGATGATGGTGTATGAAACTAAGAAGGTTTCTAGGATGCAACTAAGGTTTGGTGATGATGCAGGATGAAACTAGGATGAAGGACTGCCAAGATAGGTTTTTGAGATCTGAAGGTAGAATGGGACATGCAATGGATCCAGCTAATCTTCTCTTTCAAGGTTGATGTAACGATGGTTCACTCAGAATTGGTAGGCAAACTGTTTGACTCTTGCATTATAGCCAATATTATCAAGCCTTTCTTGATATTTTTCTTCTACTTGGGTTGCTTGGATAGAGGATTGATGGCTTTTAAGGTTTCTTTCTACAACTTTCTTCTCTTGATAATCTTTGGATTTGGGTAACTTAGCTTTCAGATGTTTGATCAAATTGGGCATAACTCGGGGAAATTCTAATAAGTTTGGTTTCAGACAAAAGGTTCTTTGGATATCTGATTCCAAGAGTTTCTCTGCAAAATGTCTTGAGTATCTCAAACTAGGTTTGTTGATCAGTTTGATGTTTTCCAATGGCAAAGGATAGATTTCAATAAAGATTTTTGGAAAAGCAATCTCCACAAGGGACAAAGCAACCCTGTGGGATACAAACAAGATAACTAACTCTGATAAAGTTTTGAAAGTGTATGTTCCAACAATGTTTTCAAAAAGTATTGACTGTCAAACATTTCAAACAAATCTACCTAAGGAAGGTGAGTATCAAAATCACTTGCCCACAACTTGGTACCCCCTAGAAGGGAATACAAATGGTGAGTAATCTTGAGGTGACCCGGTAAACCCATTGGAATCGGTCCTTGCACAAGGATTTTGATACTTTTAGATGTAGATAGGGTAGCCTCTATTTTATCAAGTTTTTTAATAGTTCCATGGAGTCTCCATACCCGGTTATGCTAACCGCCTGTGACTCACTTAAGAGCCTAGCCAACAATGCTGGGGCAGGAATATTTACCTGTCCCTAGACATTTGCATTTGGCACAAAATGCCCGTGGATTAGCAGATATAAGTGAGTACTTTTTGCCTTCACTTTATTTATATACCGGCTGGGGGGGATACCGGTTTGAGGTCATTCTCCGAGGAGGAAGCACTTTTCTCCTCGGACAGGCCTCGCTAAAAGTAAAACAAGTGAACTTGTCCAAGTTCAAATGTTCTACGTTGCTTACTTTAACAAGGATTTGCAAAAAGATAAAGCTCCTAGATGCACATCAAGCAAGTTGTTCTTTTCCCAAAAGTGATTAAGTGTGATTGAATTGAAAATTTTGAAGACACAAGTGTTTAAGATTTGATTTGTTCTTTCTCCAAAAAGTAAGCGTTTGAGCGATTGCAAGTTCTTTCTTTGAGCATTCAAGATTGAGATTGGCATGTTGATTTAGAACTTTAAAAAGAACTTTGTTTTATCCTTAGATCATTCAAGATTGAGTTTTTTTTTTTTGAATTGAAATTCAAAAGGAAGGAATAGGGATGCTTTTCTTTCCAATTTAGATCATTCAAGATTGTTTTTGACTCAAAGTAAAAATGACTCTTTGGACTTTGGTTTTCATTCAAGATTTTGTGTTCTAGTTTGCATGTCTTAAGCCCAAAAATGATATTCCTAGATTGTTTTATGAAAAACCTAGGAAACATTCAAAATTTTGCAACAAGACATTTGTTTGGAACAAATAACAAAGCTTTTAGTATAGTTTTGGCAACCATTTAGGACTCTTAGTTTGCATGAGATTTTAAAAGAACTTTAAAATATTTGCAAATGAAGTTTATTTTATCCCTGATTGATGCTTTGAGTTTTATTTAGAATTTTGTGTGCACTTAGTGTTGATTTTGAACCTTTTGAAATGGAAACTTGAAATTCTTTTTAAGTTTCCAAAAATGAAGTGTTCCTAACTTTGCATGAATGCATCTAAAACCTTGATGTTGCAAGGATGCAAATGATTGGATTGATTTAGTTTTGTTTGTTTAGAAGATTTTTGCAAATTTTTAGTCTTTAATGCACTTAAGAATGATTTGGGGATTCATTTTAAGCAGTAAAATAAGATGTTTATGCTTTTGTTTTGTTCGTTTTTACCCCAAACTAAAATTATTTTGTTGTCACCCCTGATCTGAGATTTATTTCTTAGATATTATTATAGACCTCGAAAATAGCTTTCCAATGCTTTTTGAATCACCAAAAATGGAGTTCATATGCAAAAGTTACAAGGTTTTTCATGGAAGTGCCTCGTTATGGATTTTAAAGAGGAGAATATGCCAAAATCTCTTAAGAAGTAGAAGGAGGAGTAGATAGAATGGAAGAATGATAAGACTAAGAAGAGGAAGAATATTTCCACAAGCTCCCTTCACCTTCAAGCTTCAAAATTTAGCAAAAACTCCAAAATGGATGAGATGTTGTCAAAAGACCCGTGAAGTGGGTCCCACCGGGTGTGCCAGAATGTAGACAAAACTTTTGAGGATACCTGTTTTGAAAGTTTCAAACCAAACAAATATTTAGATTTTAATCTAGCATGAAATCAATTCAAAACAAATAAACTCTAAGCTAAGCCACCTCAGATAGAGCCTAAATAGGTGCACCCAAGCACTGTTTGATTTGCTCTTGCTTAAGGGATGTGGGTGTGCTCTCTAAACACTTGGAGCATATTCTAATGCATATTAAGATGGATTGAGATTCATGAAAACTCCAAAAATGATACAATATTGGGTAGAACACCCAAAATTGCCCCTAAGGCCTCAAGAACTCAAGAATGCTTTAATGGAGATTTGATGCAAATATAATTATGCTAAGATTTATTTTAACCCAAATGAGTGTGAGGATGATGCTATATGCTATGCAAAACAATGAAAGAAACTATGTTAATCTATTATTGCTAAGCTATGATGTGCTAAAAAGCTTGAAGAAAATGAAAAAATCTAACAATTAGTTGATTTTAAGCTATGATCTAACATGAAAATGGCATTATAAGATTACTATTACTTGAAAATAAAAGTGGATGCATTTGCTTTTAGAAATGAGAGTATTTATATGCTTTTAGAAAGGTTTGGGTTAAGAGGATAGGTTAGAGTTTGGGGTAAGGTTAGAGTTGGAGTCAAGGGGATAAGGATGAAGACTTTCTAGAAGAGTCTAGGCTTTGGATGAGGATAAAGACTTTCTACAAAAGTCTAGGCTTTCTAGAAAAGTCTAGGCTTTCTAAGGATAAATATGGAATTTAGGAAATAAATAAAGTTTTATTTATCTCAAAAACTTTAATGAGTTTGAGGCTCATTAGGGGTAGGGTTTGACTAGGAGTCAAAGGGATAAGGATGAAGACTTTCTAGAAGAGTCTAGGCTTTGGATGAGGATAAAGACTTTCTAGAAAAGTCTAGGCTTTCTAAAGATAAATATGGAATTTAGGAAATAAATAAAGTTTTATTTATCTCAAAGGTTTTAATGAGTTTGAGGCTCATTAGGGGTAGGGTTTGACTAGGAGTTAAAGGAGACTTAGATTAGCTTAGGGAAAGTAGGTAATTTCTCCTAAATGGGTTTAGGGAAGGATTAGGAAAGTTCTAGAAGAGTCTAGAGTTTTCCTAGGGTAAATTAGGAATTGAGGATTAATATTTAATCTTAATTAAATATTCTTGAGTTGGGATTAGGATTAGGAAATGATGAGATTAGCCTTTAATCGAAATTAAAGAAGGATTAGAAGATTCTGGAAGAGGTTATTGGTCTTAAGAAAATTGGCCAAGTTTTGGGCAAAAAATAAATAAATTATTTATTTTGGGATTTTTGGTCAATTTATTAATTAAAATAATTAATAAATAGGGAAATAATGTTTAAATAAGATTTAAACATTTTTGGGAGGGATTTCTTAATTAAATATTTTTAATTAAGATAAAGAGATTTAATGACATAAAAATAAATAAATAAATTAAATAAATAATTAATTAACAAATGATGATGTCATCAGGAATTTTTTAGAAAATAAAAATACTTTATTTTCTAAAGAATTTTTAGGTGTCTACAGTACCAGTGACTTTATCCCACATTCAAAAGGGTCAGTGTATCAATAACATTTATATACACCACCACCCCAACATAGTGTAAAGCAAGTAAGGTGTGAGGCTATTGGTGGGCCGCTCAGCTGGAGGACTTAGTGCATGGCGGGCCTGAAAATTTTTGGAATGGAATGCTAGAAAGTATTTAAAAACACTCAGCAAATTGCCCCACATTCATGCCAAAATGGGGATTTATACTGAATAAATACAACAACCCTCACTAGTGAAATATGAAATGAAGAATGGAGGCTCTGCCGACACGATTGCTCGGAGGTGCCTCGATTTCTGTGGCAGTGGGCCCATAGAGATGAATTTTTGCAGAAGGGCAATGGCATGATGATTGGGTGAAATTGACACGTGGCACCTTGTCACAAGGTCGCGAGACGTAACTGGTGGTTAGGCAAAAATTCAGAGATCTATAGACAAGGTTAGTCGCGAAGTCTCAAGAAGTCTTGCAGTTAGAAATAAATTTTTGGAGATTCAGAGACATGCAGTCGCTAGATCTCCCAATGTTTGGCGGTTAACAAAAAATATTTGGAGACCTGGAGACTCGCATGGTCGCCAGATCTCCTAATGTTGGCGGTCAAGTGAGAAAAGCTTAGAGACTTGGAGACTAGTGCTAGTCTCTAAGTCTCCAGATCAAACCCGTGGTTAATAATTTGCTTCAGAGACTTAGAGACTAGTGTTACTCTCCAAGTCTCCAAACCAACTCAAGGTTAAGGAAAAAATTCAGAGACTAAGAGACTACTTAGTCTCCAAATCTCTTGATGAGGATGAGTTAAAGTTGAGTTAGAGCCCAGTCTAGATCAACGAATCAATAGGTGACACTTGGCACATTCTGGTACCTTCTGAGAAAAATTTGTAGGAAATAATATAAAAGGAGCCAAAAATGATGATTTTAAAGGATTTTAGATATGTTATAGTTTGAACATTTGATTTAAATCTGAAATTTAAATGGCAGGGCCTGCTCATTGATTTAATGCTTGGAGGTTTGATTTTTATCAGAACATAGGCATATAGTATTGTTGGAAATATTCAGGAATTAACCAAGTTACTGAGAGGGGAGGGGTGAATCAGTAACTCCGAATTTTCTTCTAATTTTAACATGTATTTTACTTTTAACCTTTGCATACAGAAAGCATGAAACTTAAAAGCATTCACAATAATGACACATGGATTTGGTTACCCAGAAACCTTCCAAAAGAAAGTAAAACTGGGGTGGGGATGAAACCCACAAAGCTTTAATACTGCAAAATAAAGTTGGCCGGTTAAGGCTTACAATTTGATCACTTCTGATGATCTGCCCTGTTAGGAGCAATAAGGATTGCTAAATCCACCTTGTTAAAGGATTTACAAACATACAGTGAAGTATGCACTCAGTAAAGAGATTTACACAAAGACTGTTAAGTCTACCTGGTTAAAGGATTTAGTACTGATTCACCTATTAGAATGAAACAGTGGATCTCTGCTTTGCAACTGGATTGCTGATTGAGATTCTCTGATGTACTGATCACCTTGTGTGATGAATTTGTCTTTGCTGAACCTTATACTTCTGAAGCCTTCTGCAATTCGCTTATCTCTGCCTTTCTTTTTCTTTCACATATATTCTTCTTTATTCTTTTTCATCTTTTTACAATATAGTTTATATACAAGTCTCAAACAATTAATTACAATTACAATTATACAGTCGGCTTGACAAATAAACATAAGTGCTACTAAGTCGGCCCAAATATGGTTACCCGGTTCCTTCAAACTGACTCGGTGACTTTCTGATACTCGGCGTCCACTGCATTACTCAGCATCGTCATGCACTCGGTAGAAGTGAAGGCACGGTTCATACTGATCACTCGGTAGGTATTGAACTCGGTAAGCATTGGTGACTCGGTAGACAAGATGTTACTCGGTTTACATTGTCCTGATCGGTTTGTACTAACTTGCTCGGTTTCCATTGTCTGCTCGGTTTGCACTGTCTGCTCGGTTTGCACTGTCTGCTCGGTTTCCATCTAGAATGCAAATAAGTGTTGTCACTAGTGGCAATACTGCTTAATGCCAACAATCTCCCCCTTTGGCATTAGTGACAAAAACACTTATTGGCCAAAATTTATATACACCGAATCATGCTGAGTTTTATTTTGATTTTTCAAAATTTGTCTTTGTTATAGGGCTTTATACATTGTCTCCCCCTTTCAATGTGCTAACTATTTCTTATACAAATCTATACAGTATACATATCTCTCCTTCTATACATATCTCCCCCTTTTTGATGATAATGCCAAAGGTGCATATACAAGTTATTTACAGAGAGAATCCAAAATTTGATAAGAAATCAGAATGTACCTTCATTATTAGTGCCAGGGTTCTGTCCCAACTTTCTTGCAGAATCTTACATGTTTGTATGGCAATTTGGATTTCTGCAGAGAGTTCAATCATGTGATCTGCTATGGAGAACTGATTGTCATGAATCAATGTTCTGGAATGTTCAATGTGCTTATACATTGTATTCATGATGGGAAGGATCATGTGTTGGATGTCTAGCAGTGTGGACCGGATCCTTGAGTCTTCTTTCAATAGATCAGACTGCATATTGGATAGATGTGAAATTTTCATGTGATGAGCAGAGCTTGAACTTGGTTCAAGTTGCAGCTTCTGTATGCTAATCTTCATATCCTCATCCATTTTATTCATTTTATCTTTGACATCCTTTGTGAACTCGGCAAAATTGCATAGTCTGGCCAAAAGAGAGGTAGCATTCGAATAAATAGACTCTGTGTTAGACAAAACTGAAGACAATTCTACTTGGTTGATAGCTATGTGCTGAGCAATGTGCTCAAGAACTTTATTGTTGAATCTCTTCTCGGCTCTTTCAACTAACTTTTCTGTCCCGGATGAGTCCTCATTGTATTTCTCAACTGCTTCTGCCAATTGTAACAAAACATGCTGGGAGGAGTCTACTTTAATGCCTAATGCATCAGACAAAATGTCCTTAGCATCCTTGATGATTTGATACTCTTTGTCTCTCTCCTCCTTAAGCTTCTTTTGTTTTGCTTTCCTTTGGAGGATCTCACCTATATTCTGCATCTGGTCTGCTGAGAGATTTGCAAAATCTAAAGTAGGAATCTCTATCTCTTCATCTAGGTCTATATCCTCAACTATATTTTTACCCAAAAATTTTATACTCGGTAGAGCCTTAGGCTTATCTGTACTTAATGCTCTTGTAGTAGTGATAGTAGATAAAATAGGGCTGGCTATTGACACTGGTATACTTTCTACTGGAGAACTTACAATATTTACACTTGATGATTCAAAAGCTGGAAAACTTACTGGTACAGGAGACTGTAGCTCGGTAGAAGAAATGGTAGCTGCCTCTGATGTTGCTAGGGATGATTGGACAAATGTGGAAGTTGTCACAACCATGCTTGAAGGTGTCTCTAGGCTAGATGTAGAGACTTTCACTGGAGAGGTAGGAAGGGATGCAATGACTTCTGCTGCTATCCTTACAGTATCATCTACCTCGGTGTCTTCTTCTTGCTCATCGCTGTCATCTTCAATATCCTTTATTATTACAGTTTCAATGCTCGGTTGGTGAAGGTGGTATATGTTCTTCCATGTGGCTTTTGCAGCCTTCACAACCGATTCAATATTGTTGATCAAAATCAAACAAGTATTGAACTTCAGTGTCATCTTGTTTTCATTTTCTTTTAGTGCCTTCTTTACTTCATCATTGTTCAGGCTCGGCATCAACTGTCTTAGGTTTTGATCAAATATGTCTATTACAGTTTGCCTTGCATTGCTCCATCTCATTCTTATCGGATTCAATAGAACTGCTGGAACCTGTGGGGTAATTTCTTCAGGAGAGTATTTCCACTGTCCCATCTTCTCAACAACAGCATCTTCTATTTCCTTCTGCTCTGCTTCCGATCTGGTTTCATATCTCAAGGATTTTATGTTACTTACTCCAGATCCTGATCCATCTCTGAAGAGTTTGAGCTTTTCTTGAAGGGTTAGAGGAGGCCTTTTGAATACTATGTCCTTATCTGCCTTTTCTGCCTTTCCTCTTGTATTTCTCCTTGTAAACACAGCAGTGGGAGGCACATATGCCTTAGTGATAAAAAATTTTCCTTTCTTCTTTACAGGTTCTGGTTCCTCTGTTTTCTCATCCTTTTCCTCTTCTTTTTCACCAATTTCTTCTTTCTCGTCGGTTATCATTTGCATTTTAGCTATCCTTTTCTTTCCTTTGTTTACCACCTGTGGAAGCTTTATGCTTAGTTCAATTCTCATCTTAGCTTCATCATATGTTCCAAAATATGGGGCTTTGGGATTGACAGGCTTATTTAGAAGTGCTTCAATAATGTTCTTGGTTTCATCAATATTTACCTCATAAGGAAGAGGTTTTGCATACACAGTTCTCGGTTTAACTGCTTGAATATACACATTATCACAATCTACCATAAAACAGATGTCATCTTTGTAATCTTCCACCAACTTCTGTGGAATCCGGAATCTATCATTCATTTTCTCTTTGAAAGACTCAAAATAATTATCCATGATGCTTTCAAAGTTTTCACCCATTTCTGCGATGAATTCATTAATTTCATAAAGTACTGGCACATCTTTTCTCCATACCACTTTTCCTTTAGAAGGGAAGAATTTCTGAACATAGAAGAATAAACAGACTATCAAGGATCCAAACTTACATGGATTGTTTTTGGAAGTTTTGATGCTTTCCATGTTCTTGTTGAACTGTTTCAACAATAAGTCTGCTAGGTCAAATGTCAAGTTGTTTTTGACCACTTTGTATGCTAGGTCAACAGCTTCACATGAGACACTGTTCTGTCGACTAGAACTGTAAATCTTGTGTGCAATGATATGTGTACCAAACTTCAGTTCGGCGTCGGTAATGCTGCTAACCTTCATGCCTCTACCATCCCACTCGGCTAGGGTTTTCTTCTCTAGTTCCGTCCGACCTAGGGTTTTGGTAGTTTTCGCTTTGTTCAACAAGGGAAGACTGGTAACTTGATGAATCATTTTCCTTGTGATCTCAATAGGTTTCTCAAGCCAAATCTTGCCATCATGTACTCGGCTAAGAATGTACCTAACCCATTTATCTCAAAAGTTTCGAGGAAGATGTGCAATGTGGACTAAACCCTTATCTTCCAGATGTTTGTGCTCGGGTTTCAAAGTACCATCCACACATAGTTCCTCATGCACAATGTCCAGTTCTAGGTTTCCCATTTCTTGAATAGAACAGTTAAAATGATTACGGATATCGTTGATAAGCAGTACCTTAGGAGGAATCTGAGATTGAGCTCCGTTCGGATCTAGGGCGGCTGCAACTGCGGGCACGATCTTAAAATCTGGTGCTTTCCACTCCCCTTGGACTAACATATCTGATCCTTTCTTCGCTGAGGTGCTGGATGATGCCATGGTAGCTCACAGAAAATTCCTTTCGCAAGAGTATTAAATCGCCGGGTTGCCCTTGAAGTTTTCTGCTCTCAAAGTGCTTAAAGATTCGCGGTGAAGAATGAGTTCGATTACTTGCTTTTTGTTTACAATTCTGTCATTAATGCTCATTTCAAATTAGGGTAGGAATTCTGACAGACTGTCACCCACTAAGAATTAATTGCTCGGAAAAGACTTCGCAGCTCGGTGAACTCAAAAATTCATAATGCTCCGACCTTGCTCGGTAAAGACAGGTACCGACCTTGCTCGGTGAAGACTATACCGACCTTGCTATGATCTCACTGCATCTTGCATGCTGATTTAGACTTTTCTTTTAATTTCGGTTCTGGAACTGCTTGAGATTGATCTATGAGAATACAGTTCCAGTGCTTCCTTGGAAATTTAATTTGAGTCGATAGAGCCATCCATTCCATTACTTGGACTGGATTGCTCGGTAGCTTTAGGAATCCATTTTTTTCTGACCTGTTTCCTGACCTTAGTTGCTTCATTCTTCTTTCCTTCTTCAATTTCATTAGCATTCATGCAGTTTCTGGCTATGTGACCAAGTTTAGTGCATTTGAAACATCTTATGGTAGTATCTCTTTTCCTTAGATGATGTTTTATGCAATTCATGCCAATGTGTCCATATTCTCCACAGTAATGACATCTACACCAGGTGTTGTAGTCCCATCCAAACATTGCTTTCACAATTTGTTCTGCTGGATTAAATGTCTTGGATCTGCACTCGGATGCCTTGTGACCTTGTTTGTTGCACTTGTGACAATTACCTCTGAATCTAGGTTTTTCCCTGCATTCATTTGCTTTATGACCAGGTTGATTGCAGCTATAACATTTTCCATTGAATTCTGCTTTTTTATTGTTCCAACATTTATTTGAAGTATGTCCTATTTTACCACAATGATTACAAGTAGGTTTTTGATTTCTTTTAGTACCTTGCTTAGAGGATTCGCCTTCTTCTTTGTATCCAAGTCCTGCTTTTCCTTTTTGCCTATGAAGATTTCGTTCATACAGCTGATTCAAGTCTTCTTGACTTTTCAGCATTCCTTCATTGATTTGTTTTTCAGCATTTAGGTCATCCATTAATCTTAGATTGATTTCCTTTTCAGATCTTAGTTCTTCTTTTGTGTTTTCTATTTCTGAACTTAGATTTAGAATTTCTTCATTTGTATGAGAGATCTGATCAATTAAGTTTTCTAGCTGAAGGTTTTTGTTTTGGATTTCAATGTTTCTTTCATCTAATTCATCTTTCAACTTGTTTTTCTGTTCCAAGATCTCACAGAATCTTGTAGAGTGTAGTTCTTGTTCTCTTTTCAATTTTCTCACTTCTTCCTGCAGAGACCCATTCTTTTCTAGGAGTTCTTTGATAGCATTGTTTGCTTCATCTGAGTTATTTGAGGGAAGAAGATCTTCAATCTTTTCTTCAATGTAATTCTGATCATTCATCTGATTTGCAAGTTCCTTCCTTCTTCTTAGGGATTGGGAAAGATGTTCTTTTGCTTCTTTGAGTTTAGCTATGGCCATTTCCAGATCTAGCTTTTCATTTTCAATCACCTTGTTCAGTTTGAATACCTCCATTGTCCTGGATCTTTGCTCAAGCTAGTTAAGCTTTGTCTTGAGAACCAATGAAGCTCTGATACCAATTGTTGGAAATATTCAGGAATTAACCAAGTTACTGAGAGGGGAGGGGTGAATCAGTAACTCCGAATTTTCTTCTAATTTTAACATGTATTTTACTTTTAACCTTTGCATACAGAAAGCATGAAACTTAAAAGAATTCACAATAATGACACATGGATTTGGTTACCCAGAAACCTTCCAAAAGAAAGTAAAACTGGGGTGGGGATGAAACCCACAAAGCTTTAATACTGCAGAATAAAGTTAGCCGGTTAAGGCTTACAATTTGATCACTTCTGATGATCTGCCCTGTTAGGAGCAATAAGGATTGCTAAATCCACCTTGTTAAAGGATTTACAAACATACAGTGAAGTATGCACTCGGTAAAGAGATTTATACAAAGACTGTTAAGTCTACCCGGTTAAAGGATTTAGTACTGATTCACCTGTTAGAATGAAACAGTGGATCTCTGCTTTGCAACTGGATTGCTGATTGAGATTCTCTGATGTACTGATCACCTTGTGTGATGAATTTGTCTTTGCTGAACCTTATACTTCTGAAGCCTTCTGCAATTCGCTTATCTCTGCCTTTCTTTTTCTTTCACATATATTCTTCTTTATTCTTTTTCATCTTTTTACAATATAGTTTATATACAAGTCTCAAACAATTAATTACAATTACAATTATACAATCGGCTTGACAAATAAACATAAGTGCTACTAAGTTGGCCCAAATATGGTTACTCGGTTCCTTCAAACTGACTCGGTGACTTTCTGATACTCGGCGTCCACTGCATTACTCGGCATCGTCATGCACTCGGTAGAAGTGAAGGCACGGTTCATACTGATCACTCGGTAGGTATTGAACTCGGTAAGCATTGGTGACTTGGTAGACAAGATGTTACTCGGTTTACATTGTCCTGATCGGTTTGTACTAACTTGCTCGGTTTCCATTGTCTGCTCGGTTTGCACTGTCTGCTCGGTTTGCACTGTCTGCTCGGTTTGCACTGTCTGCTCGGTTTGCACTGTCTGCTCGGTTTGCACTGTCTGCTCGGTTTCCATCCAGAATGCAAATAAGTGTTGTCACTAGTGGCAATACTGCTTAATGCCAACAAGTATATCATTGGAAAGGTCTTGGAACGAGGAATTTGATGGAGGCATTTATTTTCAATTTCAGAGAAGTTGGAAAGAGCAGTAAGAGATATAATTCCAGGATCAAAATCAGATCAATTTGAGAAATGATTGCAGAAAGAGGTTGCAAATTTGGAGGGAAAAAGGACTATAAAGGTGGAATTAGTTGCAGATATTTTTGAGGACTGACAGGTGTAGGTGACTTCCATTCTCCTATATCTAGTTTTCTCTCCATTGTAATGAAGGATGTTGGAATTTCTACTGTTGGGAAGATTTCTAGTTTGTAGTCTAGGTTTTGTGTTTATTGTCTAGATATTTTGAAGCAGTGTGGATTAATGAAATATAGTGTGATTCCTATTCTATATGGTCTTGTCTCTTTTATATTTTGTTTCTACTCTAGTATGTTTAGTTTGTAAGGCATCCTGAACATACTAATTACAAGGTAATCATCTAATTATTTATGAGTTTCTGTCAAGGATAGAACTAAGTTTCATAAATAGTTTTAGAGAGAAAAACATTGTTGTAAGGTTTTGATGTAGAGTTGTGGAAATGAGAAGATAGTTTGTAAGGCACTCTATCTAGATTGCATATAGTTTGTAAGGCACTCTATAGTATCTTCATTAGTTTATTTCTGTGGATTCATATTTTCATTGACTCTTTGCCCAAGGAATAGGCACTGGTCTAGGGTTTGATTAGCAGTCTTTTCTTCATCAAGATTAATCAATTATATTTCAATTACTTAGAAGAAATAAGCTGAATTCATAAGGATTTGTATCAGCAGGATACAATCCATTTTGTTGATTCCTTAAAGAGTGAATCACTAGGTTAGCCCACCTTAAAAGGAAGAAGGATGAGAATCCTTATCTCACTGGTTCTTGCTATTCTTATAGTCATGGTGTATCTGGTTAAGCTCTGTATTTTAGTTGATTTTGGTCATCTGTAGGGTGTTTCATGAGTTGATTCAATAATGGTAAATAGAAGATTGGTGTCCAATTTAATATGTATTGTGTAATCAGTAATATTCAGAGGTAAAACTTGTCTAAGCATGTGGAGCTCGAAAATGAAGGAGGATCTTATCCAATCCTCAGTAATTAGGCTTTTCTTTGTCTGAATCAGTATTAGGAGGCATAGTGTTCAAGTAATATTTCAAGCACTGTGATTCATGTAAGAAAAATTCCTAATAGAACCTATGTTGAGTACGATGCCTAGTACAAGGATTAGATCCATAGAGGTAGTTCTACCTGAAATGTTGGCAAGTACACCTACTATTGGTAAGTAGACTCCTCTTTTTCTCTCTTATTTATAATGTGTTTATTTCACTTGAACTATATATTCTTTCTTAGGGGGCATTTTGTAATATTGGATTCATTTTATGTAGGAGGTGATGACACAATTCCTGGATGTACTTGTGTTAAATGTATGGGAACAATACAGTGTGATCAATTGCTCGTGAGCAATGAAGATGGACTTCACTTGAGAGTAGCCCAGCTTCTAGGTACTTTAAAGACTGATCCTTTCTTTTACTATACAATATAATACTCATAACATAATGCACTAACCCCCTATGTGGTCCCTTGCAATAACTAATTATAATAATCTCGTAATTATCTTACAGGGGATAATCTATTTTATGAAAAGCTTAATGATGAATGTTTGCGCATTTTTAGGCTGACCATATGCACATGGTATCATATTTTGATTTCATTGCAAGATTAGATTTCATTTCATCCCTTTCTTCAAGTATATTAAAAGGTAGCTTCACTTAATTTATGAATCTAACAGTTTTTTTTCTTAAAAGGTGGTCAGTACAAGATAAAGGGTTAAAGAATAAGCTCATTGACTCTATGACAACACTTTTTGGACCCAAAGTCTTTCATAGACTTAGACTCCTTGACAAAGTGGGCATTGTTTTGAAGTATATTAGGGACAACTACAAGAGCCAAATATAACACAACCCTTATTACGAGCAGCCTCCATATATTCCTATTAATGAGTGGGAGGATCTTAAAAAGGATGCACTTGAGAGAAGTGCAAGACATAGTGGATGAGTAGTATCACCCGAGGAAATAAGGTACGTGATAATGTTAATAATGAAATTATGTACTATTTACTCTTTGTACTTATGTGATCTAACATAATTCAAACATCACATAGGTTACCTTACACAACAAAAGGCAACAACAACAAGAAAACAAAAGCATGGGCAACATAGGCTTGGCTTGGGTGGATATTCAAAACTTGTTGCACGAGTTGTAAGTATTAGTAAATGAAAAATCATATACAAATATTTATAATTAAATTGCAATCAATTTAGTTTTGATGAAATTCACTATAATAAAAATTCATGATACCAATAAAAAATGTAGGCCTTGGAGTTCAAAAAAATGATTACAGAAGAGGACAAAAAAATAGGCTTCAAACAAGGCTATAAAGTCATGGTTGAACGATACCGAGCAATGAGTGCACAAGGTTCTTTTGCTGGATTTGTTGATTATGTAAATAAGCCAATTGATTTGTATTTCAAGTTGAAAACTTTACCAATTACCGTATTTGATGTTAAGTTCCAACATAAAGTGAATATATTTGTTTTAAGTAAGGAAACACTGATTATATATTGTTGGTAAATACACTAATTATTTGCATTGGAATGCAGCCTGCCGATATTGATATTGCACCGGCCGAGCACGATGGAGGCATCAATTCTAATGTGAATTGTAGTACTCAAGGTATATATTTTCTATTCAAATTTTGATTAATGAATATTTAATACAAGCAAACATGTTAAATTGAATTTGGCGTAGTAATAAAAATTTAATTATAATGTGTTGGGATTAATAAAACATTTTGTATTATAGTTGCAGGGGATGTAGAGGACATTGTTCCCGATGAGTGTGTTGAGGTTCAAACCGCCAAGCAAGATGATGTGGTTGGACAAGGTAAAGAGCGTCACGTTTATGTTTTTTAATGTATTGAAATGCTTGTAACAATAATGAATATATTTTAAATTAACCCCAATTATGATAATATGTTTTTAATTGAAGCCTTTTATTTGTTATTGCAGAGGACCTGCCTTTGCAAAGGACAGTGAGATCATGTGCACAGCCAAGAAGAAATGATGCTTTGGACATGGATACACCTCTGCAACAATATAAGGAAGCATAAAAAAAGAGAAATCCAAAAAAAAAAAGATTCTCATTTATGCAACTTATTTGATAATGACTGATGTTTATTTACATGTGTTTGAGCTTAGTTCCATGTTTAGACATTGAGTTTCCTTTTATACACTTTTGTAATGTTGGAGGGGTTTTCACTAAATTTTAGTGGATTTCATATTTTGTTAGAAATTAGTATTAGAATGTTCTATGGGTTCTTTTCTAAAACACAATACTTGAATCATCATCTTGTCTAGAATGGTTAATCAATTGTTTAAGGTGGATTAGTTGTGATGATGAGACATGCTAGATGTTAACTGTGACAGTCTCTTGGTTTCAGGAAATGCAAAAGGAGACACCTAGTTCAATATGCAATCTCAATTCATATACATAGGATATCAGGTGGAGCTGAAAAATACAACAGGGTTGCATTTTTGATAGAGGTCTTTAATTGCGTATTTTAAGTTATAGACCATCATAAACATTTTAATTTTGACCTATTAAAAAAATGCAAATGTGTTGTGTTTTTTCAACTCCACCTGCTATCTGTGTATATTCTTCTTGTGTTGCACGCACATTCTTGATTTAGAGTGGGAAAAATCTTATTTTCGATGTGAGGGAGAGAAGCCATACACATAAGTGATGGAGTTGAGGGGAGATGAAGGAATACCAAACATTAAATTTGGAATTTTTTATCAGAGAAATTGCAGTGGAGGTCTGATCAATAGAGAAGATAGTAATGACCGCAAGAGAATGAATAGTGGTTACAATTGTGAGGAAGATAGTGGAGGCCATCCATGAAGAAACTTGCCAATAGAGATGGTGTACAAGAAACAAAGGAGAAAAAAATGTAAATGTGCTGGGTCTTCTCAGCTCCACTCGCTATCCGTGCATATTCTACTTGTGTTGCATGCACATTCTTGATTTAGAGTGGGAAAATCTTACTTTTGATGCGAGGGAGAGAAGCCAAACACAAAGAACATGCAAATAAACACGACAGCTACAAAACATAAATGTAGGTATTACAATAGCTGAGAAACATAAATGTAGGCATCATGGTCCCAATTTTTTGGAGACACAACATAATTGAATGCTATACCTAGAAAATGCAACACAACCACTACTCCTGTAGTTCTAAGTTCATACTGTGGGATCCAAAAACCATATATAGATTCCTTATCTTTGGTTTTTGGATCCCATAGTGTCAACTTAGAACTACAAGAGTAGTGGTTGTGTTGCATTGTATGGGTATAGCATTCAATTATGTTGTGTCTCCAAACAATTGTGACCATGATGCCTATATTTATGGTTCTCAGCTGTTGTGTCCCAGGACCTCTTATGACCCTTTATGACCCTTTACGACCCCTAAGAATACACATCTTAGAGGTCTTAAAGTGTCGTAAAGGGTCATAAGAGGATCCTAGGAGGGGCTAGATGAGCTTCCAACTTCACGCGGTTGGCCTTGTTAAGTAGAGAATGTTAAACTATTATCGAAACAAAGAGAAGCTCAATAATTTAAGATCTTAATCAACATACGACATATATATATTTCTTTTTAAAAAATAGTGAGTCATTGCAATTATGATGGAAACCAAAGAATAATTGATGAAAAAACTAAAAGCGATGACTATCTATCAAAAACATTAATCACTTCAAGGAGCAATGATCACTTCAGCTCACCTCAATAAGTCTTGACCCAAGATCAAGTCATATCGATTCATCTCAATGGCTACCAAGAACCAAGTCACAAAGAAACACCATAGACCACACTACGAACCCACTGTGAAGAGGCATCCAATGTCTCACAAGTCACATCAAATGACCCACTTTCTATAATCCAAGTCTCTTAGCTCAGTTCACCTAGAAGAAGACTTCTCCCAAGTCATCACAGACACCATAGTGATCTACAAATCCAAGTCTCTAGACTCGACTCAATAATGTATGAACCGCTACCGAGTCTACTATAAAGTCATCTCTGAATGACAACCAAATCTGAAAGAACACCAATCGAGTCAAACTTGATCGACAAATTTATATATATTTTAAAAAAATTATGATTTTCGTCGCAATTACGATGGCCTCAGAGAAGCGATGACAATCTGTTAGAAATTCCTGATGGATAACTGTCACACCAATAGAATTTCCATCGGTATACAATCTTCCGATGATAGATAGGCATTAAAAGATTATGATGGTTACCCATCGTAGGTACAACATTTCCATTGGTAACTAAGTCCGACGGAGATCTGTCGAATGTGGGATGACTTCAAGTAGATTTGACGAGTATATTCGCTATGTTGAAACCCCCTTTTGCAATGACTATAGACGTCACATGTATGATGCCTATCATAACTGTCGGTGTTTCCGACTGCAAAAATGTGATGCTGGATGGTGTTGCTTAATTGACAGTATACTGTCTGAATTTAGACAATCAACCATCGGAAAAAGGTCTCAAATGTACTAGTGGCAAGAACTTTCACTTTGAGCACAACACATTCTATCTACCGATGGGTGAGATTTCTATGAGGATCCTATGTCTTCTAGTGGTTGGAAAGCTTGTATATTTATGATGATATGATCATGGATCACCATATCATGTGGGACTACATGACTTGGCAGTATGGGTAGGATTACTTGCTAGCATGTATTTTGGTAGGATTGATAGCTTGTATCATGATCCCTAATCGAAGCTAGTAGGTGTTGCAATGTAGATGGGATCACATCTTATATGATATATTGACTTGATCATGTAGGTTCAGTTGGAGAGCCTTCTTACTATGTCATATGTACCGTGAGCTGCATGAGGTCATGTACTGGCGTGGGAGGAGTATGGTGGTTGAGGCTATAGTTTTGTAGATCTAGGCATGGGAGCACATTCCCATTGCATGCCCTATTGCATAGGCTACTCGAGGAGTAGGTATACCTTATATTTTTCATTATACCTGCTATATCCATTAGCCCAATTTGGGAAAGACCTCATTTTGGTGGCATTAGTTTGATGACTTGACCACAGTGGTATGGCAGCCCTACATAGACTATGAGAGGTGGACGGGGTCTACTAATGAGTATTCTTGCATGTTTAGCAACATGCCATTGATTGGTAGGTAGGTTCCTTATTTTTTTTGCAGCATTGTCCATACACTACTTTCTTTCTTGATATATTTATGTCCTTTATAAACTCTGACATGTACCATCTGTCTTGCAAGAGTGCTCCCATAGTAGAGCAATTTTACATTAGCCATGTCTGGCGCTATTTTAGGAGGCATCAGGACACAATCAGTGAATTTTTGAAATGCACCCATTATGCCGATGAGGAGGTTGATTGGGGGCCTTGACCTATTTATGTTGTCATAGTCTAGGAGCTACGTGATCTTGAAGGAGTAGATTGTGACTACCCCCATATATTATAGATGCAGGGGTGACACTGACATTCTGCTAGCACCACATTGATCATCCCTTCCCTCTCTTTACAAATCTAGTGGAGTGAGTGCTTTGATCTGATGAGGACTATCTTGTTTATGAGTCACTAAGGGGAGGGGCTCCTAGGGGACAAGGTGGATGGCCATAGGGATCTATTGGATCTAAAACCAACCATATAGGTTAGCATAGGCCTAGGGGGAGAGAGAGGATCTTTGGAGCAGTGGGTGTGGAAGTGGAAATATTGGAGGATGAGGGGGAGCAACTGGTTAGGAGGAAGGTGGATAGAGACCAGCTCCTTTGGAGAGATAGATAGGGAAAGATAGTAGGAGAGGATAGAGGAGCATGAGAGAAGAAGATAGCAGCGCAGGCTCCACCTATGAAGGTACCTAGGGATGAGGGAGTAGAGGGTAGGGAGGTGTAGCTTATAGAAGAATTGGTAGAGGTAGGGACATAATGGGAAGTAGTAGAGGCTAAGCTATGATTGGTACAATGAGATAGGGATCACTTGCTTTGAGAGCTTCAAAGTTCTCAACATACAACTACCTACTAGGCCTCATGGGAAGCCTACTACTATGCACTATATATTGGGGTAGTTCTAGCTAGAGTGAGGGGACTATCATATTCACAATTTTCTACCCAATTTGACAGAGCCATACCAGTGCCACCATCAGCCAGAGAAGATGCCCCTCCTCCTCCACCTCAAGATCAGGTGGAGGAAGGAAGTCAATCTTGATTCCCATTCTCTTATCTTATCCCTTTCTTGTCACATTTTTTATTGTACCCCATTTGACATATCTGCATCGAAGATGCACCATATTTTTACTTGTGATATTATTTTTTGATATATGTGTGTGTGTGTGTGTGTGTGCATATTATGGGATATTTAGATTCACAGTTTTTAATCTCTTGATGCTCATATGTTGATCTTTGTATATGCTCATGTATGATTTTAATTACTTCTATCATTAATGTATATATCTCATGCTATGATTATGATGTTGATCCACATGTCTTTTTACTTTATGTTGCCACTGATACTGCATAGTATAGATGTGGATAGTAATGCTTATTTTTCTTTGATATCATATCCATTATGATGTATCACTATTATCTCTTCTCTTATATGTGATCATGCATGTGATGATAAAAACTTAGCACTCTAGGCCCCTTTTATGATGATTTTGACCTTAATTTGTACAGATTACTAGTTAAAGTCAACAAAAGATATTATAGTTGATCACTTTGGAAGAGAGAAAGGAAGGATGGATCAAGGGAACCAGAAAAAATAGACCCAAAATGTAGCCCTAGAATGAAAATCCAGCCTAAGAGATGAGTCAAGTCACTGATCTTATAGCTATTTATTTATCATCATTTGAATATTTGGGACATCAGAGGTTAGCGTGAAACCTTCACTTGTGCAAGAGTGACCACGAAGATATGAATATGACCTTACCAGATAAGATGTAGGAAACACATGTAAGCGTCGAGATGACCTGAACATGGTTTCCATTTTGTTGTTGTAAGATAACACCTGTACCGAGGGAAATGTTGTCAAGATAACCATGAGTGTTATCTTACATGTTATACACAAACAATAGTCAAGGAGATAATTCCAACCTCACCTAAGTGTCTAGATAAAGAAGGTCAAGGTATGTGCAATGTTCCAATCATGATGGAGGCTCTTACCACATACACCCATTTCATTAGGCCACCTAGGATCATTGAAGTCCCATGACAAGCATAAATCAAAGAAAATTGTTATGCCCCCAGTCATGAATCTCTAGTCAAGTAGACATCGTCGAGTGACCTTAGAATACATAGCAAGTGAAAATCAATGATAACAAAAAACACATAAGAAAAATAATTCAACATATCTCAATCATTTTAGTTTTCTATGTTGTAGTTTGTGTTAGGTATTAAGGAACACCTTTGTGCTTATGTGAAAGTGAAAGTGTACAGTATATAGTGAAAGTTCCAATATGTGTTGAGAAACACAATGATGTCTAGATTGGTAGTATTAAGAAACACTATAGGATTGTGGTGTTGAGAAACACCAAGTAGTGTTAGTGATAAATTTCTTATCAAGAAGGAATGATACACTAACTTAGGTTAAGCTCAATACATCGATCAAGTGATGAAGAGTTGATAGCTCAGATAGGCATACAATTGCGTCTAGACAGTAGATAAGAACTGAGGATGAGACTAAGACTAGTTCCACCCCAAGATGTCACAAGGAAACAAAGAGTGAGATGAAATGGAGAGAGGCTAATGGAAGCACAAGAGCTCAGCCATGCATTGATAGATGGAGTGTTGATTACAAGTGATGCCTATTTGCTAGGTTTTCACCACTTGGGATTATTTTATTTTTTCTACCAAGGCGTCTATTTCCAGGTTTTCACCAAGGCACTTTTTTTCTTTTTTATCTAATTTTTTTGTTCTTTTCATTTTTTTTTTTTTTTGGGATACATCAAGGCACATGTCTCTAGGTTTTCACCAAGATGATCAAATTTTTAGGATATTTTACAATTTTTAGCATTTTTTTCAGGACTTTATATGCTTTTAAGAAATTTTTTCAGGACTTCATATGCTTTTTAGAATTTTTTCAAGATCATAGATTATTGTATAGAATGCAGAATGTCTAGCTGTAGAATTGCTTCAGGGGCAAAGCATTGAGAGGATCTCTAAGAACATTGTCTTTTAGACTAGCCAGATTATAAGCCTTAGAGCTAAATGTTGCAGTGATGATGAAAGGACCCAGTTAGTTAGGTTCAAATTTACCCTTATGTTCTTGATGTTTTTGATTCTTTGAGTTCTTTGTCAAAATGAGATCATTGACCTAAAATTATTGATGATGAACTTTCTTTTTGTAGCCTCTAGACATTTACTTTTGATAGACCCTCAAATGGTCAAATGTTGCTTTCCTATGTTCATCCAATAGTTCTAGCTCTTGAAGTCAAGAAATTCTACAATCTGTTGGATATTGTTGATGCATTTAATATGTTTAATGACTATATTATCTTGTTGAGTGGTGTCTGAATCATACTTTTGTCAAGTCATGTTTTGTCACTGATGTTAACATATGTTTTTATGAAGAGAATAGACTGTGAATTACAATGTATAGATGCCATATGGATGATTCAGAATATGCGAACACAATTGTGTGTACATGAAGGTGTTGTAATCTTATATCTAAGATCACATGATGTAATATTGCATATTGGTTGAGTTATAGAAGATTTGGTGAAGACTAGTTACTAGACTATGACAGTGGAAGTTAACAAAGTAAGTCTCTGTGTTTTGAGTATATCTTACAAGTGATGTGGATCTGGTGTATGTGAGCTTAAGGTATGATATATAACACATTGATGAATGTTCATTGATCTTAGAAATTCATGAGATGCATGATGACATCAGCTGTGGCATGTGTTCTAGAGGAGACCTGTCTGGGGTCAACTTCAGAATTGCATCATGTATTATAGATTGCAAGCATGGATTACGGATATTGGATCTTAATTGTTGAATTGTAATTATTGTATACTTGTTTTAGATAATTTGTGTATCTTAGTAAGGGTTTATATGATTATTTATATATTAGTAAAGCCTAACTGGCTGACCTGATCATTTATTTGTAATAGGGTATATATGTAAGATCTTTTCTTTTGAAAAGGAATGATATAGATCTAAGTGAGTAATGTGGAAGATGCAAGATTATATCTATTGTATGTAGAGTAGAGGATATTGTATGTACTTCATCAGAATTGATCAAGAAAAGATAGTTGCTATTAAATAGTTCACAAGGATTGTGAATTTCCCTTATATACACTTGTGTTGCAAACAATGAGTTCTAGAGGTGGACATAACCTTCTTTTGGCAGTGATCCTACTCTTTTCATTAGCTCCTAACAGGGTCTGTCCTCTAACAAGGACTATGTAATGTAATGCTTTAATCAGCTCCTAACAGGGCTAGATCTTTTAATAGGGATACAATACTCTCAATACATCATTTTTGGGTGCTAATTCCCACCGGGGTTTTACCTTTAACATGTTTCCTTGACAAAAACATATTATGTTATTGTGTTGGCATTTACTATGTTGTCATTTGATTTAGTGTTGCTGCTATTCAAAGTTCAAAGTTTAATATTCTTCCCTACAACTAATTCACCCCCTCCTCTTAGTTGTATTGGTGGACTGTTATTCCTAACAATTGGTATTAGATCTATTGGTCCTTAGAGAGAAAGCTTAACAACTTGAGGTGATCTTGGAGATGTAATTCTATAGGAAGGATAGTCCAAAATTTGATCCTAAAAACTTTGATAGTTGGAAGAACAAGATGAGAACTCATTTTCTATGTTTGGGTATCGATTATTAGATGATCACAAAGAATGAGGTAACCATGAAGGCTCAGGATGAATTAGATAAATCTAATGATGAAGAAAAGAAGAAATTTTCATATAACATGGTCACAAGGGAAGCATTGATCAGTGCACTCTCTGAAGGAGAATTTACTAGGGTGAAAGATTTGGATTCAACACACAAAATTTGGGTAAGACTAGAAGCATTATATGAAGGAGACAAGTTTACTAAGTAAGAAAAATTATAGAACTCAAAAATAAGAATGGAGAAGTTGCAAATGAAAGATGATGAAAACATTAGGGCTTATGTATAGAGAGTTATAGAGGTTGTGATTGGAATCAGAAATCGTGGAGGCACTTATGAAGAGTGTTGGAGCAATTCTTAGGTTTTTTTGAGAAGTCTCATTTTAGTCTTGCTAGCATCAAAATCCTACCTATGTATCATTTTCCTATATGAATTTGCAAGAAATTGTCTTTAAAATCTGAGTTTCAAGTTAACCAAGTGTAAAATGCCTGCATACCCATGCCCTAGTTTCCTTTTTTCCTCGATGGGATTTTTATTATTTTGAAAAATACCCTAGATGTGCCCTAGACGTTCTATTTTCTTGTTACTTTTCTAAGCACTTAAAAATTTCATATGTACACGTGGTCATTCATTATCCTTAGTGTTCACTGAGTCTCATAATAAACTTATTAAGTCCTCTTTCATTCAACAAACTAGCGACAAAGCCTTGGATTTCATTTTAATTTCTTCAGTCACATGATCACTAGTTAAGTCGATGGTTAGTGATTTCTTTTAGTGATTCAACGATAGTGTCTTCGCCCGATCACATGATTCCTAGTAGTTTTCCATAAACATCAAGTGATTCAACACAATGGTTATCACCCATTCACTTGATCTGACGGTGAAGTTCTGAGAAATTGAGTAACTTAGTGATGATTGTTGATGAAATCAAAGATTGACGGTTGCTATGAAATTTCAAAATGAAGGTTATAGTTAGTAAAGTATTCGGTGATTTAGTGATAGGGTTACAAAAGGTTTATTTTCTATTCAGTCACGTATTCTCTGAATGTTTGACAGTTAAGGAAATTTTTTGTTAGGAATAAGGTGTCTCAACCTTGGATAATTCCTATTCTTATTATTTGTTTTGTAAAATGTATTTCTTGCAAATAATGTTGATGTGTCGACATCTTGAATTGTGTGTAAGGAGATCATGGCTAAAATAGTTATGACGGATTCCTATGACATGTAAGAGCTATGTCAGGAAGATTCAATGATAGGTGAAGACATGTGGCAACTGATAAATTTGAGTACTGTAGACTCTTCCCAATTGTGGGGTTCCTATTTTCTTGGAGAATGGTAAAACCCTAATACGGTTATCTTTGGGAGTAGCCCTAAAAAGTGAAGCACGTGATATAAGATTTTTTAGGGTTGCAAAGAGAAGTGATGTGAGTGTATTGTTGGAAAATTTTTATGCTACTGTGATTTGTCTTCAAGGTTTTGAAATCTTCTGAAAGAACTTGCATTGCAAGTGTATTGTAAGCTGTAATAGTTTTGATCAATACATTGTGCAGGTTTTGGAGTGCTGGGGTTTTTACCGAAAGGTTTCCCCAGGGTATATCATTGTGTCATTCTCTATTTTTTTCTATGCATGGTATGTGGTTGCAATATCTTTGTTAATTTAGTTAATGAATCTGAAATTGTAAGGATTTATAAGAATTTGCACAATACTCTCCTATAGAGATTAGCGTAGGAAGCTGTTTCTGCACCCGAGTTTCCTTACAAGTGGTATCAGAGCCTGATCAAATTTTGATCCTAGTTTTTGGGTAGGGTTTTTTGAGCTGATCTCAAGTTTGAGTGGGAGTTTTTTGCAGAGCATTCTGAATCTTATTTGTAGATTGAGATGGCGAGTTCATCATATGGAAGAATGGAGGTGGAGAAATTTAATGGCACTAATTTTGAGTTGTGGAAACTCAAGATGGAAGACATGTTGGAAGATCGTGACCTATGGGAAGTGACTTCAAATGCTACAAGACCAAAAACTATAGCTCAAGCAGATTGGGATATCAAAGACCGTAAAGCTAAGGGTCTCATAAGACTCTGTTTAACCAATGTAGTTCTTCTAAATGTTCTAGATGAGAAAACTGCAAATAGTTTGTGGGAAAGACTTGCGACCGTGTATCAGGCCAAATCTCTAGTGAACAAGTTGTTCCTGAGGAAGAAGTTATACTCTCTATGAATGGAGGAAGGTGGATCCTTAATGGATCATTTAAATGCATTTAATCTACTGGCTGCACAGTGGACATCAACTGGTGTCAAGTTAGAGGAGGAGGATCGTTGCTACACACTTTTGTGTTCTTTATCAGACTCATGGGACCATCTTGTGATGGATCTCAGAAGCACATTAGTCACCTTCAAAATGGATGATGTGGTGTCTTCATTTCTATTAGAGGAGATGTAGAGAAAGGCTTCCATTTTAGAAAAAGAAGCCCTTGCTGTTTGTGGGAGATCCACTGAAAGAGGGAAGAAAAATGACAATAAGTCTGATAATAAGGGTAGATCCAAATCCCATGGGAAGTCAAAGACTTCCAATAAGTCCAAGGAAAAATGTTGGAAATGTGATAAATCTGGGCACTTCTGTAAAGACTGCAAAGAGCCGAAGAAGAAGAAGAAATGTTTAGATTCAGCTTCAGAAAGATCTCAAGAAGATGGTGATGCATTCATCACAGCTTTGGCAGCCCATGCATCTGATGATGTGTGGGTGGTTGACTCAGGTGCATCTTTTCACATGACCTCTCATCGAAACTGGTTCTCAAAATATGAAGAGTTTGATGGTGGAAAGGTGTACTTGGGTGATGATTCTCACCTAAAGATAGTTGGACGCGGAAGGGTCACTATCAAATTTCCTCATGGATGAGTAACGGGAATCAATGGAGTTATGCACATTCCAGGTTTGGCATGAAACCTATTATCTATAAGTATGCTGAATGATGTAGGTGTGCAAGTTGTTTTTTCGAAAGAAGGATGCAAGATGATGAGAGGATCAATAGTGCTTGCAAGGGGTACTAGGAGAGGTATGTTATTTCAGCTAGATGCATGTATTCCTCTATGTAATAGTTCTTCATTCTCACCATCTGAACAAGTAGTGAAGAAGTCTGTGGCTATTGGTTCCGATGGTAGTGCAAACACTTTGGAAGGTAAGCTTCCTACAAAAAAGACAATGTTGTGGCATATGAGATTTGGCCACATTGGTGAAAAGGGTCTCAAAACCTTGAAAAATAAAAATCTCATTGAGGGGTTAAATGATTACAATCTCGAGTTTGACTTCTACGAACACTGTGTCTATGGTAAACAAAATCATGTTTAGTTTTACTCTAGTTCTCACAAATCTTCTGATGTTTTGGATCTTATTCATTCTGATGTATTTGGTCTTGTAAAAGTTCCTTCAATCTCCAAGTCTGTATTTTTTGTATCTTTCATAGATGATTACAGTAGAAGGATGTGGATTTATTTCCTTAAAAGTAAGACAAAAGTCTTTAGTCGATTCAAAGAATTTAAAGCTCTTGTAGAGAATCAGACTAGTAAGAAGATTAAGTGTGTGAGAACTGACAATGGTGGTGAGTTTTCCTCAGCAGAGTTTGAACACTTCTGTAAAGAACAAGGTATCGAGAGGCATAAGAAAACTCCTTATACCCCACAACAAAATGGAGTTGCAGAGAGAATGAACATGACACTGATGGAGAAGGCTAGGAGTATGCTTAGTGGAGCTGGTTTAGAACAAAGGTTTTGGGCCGAAGCTGTGGCAACTACTTGCTATCTGGTTAACAGATCTCCTATATTAGCCCTTGTTGGTAAGACACCCATGGAGGTGTGGTCTAGTAAGAAGCCTTCAATTAGACATCTTCGTGTTTTTGGTTGTGAAGCTTATGCACATGTTCCAAAGGAGAAAAGATCTAAGTTGGAAAATAAAGCTGTTAAATGTATTTTCATCGGATACAGTGCTAGTGTGAAAGGATACAAGCTTTGGGATCCTGTGACTAGTAAGGTGTTGTATAGTAGAAATGTTATTTTTAGAGCTAACATCTTCTCCTATTGTGCTACAACTAGATGAAAAATAAAAGGAAAAAGATGTTGTTCAGTTGCCTCCTATCCCTGAGAAGACTGAACAGAGAGACCATGTTGGGCCTAATGATGAGGAGAGCTCTACCAGCTCTAATAGTTCAGAAGAAGAGGAAGAACAACCTCAATTGTAGCCCTTGAGGAGATCCACGAGAGAAAGAAAGAAACTAGAAAGGTTTGGTTATTCTATGTTAGATTCCAGTTGTGCCTTTGCTTTGATTACTAACACTGATGAGCCTAGATTTGTGAAAGAGGCTTTGGGCATGGAAGATGTAGGTTCCTGGATTGAGGCTATGGATGATGAGATGGCTTCATTGGAGAAAAAAAAAACTTGGGACCTTGTACCTTTGCCTAAAGGGAGAAAATCTATTGGCTGTAAATGGGTGTTCAAGAAGAAATTCTGTGTAGATGGCAGTGTTGAAAGGTATAAAGCTAGATTGGTTGCAAAGGGGTATTCACAGGTAGAGGGAATAGATTATGGTGAAATATTCTCTCCTGTTGAAAAGTTGACATCCATTAGATTTCTGTTATCTCTTGCTGCATCATATGATTTAGAGATAGAACAGATGGATGTAAAGATAGCTTTCCTTCATGGTGATTTGGAGGAAGAAATTTATATGTCATAGCCTGAGCACTACATTGTTAAAGGTAAAGAATCCTTAGTTTACAGATTAAAGAAATCTCTATATGGTTTGAAGCAATCTCCTAGGATGTGGTACCTTAAGTTTGATGCCTTTGTGTTGTCAATTGGATTTGTAATATCAAAATCAGAACATTGTGTTTATTTCAGAGTTGAAAATGATCGCCTTCTTATTGTTGCATTATATGTTGATGATATGTTGCTGTTTGGGAAGGGTAAGGGTATGATTTCTGATTTTAAATCTCAGTTGTCAGCACAGTTTGAGATGAAAGATCTTGGGGCAGCTAGGTACATCTTGGGTATGGAAATTAGTAGAGACAGGTCTAACAAAAAACTTTGGTTGAGTCAGAGTAAGTATGTGAAGTCTGTGTTGGATAGGTTCAGCATGGCAGATTGTAGACCACTATGTGTTCCTATTTCTATGGGAACAAAGTTATCTATAGATGATTGTCCAAAATCTCCTAGTGAGGTCGAGGACATGAGTAGAGTACCTTATGCTAGTGCAGTTGGTAGTCTTATGTATGCTATGGTCTGTACTAGACCAGACATTTCCCAAGTAGTGGGAGTCCTGAGTCAGTTTATGGCTAACCCTGGACAGGTACATTGGGATGCAATTAAGTGATTATTCAAATATTTGAGGGGTACATCAGATTACTCCATATGTTATCATGGTAACGCTTCTGGATCTCTAAATTCAGTTTGTATTTGTGGGTTTGTGGATTCAGATTGGGCAGGTGATATTGACATCAGGAGATCCACCAGTGCTTATGTGTTCACTATGTTTGGTGGTGACATTAGTTGGATGAGTAAGTGACAACCTGTGGTTGCTTTGTCCACTACAGAAGCTGAGTACATGGCTCCTACTCATGCTTGTAAAGAAGCCATTTGGCTTAGAAGATTGTGTTCTGATGTTGGTGTTGATGCAGAACAAATTACTATTTGGTGTGACAGTCAGAGCGCTATTTTCCTTGCAAAGAATCCAACTTTCCATGCCAAAATGAAGCACATTGATGTGCAGTTTCACTTTGTGAGAGATATGGTGGAAGATGGAAAGGTAAATTTGGAGAAGGTAGATACTGTGAAGAATGTTTCAGATGCATTAACGAAACTAGTGGGCACTGAGAAGTTCAAATGGTGTTCAGAGTCTATGGGCCTTTTGGCCTATAGTGGTTAGTTCCTGTTATGTTCCTGTTGCTCTTACAAGGTGTTCGACAAGTGGGAGAATGTTAGGAATAAGGTGTCTCAACCTTGGATAATTCCTATTCTTATTATTTGTTTTGTAAAATGTATTTCTTGCAAATAATGTTGATGTGTCGGCATCTTGAATTGTGTGTAAGGAGATCATGGCTAAAATGGTTATGACGGATTCCTATGACACGTAAAAGCTATGTCAAGAAGATTCAATGATAGGTGAAGACATGTGGCAACTGATAAATTTGAGTACTATACACTCTTCCCAATCATGGGGTTCCTATTTTCTCAGAGAATGGTAAAACCCTAATATGATTATCTTTGGGAGTAGCCCTAAAAAGTGAAGCGCATGATATAAGATTTTTTAGGGTTGTGAAGAGAAGTGATGTGAGTGTATTGTTGGAACATTTTTATGCTGCCGTGATTTGTCTTCAAGGTTTTGAAATCTTCTGAAAGAACTTGCATTGAAAGTGTATTGTAAGCTATAATAGTTTTGATCAATACATTGTGCAGGTTTTGGAGTGGTGGGGTTTTTATCGAAAGGTTTCCCCAGGGTATATCATTTTGTCATTCTCTATTTTTCTATATGCATGGTATGTGGTTGCAATATCTTTGTTAAAGTAGTTAAAGAATATGAAATTGTAAGGATTTATAATAATTTTCACAATACTCTCCTATAGAGATTAGCGTAGGAAGCTGTTTCCGCACCTGAGTTTCCTTACATTTTTTTGGTGATTCAGTGAACAAGGAATTTTCTTAATTACGTAAAGCTAGTTGTTAGAGACAAAACATCCCATGACTAGGTGACTAAAGGTATTCACTTGATCGCATGATCCAATGGTTAAGACTCAAAAATTTTAGCGATTCAGTTAAGGTCATGGATAATGATAGAGATTAATAGATAGCATTTAATCACATGATATAACTGAGGTTAAGAAGATTATCTTGTGACTTGGTGACAAAGGCATTTCATTGAATCACGTGACATAATTGGAGTTAGTAGTAATATCCAACGATGATGCAAATATAGTGTCACTGGATTGCTTAATCAAGCTTGAGTTTGATGAAACATTTTGAGATCGTGTGAATACATTGTTTTCTGAATCACATGATATGACTGAGGTTAAGCTAAAGAGCTAGATATTGTGTGAAAGCTACATTCTCTCATTCACAAGCAATAACCACAGTTAAGAAAGATATTCTGAGATTATGTGAATGCCTTTGGTTGCTGTATTGCTAGAATAAAGGTTGAGTTAAAGTTAAGGATTTGAAGATAGTACGAGGGTCATGGATGCGTAGGAGATCGAACGGTGGTCACCTGATCTCTTAATAAAACCATGGATTAAGGAAAGATTCAGAGATCATGAGATAGGGTTTGTCACTTGATCTCTGAGTTAAATCATAGTTAAGAAGAATATTTCAAGATCAGGAGAAGCCTTCAGTCACTTGATCTCCGAATAGCTCCTGGTTAAATGTTCATTAATGAAGAGGAAAAGAGCTATTATTATGTGGAAAGGTACTCTACTAGGATGGAAAAAGTAAAAGAGCCAGCCAATCAGATCATAATTGAGGGTTTTGTCAGTACTCGAGGGTTTTGAAGAGATGACAGTAATTATTCCTTCTGCTCTTTTCCAAATTTTAAAATACTAACTATTAACATCCCACATTACAGCTAGCTTTGTTTCAAATTTGGTGTTATGTAGAGTTGAATGCTAAGATGACTAAGGGGAGATTTGTAGTGATCTTGATAGTTCCAATGCATTAAATGATCAATGTTATATAGACAGGACATTCATGCATTTAACACTTAACATTTTTTAGAAAGCAATTGAGAATTTCGAAGCTATTTGCAGTATGTGTTTGAGTAGAATGAATTTGTAGAATTTAGAGGTATCAAAAGGTGAAAATTAGTCAACCAAAATCAAGCTGAGCTTTGTCCAGTAGGGAGGCTTTGGAAAAAGGTGGGGAGGATAAAGGGAAGCCAAATTATTTAGAAGAGTTTGTCAAATTGCTCCCAGGATCAAATCAAAATAAGAAGGTTAGTGATGAAGTCTTTCTTGACCATATGGTAGATTATAGGGATCCTGATACTCCATTTTCTGGCTACATGTTCAGCTACTTCTATAATAACCATTCCAAAGCTATCCCTATTTGCAACACATGGGTTTTAGGCATGGCTAAGTTAATTATTCCTGATGTCTTCTTAGATGTCGACCTCATAATTGAACTAGCTAGGCTTTATGACCCCATATCAAAAACCATCAAAAAGAGTGACCAATCAGCCTTAGTGACTTTGGACAGAGGATCTTTCATGAAATATTTTTCTTTCTATTCTTCATCCTCCACAAAGATAGACCTAAAGAAAGAGAAAGAGAAGTATGCAAGTCAGTTAGGACTTGTGAAATCCCAAATGGCCACACATTTCCCTAGGACTGGAAAATATGTAGCCCCTCTCCCAGCACATATGAATTCTCCCTATGAATAGAAAGCCCTCAATTTCTACATGAAGTATCTAGCATATGGGTTGTGTAGAGTTTTAGGGATGGATGGAGATGCAAAGATGATGCCAAAATATATCCTAATGATTATCCTGGACATCCAGAACTCACATGCAAATACATATTATGATTACATTTAGTATGTAATCAAAAGAATTCATGAAGGCTTGATGATGATTAAGGAGGACAAGAAGCCAACAAGGTTCATGCATTATTCCCTCTTAATGCATTTAATTTTATATTTTAATGTTAATAGTTTGAATTTTCATATGCTAAGGCCTAGGATAATGTTTGAGGGACAACCCAATCTAGTGCAGTATTGGTTGAGGCTGTGGAATTATACTTCAAATGAAAATGAATTTTTTGTTTTCCAAAATTGGATGGTTTTACCAATTCTAAATTTGTTGGGAACCAATATAACAAGGTTACCAATTACGGTGTTAAGGCTCCTTAGGCCCCAACAATATGTTGATAAATGGCAAGCAAGCCATAATTGGGGTGACTTTTACTTGGGTGATAATTTCACACTAATCAAAGTATATGGATGCCCACAACCCCCACACATAGTCCCAAAGTATGTGCCTCCAAGATTTGCCCAATTAGAATTCCTTTGGCAATTAATATGGACTGATAAGGAGCTCCTGGCTCCACATAAGAAAGTAACCTTTACTCCATAATAGCTTAGGATAGGTAACTTCTTGATTGGTAAAAGGGCATTACCTTAGCTTAGCATTTGGCTGAGTCATTTCAAGATGATTTCTGGTATTTGCAAGTATGTGGATTCTGAGAATTTTTTTAGGACTGCCATAATGAAACTAGTCCCCAACATTGGTACAATTAGGGAGCATGAGGGGTGTGATGAGGAGGATGTAATAATAAATATAATGGATGAAGATGAGATTGCTAAGAGACTTACCAAATTTTATGACCTTTTTAAATTAGAGGCTCAAGTTAGAAATGCTAAAATTGCCTTTGGATGTTTCTTCCTTGACCTTCCATATCTGAAGACAATTGACAAAATGGTAGAAATGCATGGTACCCTATCTAATTAGTTAGAAGGCTAACTTGAAGAGAAATTAGAAGTAGAAAAGGATTACTCCTCTTTTGACTATGAATAGTATACTGATGAATCACAAGAAGGTGAAAGTCTACCCCAAACAAATGAACCCCCTGTCATTAATGTAAGTTAGGATTCACCTGAGGTAGAGGATGTCTTTGAGCCTCCTCAAAAAAAATAGAGACTTGAGGAAGTTGGGCCATCAAAAGAAAAGAAATAGAAGAAAGGGACAAACAGGGTTGCAACCTTAGTTCCTAGTGATACCTCATATCATCACCATTTGAGGAAAACCATCAAAGAAGGATAGAAGGTGGGCACATAAGAAGAAATGGAGTTTCCCCTTCTACTTGGTAAAGATGAAAGGGAAATACATTAAGATGAACTTCTTAGTGATGATCAGTTTATCAAAAGTGAAGAATTTAAGAACTTCCTAATATGGAGGAAGCAACGGGAGGTTGCTAAAACACTACTTGATGAAGGGTTCTCCCCTTAATACCACAAACACATAACAGAAATACAGAAACAACAACAATAATATGTAAGAATAGAAAATTGGCTTCTTATTATCTCCACAAATGTGGAATTACAAACTTTCAGAATTACAATATGCAAAGCCACATGGGCATTCCCTTACAATATTCTATAGGACAAAGCCTCAAATCAATACCCAGATCTACTACCTAGAACTACCCTAGACAACACTACGGGCCTTCTTTATATAGGCAATTTCCACCGCTCGAGAAGGTTCTAGAAATTTAGCCCTTAGGGCCGACCAAACTTAGAATTATTTTATTTTACAATTTATTACATCAAAGTCGGCTCAAAATAACTTTTGAAACCTGAACAAAAATTTTGAAGAAAAATTATTTTTCACCATTTCAGGTGGCCTGACTTTCGGAGACCATAAGTCATCACTAGTTGACCCAATTGACTATTATAACCCCATTTCAGAAATGCCATGAAGCGCTCTACAGGCTTGACTGGCGCAAAGCGCTTGTCACCCAATTTTTTGACCTCATTCGGGGCCTCTAAAGCCTTCGAAACTAAGTTCAAAGTTTCTGTACCCTGTTGCCAATACCAAAAATCTTCAATATCTTCAAAACTAGACCTGATCTAGCCATGAAACTTTGCTGGCAGGCTGATATGACTGAGATGAACCTCCATATGTAAAATCAGATATTCCAAGATTGTAAGACCAACTTACTAAAAATAGAAAGTATCCATAAATAGCAACTCTGCACAGGATAGCCCTTATTGAATACAAAAATAGAAATATTTTTGGGTGATGCAAGATTGCCCTTACACCCAGGATGCTCTTGCATCAGACACCCGGGGTAATTTGAGAAGTGACCCTGTCATGACTCAGGTGTGCAGAGAAAAACCAAGACGGTTAACCTCCTCCTTTGTTAGCCATGATGAATCTTCTATAGGTTTTCCTTTCAATTTGACCAAATACTCTTCATATGTCCTGTTCCTTATGCTTCTGCCAACATGACTGTCCAGTATGTCTTCAATCTCCTTGATATCTGAACTAGTTGCTGGAATACTCCACTGTGCTGCTGCAACCTCATCTTCAACACCTCCTTCATGATACTCTGTCAAATCTGAAATGTTAAACACTGGTGAAATATTTAGCTCAGTAGGCAATTCTACCTCATATGCATTTCCTGAATCATGCTTCTTCAGTATCGTGCATGGACCAAACTTCTTCATTTTCAGCTTGTTATATGTACCAACTGGAAACCGCTCCTTTTGCAAATGAACCATGACTTCATCCCCAACCTGAAATTCCTTATGCCTCCTTTTCTCATCTACCTTAGCCTTATACTGTGCATTCATCTTGGTAATATGCTTCCTCACCTCCTCATGGCTGTTCTTCAAGTGTTCTGCAAAATCCTCAGCTTCAGCACTACTTAATTCTTCTTTATCTATCTTTCTTAATTCAGATGCATTTCTTGGACTACTTCCATATACAATCTGGAATGGTGATTTACCAGTGCTCCTATTGATAGAATTATTGTATGCAAATTCTGCCTGTGGTAAAATCAAATCCCATCCCGTTGGCTTATCTCTAACCAATCATCTCAGCAAATTTTCCAAACTTCTATTCACCACCTCTGTCTATCCATCAGTCTGTGGATGATGTGATGAACTAAACTTCAAATCTGTCTTCAACTTCTTCCATAATGTATGCCAGAAATATCCAACAAACTTAGTGTCTCTATCTGAAACTATGGTCTTTGGCAAACCATGTAGTCTCACTACTTCTCTGAAAAATAATTCTGCTACATGAACATCATTAGTCTTTTTGCAGGGAATGAAATGTGCCATCTTCAAAAATCTGTCAACTACTACAAAAATTGAATCATGTCCCTGATGTGTCCTCGGTAAACAAAGAACAAAGTCCATACTGATATCCTCCCAAGGCTTCTCTAGTACAGGTAATGGCTGATACAACCCTGTATTCTGCTTCACTCCTTTCGCCATTTGACATACTCTGCAACTTTGTAAAAACTTCTTCACATCTTGCTACAATTGTGGCCAATAATAATTCTCACCAACCAAAGTAAGGGTTTTATCATGACCAAAATGTCCAGCCAATCCTCCACTATGCTTCTCCTTGACGAGATTCTCCCTCATAGAACTTTGGGGAATGTACAACTAACTCCCTCTGAATAGCATATCATCTTGGATGATAAAATCCAGCCATTTCATCCTGTCTAGAGTAACAGGTTCTGTACAAGCTTTCCAAGCTTCACCAAAATTAGGATCCTCTGGATACAAATTCTTGAGTTCCTTGAACCCAACCACCTCAATCTACATCTCTGTCTGCAATAGTTGTCTTCTGCTAAGAGCATCTATAACCCTGTTAGACTTTCCACATCTATGTTTCAAAACAAATGTATAACTTTGCAAAAACTCAACCCATTTCAAATGCCTCTGATTCAACTTTTCTTGACTATTCAAATATTGCAACGCTTGATGATCAGTATACAAAACAAACTCCTTAGGAAGCAGATAATTTCTCCACTTCTTTAATGCCTGAACTATAGCATAAAATTCCTAATCATAGATAGAATATTTTCTCTTGGCATCATTTAACTTCTTGCTGAAATAAGCAACAGGTTTACCTTCTTGGCTCATAACAGCTCCTATTGCAGTATCACTAGTATCACAATCTACTTGAAACACCTTATTAAAATCTAGAAGTGCTAAAATAGGTTGTTCTATAACTTTTTGTTTCAATAATTGAAAACTCTTTTCTGCCCCATTAGTCCACTTAAACTCTTTTCTATCCCCTCTCATTGTTTCAGTCAAGGGTCCACAAATACTGCTAAAATTTCTAATAAACTTTCTGTAAAAGCTAGCAAAACCATGAAAAGATCTTACCTCAGTAGCACTCCTCAGAGTAGGCCATTCAAGGATAGCCTGTACCTTCTCTAGGTCCATTTTTAGACCTTCTGCTGAAACTACAAATCCCAAATACAATAACTCTTTCTTCACAAAACTGCACTTCTTCAAATTAATCAACAATTTTTCATCTCTCAACTTCTCAAACACCATATGAATATGCATCATATGTTCCTCCAATGTCTTGCTAAAGATCAAAATATCATCTAGGTAAATAATGACAAACTTACCCAGAAATTCTTTTAGAACCTCGTTCATGAGCCGCATGAAAGTGCTCGGTGCATTGGTTAGCCCAAAAGGCATGACTAACCACTCATATAGTCCTTCCTTTATTTTGAAGGTAGTCTTCCATTCATCTCCTTCTCTGATCTGAATCTGGTGATATCCACTCTTCAAATCTATCTTTGAGAAATACACAGCTCCACTCAAACAGTCCATAATATCGTCCATTCGTGGCAATGGAAACCTATACTTGATTGTGATCTTGTTTATTGCTTTGGAATCTATACACATCCTCCATTCTCCATTCTTCTTTGGTGCTAATACTACTGGTACAGCACATGGACTCAGGCTCTCCCAAATCAATCCCTTTTGTAACAACTCATGTACTTGTCTGTTCAACTCTTCACTGACTGCTGGTGTCATTCTGTGTGCTGCCTTGTTTGGCAAACTGGCTCCTGAAATAAAATCCATCTGATGACTGATCTTCCTTACTAGTGGTAATCCATCAGGTACATTATCAGATACAATATCTTGAAACTCATTCAACAAATTTGCAACCTCTGCAGGTACATCCTCTACTTCCTCTTTACCAGCTTTTGGAATTAAAGCAAAACACACATGCTCATGCCTCATACCATCTAGGAATTTTCTTCCATCAAAAAAAGTTATTCTTGCATTGCCACATACCTTTTCTTCAGTCTCCTTCAATGGATTTAGCTTATGTTGCACTCCATCCTTTGTCAAGGAATAGATATTCACACGACCATCATGTACAACACATCTGTCAAACTACCACGGTCTACCCAATAACATATGACATGCATCCATAGATATTATATCACATAGTACCTCATCTTGGTACCCGCCGATCTTGAACTTTACCAGGCACTGTTCACTGACCATGACCTTGTGGTCATCCTGCACCTAGGCAATCTGATATGGATGTGGGTGTTTCTGTCTCTTGAGCTTCAACTTTGTTACCATCTCTTCTGACACCAAATTGTCAGTGCTTCCACTATCGATAATCACATCACAACATTTACCTTCACACTTGCATCTAGTGTGAAACAAACTCCTCCTTTGTTCAGGTTCATTCTCACCAGTCAGCAGGACTCTTTTGTTAATTAGCGTTTCTCCTCTTTCAGCATCTTCAGAATTTGATGATCTGGCATCTTCATCTACATGTGCAACTTTGGCCTGGCCTTCATTTCTCCTGTCTATTCTGCCTTGGCGCTGAGGACATTCAAATGCCCTATGACCTTCTTCTCCATAGTGAAAATATGTTCCACGGAAGCCTCCTCTTCCAGATCCTTGTCCTCTTCCTCTTCCTCTCTGATCTCTATTATTCTGATCTTGGAAATGATTGGAATTGTTTCCTCTCTGATTTGGGTTGCTACTGGCCTCATCCTTCTTTTTCGGATCTTCATTTCGGCCACCATATGACCATCCACCAGATCTTCCACCACGACCTCTTCCATTTTGTTTGCTCTCAAGCTTCTTGTTTAGCTTTTCCTCTAGTTTTAGGGCAAACTGGCATGCCTCCTCAATACTGTTCATTCAAACCAGATTCAACTCTTCTTGAATACTTGGCCTTAACCCATTAAGGTATCAGGCAACTTTCTCCTTATCAGCTTTTGCATGGCCTATTCTGATGAGGAGTCGATAGAACTCCTCTGTATACTCCTGAACAGATCTTCCTACTTGCTTCAAACTTTGCATTTTCTTTAGTAGGTCAAGCTCATAATCAATAGGAATGAACTGTCACTTCAATTTATCCACCATCTGATCCCATCTTGTGATTTTATCTTTCCCTCTTCTATTTCACTCCAATTGAATCTCTTGCCACCAGATCTTCGCATGAACTTTCAGTCTGGCCTTCGCAAATTTGACCCTATCACGATCCTCAACATCTTCATACTCAAAATATTCCTCACATTCATTGATCCAGTCGATCAATTCCTCTGGGTTAAGATTTCTAGAAAATGTAGGAACCTCAATCTTAGGTCTTTTCCCAATCTTGAAAATCGCCTGAAAAAGTCTTTCTTCCTCCTGATTCACAACTTTAGGTTCTCCTTCTTGAGATTCTTCTTTGACTTCATCCTCTCTTTCATCTCTGACATTAAGATTCATTCTTCTGTGAATCTCTTCTTGCAATGCTCGCACTTGTCTCTGTAGCTCTCTAACCTCGGGTGTCACAGCACCAGCTCTTTTGCCACGTTCTCTTCGTGGAGGCATTTTTGCGATGCGCACTAAAACCCTAACCACAGTCCTAGTGCAAACTACCTCAAAGTCGACGATCTATTTACACACTCAAGAACTACTCTGATATCACTTGATGAAGGGTGCTCCCCTTAATACCACAAACACATAACAGAAATAGAGAAACAACAACAATAATATGCAAGAACAGAAAATTGGCTTCTTATTATCTCCACAAATGTGGAATTACAAACTTTTAGAATTACAATATGCAAAGCCACATGGGCATTCCCTTACAATATTCTATAGGACAAAGCCTCGAATCAATACCCAGATCTACTACCCAGAACTGCCCTAGACAACACTACGGGCCTTCTTTATATAGGCAATTTCCACCGCCCGAGAAGGTTCTAGAAATTTAGCCCTTAGGGCCGACCAAACTTAGAATTATTTTATTTTACAATTTATTACATCAAAGTCGGCTCAAAATAACTTTTGAAACCCGAACAAAAATTTTGAAGAAAAATTATTTTCTGCCATTTCAGGTGGCCTGACTTCCGGAGACCATAAGTCATCACTAGTTGACTCGATTGACTATTATAACCCCATTTCAAAAATGCCACGAAGCGCTCTACAGGCTTGACCAGCGCAAGGCGCTTGTCACCCAATTTTTTAACCTCATCCGGGGCCTCTAAAGCCTTCAAAACTAAGTTCAAAGTTTCTGTACCCTGCTGCCAATACCAAAAATCTTCAATATCTTCAAAACTAGACCTGATCTAGCCATGAAACTTTTTTGGCAGGCTGATATGACTGAGATGAACCTCCATATGTAAAATCAGACATTCTGAGATCGTAAGACCAACTTACTAAAAATAGCAAGTTTCCATAAATAGCAACTCTGCACAAGATAGCCCTTATTGAATACAAAAATAGAAATATTTTTGGGTGATGCAAGATTGCCCTTACACCCAGGATGCTCCTGCATCACTACTCGAGGGTACTAACCCAAATGATGAAGCATTGAAGGCCTTGGCAGCATATGATCCATAGTTAGAGACCATTAATATGGAAGAAGCTAGGAAACTAGTTAAATCTAGTGGGATGCTCCTTGTGCCACGGTGGGATTTGACTTCTTCTTTCATAATTGATCAAATTAGAAGGCAACCTAAGGGAAATCTTTCCCATGAAACCCAAGTTGGAGATATTATCAAAGGATGTGGATATAGCCCCAAGTCATAGGCTCTAGCAATGTGGTCACTTGCACCAAGAACTCAAAAACCTTCCCTAGTTAGTGTAGAAGAAAAAATGGAGGGGAATCAGATCATTTGGACTGTCCAAAACACCAGTGATCTAGAGGTGTCTAAAGCAATGACCCATTTTGCACATTTGAATGAAGCTAAGATAGCTCAATTGTCAAATAGGTATGCAAAGTTATTTGAAAATACAATAACCATAGCAAAGGATAGAGAGAAAGGACTAATGAACATAGATGCATTAGAGGATGATCTTGAAGAAGAAAAAGCTAAAATTGAAGAAGCCTCTAAGGAAACTCCTCCTCCAGTCCTACAAATTGAAGCTACAGTCCAATCAGTGGAAAAACTTCCTATTGAATTGGCATAAAAATTAGAAAAGGACAAGTTGGATTCAGCCCTGAAGGCCCTCTCTAGCATCATACAATATAGGTGTGAAATGATAAAAGGTAAAATGGATTTTGTCCATAATTCTTACTCTAAGCTACAGATGACTAATGAAAGTATCAAGGATGCTATGGCTACCCTAGAGCCACTTTTCAATATCTAGTCTAGAAAAGGGGCTTTATTTGAGAAACTTGAAGTGCTACAACCACATAAGGTAGACATTCCAGACTCAGTGATTGAGGTTGGAGAGAAGACATAGTAGATTGGCACAACTTTGGGATTCTTCAAGGGCAAGGAAAATGAGGTAAGAGCCAAAATGAATTTTTTTGGCCTAGACTTTAGCAAGTTCCTCCCTCTAATTTGCACAAATGATGGTAACATCATAGGAATTGAGGAGTGGAAGTCAAATATGAGTCAATTGGTGATTAGGCAAGAGGCCTTTTTAAATAATGATGGATCCTTAGATATGGATAGGTTTAACAACAAATTGGATGACATGTTCAAAACAAAAAATGAATGTATTAATTTTTTTGTTGAAACAAAGGCCATCACTGACTCAAGATGGGATAAGTAGGTCAAGCTGTTACATAGCCTTAAGATGTACACTTGGACATTAGAAGAAGAGGTTTTTGCATGGGACAAAAGCACTAAACCTAAGAAGAAACCAACAACAATTGATGTAGAAGAAATAGAAGATGAGTGAACTCCAGCATTGTACCTGATCTATGCGCACAGGGAGAGTAATTATTATAAAGAGGATTATGTAGGTTCACTGGATGGTGGTCATCATTCACACAATAAATTTTTGTAGTTACTCTGAATACCAACAGACAAAGGTGCCACTAAAAGGGATTCACTATGAGAAGAATGAGTTTTCTGGTGCTATTTCCCCCTTTTTCTATTTATTTTAAATATATTTTGTATTCTAGTGCAAGTCACTATCTAAGCCATCCAAAGCTTGTTGCATCCTTTCCTAAAGGATTCCAAGATGGATAGTGTATATATAGTTAATTCTAGATGATTATAAGAGGTGGTGGAATACTTATTGTAATAGGAGTTTTTGCATCAAGTGTTTTGATTATGAGAAATCTTAGTCTCTGAATGTACTGATATAGAAGATTTATCAATGAGAATATACTAAAATTCCTTGTATATGCTTTGTTGTCTTCATGTATGAATTTGAATTTCTTTGTGTGTTAAATCTGTAAGGCAATTTTGATATATCATCTACAAGGTAGATAGTGGGGTTAAATCTTAAGTTTCTTTGAAGGGAAGGGTAAATCTTAAGTGAGGTCTCAGAGAATTCATATTCTATGCAAGAATTTGTTAGGATTGGGAATACTGAGAGGAGTGGGGGGGGGGGGTGAATCAGTGTTCTATATATTAACAATTTTTATGATATCTTGAAACTTAACTTAATTGATTAAGTATTGAAATGAATATTAATGCAAACAATCATAACACATGAAACCAAATATGATTACGGGGAAACCCAAATAGGTAAAAACCCTAGTAGGAATTGACACCCACTAAGAACTATACTAGTGTATTATGATCCCTGTTAGAAGATCTTGCAACCCTATTAGGAGTTGATCTTTACAATGCTTTTAGTACAGTGACCTAGTCAAGGGTCAGACCCTATTAGGAGTCTTTTACAATAACTCTATTAGGGGTGGGGGCACACTTTCCTAGAGCTCATTTCTCAAGTGGTGAAGGCTACAACCTTTTGGATCTTAGATACACACTATATTTGCAAGGTGAACTACTGTTGTGACACTGCTTGTCTGATCAGTTCCTTTTGTGCACTGATGCTTTAGCCTCTTATAAAGAACTACAACATTCTAAGTACTCTTAACATACCACTTCTCTACTCTAATCAACATTCTATCTTATGCCATACTTAATTACAAGGGCGCATGTCTTATTTATATGTGCATACAAAACTATTCATTAAGTCGACCTATAACTATTTACATACAACGCTTTAAAATGAATTGTCTAAAGCTATTTACATATAATCATATTAACATGTCTATGACCTAAATACAATAGGCACATAGCCTTTACAAAGAAATATTATAAGCGCTAACCAAAATACCACCAGTCGGCTCCATGCTCTATTCTATTTTGCAGCTCACTATCTGTGACTCTTCAACTGGTTGTATCTTTGTCATATTGACTTATCTAATCATACGCTCTTAGGTTTAGCATGAATACATACCAAAAAGATTATCTTCAAGGGTGCATACCATAACTCGGTCATACGCACGTGCGCTAATGCTTTGTTCATCTAGTGCTCTGCTAACTATCCTATCTTTCATACTTAGCCATATTCCAATCTTATGAGTAAGTGCGCTAACTCCAAAAATCTATATGAATTTGTTGCCATAATGAAAACACTATATTATAGTTATATAAAATAGTATAGTCAACTTTCCAACAATCTCCCCCTTTGTCATTAATGGCAACAAAGGATTATGGTGAAGTTACTAACTATATCTTTATCCAAAATTTTCTAACATATACTTTATCTTATATCTCCCTTTTTTCTATATGCCTCCCTTTTACATCATATACAAAACTCCATATTCGCTCTTCTAAATACTATAGTCCCCCTTTGAAATTAATGAAAAAGGTGTTCAAAAGTGTATCTACAAGTACTTACATAGTTAGGACATTCAGATATGCAATCTTCAAATTCTGGATCTCTTGTTGTTAAAATGCTGCCAGTGCATTTATAGTTTGGAGATGGGTGCACAAAGCATATGTCAACTTTTCCATCTTCTACAAATTTGAACTCAAACCTTGATCATATGTCACCATATTGTCATTGATCTCCTTGATATTCTAATTGAGTACATCTAATGAGGGTGCAAGAGCATTTCTTAGTTGTGTTTTCCTTTCCCTTATCTTGGACATTTCTTTTTCTACTTTCTCTATCTTATCCACTTGTCCTTGGTAAACATTGTTACACATATTTACATCTTGTGAGGGATCCATTACTGATTTATTCATAGCTATCATGATAGCTTTAGCATCTTGGATCTTCTTAGAAAGGTTCACAGTAAAATTATCTTTATTCATGTAGTCTGCTATTATCTTTCTTCCCTTAGGTGCAAAGTCTTTCACTGAAGCTTGACCAACCTTTAGTGAACTAAGGTCAAGTGCAAAGTTTGTTGTCAGCTCTTTCAACCTTTTCTCAAAATACTTTTCTTCTGCAACCTTGGATGTTGATTCTTCAAGGCTAGAAAAGTTTGCTTTGAAACATGTCATGATGGTGCTGACATCATCTACTAAGTGTATGCTTGACACTTTCTTGTCTATAGGTAATAGGCTATTCAAAATGTTGACTGACTCAACAAACAATGGATTCCTCATAACCTATTTTTCTTTTTCCTTTTCCATTGCAAGCACACTGATTTTAATTAAGTCTTCTTCTCCCCAAGAGTCTAGACTGGCAGTGTCAGGAGTCAAACTTGACAACAATAATACTGAGGATTTTGGTGTAAGGAGTGAACTTTGACTGATATTCATTACCTCAGTCTTTGTAATCATAGGTTCACCTTTCTTTTTTGTATTCTCTTCCTCTTTTCCTTCTTCCTTCCCTTCATCATTTTTCTTTCATGTTATGTCTTCAATCTGCACTTCTTGATGTTTAGATGAATTCATCACCACATATAATTTATGCTTCCTTAGTGCTCACAAATGCTTCTTCGAACTTATCCAAGTCCTTATCTATGGCCACCATAGATATCTCAATATTATCTATCATTATGGTGTCTTTCTTGGTTTAGGCATGAGCACAAATGCCATTGCCTCTGTGGGTGTTTTCACTATGGGTGCTGAGTCTTGTGGCCCTATCATAGGTGCATTTATACCCTCAGCTACTTTGGCTTGCTCAATAGGCACTTGGGTTGTGGGCGCAGATGTTGGTTGCATGCGTTGTTCTAAAAACACCTTCTTAAAAGATTTTTCAATCTCCTTAGAAATCAATTCATAATCCTTGCTCATAATATAAAGGGTTCTCATTTTGGTTCTAAGGTGTGGCTTGACCAATTCCAATAAAAAATACTTTTCTTCTACTGAGCTCACTGGTAGGTTATCATCTAGTGTTTTTTCTCTTATTCTAAAATCTTCTTCACGTGCTTGTCTTTTCAAAGTATCCAAAATGTCCCATACTTTATCTGGAATCAATGTCTTTAGTTCTAGAACAATTTTTTTGAATTTGATCATATGTTTGATTAGCATATCATGGATCTCAAATTTGTCTATCTCATGATATCTATCATAAAACTTAGATATTTGATCAAGTCTCCCTTCATATACCACTTTGGATCTCAATACTTGTAAACTTGGTAGGAATCCTACCTCAAGAGGTGGTTGAATGTTTTTACCTCAGCTTCTTGTGGCTCTTGTTGATGGATGGCTAGTAGCTATTTGCTTCCTCCTCTTAGGTATCTTACTTGGTATAAGGGATGCTTCAGTGGTCTCCAAGTCAATTTTTTCTATGGGCCCAGGAGTGTTATCATATGTCTTACTCTTCTTTTCCTTTGAATCATCAGATTTCTCAATTTTTACTTTCTTCTCCTTAGGGTCATCTATCTTCTCTATTTTGAATTCAGCAGAGGATGCACTCTCAATCTACATAGCTATCTTGGTTTCTCTAGCTTTTTCTAGATCAGCTTGAGTGACACCATGAATCTTAAGTATTTTTGATGTGATCTTAGAGGCTTTCCTCTTGGTCACTACACTGTTCAAGACTGCATCTACTTGCCTAGTCTTTTCCTCATATGTACCCCACCTTGGTTCATTGGGATCCTTTGGTGATGTAAGGAGGACTTGAGCATATGCCTCTAGAATATGTTCCTCTACTTCATACCCAATTGGATGAATCTATTTGGTCCTTGGCTCTACTTCATCCATGCATGTAATGTCTATTTCAACCATGAAGCAAATACTATCCTTATATTTCTCAACTCTGTTCTCAGGTATCCTATACCTCATCTGCATCTTTATTCTAAATGTCTTTATTTCCAACTCCATGAAATCTCTTAAGGTACTCTCTGAGGATGCCTTAAGTGATATTTGTGACATTGTAGGTAAACTTTTGTCAAGGTATAAATTTGATACTTTCCCTACTATATGAAAGTACATATAGATAATCAGTGACTCAAACCTGAATATCTTACTTTTATCATGCTTGATTTCCCTGATATTGTCCATCAATTATGTGCACAAGATCTCACACAAATTGAATTCACCATTTTCTCTCATAATCCTAATTGCTGCCATAATAGTGGCTATGGACACACTATTGACCCTATTTTCATGTTGAAACCTATAACCAAGAATCATAGCCATTAAATTTATGTCTTTCTCCTCAATTAGCTCTATGGTCATACCATGCTTGTCACTGCGTGACTTACAAGCCTACTCAACCAATTTCCTCACATCCTTACCAACTAGAAGAATGGTGCATGTCTTTGATAGTCCTTTCATCTCATAAATGAGATCAGTTGTGGTGCAAATTGGAACTTCACCTATCTAGAATAGGTCATCATGAATTATTCTCAACAAGATCTTAATCCATTCAGATTCATAGAATTCATACGATATGGTGTACTTAATGATTGGGTGATTTTCAAGGTGCGCAAATTCATCCATGAATGTTTTATCAGGATTCATCATTATTTCAAGGTGTGACCTTATTCTATCCAAACCAACTGGTTCCTTCTTGCAATATATGTATGCATGTATGTCTTCTATGTGCATAGCGCCCATTGGAGTTCTTGAAAAGGCTCCTTCTAGGTCATCTAGGGTAGACTTGAATGGATGTTTCTTAAATACATATCTTCTCCTTTCAGAAACATCAAAACTGACTAGTGTAGCCATGACTTACTTGATTTAATGCTTCAAAGAGATTTCCAAGGGTTTCTAGATCGTCACGTCTGAACTAGGGCTTGCAACAATCAATCTTGCTTCTTTGTTGATAAATTTGACTGCAATGCTTCACAACTCAACTGCTAGAACTCCTGTGATCTCCAAACATTCAAAATTTATTGCAAATGCATGATCAATGAATCTCTGGTGACTATAAAGTATTTTTTTCCATTACTGCTTTTTGTGTCAACATAGGATGCAATAGTGAATTTTGTTCTTTGTCTCTGCTAACAATCAGACAGTGTGCTCTTACATATTGCATCACATAGTGTCCAAATATTTTTAGTCCAAGGTGTATACTTTGAGAGTGAGTATACCAGTCATGCAGGGATCTAGAGATAATCTAGCTCCCCCTATGACCATGATGATCATTTTAACCATAAATAGGAGGTGCTTCCATTATAGATGCATCCTCAACTATTTCATTATCATTATCCTTCTTTTCTTCCTTCCAAATCAAGCTCACAAATTTTGTAGCTTGCACAAACTTGACTTCTCCTGCTTCATCTAATATTGATCCTTCAGACCTTTTAGTGCTTTCCTGTCTTTGTGCTTTTGATCTATAGAACTTTGAGATGTGTCCAGCCTTGTTATATGAGTGACAAATGACCGGAGGCCTGATATTCCATGGTGCATTCATGTGGGTTACAATACTGCACCGTCTAGATGTGTGACCAACATAATTGCATATTTGACATGTAATGTTCTAAGAATTTCTTATATTTTGCTGTGGATGACTTCTCTGATTTTTCTGATTCTGATTTCTTTGATTTGATCTACAGTTCATAGCTCTATGACCAAACTTATTTCATGAATAACAGTAACCATTGAAAGGTCTTACCTCTTCACAATCTCTTGCTATGTGACCATGCTTATTACAAGCATAACAAGTTTTGTTTATTGGCTTGCGCTCATCCTTAGATGGTTTAGCTTTAGATTCTATATGATTTCCTACCTTCTTAGCTTTTCTAGATTCTTCTAATGCTTTCTTTCTTGGTTGTATGTCATTGATCTAATTTTGTGCTTCATTGAATCCAATACCACTGGTGTCTCCTTTAATCTTATGTGCATACAACTGTGACTCTATTAGATCCTTGAAATTTATCAATATGATTCTTTGCTTCAGTCAATTTAGATTCCACTTGCTTCTTGAGGTTTTCTATCTCCAAGATTTTCATGTTTGCTTTCCTTAGTTCTTCATTCAACTTCTTGTTTTCTTTGACCTGTTCTTCATAGGCTTCTTGATTATTAAGTAACTTTTCATCCAATTGTTCAATCTGATCTTTCAGAGATGTGTTTTCCTCATTTAGCTTTTTAACCATTTTTCCCAAATCACTTTTAGAATAGTTTTTCAAGTCTTTTCTCAGTTTTTTGATGACTGCATGAGAATCACTAACCTTTTCTTTTAGTTCTTCAATTTCTTTTTCAGATCTATCAAGGTCTTTAAGATCCGCTTCAATATTCTTTTTCAAATGTTTCATTTCTCCCTTATCCATGATCTCCTCAAGTGGTTAAAATTTTTTTTAGAGGACCAAAGCTCTGATACCAATTGATAGGATTGGGAACACTGAGAGGGGGGGGGGGGGTGTATCAGTGTTCTATATATTAACATTTTTTATGATATCTTGAAACTTAACTTAATTGGTTAAGTACTAAAATGAATATTAATGCAAACAATCATAACACATGACACCAAATATGATTACGGGGAAACCCAAATAGGTAAAAACATTGGTGGGTATTGACACCCACTAAGAACTAGACTAGTGTATTATGATCCCTGTTAAGAGATTTTGCAACCCTGTTAGGAGTTGATCTTTACAATGCTTTTAGTACAGTGACCTAGTCAAGGTTCAGACCCTGTTAGGATTATTTTACAAGTACCCTATTAGGGGTGGGGATACACTATCCTAGAACTCAGTGCTCAAGTGGTGAAGGTTACAACCTTCTGGATCTTAGATACACACTATATCTGCAAGGTGAACTATTGTTGTGACACTACTTGTCTGATTAGTTCCTTTTGTGCACTGATGCTTTAGCCTCTTGTAAAGCACTACAAAATTCTAACTACTCTTTGCATACAACTGCTCTACTCCAATCAAATTTCTATCTTATGCCATACTTAATTACAAGGGCGCATGTCTTATTTATATGCACATACAAAACTACTCATTAAGTTAGCGTATAACTATTTACATACAATGCTTCCAAATGAATTGGTTCAAGCATGTTTACATATAATCATATTAACATGTCTATTACCTAAATACAATAGGTGCATAGCCTTTACAAAGAAAAATTATAAGCGCTAACCAAAATACCACCAGTTGGCTCCATGCTTTGTTTTGTTCTACTGCTCACTATCTATGAGTCTTCAACTGCGCTATCTTCATCATATTGACTTATCTAATCATGCGCTCTTAGAATTAGCATGACTATATACCAACAAGCTTATCTTCAAGGGTGCATGCCATTACTTGATCATACGCACATGCACTGATGCTCTGTTCATCTGGTGCTTTGGTAACTATCATGTCTTTCATACTTAGCCATATTCTAATCTTATGAGTAAGTGCACTGACTCCAAAACTCTATATGACTTTGTTTCCATAATGACAACACTATATTATAGTCATATACAATAATATAGTCAACTTGCCAACAAGTATGTATACATGAGAGGGTAATTTGTAAGGAATTTTATCTAGTTTTTGGGGTTATTTGATTTGAAGGTTTTCTGTAGATGTGCATTTTAGTTGACTCTGATGCCCTAGGATTTGGCACTAGTCATTGCTTAAGCTACATAGTTTTCACCATCAATCCAATGAATAAATTTTTATTTTAAAGTCTGTATTGAAAAGATTATATGTTCATGTATGTTTCAAGTATACAGATAGCTATTATGATTCTTTAAAGAATTGAATATGAGAGGTATACCTGCCTAAGCTAAGAGCTCAAAGTGAAGAAGGATCAAGGTCCTTAATACCTTAGTGTTTTGGTTGATAGATGCATCTATTGGGACTACTAGAGTTAAATATCAGAGGTTTTCTAATTAATTTTTGATCATCTGCAGTTTTAAACACTAACAAAGAGGAAGAAGTCATTGTAAAGATCCTTAGATCATTAACACCTATTTACAAGACCAAAGTTTAGGCTATAGAAGAAATTATACCTTTGACTCCAAAATTTAGTAGAGAAATGTTGATTGCAAAGCTAACTACCTTTGAAGCTGCAGAAATGGGAGATTCTTTACCTAAAGTTGAAAGAAAATTTAAGACTATTACAAGTAGTGGTTGCCGTTGCACCAACAGATCAACCTATTAATGCCCAATACAACCACTAGAATTATAGAAGACACAGGAGGCTGTTAAACCATGTCATGAATCTTGAGGGGAGCACTGACCATTTTGCCAACAATCTCCCCCTTAGCGTTACCTGAGTGTTTTAAGGATTCGAACCTGTGACCAAGCTCTGATACCACTTGTTACAAGTAGTGGTTGTCATTGCACCAAAAGATCGACCTGTTAATGCCCAATACAACCACTAGACTTATAGAAGACATAGGAGGTTGTTAAACCATGTCAAAAATCTCAAGGGGAGTGCTGACCATTTTTCCCACTAAGACATCTACACATAAAAAGATAGTATCTAGAATTGTGAGCACTAGCAATGATAATATAAAAGAAGAGCATGGTGAGTATGCTGATGAATGGGAGAAAATACAAGAAGAATAAATAAAGTTTGATGAACTTGTTTCCTTGATCGCTAGAAGAGAAAAGAGAGGTAAGGTTAAATCTGAAGGAAAGTTACCTTTGAAATGTTTTTCATGTAATAAGATAGGTCACTTTGCATCTAGATATCCTACAAGAGTTCCTAAGCACAAACCTAAGTTTCTAAAACATAAGTATTCAAAAGAAAAGAAATGTTATTATGTTAGTGAAGGTATTTTTGATGATGATTTTGATGATGATGAGATTGGATTTATTGCTATCAAAGATGAAAAACCTCTACATGAGGAAAAATCTTTAGTATCACATGTTGATAAGAAATCTAAATGGTTTATATACAATGATTGCTCACATCATATGGCTAGAGATAAAAACAAGTTTTACAAACTAAATAAGTATGATGGTGGTGTTTTAAGATTCAGAGACAATGCTTCTAAACCTATCATAGGAGTAGGATCTATTTCTTTGGATGGAAAGACTAATATTGACAATGTACTACTTGTTGATGGACTTAATCATAACTTGTTGAGTGTGTGACAACTGATGGACAAAGGGTATCAATTAAAATTCATTGATGGGAAATGTTTTATTAGAAGTAAGACATGAAATATGATTGCAACCGGTACTAAATCTAGAGGTAATGTATTTGAGCTAAATACATCTTAAGTTTCTTGTTTTATTGCAAAGATAGATGACAGTTGGTTATGGCATAGAAGGTTTTGTCATGTTAACCTTGACAATATTATGAAGGCAAGCTTAAATAATGCAATGAGAGACCTACCTAAAATTGTAAAACCATCTAACACTATGTGTAGAGAATGTGTTATGGGAAAGCAAACTAGAAGCAGTTACAAAAGTAAATCATATACAACAAAAGGAAAGCTAGATTTAGTACATACAGATCTATGTGGACCTACAAGGACAAGATCATACTATGGTGAAAGTTACTTTATACTTTTTGTTGATGACTTCTCTAGAATGATGTGGATCACTTACTTGGTAGAAAAATCAGAAGCATTTGACAAATTCAAGTTATTCAAAGAAAAAGTAGAAAATGAATCAGGCTTAAAAATAAAATGCTTGAGACCAGATAGAGGTTGAGAGTTTACTTTAGATCTATTCAATTCATATTAGGAAGAGCATGGAATACATAGACATACATATACTCCTAGGACTCCACAAAAAAATGGGATAGTAGAGGGAAGAAACAAAACAATATTGGATGCTTCTATGAAAATTTTTCTAGAAGGAAATGTATCTCATGTACATTGGAGGGAAGCTATTGGAACAACAATATACACATTAAATAGAATTCAAATCAAAGAAGGTACAAATAAGACTCCCTATGAATTGTGGTTTAATCATACTCCAACTATAAAATATTTCTAAATATTTGGAAGCAAATGCTATATCAAAAGAGATGATGAAATAGGAAAATTTGATGCTAGAAGTGATGATGGAATTTTTCTTGGTTATTCTACTAAAAGAAAGGCTTACAAATGTTTTAACCTGAGATTGAGAAAGATGATTGAAAGTAACAATGTGAAGATAGATGAAAAGTTTTAGATACAAGAGAGAATATATGATTGTAATCAAAATACAGAGTTCAATGAGGCTGCTACTATAGAAGAAGAAGAACATGTTGAGACTGACTGTGAAAATGTGACTTGTGATGATGACACACATGAGGCTACTAAGATTCCTAAGAATCTGAGGTATGTTAAGAAAATCATCCTGAAAATCAAATCATTGGTAATGCAAGTAAAGGAATAATGACTAGATCAAAGACAAGGGAAAAAATTTGTTTGATTTCTCAAGTTGAACCAAAGACTACTAATAAAGTTTGTAGAGATGAATCTTGGATCAAAGCTATGCAGGAAGAATTAGATCAAATAAAGAAAAATAACACTTGGGAATTGGTTCCTGTACCTAAAACAAATATTTGATTGGAACTAAGTGGGTTTTTAGAAACAAAATGAATGAAGAAGGAATTGTTGTAAGAAACAAAGCAAGATTGGTATGCAAAGGCTATTCACAAAAAGAAAGTATAGATTTTGAAGAGACATTTTCTCTTGTTTCTAGGATAGAAGTTGTGAGATTATTTCTATCCTATGTTTCACATAAAGACTTCAAGGTATATCAGATGGATGTAAAATTTGCATTTTTGAATGGGGATCTTGAAGAAGAGGTATATATAAAACAACCTGATGGATTTCCTCCATCAGAAGATGAAGAAATGGTATGAAAGTTAAAGAAGGAACTATATGGACTAAAGAAATCACCAGGGGCTTGGTATGAAAGGTTAGAAAAGTACTTACTTCACCTTGGATTTAGAAAAGGTAATGCTGAAAACAATCTGTACTTAAAAACTAGTCAAGATAGGATTTTGATAATAGAAGTTTTTGTTGATGACATTATTTTTGGAGGCAATGATGAGATGTGTAAAGAGTTCTCTAAAGAAATGGAAAATGAATTTTAGATGTCCATGATAGGTGAGATGAAATTCTTTCTTGGACTGCAAATAAATCAGAGAAAGAATGACATTTTCATTTCTCAAACTAATTCTCTTAAAGAGATGTTAAAAAAGTTTGGAATGGAAGATTGTAAACCTGTTGGTATACCCATGGTGACTGGCCATAAAATGAAAAATACTGATGAAACCAAGAGCTTTTTTCAAACCAATTATAGATCAATGATTGGAGGATTACAATATCTGACTCACTCTAGACCAAATATTGCCAATGTTGTTGGAATTGTGGCTAGATATTAGGCAAATCCTAAAGAGAAGCACATGGATATTGTAAAAAGGGTATTTAGATATTTGAAAGGAACAATGGAATATGGCTTATGGTATGATAGAAATGATAACTTTGAATTACATGCTTATACTGATGCCGATTGGGCAGGGAACATTGATGATAGGAAGAGTACTAGTGGAGGTGCATTTTTCCTTAGGAAAAGGTTGGTTTCATGGTTAAGTAAGAAGAAAGATTGTATAGCCCAATCTACTATTGAATTTGAGTATGTTTTTGCTTCTATTAATTGCACCTAAATTGTCTAGATGAGACAAATGCTGAAAGATAATTCAATAAATTTTGTTGAACCAATGGTTATCCATTGTGATATCACCAATATAGTGAATATGTCAAAGAATCTCATGATGCATTCTAAAACTAAGCATATTTCCATTAAGTATCACTTCTTAAGAGACAAGGTAGTGGAGAAAGAAATAAGATTGGAATACATTATCATAAAGGAACATATAGTAGAATATTTACAAATCCATTGCCAAAAGATGCCTTTGATTATCTTAGAGGTATGCTTGGGGTGTAGACCCATCCTAGTGAGAATTAAAATGATATAGGGATACATCAGTCTAGAGTTATTCAGAGCTCCATCATTTTCTAGACTTGACATATGGATATACTCCTCAGGAGGAGTGATCGTTGGAAGCTTACAAAATACATTTGGGTGATTCAACACCTGGTTGATCAAGACTAAACAGAAGATAGTTGGCCATGTACACACTACCCCTTGTGCATGCATAGGGTGAGCCTCTAGATAACTAATGATTGCAAGGGGAGAGGTGGGCTCAAGTAGCCACTACCCACAAGCTTATGTCAGGTTCAGCTTTTCATAAAAGAAGTCAGGTGAGAAATGGTTATCTCAGGTTGGCATGAATGAAGCGGCTCTCCTCACCTTGGGCTCTTTTCTTTGGAGTGCTCCACCTTTATTCTTTATTCTTTATATTGATTCCCTAGATGGATGGGTAACCAGAAGGCCCTTAGAATAGTAGGGGCTCTCAGGTAGGAGGCCCCTACAATTCTATGTGGCTCCCCCTTTACCACATCTATGTCTATAATCACTTTATTCCACTGTTGACCCATAGAATAGTATGGAACAAACAAATTATGGCACCCTTTTCCATTGTTGTCAAAAGGGGGAAGATACTATGAGAAAATCCCTACTGTATGGGGAGAAATTCTATGAAAAAGAGTTCACTATTTTGAGAAAGAGTATTTTTGATCTGATAGATTTGGGTTGATGGATTTTTCTATATGTTGCCATCAATGCCAAAGGAGGAGATTGTTGGATATTTCTGATGCATTTAATATGTTTAATCACTACATGATATTGTTGAGTGGTGTCAGAATCATACTATTGTCAAGTCATGTTTTGTCATTGATGTCAACATATGTTTCTATGAAGAGAACAAACTTTGTATTACAGTGTACGGATGTCGTACGGATGATTTAGAATGTGCAAACATAGTTGTGTGTATAGGAAGGTATTTTGATCTTATATCTTAGATTTCATGATGTAATATTGCATATTGGTTGAGTTATAGAAAATTTGGTGAAGACTGGTTACTGGACTATGACAGTGGAAGTTGATAAGGTAAGTCTTTGTGTTTTGAGTATATCTTACAGGTGATGTGGATCGAGTGTATGTGAGCTTAAGAGATGACATATAACACATTAAGGAATGTTTTTTGATCTTAGGAAGTCATGAGATGCATGATGATGTCAGTTGTGGTGTGTTTTCTAGAGGAGACCTATCTGGGGATGACTTTGGAATTATAGCCTGTATTATGGATTGCAAGCATGGATTACAGATATTGGATCTTAATTATTGAATTTTAATTATTGTATAGTTGTTTTAGATAACATGTGTATCTTAGCAAGGGGTTATATGATTATTTGTATATTATGAAAGCCTAACTAGCCGACTTGATCATTTATTTGTAATAGGGTATATATGTAAGATCTTTTCTTTTGAAAAGTAATGATGTAGATGTGAGTAATGTGGAAACTGGGAGATTGTATCTGTTGTATGTAGAGTAGAGGCTATTGTATGTACTTCATTTGAACTAATCAAGAAAAGATAGTTGCTATCAGACAATTCACAAGGATTGTGTATTTACCTTATATACTCTTGTGTTGCAAACAGTGATTTTTGGAGGTGGACATAACCTTCTTTGGGAAGTGAGCCTAGGCATTGAGCATACTCTTTTCATTGAATCCTAGTAGGGTTTGTCCTCTAACAAGGACTATGTACTGTAATGTTTTAATCATCTCCTAATAGGGCTAGATCTTTTAACAGGGATACAATACTCTCAGTACATCATTTGTGGGTGCTAATTCCCACCGAGGTTTTACCTTTAACAGGGTTTCCTCAACAAAAAATTATTGTGTTATTGTGTTTGCATTTACTTTGTTATCATTTGATTTAGTGTTGCTACTATTCAAAGTTCAAAGTTTTATATTCTGTCCTACAAATGTATCACCCCCCCTCTCAGTTTTATTGGTGGACTATTATTACTAACATAATCATCATCTATGATAAGCCTATGCAATGATACCCTTGTTAGGAATAATATTCCACAATACATTTGAGAGGAGGGGGTGAATTAGTTGTATGGAATATTATTAAACTTTAAAATTTGAATTGTAGAAATATTAGATGTAATGAACACCATGAATGTCAACACAACAACACAATATTTTGGTCTTGGGGAAACCTTGTTAAAAGTAAAACCCTAGTGGGAATTAGCACCCACAAATGATGTACTGAGAGTATAGTATCCTTGTTAGAATATTTAGCCTGGTTAGGAGCTTATTGAAACATTATAGTACATAGTCCTTGTTAGAGGACAAACCTTGTTAGGAGTCTAGAAAAGAAAGGGGGCTCACTACCCAAAGAAGGTTAAATCCACCTTCAGAACTCATTGTTCACAACAAGTGTATATGGAGAAATACATAATATTTTGAATTGTCTAACAACAACTATCTTTTCTTAATCAGTTCCAATGAAGTTCACCAATAATCCTCTTCTCTACATCCAACAAACACAAGCTCACAACTCTTCCAATTTCTTTTACATCACATATATTCTCACCATATCTTTTCCAAAGAAAATATCTTACATATATACCCTATTACATTCGACATGATCAGGTTAGCCCATTAGGATTTCCTATTTATATAAACTCTTGCTAAGATACACATGGTACCTAAAAAAAGTATACAATGATTCCATTACAACAATTAAGGACCCACATCCTTAATTTACATTTTCCAAACAAAATACATGCTACACCTCTGAAGTCAGCTCCCAAATAAGTATTCTCTAGATCACATGCCACAACTGACATCATCCAACATTATGTACCTTGTGCTAACCAACAAACATCCATCAGTGTCTTGTATTTCATCTCTTAAGCTCGCATACACCTAATCCATATCTTTTGTAAGATATACCAAAAATACAGAGACTCACTCTATCAGCTTCCACTATCACTATCTAGTAACCAATCTTCACCAAAACATTTGTAACTTATCCAATATGCAATAGTACATGATGCAATCTTGGATATAATATCACAACATCTGCTAGGAATATTCCTACAAGAATCAATTCTTTATCTGAGGGGGGGGTTGAATCAACTATCTACAAGAATCAATTCTTTAACCAATTAATTGTAGAATAACATTAAGAATATACACAATAAGATAACACTTAACACAACACCACAATTTTGGTTACGGGGAAACCTAAATAGGTAAAAAACCCTAGTGGAAATTAGCACCCACTATAAACTGCACTAGAGTATAATGATCCATGTTAGAAGATCTTACAACCCTGTTAGGAGTTGATCTTTACAATACATGAAGTACAGTGACCTGGTCAAAGGTCAAACCCTGTTAGGAGTCTTTTATAAATAACCTTGTCGAAGCTGAGGACACACTGTCTGGGAGCACACTGCTCAAATGGTGCAAGTGATAGCAATGCAAATTGTAAGCTATGGATGTGAATGCAAGATTCATTTACCTTAGATATTGATGTGATATGGATTTAAGATGATATGAAAATCTCAAAATAACTATGTTAATCCATTAATTAGGCTAGGATGAGTTAGAAAACATAAAAAACATGAAGTAAACTAACAATTTTATGATATGCTATTAAGATCTAGATGTAAATTAACATAATAACTATGCTATTGAAAATGAAGAGTGAATTGGTGATTTTATCTTGGAATGAAGATTATTTATAGGATTTTGAGGAAGGGCTTGGGTTAGGAAGGGTAGTTAGGGTCAGAGTCAGGGTTAGGAGTAGAGTTTGAGGTTGAGTTTGGGGTATGGTCAAAGGGATGAAGGTTAAGGGTTGCTCACACATGTGTGAGAAACACTAGGGAAGTGTGCCTAGGGAAAAATGGTGGAAGCGGAGATAGGCTTCATTAAGAGGATGTAAGAGCCTTAAATGAGGGTGTAAGGAGCCATTAATGAGCATGTAAGGCTCATTAATGAGGGGGTTGACTAGAAGTCAAAGGATGAAGGTTTAGACTAAGAAGGTTAGGAATCATCCTCTAAGCAGGTTTAGGGAAGGATTAGATAGGTTTAGGGTTTTCTAGAAGATTATAGGGTTTTAGGCTTTAAATAAATATTTAATTTATTTAAGGATTGTAAGACAATTTATTAAATAATAATTTAATAAATAGGGGGAAATCATTCAAATTTGATTTAAATGCTTTTGGGAGGGATTCCTTAATTAAATGTTTTTAAATTAAAATAGGAGAAGGGATAATGACAATAAAAAATATTTAATTAATTAAATTAATAATTAATTAATAAATGATGATATCATCAGAGGTTTTTAAAAAATAAAATATTTTTATTTGGCAAATGGATTTTAGGTGTCTACACGAATAAATGTGACTTTGAATAGCTTTTCAAGCTCAACTTTAACTAGTAATGCAATATATGAATGCACCTTTTGTTAGGAATAGTCCCAAGAGATAACTGAGAGGGGGGGGGGGGTGAATCAGTTATCTACAAGATTCAATTCTTTATCCAATTAAGTATACTTAAACATAAAGCATAAACACAATGAAAGAACACATGAACACAACACCAATATTTTAGTTACGGGGAAACCCAAATAGGTAAAAACCCCAATGGGACTTGATACCCACTAATATTTTATACTAGTGTATAATGATCCTTGTTAGAATATCCTTAACCCTGTTAGGAGTTTCTTTACAATATATTAAGTACACTAGACCTGGTCAAGGCTCGGACCTTGTTAGGAGTCTTTTACAATTGTCCATGTTAGGGGAGAGGACGCACTACCTGAGAGCTCACTGCTCAAAGGGGTGAAGGCTACAACCTTCTGAATAACAGATGCACACTATATCTAGATCTTGGTGAACTGCACCTTGACCTACTATCTAGATTAGTTCCAATGAATAGAACAAGTACTTTACTTGGTCACATAGACATTCTTCTAATGGCTCAACACTTTGCACACTCTGCTCTGCTCTGCTTAATCAACTATGAACCACACTCCAATAATCACAAATGACTACCTATAAATATATTTCCTCTAAATGATATAATCAAGTCAGCCTGTTAGAGCTACCTTGAAATCATATTAGAGAAACCATAACAAACTCCAATAAACATTTTGTTAGCTCTACTATGTGTACACACTAAATAGTGCACTTCTCTAAATCATTACTTCCAAGGGAATCCATGAATGGGAAACCTTGAAAAAGTGACCTAGAGCTCCCTAGGCATGGATTCATAAGGATGTTGATGGTGCTCTCAGCTAGAGCTATTGAAGCATGCAACCTTGCTAGTAAACCACACAATGTGAGATTCAAAGAGACAAGGGAAAGAATGCCAATATCCTCAAGAATCAAGAATGGAAATGCAATGCAACTATGATAAGAATGAAGATGCAAGCTAAGCAATGAAAGGAAAGTATTACAAGCCTTACTAATTAAGCTATGTGAGCTAATCTAGAGCATAAAGGAAACTAAGCTAGCTGCGATGAAAGCTAAGCTAAGAATGCAAGAATGAAAGATAAATGCATGAAGATCTCCAAAGCTCCAAAGCCTCCAAGAAATCCTGCAGCATAAGATTAGTATTCAAAGTTGGGATTCTAGAATGAGAAAAGAGCTCTCCTTTTAAAGGAATTGAAAAATGAATGGACCATGGAGATTAAGAGGCAAAATATTTAATCAAGGGTGGTGCTTGAAATAGGAGCAATCCATGTGCACAAATATCCTCCAATGAGAAAATAAGAGTTGACTTTTGTGTCCATATGAGACAAAAAGACCTTTTCTTTTTTTTATAAAATAAGAATAATGCTTTATTTGTGCAACTTAGGATAAGAGGAAAAGTGAGGGCTTTTTATTTAATAAAAGGGGAGGAAATTCTTTTTAAATAAATAAAGACTTAGGATAAAATGATTAGCCCATAGAATAATCAAATAAATGATAGAATAGGATGTGATCAAGGAAATTGATATAATTTGAAAAATGTTGATTTTTGAAAATATTGATTCAAAGATTTGATAAATTTCTGAATGGGGGCCCAAAGTCTAGGTGACCATTTTAGGGTGCATACATTTGCCCCTCTTTGACTAATGTGAGATCGATTTGGGATCACATGTGGTCAAAGAATGGAATTGAAAAGTGAGATCGATTTGGGATCACAAAACAACCCAGATGTGTGTTTGACGGATGGGACCACATCAGGACAAAGATAAGCATAAGCTAACAAAGATAAGCTAAAAGACAAGACCAACACACCTATAATTAGGAAATTTCCAAGTCTCAAATAAGAGATAAGAATCTCAAGCAAGGTTTGATTGAAAAATTGAATCAAAGATTGAAGTTGACAAGTACTACCCCCTCAGAATTGAAATTGAAATTAGGTAGAGGAGAAATAGTAAATTGATAAATTTGATCAAATCACTAGAAATCATAATCGAAGGTCAAAGATGATAGGATAACCATCAAGTAGTGAGGACATGCCCCAGCTTGACTAAGTTTGACTAAGAAAGATATAGGATAAAGATGAAGTCAAACCTTAGAGAGATGAATTGAAATGAAAATGAATGAAAGACTAGGAGGTTGAAAGAGATGGGGATGAAGAAAATGAAGATCCCCCAACAAAGATCGAAGGATCAGGCCTCGAACAATCAACCAACTATGCAGAAGAAGGGGAAAGTTTTGAAATGCAATTTTGACTATTAAGATGAACTCAGATTTTGATTTCAATCCTAAAAATGGATCCAGGATGTCGAAATTAGCCAGGGGTGCAATTTTCATGCAATTCTAAGATGTTCTAAAAATTGGTCAAAAATTCAAAATGCTATAAAAGGGGGGAAAAAGGTCATTTTCAAAATCATTTGTCTTATTGTGATTTGAGAATTTTTGAGAGCTTAGAGAGAGAAAAATGGCCTAGCAAGAAATTTTGGTACACAAACATTGATTCAAGCACGCCCGGTTGCACAACTAGCCTCCTCAGTATGGTGCCCCGGTAAGTTTTTAGAAAAAATCACCCTTTAAGTCATTTATGAGCATATTTATGTCATTTAAACACATTTTTAATTATTTTAAAATATTTCAAATTTCTCTCATATGAAAGTTCGTACGATACTTATAAAGTATCACACCCCTTTGATAATATCTATTGTGCGATAGTTCGTGGGACCAAATAGTATCACCTCGGTGTTTAGTCTAGTATCACATGATACCAGATGAAATATCATGAGAGCCTATGCGAACTATCACACTTGAAGATATTATCACACTGCTATTTAGGAAAGTATCATATGATACTTAATCAAAAAATAGTATCTCACTAGTGAAATATGAAATATTGCATGTTTTAAATTTTGAGCAAAGTGACATGGGTCTAGACAATGTTTTCATTTAAGATGTTTTGTACTAATGTTATACATCCATCATGATATGTTTTGACATTTGGTTTGGGGTTATGGCTTGTAGGAGCACTTTCCAGCGCTACTCATTAGAGCGCTGAGAGTGACCAGGTTACACTGCATCTGAGATCTTGATGATCTGGGATGAGTAGACTTGGGAAAGATGGGCTTTTGGTACTTGTGGATGCCCCATATTTGGGCAGATCATGGGCTATTGATAGTGCTAGCTGAGAGGTGGCATAGTGAGCATAACACTTTTCACTTGTCAATCGGAGAGGCCATGACCACCTTGGAGGATCTCTATGGGATCCTTCGAGTACCTAGCCACAACAATCCAGTGAGTATAATCATGTTTATAGATGTTCATAGATGTAAAGTTTCCATATGATAGAAGCTGACATGATTATTTGTTGGCACAGGTATACTATGATCAGGATCTGACTGAGGGATGGCAGGTCATCCAGGACATGTTCCAGGATGTTACCATTATTGATAGACATCTCAGCTGGGATCGGTTGATGGAGGAGTTTGGCAGGGATTTACCAGTTCCATGTATAGTGTGCACTATAATAGCACAGGCACTAATTATCAATAGGAGCCAGAGAGGGTTCCCATTGGGTTGGGGCAGGTTGGTTGTAGATTTGATAGCACACCCATGACAAATGGCATGGGGCCCAACCATCCTAGCTGACATGTACATGAGCTCCATGAGATTGTTTATAGGGAGAGTAGGACATGGGCATGTGGTGTGATCTTAGCACATATATGGGTGTGGGAGAACATCACCATTATGCACCCACATGTGTAGCTGAGGGAGTGGAGATGCCCCTACATCTATAGATATACAAGATTCATCAGCCAGCCACATAGTGGTGATGTGACATATTACTGCAGACTACTACATGAGCTCACATCATTTTAGTGGAGGCCATACAGGGCTTGTGAGTAGTGTGGTGACATGGAGTGGGAGTTAGGATATATGTTATGCAACCAACCACTAGTAGGCCACCACTCTGAGATCGTAGAGCACTTCATCATCTCTTAGGTCTGGAGATAGTTTGGGTGAAAACAAAGGGTGCCCACAGAGACCACTACCTATGCCTGGGTTAGGGATGAGGAGGGATAGGGATGGCTATCGATGCTGGACTACTAGTAGGTAGTGCAAGATACCACAACTATATGTAGGGAGCCATGGGACTATCTCCTAGATATGGTGGATGCAGGTGTAGATGTAGCCTATAGGGTAGAGGGGCGGAGGTTTCCATTCCCATGATTTACTGTACCTAATGCACAACTAGCAGCATAGGGAGGTGATGGAGATGATGGAGATGGAGGGAGGGTTAGAGAGAGAGGACAGGGATCCAAATCAGGTGGCTAGAAATGGTCATGAAGAAAGGGCTCTGAGGATGAGGGGGATGATGGGGCGAGGCCATCTCACCGATGGGTGGATGCTAGTTTAGATCAGCCTACAGGGGGAGGGGGAGAGGATCTTAGGGTGAGGATCCAAGTTTTGGAGATAGAGATGTAGCAGTTGTGGATTACTATAGCCATGAGAGATCAATAATTGACTAATCTACGAGCTGAGATATATTGGCGGGAGAGGGCAGCTCAAGCAGATGTAGTAGAGATTTAGAGGGAGGCAACACAAGCTACTTGCTATCATGGTCTCTATATATAGGCCATACCGGAGGGATGGAGAGTGCCACTCTACTCTCAGAGGGTAGGCATGTTAGATATGGAACCTGACAGGGTGACAACACCACCTCCACCACAACCACCACCTCATGATGGGGTGATTCAGTCCTAGGTTTAGGGTGATAGATGTATAGAGACATATCTTGGGACATTATCCAGATTTTGGATCCCACATTGTATTTATATCATGACATTTATATATATGAGATTACTAGATTTGTGATATATCTTGTGTACTTGTCCCACTTATGATGGATGTTTCAATTTTTATATTATCTTGTGATATTGCTCAAAATGTATGATATAGATGCTCATGTATATTCTCTCTCATAGATGTATGATTAGTTCTCATGTTTATGATATAGACTCATGTTTTTGAAAATGATCTCTTTGATATAGATATGATGATAATATTAACCCCTTGTGATGATAGGAAAAGGATGTGATGTGAAAGACAAGGAGCAAAAGACATGATCGAGAAAAAGTGAAAGGTGAGCATAGTTGACCGATAAGTCCATGAAAGATGAAAGGAGAGCTCTCTCCATATGCAAGATGCAAAAACTAAAGTAACATGAACCTAAAAATGAAAGCTACTATGAAAAGTGGTTTACATGCAAGGTCACAAAGCTTTTAGACTCTAATATTCATCATCGAGCATTATTGGTAGCATTGCAAGATCATACAATGCACACTTGTATGCCTATGTCAATTTGAATATGATCTATATTAGATAGATATGTGGGAATCCCACCTAGGCATCAAAGACATATAGGTCAAGATAGCTAGTGCAGTGAGGTTCCCTAAGTTTAGTATAGCAAGATTATACTCACATTGAGACACAAGGAAAGTCAAGATGGCTATAAGTATGCACTTGTGAAAACAGTCAAGGATAATACCTTGTAGCACCTAATGTCAAGTGGAACAAGCATAAATGCTAATGACAGTTAGGACCAACAAAATATACCCACAAGTAGAAAAAGCAATAAAACATGTCCTCGTGCCCCTAGTCTTCTAGCTCAAAATCATTGAAAACTATTAGGGAGAGAACACTCATCAAAGTAATCAACATAGATAGCACACAAGGAAATAAAGTCAAACAAGTTTCAGCGAGTTGAGTGTTTAAGTGCATGTGTGTAGGTCATAGAGTTAAACTTTGAGTATCACATCTACTAGTGAGAAAATGTCATATCATGCTAGACTATGGGTAAGGTATCTGATAAGTGTTGAGAAACACTTAACGCTAGGGTAGTGTTAAAAAACATAGTTTGGGGTGGTGTTGAAAAATACCATTTGCAAAATGTCCTAAAGACCAGCGCATCCTAGAGACCAAAACTAACATGGTTATGTCCCCTAGACAAAGACAAAGATCAATTTCAAACCAAGGCAACAAGGAAAAGGCATGATGGAGAGAGGCTAAGTGTCAAGAACAAATGCTAAGAAATAGGGTGCAAAGGCCTCAAGTAGCACCTGTTTCCAGGTTTTCACCACTTGGAGACTTTTTTGATTTTTTCAATTTTTTTGTATTTTTTCTACCAAGGCACCTATTCCCAGGTTTTCACCAAGGCACTTTTTCTATTTTTTTGAATTTTTGAATTTTTAGATTTTTTTGGTGAGACATCAAAGTGCTTATTGCTAGGTTTTCACTAGGATGCTCTTTTTTCAGGACTTTATATGCTTTTTAGGATTTTTTTAGCATCATATATGAATTTTTTTGGAATTTTTTCAGGATCAATAAATATATACAAAGGATGCCCCCAGACAAAATAGGCATCATGGATAGAACTTCTTGAGGTGCAAAACATTGATAGGATTAGGGAGCTGCTCTCCCTCTAGATTAGATAGTAAATAAGCACCTGTCCCAAAAGTAGTAGTAATGATGTATAGTCCAAGCCAATTAGGTTCAAATTTCCCCTTTTGCTCTCTATGTTGTTGGTTCTTAGGGTTTTCTCATAAGACAAGATCTCCCACTTGAAATGCTCAAGGGAAAACCTTCTTGTTAAATTCTTTGGACATACGCTTCTGGTAAACTCTTATGTGATCAAATGATGCTTTACGCTTTTCATCTAGAAGTTCTAGTTCTTGGAGTCTCATGGTGTGGTAGTCTTCATCTGTCACTAGACCTTTAAGGGAAACTCTAAGTGAAGGAATCTCCACCTCTAAAGGTAACACTGATTTAGCACCATAAGTGAGGGCAAAAGGAGTAGCCCCAGTTGGAGTATGAATACTCATTCTATAGGCCCACAAGGCCAGATTTATTTGTAGATACCAATCTCTACCATTCTTGTGAACTGTTCTATGGAGAATTTTGAGAATGGTTTTATTTGAAGCCTCTGCTTGTCCATTTCCTTGTGGGAAGTAAATGGAGGACCAATCTTGTTTTATCTTGAACTTCTTTTAGAGATGTTTAAGGTCCTTGTTTTTAAACTGACTTCCATTGTCAGTGATTATTTTAGAAGGCACTCCATACCGATAGATGATGTGGTTCTAAATAAACAAAGAAACTATCTTGCTCGAGGCAACAAAAAGTGGAACAACTTCTACCCATTTGGTAAAGTAATCAGTAGTAGTGATGATGAATTTGTGTCCACCTGATGAGTTGGGATGAATCTGCCCAACAAGGTCAAAGGCCCAGCACTAAAATGGCCAATGAGAAATAGAAGGAATAAGCTCCCTACCTAGAGCATGTATCTAGTTACCATGTTTTTGACACTTTTCACATGATTTAGCAAAAGCTACTGCATCTATCTGCATGGTAGGCCAATAGTATCCAACCCTAAGCAACCTTCAAGCCATGGAAAGACCATTGGAATGTCCTCCACAAATTCCCTCATGAATGTTAGCTAATTCTTGGTCGGAGTCATCCTTTTCCAAGCACCTAAGAAGTGTCCCATCGAAACCCCTCCTATACAGATCACCAGAGATAAGGGTGTGGTGAGAGGCACTTCAGGTTAAGTTTCTTCATTTAGAGCGGTTGAAGGTTTCAAGGATAATACCATCATGGAGGTATGAGTAAATGGCACCATAGTGGGATGACTCATGGCCAACAAGGGTACAAACAACTTGGCTTTCTTGGGAGTCATAGATAGGATAGCGTAGCTCTTCCACTAGGAATTCTAATCTAGACTCATGCTGTTCTAGCTAAAGGAGTGAAGTGAATGTAGCCATAGCGTCAGCTACTTTATTCTCTTCTCTAGGGATTTGTTGAAATGTAACAAAAGTGAAATATCATCGCAATGAATCAACCATTTTCTTCTAGGGTACCAGTTTTTCATCCTTTGTTTGGTATTCTTCATTAACTTAGTTGACTATTAATTGCGAATCCCCATAAATATGTAGCTTTGTGATTCTCCATTCTATAGCCATTTTTAAGCCATTTGTCACAGCCTCATACTCAGCAATGTTATTTGTGCATGTGAACAATAGTTTGTAGGACTTAGGAATTGTGTACCCATGAGGGGAAACAAATAACACTCCAGCTCCTGAACCATTTTGCATGAAAGAGCCATCAAAGAACATCTTCCATGTTCTTGTAGTCATGTAAATTATGTGCTCATCTAGAAATTCAACTTGAATTGGCACTTTATCTCGAATTGGAAAATCAGCCAATTGGTCAGCAATGGCTTGTGCTTTTATAGCTTTACACTCAACATACTCTATGTCAAATTCTAATAAGACCATCATCCACTTAGCAAGTCTACCTATGAGAGTAGCCTTACCAAGAAAATATTTGAGAGGATCAATCTTTGCAATGAGGTGTATTATATGTGCAAGCATGTAATGTCATAACTTTTGGGAAGCAAACACCACCACAAGGCAATATTTCTCAATACTAGTGTAATTAACCTCATATGACACAAGGGTATGACTAATGTAATATATAGCTCTTTCTTTTCTAGTTTCATCAAGTTGAGCCAATAATGCCCCGAGGGAAGATTCTGTTTCTAAAAAATACAATATGAGTGGTTTTCCTAGGATAGGAGGCATTAAGATTGGAGGATTGGCCAAGTACTGCTTGATTTGGTTCATGCTTTGCTAACAATCTTCATTCCAAAAACATTTAACCCCTTTGTGCAAAGTCTTATTAAAGGGTTGAGCTCTATCAGCCAGTTGTGAAATGAACCTCCTTATAGATTGAATTCATCCTTGGAGACTCCTCATTTGGCTAATGTTTTTGTGAGGTGGCATATCCAATATTGCTTGAACTTTCTCTGGGTCTACCTCTATTCCTTTGGCTGAAATGATAAATCCTAGGATTTTTCCAGAGGTGACTCCAAATGCACACTTTTTGGGATTTAATCTTAATTGAAACTATTCCATACGATCTAGAATGACCTCTAAATCTCCTAGGTGTGTATCCCTTTTTTTAGATTTTACCAAGGTGTCATGCACATAATCTTCCATGTTCTTATGCATCATGTCATGGAAGATAGTTGTCATAGCTCTTTGATAAGTAGCTCCTACATTTTTTAATCCAAATGGCATAACATTCCAGCAATAGGCTCCCCATGCACAAGTGAATGTAGTCTTTTCCTAGTCTTCAAGAGCTATTTTGATTTTATTATACCCAGAAAAACTTTCCATCAATGAATAGATCTCGTAACCCGTAGTCATGTCCACTATCATGTCTATGTTTGGAAGTGGAAAATCATCCTTTGGGCATACTTTATTAAGATCTCTAAAATATGTGTAGACGTGAATGGACTTGTCATGTTTTGAAACTGGTACAATACTGGATATCCATTCGGCATAATCAATGGCTCTTATAAATCCTACACTAAGGAGTTTTTCTAGTTCATCTTTGATGAGAAGAGCTACGTGAGGATGTATTTTCCTCAATTTTTGTTTTACTGGTTTGATACCAGGAGTTATGGACAAGTGATGCATAATGAGACTAGTGTCCAACCCTAGCATGTCTGAGTAAGTCCAAGAAAAATTAATCTTCTTTCTTTGTAGGAACTTGGTATATGCTTCTTTTTCTTATGTTGATAGAGATTGAGCCAAATGTACTATTTGTGGAGCCTCTTTTGTATTCAAATTAACTAGTTATGTAGGATCGACAAGCATTGAAGATCTATCTTGAAAATAACTTGGGAGATGATCAAGTACCTCATCCTTAGGCACCTCGGAGAGGTTTTTACCCTTGGATATGTCCTTTATTTTTACTTTTTTAGGTTTTGACACTGCCACATAGTGGTTTTCTCCATCAGAACTATTATTCTTTTTTTCTTTTCTTTTCATTTTGTGACTAAGGTACTTGATATCTAGTTCTATCATGCTTATAGTTGGTTCGCTGGTGGAAGAGACTATGGGCTCAAGGGCATTTAGGTAGCATGCTATCTCATAGTCATTCTAGAAGGTTAAGAGCTGAGGCTCCTAATAGCGTTGAGACCAATCAATTAGATGAGGATTGGCAAGGGGTAGGTTAATGACTAGTTCAATATTGTGTATGTGAATGGTATCATCTCTGGTAATCAAAGGGTTAGGGTCTATCAAGTATCCCTCTAAGGTACCCAAATTAGGATTTATCCTACCAAATGAAGTATCATCCACTAAAGTGACTCACAAATTCCAATCCTCTAATCCTACACTAGACTTGTTAGGTACCTCAGGTTGGGAACCATATGTATGGACAACATCAATGTCCAAGTTGACTGTAGAAGAATCAGAGAGAGATTCCCACTCATACTCATGTGAGTCTGTATCTAAATCCTGACTGGGATGTTTACACCAAGCATATTTTCAAGGCCTTGAGGTAGAGGCTTTAATGTCACTAAGGGTAACTCCTCCTTGACTACCATTTTTGTATTGATCTTATTGAATAGGATCCTCAACATGATCTTCAACAATGGATTCTTCTTGTTCTAGATCTGAAACTGTTGGATTGACAACTGTAGTATCTGAATCTCCCCAAAGGAGATTGGTGGAAGGGACCCAATCTTCACACCTATCTTGTTGATTTTGAAAATTGGGTATGTAGTTTGATTCATCATCACTATCCATCACAGCAAGGATAGGAGTAGTTTTCTTGTCATGATTTTCAAAACCTAGGTGAACTATTTTTTTAGACCTGTGTCCAAAACGAGCATGATCAAGTGGTTCAGCTCTAGCATCTAATCTTTGGACTGAGAGGACCATGACCTGGGTAGCCCATATTTTTGACCAAAGTGTATCCCCTCCCATAAGCCTTAGGAGAGGGAGAGAAGTTCTCATTATTCATGTATTTTTCTTCTCTATAGATCTAGTCTTTGACAGCTACCTCTTCTTTTTCATCCTAGATGGGCACCGAGGATTCTAAAAATGTACCAAATAGAGTCATGGCTAAAGATGAAGGACACATCTCTTGTGATGGTTTGCCATAGGACCTAGGTGAGACTGGCAATTTTGTAAAGGAGTCAATTTGATACCCCCCCATACCAAGGTCTATGGACTTGAACTTATTCTTGCACTATTCTAGAGTTGTATCAAAATCCTTTGCTTCTTTGTTGAGAGGAACATGAGTCCCTACTAAAATTGCATTTATAGATAATGTGCTATCCCTGGGTATACAAACTTCTACTCCATTATAGGGGAAGTTAACACATTGTTGGTAGGTGGATGGCATCACTTGCATGTCATGGATCCACAATCTACCAAGTAGGATATTATATGCTAGAGGACTAGCATCAACAATTTGGAACAAAATGTCCTTTTCAATGGGGCCAATCCTAACAAGAAGGAGGGCTAAGCCCTTAGAGCTTCTCTCTACCTCATTATAGGCTTTAATGGTAATTTTCTTTCAGGTATCAATAAATTTCTTAGAATAACCCAGTATCTTCAACAGACTCAAAGAATAAATGTTGAGCCTAGCACCCCCATCAATCAACACATGCTTGACATGGGTCTTGTGAGTCATGAATTCAATATGGAGGGAAAGATTATGTGGATGGCTCAAAGCTTTTTCATCTTCTTCTGAGAATGTTAAGCAATGAGGACTAGAAAGGTGGTTAACCATGTTCTAGAATTGGTCAACATTTATGTTGTTAGGAACATTTGCTGCACGTAAAGCATCCTCAAGGATATGCTTATGTCTTGGAGACAATTCCAAGAGTTCAAAGATTGAGATTTGAGCTGGTGTTCTTTGTAACTGGTCAACAAGATTATAGCTCATTTTAGGGTTGACTACTAATTTGATGGTGACATTCTTAGATGTCACTTGTTTGGGTTTGCTAGACTGGTTGGAACTAGGACCTCTAATAACCACAGGACCTTGGCTTTGGCTTCTAGTGATAGCGTTGAGATCTTGGGATGACCTTCAAGAGTGAGGACCTCTAAGAAAAATCATAGGTTCTTCATCAAATATAGGAAGAGAGTCTACATCATAACCATAAGGATCTTTGTCTCTCATCATGTTGACACTTTCCTTGACAATCTCAAGCATATTCACCATGTTTTCTACACCTGTGTAGGTATAGTTGATTGTGGCCTTTCCATTATTGGGTTGAGAGGTTTCCCCCTTTTCATATTTGGGCAAAGGCTCCTTGAATGCCTTATGGTCTGCATTGGTATTCAACCCATCAATCTAAAGTTTTCCACTCTCAATAAGATCATGAATGAGGTGCTTAAATTTCCAACAATGTTTGATGTCATGTCCAATGCCATTGTAGAATTTTCAAAAAGCTTTTTCATTCCACCAATGAGGTTTAACATTAGGTATGTAGAAATTTGCTAGATCTTACAGTTGTGCAAGGTTATTGGCAATAAGCATCTTGAAAACATCCTCATACGAGTCACCTAGTTTAGAAAATTGTCACCTCTCCTTGTTAGGCTTATCTTGATACTTTAGTTTGTGCTCTTGTTGGTTGGAGGATGTGTTGAGCTTCATAGCTTGGACTGCACTAGACAACTAGAGGACTCCTTGATCCTTAGGTTGGGAAGAGTCCACAACTCCTTCATTGACTAATTTTTTATTCTTGTTCCAGTGTGAGTTCTTGCCTTTGTCCTTATTAGCATTGTGGTTGTTTTGACCATTGTTGTTATTTTTATGTTTGGTCAAAATGCCTTGTTCTTTTAAGACATCCTCAATCTGACATGCAGTTTCGACCATAGTGTCAAAGGAATCAAAGACCATCTTCCAAACCTCATACCGAATTTCAGGCACTAACTTACTAACAATTATATCAATCCTTTCATGGTCAAGGATAGTCCTAGAATAGTGAGAGCACAATCATCTCCATCTTTTTAAGAAGGTAACAAAGGATTCCCCTTGGTTCTATTTCAAAATGCACAAGTCTAACATAGTGACTGATCTTGACAAGTTGTATGCAAAATGTTGAGAAAATATGTGGACAAGTTCTTTGAAAGTTTTGATGGGAGGGGTTATGTTGGTAAACCACTCCATGGCTTGGCCCTTGAGACTCCTTGGAAATAATCTCATAAGATAGGAGTCATCTTGGTAAAACTCAAAACTCATGATGTAGAATTGACACCCATGATCATGTGGATCACCATTGCCATCATACTTGTCATACTGGGGGATTTCAACTGTTCTAGGAAAATCCTTCATATTGACACTCTTGTTGAAAGGATTAGGACAAATAGAATCAAGTGAAAAGGAAATTTTAGGTGCCAACACCTTTTCTATCATACGCTTGAGTTTCTTGATCTCCTCTTCTTGAGAGGGTCCTTGTTTCTTGATTCTCCTATCCACATCAAAGTTGTAAGGGACCCTGGCACCCTTGTTAATCAAGCTCTCTAGGAATCTATCCTTTTTTTGATCAAGACACTTCTCCACATATTGTTGAAATAGTGGCTCTTGTTGCATCCTCATAAAATCTTGATCATCAAAACTTGCACTACTTCCTCTGTGTTGAGAGCCATGATAAGCTCATTGAGAGGGTTGTCTCAAGTTCTTAGGAGGTGTTTGTCTCCTATGTTGTGAAATCCTCCTTCCTCTAGGACTAGGAGATCTTGAAGGGGTCCTTGACCACGTTCTACTTCTTGGGGTTCTTGAGGGAGTAGATGGTGGAGAGTTGTTTCCCCTATTGGTACCCCTATTGTTGAATTGGTCATTGAGTTGCTGGGCTAAAATTCTATCTTGTTCTTCTTGGAATGATTTTCTTTTCAATTCTAACAAGGCTTGTTGCTCCACCTCTAGGTGTCTAAACATTTCTTCTTTAGCGGCTTGTTCATCCAAAAAGGCTTTCTTTTCACGCTCAATCCTTTTAAGTCTTTCATTTTCATACCTTGAGGTTGTTTTGAGCGGAGAGTTGGGCCTTGAATGCTTAAACAAGTCGTTAGTAAATGCTTCATTCACATGAGCATCACCAGATTCATTGTTTTGGTCTTCATGTTTTGACTGTGCATTTTGGTGAGCTTGTCCATAATGTCTTTCAGCTCTTTGATGGGCATCTAAATATCTTGAGTTAATAGGGGGTGATTTGGGTTGATTGTCATCACCAAATAGCATATTATCCCTATGTCTTTGGAAAATGTCATCAAGATGTTGATCCATCACTTCTCTCTCCTTTCTAGTCATGGTGTAACTCATGTCCATATCTGATTGAGAAGGTGCTAAAGAGGTACTCAACTCACTAGGATTGCTCTTTGGGTCAAACCAAGCTTTAGACTCACTCCTAGGTGATTGATCAAAGATAGGTTCCTTTCCCTTTCACTTTTGATGAGTTTGGACTAAGGGTAACTAATTAAAGGAAACTTGAGGTCATTTTCCTTGACTAACTTGGTACCTTGTCATAACTGACATGAAAGAAAAAAAGACCCTTAGTGATAAGATGACCCTTACGAAACATCAATACCAAACTAGGATAGTAAAAGTGTTCAATTGTCCAAAAAGAGATGGTAAGATTGAAAGCTACAAAAAAAGTGTAAACCAACATTGCCACAAAGGTGTATAATAAAAGGATAAGTATCCTAACACGTATGGACTAGGAGGATGGATTTACCCAAATATATTTGAAATTAAAATTGAATTTTTATGGAAGTGATTTGGACAAAAGAGTACTAAAACTCTCCAAGTGTGTTACCAAAGAATCTAAAGGTGTACTTTTTCAACAAGGATAATTCCTAACTTATTGATGTCAAGCAAGACTACTTTGGAAAATCAAAGAACACTAATTCAAGGGGTCTAAACATAGGAACCGAAGGTACAAAGAGGTTTCCAATGGCAAAGTAAGTCACCTAATAAAATCTGGTCGACTAAGAAAAGATTGAAAATGGCATAAACTAGACAGACAACAAAAAGACTCTGTGCGACAGTTTCTAGGAAAACAATGCAATACAATCTGACCAAGCAATATTTCACACAAAGTAGTGCGACACTTTCTAGGCAAGTAGTGCGATAGTTTTGTAGCAATGAACTATCACATGATAAATCTTAGAACAATGTGAGATGAAGTTTCAGGATCATACGACTCTTGACTAATGAGTGCTAAAAATTTTAGTTTGAAGGTTAGATTTTTTAATTTCAAGCATAGTACTAGCAATAATCAGACAGGTTTGCAAATAGTAGGTGATCAAACATGTCATAAAACACTTGAACAAGGGCAAAAGACACCTTGCCAAGACAAGTAATTGTGATATCAAAGCAGTAAAATCCTATGAATGCTACCATGATGTTTTAATGTTTGAGAATGTTTACATGGGTAGATCATAGCGAGAACACTTCAAGCACTTACTAGCCTAAAAAGAAAATGGCTCAATACTTAACAACTTGGCCCACACTTGATGCTCCATTTCCTCACACAAAGTGGTTTCCCACAATAGATATTGGCTTTGTCGTGGAAGTGCCAATGAAACAACCAAAGGAACATAGATGGTGAGTAATCTTGGGGTGATCTAGGTTAGTCCACTAGGATCAATCCTTGCACCAAGGAGCTAAGTGGCAAAATAGGGTGGCTTCTATCTATTGTTCTTAGTAAGGGCTTCCATTTGTAATACCCCTCTTGCTCCCCAAAGGGACTCCTTACCTTGTGGCAAGTAATGGACCTCGCGGCCACAAGAGTACCTTAAGCATTCTTGCTCAACATTTTCCTCATGGTCACAATCCCACAAGTACTCACATCAAGCGAAGACAAGTACTACATCTACCAAGGTTTTGTGTCCTTGATAGCCTTGAGTTTATAGTGGGTCAAAATAGCTGGCAAAAAGCTTGTCCCCACTTGGGTCATTCCTCTTGATTGCTCAAGAGGAGCCCACTAAAGCATTCTAAGACTAAACAAAGAGTGGATTAATCTTTGAGTTTCAAGATTTCTAGTTCACCTCAAGGGTGAAGAGCGTACTCTCCTAGCTCAAAAATTTCTCCCAAACACACCAAGCAAAGGTTCAATTACCCTCTTGCTTTCAAAATCCAAAGATGGGTCAAAATTTCTATTTCACCACAAGGGTGAAGAGCATACTCTCCTACCACCAAAAGATTCCTACAACAAGATATTAAGTGCCTATGAAAAGAAACAACTAGTATATACTGCACTTAAAATGAAAGCAATTAAACAAGCACTTGATTGGTTTTTATGCTTTGGGTAGCCCTGCAAAAACCATTAGTAGCCCTTATGCATTTGGAGCTTTGATATGCATCCTTTTAAGAAAATATTTAAGCAAATGAGAGCACCTACAAGCACAACTTGATATCCGCACAAGGGTTAGCACATCAAAACCAAATAAAATCTGCAAATCAAACTCTATTCTACCACAACAAATCAGAAATCTGAATCAAATAGATCAAATCTTGTAAAGAAATGTGCAAAAATTACTCACTGTCAGGCCTGGGTGATATTTCTATCAGAGAAAGAATCATACGATACTTTTCTATATACTACTATGATACTTTATCCCTGTGCGATAGTTCACGATACCTGCATGAGACAGAGAACAAAACAATAGTGCAACAAAATTTGCAAAGGTGTGCAATACTTTAACTGGTAAAGTATCACACTAGTATACAAGAAACTATCGTATGACACTAGAAAACTATCACAAAATAATTCTATCAGAAAATAGAGCCGAAATAGCAAGCTAAATTGATGACAAAAAATTGATGAAAATGCATAATAAGAAGGACAAAACAAGAGTGTCCTGCCCTATGGTGGGCACTGAAAATGTACACACTAAATAGTGCACTTCTCTAAGTCATTACTTCCAAGGGAATCCATGAATGGGAAACCTTGAGAAAGTGACCTAGAGCTACCTAGACATGGAGTCACAAGGATGTTGATGGTGCTCTCAGCTAGAGCTATTGAAGCATGCAACCTTGCTAGTAAACCACACAATGGGAGATTCAAAGACATAAGGGAAAGAATACCAATATCCTCAAGAATCAAGAATGGAAATGCAATGCAACTATGCTAAGAATGAAGATGCAAGCTAAGCTATGGAAGGAAAGTATTACAAGCCTTACTAATTAAGCAATGTGAGCTAATCTAGAGCATAAAGGAAACTAAGCTAGATGCCATGAAAGCTTAGCTAAGAATGAAAGAATGAAAGCTAAATGCATGAAGATCTCCAAAGCTCCAAAGTCTCCAAGAAACCCTGCAACATAAGATTGTATTCAAAGTTGGAATTCTAGAATGAGAAAAGAGCTCTCCTTTTAAAGGAATTGAAAAAGGAATGGACCATGGAGATTAAGAGGAAAAAGATTTAATCAAGGGTGGAGCTTGAAAGAGGAGCAGTCCATGTGCACAAATATCCTCCAATGAGAAAATAAGAGTTGACTGTTGTGTCCATATGAGACAAAAAGGCCTTTTCTTCTTTTTATAAAATAAGAATAATGCTTTATTTGTGCAACTTGGGATAAGAAGAAAAGTGAGGGCTTTTTATTTAATAGAAGGGGAGGAAATTCTTTTTAAATAAATAAAGACATAGGATAAAATGATTAGCCCATAGAATAATCAAATAAATGATAGAATAGGATTTGATCAAGGAAATTGATATAATTTGAAAAATGTTGATTTTTAAAAATATTGATTCAGGGATTTGATGAATTTCTGAATGGGGGCCCAAAGTCTAGGTGACCATTTTAGGGTGCATACACTATGCACACAACATAATCTGGGACCTATCCAATATGATAATTTTAGAAACATGCTACACACTGTCGGCTCTACCAAAATAATTGGATCTTCTCTGTAAGATGAATTAAATCATGTGCTCTTAATTGAACATCAATAACTCTCCTCTAAGCTTAAGTCTAAGGGTGCATACCATAAAGATAGGTGCAACTTAAGAACCAATAAAATCTCCATCAGCTCTTCTGAATAAACATAGGAAACTGTTACTGGCGAATAGCAACTGCATAACTTCACTTCTACTAAATATCTGACTATGCATCCATAACTAAAACATCACTAACATGTCTTCAACATATATCCAAGTGCGCAAGGCTCCATGATAATTGTACAGACAACCATACACAGAACACTGCCTATTACTCTATTAGGAACACTACTGACACCAACAACTATATAATTATCTGTACTAACAATTAACCTCTGCTCCCATGATATCATGTTGATATCATGTCCATGCTTCATATAATTGAAGCTTACTACATAAGACTTCCACACATGCTACTATGCATATGTTGTCATCAATGAAAAACATACAGTCAGTACTGGCCTATTGGCAAATCTCCAACAATCTCCCCCTTTGGCATTGATGGCAACATGTGGAATGAAAAACCACCACCAACCCAAATGAACATTTCTTTTATAACATCCTCCATTTCCTCAACTGTACTACTATCATAACTAAATACTACTCCCCCTTAGTATATTACTCCTCTTTTTACTTCTATTTTTCATGACTTTGTATATTACTCCCCCTTTGACATCAATGGAAAAGGGTGCCATTCATTTTAAGCACCAGTACTACTCCAGAGGTAGAGTAGTCAACCTTCCACCAGTCCCTGAGGATTGATGCCTTTCCTTCTTTCTTTTAAGCAGAATCAGGGAAGGGAATTAATCCCAACTTCTCCTTGAGATACTCAAAAGTATCCTTAGGCAAGGGCTTTGTGAATATATCTGCCAACTAATCTCTAGTACCCACATAGTCCAACTTGACTTCTTTCTCTGCCACTTTCTCTCTTAGGAAGTGATACTTGATCTTAATGTGCTTTATCTTTGCATGCATCACAAGGTTCTTTGACATATTGATAGTGCTAGTGTTATCACAATGAATAAAAATAGGATAATCAATCTGAATTCCAAAATCTTTTATCATCTGCTTGATCCAAATAATTGTAGAACAATTCAAGGCTACTGCAACATACTCTGCTTTTGCTGTTGACTGAGAAATACAATTTTGTTTCTTTCTTGTCTAAGTGACAAGTCTATCACCAAGAAACACTGCTCCATGTGATGTACTCTTTCTATCATCAACACATCCTGCCCAATCTGCATCAGTGTACACATGAAGCTCAACATTTTTTGAATTAGGATACCATAGACCATAATCTATAGTCCCTACAAGTATCTGAATATTATTTTTACTGCCATGAGGTGACTTTGTTTAGGTTCCACTGCAAATCTTCCAACTATTCCAACTGCATTGGAAATATCAAGTCTAGTCTGAGTAAGATATATGAGTTTACCAATCATAGACTTATACAATGTTATGTCTACTACTGGTGAGTCATCTTCTTTTGTAAGCTTTCATCTAGTGATCATAGGGGTTCCTACTAGCTTGCAATCATCCATCTTGAATTTCTTCAGTATCTCTTTCACATATTTTGACTAATTAATAAAAATTCCTTTTTGTGTCTACTGCACATTTCGTCCCAAAAAGTATTTGATAGGACCAATCATACTCATCTCAAACTCATTCTGTATTTCTTTGGAAAATTCAGCTGAGCTTTTCATTACCTCCAAAGATAATGTAATAAAAAAATATAGCTACAAGTAGTAAACCTTTAGATGTTTCTCTAATGAATAGATTACAATATGTTACTCCTTTCTTGAATCCAATCTTTGTTAAGTATCCATCTAGTCTCTCATACCATGCTCTAGGGGCTTGCTTAAGTCCATAGAGGGCCTTCTTCAATCTACATATAATATCACATCTATCTGATAAGGTGAATCCTTCTGGCTACTCAATGTAGACTTCTTTCAAATCTCCATTCAAGAATGGTAACTTGACATCCATTTGATAAACTTTGAAGCTTTTGGCTGTAGCATAAGCTAGAAATAACTTAATAGCTTATAATATTCTCACAACTGCAAATGTGTCTGAGTAATCAATGCCTTCTCTTTACGCATATCCCTTACATACTAATCTTGCTTTATTTCTTAGTATTGTACCATCTTCATTCATCTTATTTTTGAATATCCACTTTGTTCCAATCACATTCTTATCACTAGGTCTTGGGACCAGTTCCCAAGTGTCATTCTTAATAATCTGATCAAGTTCTTTCATAGCATCATGCCAATTTGAATCATTACAAGCATCTTCAACACTTAAAGGTTTAATCTAAGATAGTAAATATACCGCTTCACTACTAGCTGAGTTCTTTGCTTGTGACCTTGTTAAGACTTTGCTGCTCTGATCTCCAATGATGTCTACCTTGGAATGATTTCTTGATGTAAACTTTGGAACTTTAGGTGATGCTGACTTATCATCCTTAGGAGTACTTTCTTCACTTATCTTAGGATCATTGAATAATACATCAATATTGTCAAACATTTACTCAATGACTTTCTCACTAGTGGAGGGTCTAGGTTCCTCTTCAATCATGGGTCAGTAATCATGATATCTTTCTTGAATCATAAAATTTTCATCAATCTTTACATGGGCACTTTCTATGATCTTTTTCAATCTTAAATTGAAACATCTATCAGCTTTACTTTTAGTAGAATAACCAAGAAAATACCTTCATCACTTCTTGCATCAAACTTGCCTACTACTTCATTCCTCTTGATGTAGCACTTTCTTCCAAAGATTCTAAAGTATTTTAGTATGGGAAAATTACCAAACCATAGCTCATATGGTGTTTTGTTAGCACCAGGCCTTAATTGAATTCTATTGATGGTATAGACTATTGTATTGACCACATCTGTCCAATAGGTGTGTGCAACTTTTCCTTCTATCATAATGGTGTGTGTTGTATCAAGAATGATCCTATTCCTTCTCTCTACAATTCCATTTTGCTGAGGGGTTCTAGGTGCACTTAACTATCTCTTTATGCCATGTTCTTTGCAATAATCATAGAATCTGTTAGAGGTGAATTCTCCTCCTCTATCTAACCTCAAACATTTTATCTGTAGTCCAGATTCATTCTCAACCTTAGCTTTGAATATTTTTAATTTCTCAAATGCTTCTAACTTATCTTTCAAGAATGCAACAGACATCATCCTAGTATAATCATCAACAAACAAAATGAAATGCCTTTCACCATAGTATGTTCTTGTTTGAGTTGGACCACATAGGTCTGTATGAATCAGAGCCAACTTGTTCTCTACTGAATTCTACTTGCTCCTGAATGAATTTCTCACATGCTTCCCCATCACACATTCCCTGCATATAGTATTAACTAGTTTTTCTATGCTAGGTAGATCTCTTACTACCTTTACATTGCTTATCTTTACTATGTTATCAAGTTGATATGACATAGTCTTTTATGCCACAACCAGTTGTCATCAACTTTAGCAACAAAACAACTTGCTTCTTATTTGAGTTGAAAAACATTACCTCTTGTCTTTGAGCTTGATGCAATCATAACACCATCCTTGTTGTTAATGATGCATTTGTCATCTTTGAACTCCAACTGGTAACCTTTTCCAAGTAACTGTCCAACACTAAGAAGGTTATGTTTCAAACCATCAACATAAAGAACATCATCAGTACTATTATTTCCATCCAAGGTGATGGCTCCTCTACCAACTATTGGTTTAGGAGTGTTGTCTCCAAATTTGACCATACCACCATTGTATTTGTCCAAGTGAACAAACCTACCTTTATCACCTGTCATGTGATGTGAACAACCACTGTCTATAATCTAGTCTGTCCTTATGTCAGCTTGTGAAATCAATGCTAGCTCTTGATTCTCTTTCTTATCTTCATGAACTATCTTGTTATTCATTTTGTCTATAATAGCAATGAATCCAATTTCTTCTTCACTAGATTCTTCATCTGAAGCTCCATCTCTAGCATAGTAGCATTCCTTAGAATACTTAGGCTTGTAATCCTTTTTGAACTTTCTAGCTCTAGTAGGACACTTAGATGCAAAGTGACCGATCTTATTACATGAAAATCACTTAAATGGTAATTGACCTTCATATTTTTCTTTTCGTTTCTTTTCTCTTTTGGAAATCATAGCAATGAAATCATCTAATGTTTTCTCTTCATCATCATCATCAAAATTACCAGAAGTGTTTGTAGATTTCTTACCATGAACTGTTACTTTGAAGGCTGTCTCACTCTTAGGTTCTATCTTCAATCTTGAGATCTCAAAAGATGAGATTTTGCTAATCAAGGTTTCTCTCTTGAAAATATATGTAAGCTACATGGTCTCATCAAGGATGTTGATCTTGCTTTCATATTTAGGAGTGAGATTAGTCATTAACTTGTCCATAATGTCTTGGTCTGAAATCTCTCCACCATTGTTTCAAATTCCAGCAACTGCTTCATTTATCCTTTGATTGTAAGCTCTAATATTTTCTTTAGGTAGCATCTCTAATGCATTGTATCTTTTCTTCCATGTCTTTCTACATGCATCCTTTGCTTGTTTGTCTCCTTCAAATATGTCTTCTAGGTGCTTCCATATTTTGTGGGCTGTATCTACCTTTTTTATTTCTAAAAACTCAACATCAGATAGGGCGCTAATAAGAACTTCTTTAGCAATAGAATTTTGATGAAAAAATTCCTTTTTCCTATCAGTAGCATCATCCTATGCAAGGTTTTCTAGGGTAGGTATGTTGGCTTCTTTGATAGTTACTTCAAAAACTTCAAAACCAATGCACTACAAATGGGTCACCAACTTGTTCTTGCAATCAATATAATTCTCTCCATCAAAATTAGAACTTTCTTTCCTGAAGTATGCCATCTGATCAACCTAAAGCTATTAAAATTTCTCTCTGAGGCACTTGGCTCTGATACCAATTGTTAGGAATAGTCGCAAGAGATAATTGAGAGGGGGGTGATGAATCAGTTATCTACAAGATTCAATTCTTTATCCAATTAAGTATACTTAGACATAAAGCATAAAAACAATGAAAAAACACATGAACACAACACCAATATTTTAGTTATAGGGAAATCCAAATAGGCAAAAACCCTGGTGGGACTTGATACCCACTAATATTTTGTACTAGTGTATAATGATCCTTGTTAGAAGATCCTTAACCCTATTAGGAGTTGCTTTACAATATATTATATACAGTAGACCTGGTCAAGGGTTGGACCCTGTTAGGAGTCTTTTACAATTTTCCCTGTTACGAGAGAGGACGAACTATATGAGAGCTCACTGCTCAAAGGGATGAAGGCTAAAACCTTCTGAATAATAGATACCGTTATATCTGGATCTTGGTGAACTATGCTTTGACTTGCTATCTGGATCAATTCCAATGAATAGCACAAGTACTTTACTTGGTCACATAGACCTTCTTCTGATGGCTCAACACTTCACACACTCTGCTCTGCTCTGCTTAATCAACTATGAACCACACTCCAGCAATCACAAATGACTGCCTATAGATATCTTTCCTCTAAATGATATAATCAAGTCAACTTATTAGAACCACCATGAAATCATATCAGGGAAACCATAAAAAACTCATTTTGTTGGCTCTACTATGCATGTGACACAATCTGGGACTTGTCCAACAAGATAATTGTAGACGCACGATACACACTATTGGCTCTACCAAAAACACTAGATCTTTCTCTGTAAGCTAAATTAACTAAAGCACTCTTAATCGAATATCAATAACTCTCCTATAAGATTAAATCCAAGGGCACATACCATAAAGATAGGTGCAACTCAAGAACCAATAAAATCTCTTTCAGATCTTTTGAATAAACATAGGAAACTGTTATTGGTGAATAGTGATTGCATAACTTCACTTCTACTAAATATCTGACTATGCATCCATAACTAAAACATCACTAACATGTCTTCAACATATATCCAAGTTCGCAAGGCTCCATGATAACTATAAAAACAACCATACATAGAACACTTCCTATTACTCCGTCAGGAACATTGCTAACACCAGCTACTATATAACTATATGTACTAACAGTTAACCTCTGTGCCCATGATATCATGCTGATATCATGTCCATGATTCATATACTAGAAGCTTACTACATAATACTTCCACACATGCTACTTTCCATATGTTGTCATCAATGACAAACATACAGTTAGTACTGGCCTGCTGGCAAATCTCCAACACCTTTATCAACTTTTGTTTCAGTAGTTTGATTCCTAGTGCAATGGATAAATGATGCATGATAAGGTTTGTATCCAAGCTTGGCATATCAAAATAAGACCATGCAAATTTAATCTTCTTTTTAGTGAAGAATTGGATGAATTTTTGTTTCTCTTCTTTAGACAAAGATTGTGCTAGATGTATGATTTTGGGATTTTTTGTTGTACCCACATTTACCTATTGTGTAGGCTCTATAAGCACTAACAATTGCTCTTGTAAATTCTCAGGGAGAATATCAAGTATCTCATCCATAGGCACCTCAAAGAGGTTTTCACCATTGGATATGTCATTTATTTTTACTATTTTAGGGTCTGATACTGTCATAGAGTGGTTTTCACTATCACACTACCTATTCTTTTTATTTTTATTTATTTGAGTGAGATACTTGATATCTTCCACTGTCATTCTACCACTCATTGCACTGGTGGAAGAGTGGAAAGGTTCAATGGTACTAAGGTAGTAGGACAAGGTATGGTCATTGGAAAATGACATTAGGTTTACTGGCTTGGAAGTATTCTGGTCAATTAGCTCAAGGTGAAAAAGAGATAAGGAACACACATGCTCAAGAGAAAAGACTCTGGTATCATCATCATTATTCATAGTTGCTAAGGATAGGTCAATAAACTTATCTTTCCTAGAATTTTCTCAAGGGTGACTCATTGAGGTATTGCTAGAGGAGTTACGAGAGGTATTCTATGAACTAACCCATCATGGTTCGAAATGATGATCAAGATCTCATTCTACTTCCTCTCTATGATGTAAGAATCTTTATAAAGGAACAATCATTATTTGAGAGTGTGAATGAAAGTTCTAGGTAATATTTTGAGGAGGAAAAGCATAGGAGGACTACCAGGAGGAGACTCCTCTTCTTTAGAGAAATCTTGAGCAGGAGGAACTACAACTGTTTTAATAGCTAGATGTTCTAGATTAGTTTTGGAATCATGTTACATATTAGAGCTTTCACCAACCTCAAAAGTGGAAATAGGAGCATACTTATGGATCACATCAACCTCTATGTCAATTTTAGCAACAGATAGATGATCCTATTCATATTCATGTAAGTCAATTCTACTATTGGAAGGTCTCCCCTAGTATTGAACTAGGGTCATAGGAACCTCTTCATCATGATGCTCTAGATTAATAGCTTGTATTTGAATATTATCTAGATTGAGATCAATTTTATTAGATTGGTTGTCTTGAATGTCAACCACTTGAATAGGTGCTTTAGTATTTACAACCTAAGAGAAGTCCCCATAATCTAACAGAGGTAAGTAGGGAAGTCTTAGCTCTCTAGTATCCCTGGATGAGCCAATGAATCTAGGAAGATCAAGGATATGTGTAATATTGAAAAGATTCCCCCAATTAGGGTATCTTTCCTTAGTAGAATCTTCTTGATTTAGTTCAACTCCCGATGAGGTATTTGTCTCATGTCTACTAAGTTGTTCTTTAGGTAACTCCTCTTGATCAATAGGGATATGAAACAATCTTTTGTAGGTTCTGGGAAGAATATCCTCATCTTCATCATCATAATTTCCAACTCTATCAAACAAAAGACCATTTGCAGAGGATGGTGCAAAGTTTTTTTCATATTATCCCACTCTAGTTTTGTCTCTAGGATTATAGAATTCAACATGTATTTGTTTGAGGAGGCCTTTACCTTTTCCAAGAGGAATTTTTCCATCATATCCCATTTTTTTCATGAGTTGGTAGCCTACACCATGTTTCTTAGGAGAAATCTCAGCATATTTCATGTATTTTTCAACTTCTTCTTCTTTGTATAGCCATTTTAAAATAACTCTTAGTTCATTTTCTTGTTCTAGAGGGACTTTCATTTTAATTATGCTAGTTCTTTCATGAATTTTTAGGGTGGAAGTTCTAGTAGGTTAAAAAGATGAGAATGTCTTGCCATAGGATTTAGGTGAGATAGGAAAATTGACCATGGAGCATGAGGCATCCAATTGATACTCTCCCATTCCACTCTATTTTATACTCAACTTCTTTTGGAAAGCATCCAGTGTTGCTTGTCTAGAATCCTCAGTTTGTAGGTCCCTTAAATCTTCCTTGTTGTGAAAAACCATGCTTTCAGCTTGTTTGAGATTATTACAAGTGTATGCTAAGTCTTGAGGAATAATGACCTCAATTTTGTTGTGAGGGAATTTAATATATTGGTGATATGTGGAAGGTACAACCTACATTTCATGGATCCATGGGTGACCCAAAAGTATGTTGTATGCTAGAGGAAGGTCCAAGACTTGAAAAATGACATCCCTTTGATTAGGACCTACCCATATGGGCAAGGCTACCATGCCTTTTGAAGAACATTCCTCTTCATCATATGATTTGATTGTTATCTTGCGTCAAGGATCAATAGAATGTTCTAAGAAACCAAGATCTTTAACCAAATTAAAAGTATAGATATTCAACCCTATGCCTCCATCTATCAAAATATGTTTTACCCTATGCTTGTGCATGAGGACTTTGATGTGGAGGGGTTGGTTATGTGGGTGAGTGATAGATTTGTCATCTTCTTCCAAAATAGTCAGGCAATGAGGAGAGGTGAGATGACTGACCATGGACTAGAACTTATCTATGTCTAGGTCTTTAGGAACATTGATCATGAGGAGGGATTGATCTAGAATATCCCTATGAGAAGGAGAGATTTTCAAAAGTTCAAGGATTGAAATCTGAGATGACATGCACTAGAGCTGATCAACCAAATTGTAATCACATTTTTTAGATGAGGTAGTAGGTTTTGATACTTGAGTTTTCTATTTGGAAGACAAGGAGGAGGACTTGCCAGCTCTTCACAAAGTGACCTTGCCTTGAAAATGGGTTACTACATTAGAGGACTTAGCCTGAGCCTTGCCTTTGATCTTGACAACATTGATAGTATGGTTAGAGGACTCGAGCATGTGAATCACATTATTAGTATCAAGGTATGTGTAACCAACTTTGTTATCTTTTTCTTTAGATGACTCCCCTTTCTCATATTTAGGAAAAGTCTCTTTGAAAGCCTTATGATTAGTATTCATTTGTGAGGGATCAATAACAATTGTCTCATTATTGATCAAATCCTAGATGAGATGTTTAAGCTTCATAAAATCATTGGTCTTCTAACCTTTGTTGTGATGGTAATCCCAATAGTGTTTGTCATTCCACCACTTAGGCTTTATCTCAGGATCATATGGTTTAGAGTTGTTAGGAAAAGTGATGATCTTGTTGGTTAAAAGTGTCTTCAAGGTGTTCTCAAGTGATTCTCCAAGAGGATTAAAGTCTCTCTTAGGCTAAGGGATCCATGGCCTATCTCTGTTAGCCTTAGTTTTAGAGCATGTTGGGTTTCTCTTATTATCTTTCATAGCTTGGATACCAGTAGATATGTTGAAGGATGGCTCCTTAGGATTGGTAGTGGTAGATGTTGAGGTTGTACCTATGATTCCATCATTGATGACATCTTTGGTTTTATTCTAAAACTTGTGCTTGTCCTTATTATGTTGTTTATTGGAAGATGATTTGTTTTCTTTATACTGAAGATTAATTTCTCCCTTATAAAAAAGGGCATCATCTATGCATATAGATGATTCAACCAATTTTTCAAATGCAACATGTTTTTGTATTGTAATGTATAGTTCATTTCAGGAACCAAAGTGTTAATGAATATATCAATTTTATCAATCTAAAGAATCTTTTGAGGATATCAAGTGAACATTCACTATGATCACTGGAGGAATATGACAAAGGGTTCTCCCACGTGTTGCCTAGTATTGCATAAATTCACCATGGTGACAGTTTGAGAGATATTGTAAGAATATTGTTGGATAAATTTTTGTACCAGCTTGTTAAAGGTTTTAATGCCAGGGGCAAGAGAAGTGAACCAACTCATGGCTTGACCACCAAGACTTTGAGAAAATATCCTCACAAGATAGGTATTTTCATGCATAAATTCCATGCTTAGAGCACAAAATTCATGCACATGATCTTGAGGATCCTTATTTCCATCATACTTGTCAAATTTTTCAATCTCCATCTTGGATGGGAAAGGTGATATGAAGAGTTTTTTGTCGAAGGGGAAAGGAAAAATTGATTCAAGTACTTGTTTGAGGGTTAGTCCTTATCCTTCTTTAGTTGTGAAATATCATAACATAGATCCTAAAGCTATTTAGTAAGAGCAGTGAGAGGAGACTCTTCCTCTTTTTGCAATAAAGCATCAACATCAAATTCTAGGGGGATCTTCACACCCATAGAAGAAAGATGCATGAAATAGCAATCATTATTAGGCACCTAATTCAAATTTTTCCATTTTGATGTAATCAAAGCTCTTAGAATTAGCAAAGGGTATTGTATGATAATTAGAAGCTTGATGTAATGGTTCTTCTCAAAAATATGGACCAGTAGTGTTGTAAATGGATTTTCCCCTAGGATCAGTTGTAGCCTTGTAGGAATGACTATGAGTTCTGATTGGCATGGAAGATGAGATTAAAAAACTGATAGTAACAAGGTAACATAGGCTTGTGCTAGGAGATCAAGGTAATGGTAATGTTGTCTCAAGAATAAGTAGTTGATAATAAAGTGGCTGGAACAAGATGCAAGGTACTGAGATTGAGGCCTGAATGCTTGTTGAGTGGCACTTGCAACCAAGTTGATATAGCCAAGAGATTTGAGTACAAGGTACTAAGAGTGAGGCCTAAATGCTTGTTGAGTGGCACTTGTGATGAATTTTTGAGCAAAGCATAATTTTTTAGATAGGGTACTTGGAGATTTGTCAGTAAGGTAGTGATTGACTATATGTTTGTCATTGATGACAACATATGGTAAGAAATTTACATTGAAGTTATATGCAAAGAGCCTTGAGCATATATTGTATGTATATGTTATCAACATCATATCATAGATGCAAAGGTTGATTTTGAGTGCAGATAGTTGTGTAGTTGTTTGCAATAGCAGTGTTCTTGATAGTGTTACAAGTAGAGTTCCTTATGTAATTCACAATATGATTATGATGGATCCTTGCACATTTATTTTTGTGTTTTGGACATAATTATGAAGCTATGTTCATAGACACAGAGTTAGTTATGTAGTTGAAGTTGAGTTATGATGTTTCTATTTGCCAGTTATAGTTTCAGGAGATTATTTGTTGAGAGTCGAAAATGTTTATATTGTTTCAATAGTTGCACCTATCATTATGGTATGCATTTTTAGTTGAGTTAAGGTTGTTTGGCTAAGAGTGCATAACGTATTTCATCATGTGAGTAAATTTTGAGTTAATTTGGTGGAGCCAATAGTGTGAAGTGATGTGTTTACTCATATTGGATTGCATGGTCCTATTTGTGTTACGTGCTTAGTATAGCCATTGGAGATGTTGTTGAATAGTTGTTTTGTTTTTATTAAAATGATTTCAAGAAGGTTCTAATAGGGGGACTTGATTATATCTTTTGGAGAAGGCTACTTATAGCCGATCAGTTGTGATCGCTAAGAAATAAAGTATGAAGAAAGAGTAAGGTGTGAAAGTATTGGGCTAGTAAAGCTATATCAATAATTAGTTGAAGATCTATGTGAAGAAGAAGAGAGTGTATGCTATTCATTGGAACTAATCAAGATAGAAGGTCTAATTCAAAATTCACCAAGATCTAGATATAGTGTTTATCTGTTGTGTAGAAGGTTGCAACCTTCACCATTTGAGCAGTGTGCTCCTGGACAGTGTGTCCTCACCTTTGACAGGGTTATTTATAAAAGACTCCTAATAGGGTCTGACCTTTGACCAGGTCACTATACTTCATGTATTATAAAGATCAACTCCTAACAGGGTTGTAAAATATTCTAATAGGGATCATTATACTCTAGTGTAGTTTTTAGTGGGTGCTAATTCCCACCGAGGTTTTTACCTATTTTGGATTTCCCCATAACCAAAATTTTGGTGTTGTGTTAAGTGTTATTTTTTTGTGTTTATGCTTTATTCTCTTCTGTACTATTTTGGGTAAATAATTGAATCTTGTAGATAATTGATTCACCTCCCCCCCTCTCAGTTATCTCTTGGGAATATTCCTAACAATTGGTATCAGAGCCAAGTTCCTTAGAGAGAAATTTTAATAGCTTGAGGATGATCAAATGGCATTCTTTACAAAAGAAAGTCCTAAGTTTGATGGAGAGAATTATCTAGACTAGAAGAACAAAATGATAACACATTTGTAGTGCGTTGGTTTTGAGATTTTTTAAGAAGCTACTCAAGATGTTCATGTTCCCTCTGTAAAAGACCTTTCCAAAGAAGAAAGAACCATTAAACAAAAGAAAATGTTCACGTAAAATGCAATTGCCAAAGAATCCCTTATTAGTGCCTTATCTAACAGTGAGTTTTCAGAGATCAAGGAAGAAGATAGAGCCCACAAAAAATGGAAGTATTTAGAAGACATGTTTGAAGAAGATATCATTGGAGATCAAAACATCAAAGTCATGACAAGATCAAGAGCAAAAATTTCAACAGTTGATGAAGTGATATGTTTAATTTCACAAATTCAACCTTTAAGTGTTGAAGATGCATGTAATGATTCAGATTGGCATAAAGAAATGAAATAAGAGCTAGATCATATAGTTAAGAATGATGCATGGGAATCGGTCCCTAGGCCTAGTGACAAAAATGTGATTGGAACCAAGTGGATATTCAGAAACATGATGAATGAAGATGGTACAGTGGTAAGAAAAAAAGCAAGACTAGTATGTAAAGTATATGCATAGAGAGAAGGAATTGATTACTCTGATACATTTTACTTTGTAAGAGAATTGGAAGCTATAAAGTTATTTCTAGCCTATGCAACATAAAAAGACTTTAAGGTATATTAGATGGATGTCAAGTCAGCATTCCTGAATGGAGAATTGAAGGAAGAAGTCTACATAGAGTAGCCTGAAGGATTTAGTTTATCAGACAAACCTGACATGGTTTGTAGACTAAAGAAAGCCCTCTATGGACTAAAGCAATCCCCTAGAGCATGGTATGAAAGATTGGATGGTTACTTGATAAAGATTGGATTCAAGAAAGGAGCAAAAAATTGCAACTTATTCATAAGAGAGACACCTGAAGGATTATTGCTAGTTGTTATTTTTGTTGATGACATTATTTTTGGTGGTAATGACAAGCTTAGTGTAGATTTTTCTAAAGAGATGTAGAGCGAGTTTGAAATGAACATTATTGGACCTATCAAGTACTTTTTGGGATTGAATGTGTAGTAGATAGATAAAAGTATATTCATTAATCAGTCTAACTATATGAAATAAATATAGAAGAAGTTCAAGATGGATGATTGCAAGCCAGTAAGCTCCCCTATGATAATGGGAAGCAAGATTTCAAAAGATGATGATTCTATAGCAATTGACAAGACTCTATATAAATCTATGATTGGTAAACTCATATATATTATTCATTCTAGACTAGATATTTCCAATGCAGTTGGTATTGTTGGAAGATTTGGAGATGAACCTAAAAAAAGTCATCTTATGGTAGTAAAGAGGATATTAAAATATTTGATAGGAACTATAGACTATGATTTATGGTATCCTAACTTGGAGAATGTAGAACTTCATGTGTATACAAATACAGATTGGGAAGGTTGCGTTGATGACATAAAGAGCACCTTAGGAGGAGTAGTATTTCTTGGAGATAGACTAGTTACTTGGACAAGCAAGAAGAAAAATTATATTTCTCAGTCAACAACAGAAGCATAGTATGTAGTAGCATCATTAAATTGTTCTATAATTGTTTGAATTATTCTACAATTGTTTGGATCAAGCAGATGATAAAGTATTTTGGAATCCAAATTGATTATCCTATAGTTATTCATTGTGACAACACTAGAACTATCAATATGTCAAAGAACCCTGTGATGCATGCAAAGAAAAAACACGTTGAGATAAAATATCATTTTCTAAGAGAGAAAGTTACAGAGAAAGAAGTAAAGTTGGATTATGTGAGTACTAAATAATAGCTAGCAGACATATTCTCAAATCCATTGCCAAAGGATACATTTGATTATCTCAGGGAGAAGCTGGGAGTAATTCCCTTCCCTGGATCTAATTAGAGTTTGCAAGAGTGCATCAGTATTTAGTGACTAATGAATGATGGACTACTCTACTTCAAGAGTAGTACTTGTTCTTATTTATTTTTGGCACCCTTTTCCATTGATTTCAAAATGGGAGTATATAATCATGAAAAACAAAATAGTTGATTTATTCAGAGTAGTTGATATTCAGAGCATTCAATAGTAGATGGAGAAATCATTTATGGGGGAGTATGTTTTTGAGGAGATGGATTATGTTGTTGAGGAGATGGAGTATGTTGTTTTGGATTGGTGGTGTTTTTCATTTCATATGTTGCCTTCAATGCCAAAGGGGGAGATTGTTGGAGATTTGTCGATAAGCCAGTGATTGACTATATGTTTTTCATTGATGACAACATATGGTAAGAAGTGTGTGTTGAAGTTATATGAAAAGAACCTTGAGCATATGTTGTATGGATATTTTATCAGCATGATATCATAGATGCAAAGGTTGATTTTGAGTGCAGATAGTTGTGCAGTTGTTTGTAACAGCAATGTTCCTGACAGTGTTGCAAGTAGAGTTTTGTATGTAATTCACAGTATGATTATGGTGGAGCCTTGTGTGTTTATTTTTGTGCTATAGACATAATTATGAAGCTATGTTCATAGACATAGAGTTAGTTGTGCAGTTGAAGTTGAGTTATGATGTTTCTATTTTCCAGTTACAGTTTTAGGAGATTATTTGTTGAGAGCCGATAGTATTTATATTGTTTCAGTAGTTGTGCCTATCATTATGGTATGTGTGTTTGGTTTCATGTTTGGTTATGAGCCAAGGTTTTTGGGTTAAGAGCGCATACTGTATTTTAGCTTGTGAATAAAGCTTGAGTTAATTTGGTGGAGCCGACAGTGTGAAGTGACGCGTCTACTCATATTGGGTTGTGTGGTCCTATTTGTGTTGCATGCTTAGTATAGCCATTGGAGATGTTGTTGAAGAGTTGTATTGTTTCATTAATATGATTTCAAGAAGGTTCTAATAGGTCGACTTGATTATATCTTTTGGAGAAGGCTACTTATAGCTGGTTAGTTGTGATCACTGAGAAAAAAATTATGAAGAAAGAGTAAGAAGGTGCAAAATATTGGGCTGGTAAAGCTATATCAATCATCAGTTGAAGGTCTATGTGAAGAAGCAGAGAGTGTATGCTATTAAATGGAACTGATCAAGATAGTAGGTCTAATTCACAGTTCACCAAGATCTAGATATAGTGTGTATCTATTGTGAAGAAGGTTGCAGCCTTCACCATTTGAGCAGTGTGCTCCCAAACATTGTGTCCTCACCTTTGATAGGGTTATTTATATAAAAGACTCCTAACAGGGTCCTACCTTTGACCAGGTCACTGTACTTCATGTATTGTAAAGATCAATTCCTAATAGGGTTGTAAGATCTTCTAACAAGGATCATTATACTCTAGTGTAGTTTCTAGTGGGTGCTAATTCCCACCAGGGTTTTTACCTATTTTGGGTTTCCCTGTAACTAAAATTTTGGTGTTGTGTTAAGTGTTATTTTTTTGTGTTTATGCTTAATGTTCTTCTATACTATTTTGGATAAAGAATTGAATCTTGTACATAAATGATTCACCCCCCTCTCAGTTATCCCTTGTGACTATTCCTAATAGTACTTGAGATGAGGCTAGAGCACTTCCAAGATCTTAAATAAAAAATAAAAGAGATACCAAATCACCAACAAAAGGTTAACCAATTAAGGATACTAGTTTTCAGATAGATAGCTGATGATCAGAATAAAAAAAAATCCAAGAGGACACGAGGGCAACCGAGAATCTAGAAATCAAGTTATGATGGTCAGTCAAACATAGGATCATATGACAGGATGCAAGAAAATGAGCAATTTACTACCGTTTTCAAGAATTTTGATCAACCTAAATGAGTTTGGCTTCAAATCCATGATGAGTCTTAGCATCTCAAAATTATCTTTGAGTATCTCCAAACAATAAAAAAAATATGATCAAACAATAGTCTACAATCAATCTACCAAAGGAAAAAGAAAGTTTGGGGACGCAAGCAATTGTGAGGTGTAAAGGAAATGTGGCAATGTGACAAGAATGCTAAGCTTATGTTCCACAATAATTTACACAGGTCTCAACACATTTAAAGACACATCAAGAAAGAACTACCTAAGATTAAGGCTAGTATCAAAACCTTTTCCCACAACTTGGTATTCTGTTTTAGGTAAATTCCACTTGGATCAATCCTTGCACAAAGATTATGATAATTTTTGAAGTGGGTCGGGTATCTTCTAACCAATGGTATCTAGTAAGGGAATCTATTCACAACTATCCCTTATAGTTCTTATAAAAATTGATCCCTATATCCCTACAAGTGCTTCAAGTAAGGTAGTCTTGCAAAAAAGATTGAGACCTATCGGCCCTACACATTACTCTTGTGTGTGTTCTTCCAATCAAACAAGTGACCCAACATAGTTAATAACTACATCCTTGTGGCTTTTTTCCAACAAGGCATAAATTTTATAGTGGGTTGGATGAGTTGGATTTTCTTTGTTCCACTTGGGTCATTCCTATGAGATTTTTACCTCAACGATAGACCCTCTAAAGGTAAAATGAAAAGAAAAGTAGATAGGCTAGTGAAGGTCTAGATTTTTGATTTTCCACAAGGGAAAAGAGCATACTCTCCTACTCCATAGCTTCTCTCAAGAACATCAAGCACATGTTCATTCACCCAAGATTCCTTTTACAGGTAACAAATCAAGTAGGTCAAGATTTTGTATTCATCCTCTAGGAGGTGAAGAGAATACTCTCCTACTACTCAACTAATCACAAGAAAAGAAGCCTTCTAATTAAAACTAGGTGCCTAGAAAACCAAATCTATGAAAGCACAATGTTTAATTTTATCTCCAAGGAAATCTAAAACACAAATAGCTTTAGTGGTCTCTGAAATATGTCTTTGAAAAGCATCCTACATCCATAGAGTATTAGTAGTCTTGAAATAAGAAAGTGTTGATATCTTTTACAAGTGATTTCTCTATTAAATACCCTACAAAAACTTGTTAAAACCTACAAAAAATAAGGTCAAAGACAAGAAAAAGCTGAATCAAGCATAAAAATCCAAAATTTTCAACTATAGGACCCTAAAAAATGCTCACTATTTTTTATATGATAAAACACAATTAGTCACCATATAATCATCTGATAGAACCTTGAGAGCCACATAATAAACTCTAGGGATATTCTATTGTGTGATGAAATCCAACACTGCATGCGATAAAACACCCTACACCATATTATCGTACACTAATTCTCACCATTGGATGCGATGAAATTGAGTATCGTATGATAATATGGGTCATTGGGTATGATATTCATCGCAATTTCAAAAAATAAATAAAAATATCCTGCAAGCAAAGGGACAATTTTTTTATTCAAGCCCCACAGTGGGTGCCAAAAATGTGTGGTTAAATATTGGTATCAAATTAGAATGCAACCAACACTCAATAAACCATTAACTTGAGAATATAGCTATAGGAGGCCATATCAAATGAACCAACTAAATTCTCAAAAGTGGCTTGTTGCTTCCTAGTTAAAGTGAGTTTAATCCCTTTTATGATGCTCATCAGATTGGTATGAAGGATTAGTGACTTGACTAATCCAAAATGGAAGATTTAAATGTAATGAAAAACTAGAAATGAAACTAGGATGCAATATTGGCAAAGCTAAAATGAGAGAATTAAGCTAGAATGGATGCAAACAAGTATTCTAGAATGAGAATGAAAGAAAACTATGCTATTATAAACAATGCAAGAAAGAAAACTAGATTTAACAATGCAAGACTATGATAAGAATGAACTAAATTAAGAATTCAAGAGAGCTATGATCATATAAGAACTAAAAATTCAAAACAGAAAGATTACCCTAGAATGCACAAAGATGGATCCCTTGAGTCATGGAAGAGCTTCCTTTTAAAGGAATTGCCTCAAGAGTGAAGGGTGGAGATTAAGAGGAAAAAGATGTTAGGTAGTTATGAGTGGTGAGAGAGATCAATCCATGTGAGAGGATTCAAGATTTTTGATTGGTCAAGATTGATGGGAGAATAAGATAAAATAGAAAATCCCCTTTTAATTGTCAAGTAATCAAGATTAAGTTTGCACAAAGTGTTCTTTTTAATAAGAGTGCTAAGACTTTATATTAAAGGTAAATTTTGTCAATTAAATGATTTTTATTCAAGTTTAGAAATGATTCAGACTTGATTTTTTAGAAATAATTTAATTATGCAAGGGGGATTATTTAAGTTGCTCACATAATCATGTCTAGTAAGTATGCCTTTGAGATTTAGAATTTTTTGAAGAAAATTTAATCAAGATTGGGGGCTCAGGTTCTAATAAACAAATTTAGTGTGATTACACCTATTATTTTTTATTAGAATTTCTAGAGCATGTTAGTTTCATCTTTTGATTTCCATTCTTGTCATTTTCATCATAGTATTAGTTAATATCAGTCTATTTAGATAATTTTTTTAGTGACTTCTCTATTAGATCTATTACATCATTTATTCATTCTTCCACTTTCATCATTTACGTATTCCAAGGAAGTACAGATCTTATTCCCATTAAGAGTAGTAGTCAACCCTTGAGCCTAGTTGGGATATTCTTTCTTCCCAATGTGAAAATTGTGAAGTGGGGAGTAATTTACATCATAACATTGCTTCCCATTTCCCATTGTACATTTTGGTGAGCTTGACTCATAAAATTTCCACTTCTATTTTGGTGTCTAGAACTACTTTTTAGGTATTGCATTAATCATTGTTTACATCACATGTTTTCTATATCTCCATTCTAATTTTGGTGTTAGATCCCATTTTATCCTTACTATATTTAATTAACTATAGAATTTACTAAATTTGATTTGTGTGTGATAACCTATGTTATTACATTTATTCTTACCTCTCTTTATCAAACACATGGCGTGAGTCATAATTTATTGCATTTCATTATGTTTGTATTTCTTCATGGTATTCTTACATATGGCATTATGAGGTTAACAAATATCTTTCTTCCTTATAAGGTATTTTGTAAAAGATTTATCAATATTTCATGTGGTTTCATCATTAAAATTTTAACAAAATGTATGGAATATGTTGATGAGCCTAAAGATAGATATTCTAATCCCACTCCTATAGTGCCTACTATTGGAGATTTGCCAGTAGGCCAGTACTGACTGTATGTTTCTCATTGATGACAACATATGGAAAGTAGCATGCATGGAAGTCTTATGCAATAAGCATTCAGTATATGTAGCATGGACATTATATCAGCATGATATCATGGGCATAGAGGTTAATTGTTAGTACAGACAGTTATATAGCAGCTGGTGTCAGTAGTGTTCCTAACAGAGTAACAGACATTGTTCTGTGTATGGTTGTCTGTATAGTTATCATGGAGCCTTGCACACTTGGATATATATTGAAGACATGTTAGTGATATTTTATTTATGGATGCATAGTTTTTTGATGAGTAGAAGTGAAGTTATGCAGTCGCTATTCTCCAGCAGCAGTTTCCTCTATTTTTTCAGAAGAGCCGACAAAGATTTTATTGATTCTTGAGTTACACCTATCTTGAGGGTATGCACCCTTGGAGTTAAGCTTGGAGAAGTGTTATTGATGTTTGGTTAAGAGCGCATGAGTTAATTCAGCTTACAGAGAAAGATCCTGTTGTTTTGGTAGAGTTGATAGTGTGTAGTGTGAGTCTAAATTTATCTTATTGGATAGGTCCCAGAATGTGTTGTGTGCATAGTAGAGCTGATAGAATGTTTATTAGAGTTTGTTATGATTTAGCTAATATGATTTCAAGGTGGTTTTAATAGGTTGACTTGATTATATCATTTCAAGGAAAGATATTTATAGGCAGTCATTTGTGATTGCTTGAGTGTGGTTCGTAGTTGATTAATCACAACAGAGCAGAGTGTGTGAAGTGTTGAGCCATTAGAAGAAGGTCTATGTGACCAAGTAAAGTACTTGTGCTATTCATTGCAACTGATCCAGATAGCAGGTCAAAGCATAGTTCACCAAGATCTAGATATAGTGTGTATCTATTATTCTTAAGGTTGTAGCCTTCACCCATTTGAGCAGTGAGCTCTCAGATAGTGCGTCCTCTCCCCTAATAAGGAAAATTGTAAAAGACTCCTAACAAGGTCTAACCCTTGACCAGGTCTATTGTACTTCTCATATTGTAAAGCTACTCCTAACAGGGTAAAGGATCTTCTAACAAGGATTATTATACACTAGTATAGAATATTAATAGGTATCAAGTCCCATAGGGGTTTTTACCTATTTGGGTTTCCCCATAACCAAAATATTGGTGTTGTGTTCATGTGTTCTTTCATTGTGTTTATGCTTTATGTTTAAGTATACTTAATTGGATAAAGAATTGACTCTTGTAGATAATTGATTCACCCCCCCCTCTCAGTTATCTCTTGGGACTATTCCTAACAATTGGTATTAGAGCCAAGTGCCTCAGAGAGAAAGTTTAATAGCTTGAGGTTGATCAGAAGGTGTACTTCAAAAAAGAAAGTCCTAAGTTCGATGGAGAGAATTATCTTGATTGGAAGAACAAGATGGTGACTCATTTGTAGTGCATTGGTTTTGAAGTTTTTAATGTAAGTATCAAAGTAGCCAAGATTCCTACTTTAGAAGACCTTACAAAAGATGATGCTACTGACACACAAAAGGAATTGTTTCATCAGAATGCTATTGCTAAAGAAGCCCATATCAGTGCCCTATCTGATGGTGAATTTTTAGAAGTAAAAAAGGTAGATACAACCCATAAAATATGGAAGCACCTAGAAGACATAGTTGAAGGAGACAAACAAGAAAAGGATGCACGCAGAAAGACATGGAAGAAAAGATACAATGCATTAGAGATGTTGCCTAAGGAAAATACTAGAGCTTACAATCAAAGAATAAATGAGGCAATTGCTGGAATCAGGAACAATGGTGGAGAGATTTCAAAGGAGGACATTATCAATAAGTTAATGACTACTCTTACTCCTGAATATGAAAGCAAGATCAACATCATTGATGAGACCATGCAGCTTACATCAAATTTCAAGAGAGAGACCTTGATCAACAAAATCTCAGCTTTTGAGATTTCAAGATTGAAGAAAGAACCAAAGAGTGAGATAGCTTTCCAAGCTATAGTTCATGGTAAGAAATCTACAAACACTTCTGGTAATTTTGATGATGATGATGAAGAGAAAAAATTAGATGATTTTATTGCTATGATTTCCAAAAGAGAAAAGAAAGGAAAAGGAAAATATGAATGTCAATTACCATTTAAGTACTTTTCATGTAATAAGATTGGTCACTTTGCATCTAAGTGTCCCACAAGAGCTAAAAAGTTCAAAAAGGATTACAAGCCTAAGTATTATAAGGAATGCTACTATGTTGGAGATGGAGTGTCAAATGAAGACTATAGTGAAGAAGAAATTGGATTCATTGCTATTATAGACAAAATGAATAATAAGATAGCTGATGAAGATAAGAAAGAGAATCAAGAGCTTGCATTGATTTCACAAGCTCACATAAGGATAGACTGGATTATAGATAGTGGTTGTTCACATCACATGATAGGTGATAAAGGAAGGTTTGTTCATTTGGACAAATACAATGGTGGTATGGTCGGATTTGGACACAATAATCCTAAACCTATAGTTGGTAGAGGAGCCATCACTTTGGATGGAAAGAATAGTACAGATGATGTTCTTTATGTTGATGGTTTGAAACATAACCTTCTCAGTGTTGGTTAGTTACTTGGAAAAGGATATCAGTTGGATTTCAAAGATGAAAAATGCATCATTAACAACAAGGACGGTGTTATGATTGCATGAGGCTCAAAGACAAGAGGTAATCTTTTTCAACTCAATTTAGAAGCAAGTTTTTTTGTTGCTAAAGTTGATGACAGTTGGTTATGGCATAAAATACTATGTCATATAAATTTTGATAACATAGTAAAGATAAGAAATGTTAAGGCAGTAAGAGATCTACCTAGCATAGAAAAGCCAGTTCATACTATATGCAGGGAATGTGTGATGGGGAAGCATGTGAGAAATTCATTTAGGAGCAAGCAAAATTTAGTAGAGAACAAGTTGGATTTGATTCATACAGACCTATGTGGTCCAACTGAAACAAGATCATGCTATGGTGAAAGGTATTTCATTTTGTTTATTGATGATTATACTAGACTGATGTGGGTTGCATTCTTAAAAGACAAGTCAAAAGCTTTTGAGAAGTTCAAAATATTCAAAGCTAAGGTTGATAATGTATCTCGACTAAATATAAAATGTTTGAGGTTGGATAGAGGAGGAGAATTCACCTTTGACAGATTCTATGAGTACTACAAAGAACATGGCATAAAGAGACAGTTAAGTGCACCTAGAACCCCTTAGTTAAATGGAATTGTAGAGAGAAAGGATAGGATCATTCTTGATACAGTACACACCATTATAATAGAAGGAAAAGTTGCACACACCTATGGGAGAGATGCGGTTAATACAATAGTTTATACCATCAATAGAATTCAATTGAGGCCAGGTGCTGAAAAAACACCTTATGAGCTATGGTTTGGTAATGTTCCCATAGTAGAATACTTCAGAATCTTTGGAAGCAAGTACTACATCAAGAGGGATGAAGCAGTAGGAAAGTTTGATGCAAGAAGTGATGAAGGTTATTTTATTGGTTACTCTACTAAAAGTAAAGGTTATAGATGTTTCAATTTAAGATTGAAAAAGATCATTGAAAGTGCTCATGTAAAGATTGATGAAAATTTTATGATTACTCACCCATGATTAAAGAAGAACCCAGACCCTCCACTAGTGAGACAGTCATTGAGGAAATGTTTCACAGTATTGATGTGTTATTCAATGACCCTAAGACAAGTGAAGAAAATACTCCTAAGGTTGATGAGTCAGCATCACCTAAAGTTCCAAAGTTTAAATCAAGAAATCATTCCAAGGTAGACATGATTGGAGATCAGAGCGGCAAAGTCTTAACAAGATCACAAGCAAAGAACTCAGCTAGTAGTGAAGTGGTACATTTACTATCTCAGATTGAACCTTTAAGTGTTGAAGATGCTTGTAATGTTTCAGATTGGCATGATTTTATGAATGAATAACTTGATCAGATTATTAAGAATGACACTTGGAATTGGTCACAAGATCTAGTGATAAGAATGTGATTGGAACAAAGTGGATATTCAAAAATAAGATGAATGAAGATAGTACAGTAGTAAGAAATGAAGAAAGATTAGTATGTAAGGGATATGCACAAAGAGAAGGCATTGATTATTTAGACACATTTGCACCTGTGAGAAAATTAGAAGCTATCAAGTTGTTTCTAGCCTATGCTGTAGTAAAAAAATTCAAATTTTATCATATGGATGTTAAGTCAGCATTCCTGAATGGAGATTTGAAAGAAGAAGTATACATTGAGTAGCTAGAAGGATTCACCTTATCAGATAGACCTGATATGGTATGTAGATTGAAGAAGGCTCTCTATGGACATAAGCAAGCCACTAGAGCATGGTATGAGAGACTATATGGATACTTGACAAAGATTGTATTCAAGAAAGGAGCAATAGATTATAATCTATTTATTAGAGAGACATCTGAAGGTTTACTACTTGTAGCTATATTTGTTGATGACATTATCTTTGGAGGTAATGAAAAACTTAGTGCTGAATTTGCCAAAGAAATGTAGAATGAGTTTGAGATGAGTATGATTGGTCCTATCAAGTACTTTTTGGGACTAAATGTGCAATAGACAGAAAAATGAATTTTCATTAATCAATCAAAGTATGTGAAAGAGATACTAAAGAAATTCAAGATGGATGATTGCAAGCCAGTAGGAACCCCTATGATCATTGGATGCAAGCTTACAAAAGAAGATGACTCACCAGTAGTAGATATAACATTGTATAAGTCTATGATTGGTAAACTCATATATCTTACTCAGACTAGACCTGATATTTCCAATGCAGTTGGAATAGTTGGAAGATTTGTAGCAGAGCTTAAACAAAATCACCTCATGGCAGTAAAAAGAATATTCAGATACTTGTAGGGAACTATAGATTATGGTCTATGGTATCCTAATTCAAAAAATCTTGAGCTTCATGTGTACACTGATGCAGATTGGGCAGGATGTGTTGATGACAAAAAGAGTACTTCAGGTGGAGCAATGTTTCTTGGTGATAAACTTGTCACTTGGACAAGAAAGAAACAAAATAGTATTTTTCAATCAAAAATAGAAGTGGAGTATGTTGTAGTAGCCTTGAATTGTTCTACAATTGTTTGGATCAAGCAGATGATAAAGGATTTTGGAATTTAGATTGATTATCCTATTGTTATTCACTGTGATAACACTAGCACTATCAATATGTCAAAGAACCCTATGATGCATGCAAAGACAAAGCACATTGAGATGAAGTATCACTTCCTAAGAGAGAAAGTGGGAGAGAAAGAAGTCAAATTGGATTATGTGAGTACTAAAGATCAGTTAGCAGATATATTCACAAAGCCCTTACCTAAGGATACTTTTGAGTATCTCAGGGAGAAGTTGGGAGTCATCCCCTTCCCTGATTTTTCTTAGAAGAAAGAAAGAAAGACATCAATCCTCAAGGATTGGTGGAATGTTGAATACTCTACCTCAGGAGTAGTACCAGTGCTTAAAATGAATGGCACCCTTTGCCATTGATGTAAAAGGGGGAGTATATATAGAGTCATGAAAAATAGAAGCAAAAAGAGGAGTAATATATTAAGGGGGAGCAAAATTTAGTAATGATAGCAGTACAGTTGAGGAAATGGAGAATGTTATAAAATAAATGTTCATATGGGTTGATGGTGGTTTTTCATTCCACATGTCACCATCAATGCCAAAGGGGGAGATTATTGGAGATTTTCCAGCAGGCCAGTACTGACTGTATGTTTGTCATTGATGACAACATATGGAAAGTAGCATGTGTGGAAGTCTTATGTAGTAAGATTTCAGTATATGTAGCATGGATACGATATCATCATGATATCATGGGTAGAGAGGTTAACTGTTAGTACAGATAGTTATATAGCAGCTGGTGTCAACAGTGTTCCTAATAGAGTAATAGACAATGTTCTATGTATGGTTGTCCATATAGTTATCATGGAGCCTTGTGTGCTTGGATATATGTTGAAGAAATGTTAGTGATGTTTTAGCTATGGACACATTGTCTATTGATGAGTAGAAGTGAAGTTATGTAGTCGCTATTCGCCAATAGCAGTTTCCTATGTTTATTCAGAAGAGCTGACAAAGATTTTATTGGTTCTTGAGTTGCACCTAGCTTGAGGGTATGCACCCTTGGATTTAAACTTGCAAAAGTGTTATTGATGTTCGGTTAAGAGTGCATGAGTTAATTCAACTTACAAAGAAAGATCCAGTTATTTTGGTATAGCTGATAGTGTGTAGCATGTGTCTACATTTATCTTATCTAATAGGTCCCAGAATGTGTTGTGTGCATAGTAGAGCTAACAGAATGTTTATTGGAGTTTGTTATGATTTCTCTAATATGATTTCAAGGTGGTTCTAAAAGGCTAACTTGATTATATCATTTGGAGAAAACATATTTATAGGCAGTCATTTGTGATTTCTTGAGTATGGTTCGTAGTTGATTAAGCACAATAGAGTAGAGTGTGTGAAGTGTTGGGCCATTAGAAGAAGGTCTATGTGACCAAGTAAAGTACTTGTGCTATTCATTGGAATTGATCCAAATAGCCAAAAAGGGAGATTGTTGGAGATTTTCCAGCAAGCCAGTACTGACTGTATGTTTATCATTGATGACAACATATAGAAAGTAGCATGCATGGAAGTCTTATGTAGTAAGATTTCAATATATCTAGCATGGACATGATATCAGCATGATATCATGGGTGCAAAGGTTAAATGTTAGTACAGACAGTTATATAGTAGCTTGGGACAACAGTGTTCCATATAGAGTAATAGGCAGTTTTATGTGTATAGTTGTCCATACAGTTATGATGAAGCCTTGTGCACTTGGATATATGTTGAAGACACGTTAGTGATGTTTTAGTCATGGATGCATAGTTTGATATTTAGTAGAAGTGAAGATATGTAGTTGCTATTCACTAGTAGCAATTTCATATGTTTATTCAGAAGAGCCGATAGACATTTTATTGGTTCTTGAGTTGCACCTATCTTTAGGGTATGCACCCTTGACGTTAAGTGTAGAGGAGAGTTGTTGATGTTTGGTTTAAGAGTGGATGAAGTAATTCAGCTTGAGGAGAAAGATCTGGTTGTTTTGGTAGAGCCAACAGTGTGTAGCATGCATCTACAATTATCTTATTAGACAGGTCCTAGATAATGTTGCGTGCATAGTAGACTTGATAGAATGCTTATTGGAAATTGTTATGATTTCTCTAATATGATTTCAAGGTGGTTCTAATAGGCCGACTTGATTATATCATTTAGAGGAAAGATATTTATAGTCTATCATTTGTGATTGCTTAAGTGTGGTTCATGGTTGATTAAGTAGAGTAGAGAAAAGTGTGTGAAGTGTTGAGCCATCAGAAGAAGGTCTTTGTGACCAAATAAAGTATTTGTGCTACACATTAGAACTAATCTAGACAATAGGTCAAAGCATAGTTCACCAATATCTAGATATAGTGTGTATCTTTTATTCAAAAGGTTGTAGCCTTCACCCATTTGAGTAGTGAGCTCTCAAACAGTGCATCCTCTCCCCTAACAAGGACAATTGTAAAAGACTCCTAATAGGGTCTGACCCTTGACCACCTCTATTGTACTTAATATATTGTAAAGCTACTCCTAACAAGGTAAAGGATCTTATAACTATACACACTAGGATGTGCACTTCTCTAAGTCTTTTCTTCCAAAGGAATCCATGAATGGGAGACTGTGAAAAATGACCTAGAACTCCCTAGGGATGGATTGCAAGGATATTAAGAGTGCTCTTAGCTAGAGCTATTAAGCCTGTGACCTTGCTAGTAAACCATGTAGTGGGAGATTCAATGGAGATAAGGGCAAGAATGCCAATATCTTCAAGAATCAAAATGTGAATGAAATGCAATGCTAGAAATGAAGATGCAATCTATGTTAAGATGAATATGCAATTTAAGCTATGAAAAGGAAAGATGCAAGTATTACAAAACCCTGCTAATTAGACTATGTGAATCAATGTAAAGCATAAAGGAAACTAAGCTATGCATGCCATGATAATGAAACTAAAATGAAAGAATGGAACTAAGGTAGCATGTGAATGCAAAAGCTAAGAATGCTTCAAATCTCCAAAGCTCCAAAGTCACCTAGAAAACCTACAGCATAACATTAGTATTCAAAAGATGGATATGCAAATGAGAAGAGAGCTCTTCTTTTATAGGAAATGAGAAAGAATGGACCATGGAGATTAAGAGGCAAAAGATTTAATCAATGGTGGAGCATCAAAGAGGAGAAATCCATGTGCACAAATATCCTTCAATGAGAAAATAAGAGTTGACTTTTGTGTCCATATGAGACAAAAAGTTCTTTTTCCCTTTTTGTAAAATAGGAATAATGCTTTATTTGTGCAACTTAGGATAAGAGGAAAAGTGGGGGATTTTTATTTAATAAAAGAGGAGGAAGCTTCTTTTAATTAAATAAAGACTTAGGATAAAATGGTTGGCCCATAGAAAATAATCAAATAAATGATAGAATTAGGATTTGATCAAGAATAAGCAATTGATGATTTTAGCAAATAATGCTAGCAAGGGGCTAATAGTCTAGATGACCATTTTTGGGTGATTACATTTTCCCCTCTTTAACTAATGTGTGATCGATCTAGCAACACATTACGTCAAAGAATAGATCAGAAAAGAAGGCAATAGATAGAGATCTGACTCCAAAGAATGAAGTGCAGAGAGATAGAAAATCTTGCATGGTCAACTTGGTAGTGACAATACTAATCACTTAGGAAAGAGATGGACAGTATCAAGACTCAAGATGAGAACTAACATGTCAAGCACAAAGATAGATTGATCAGAGAAAATGGAATGGTCAAGCATATGCTCTGGAGAATAGCTAATAGGATATGATGTGTCTTCCCCCTAAGGATCAAAATTGAAATTAGGTAGAGAGAAGATGGAAGCAAGAGCAACATGATCAAATCACTAGAAATCATAATCGAAGATGAAAGATGATAGAATAACCATCAAGTACTGAAGATATGCCCCAGTCAAGGCCTCAAAAGGTCAACCAACTGTGTGGAAGAAGGGAGAAATGTGATTTGTATGATCAAGGTGAACTTAGATTTTGGTTTTGATCCCGAAATGAATAGAAAATGATGTGATATGAAAGACAAGAAGTGAAAGACATGATTAGGAAGAAGTGAAAGGTTAGTGAAGTTGACCAATAAGTCCATAAAAGATGAAAGAAGAGCTCTCTCCAAATGCAAGATGCAAAACTAACTATTATGAACCTAAAAATGTAGGCTACTATGAAAAGTGGTTTACTTGCAAGTTCACAAAGCTTGTAGACTCTAATATTCATCATCGAGCTTTATTGGTAGCATCGTAAGATCATTCAATGCACAATAGTATAACTATGGGTATATGAATATGATATATATTAGATGAAATGTGGGAACCCCACTTAGGCATCAAAGACATGTAGGTCAAGATGACTAGTGCAGTGAGATTGCCTAAGTTTAATATAGCAAGATTATACTCGCATCGAGACACAAGTAAAGTCAAGATGGCTATAAGTAGGCACTTGTGAAAAAAATCAAGGATAATACCTTGTAAGTCCCAATGTCAAGTGGAATAAGAATAAATGCTAATGACAGTTAGAACCAACAAAATATACCCATAAGCAGAAAAAGAAATAAAACATGTCCTCATGCCCCTAGTCTTCTAGCTATGCATCATCGAAAACTATTAGGGAGAGAAAACTCATCAAAGAAATCATCATAGATAGCACACAAATAAATAAAGTCAAACAAGTCTCAGTGAGTCGAGTGTTTAAGTGCATGTGTGTAGGTCATAGAGTCAATCTTTGAGTATTACCTCTTCCAGTGGAAATATTGCATCATTCTGGACTACGGGTAATCATCTGATAAGTGTTGAAAAACACTTGACACTAGGGAAAATATGAAAAAAATAGTTGGGGAGGTGTTGAAAAACATCATTGGAACCAAGTGGCCTAAGAAAATTGAATGCACAAAGAGACCTGAGATAAGCTTAGAACAACATATGCCTCCTAGACTAAGATAAGAGTCAATTCTAGGCTAGGAGTGGTAAAGCAAGAAGTGGAGCGAAGGAGCACCATGCAAGACTGATAGACATAGGTGCAAGGGTCTCAAGCAGCACCTATTTCTAGGTTTTCACCACTTGATAGATTTTTTCAGGACTTTTTTTCAATTTTTTTGTATTTTTGCTACCAAGGTGCCTGTTTCCAAGTTTTCACCAAGGCACTTTTTCTATTTTTTTGAATTTTTTGCATTTTTTGATTTTTTTGGTGAGACATCAAAGTGCCTATTGCTAGGTTTTCACTAGGATGCTCATTTTTTCAGGACATTTTATGCTTTTTAGGATTTTTTCAGCATCATATATGAATTTTTTTGAGATTTTTTCAGGATCAATAAAGAGTATGTACAAAAGAGCTTAAGAACCTTAGGCATAGAACTTTTTCAGATGTAGAACATTGATGGGCTCAGTAAGCTCTTCTCCCTCAGGTGTAGATTGTTGATAGGCTCTGAACCCAAATGCTATCATGATAATGTAAGGCCCTAACCAATTTGGCTCAAACTTGCCTTTTTGCTCCCTATTCTACTGATTTTTGGGATTTTCTCTGAGAACTAGTTCACCCACTTGGAACTCTCTAGGATGAACTTTCTTATTGTAAGTAGTAGAAATCCTCTTCTGATAAGTGCACATGTGATCAAAGGTGGCCTTGTGACATTCTTCCAATGTGGTAAGCTCATGCACTCTCATGGCCCTTTAGTCTTCATCGGTAATCAAACCATGGAGAGAGACTCTTAGTGAGGGTATTTCAACCTCTAATGGTAAGACAACCTCAGAACCATAGACCAAGGAAAAAGGTGTTGCACCTGTAGGAGAGCAGATAGACATTTTGTAAGCCCACAGCATAGGATTGATGTACAAATGTCAATCCTTGCCTGATTTGTGCACGATTCTATGGAGAATTTTTAGCAATATTTTGTTTGAGGCCTCAGCTTGGCCATTCCCTTGGGGGTAGTAAATAGAAGACCAATGTTGTTTGATTTTGAACTTTTTGCACAAGTGCTTTAGGTCTTTATTGTTAAACTGGCCACCATTATCCGTGACTATGGAGGAAGGAATACCATAGTGAAAAATGATGTGATTCAAAATAAATAGGGAAACATGTTTGCCTATAGCTACAGACAGTGGGACAACTTCAACCCATTTGGTGAAATATTAAGTAGCTGTAATGATGAACTTATGCCCACTTGATGAACTAGGACAAATCTTGCCTACCAAGTCAAAGGCCCATTATTGAAATGGCCAGTAAGTAATAGAGGGAATGAGCTCACATCCCAGAGCACATGAATGAGATTCTCATGTAGTTGACAATTTTTTTAGGACTTGGCATATCGAATAGCATCAGCTTGCATAGTAGGCCAATAGTAGCCAGCCCTAAGCAATTTTTGAGTGAGCACAAGACCATTAGAGTGTGACCCACATATGCCATCATGAACTTTAGCTAGCACCTTTTCTGACTCCTCTATTTCTAGACACCTAAGGAGAGTTCCATCTAGACCCTTCCTATAAAAGTCACCAGAGACGAGGGTAAAGTGTGAGGCATTATGGATGAGTTGGTGCTTCTCATTGCACATTAGATTTTTAGGGATAACTTGATCTTGGAGATAGGAAAAGATGGTGGCATAGCGTGAGGAGTCATGACCGACCATAGTGTAAATGACATGGTCATCAGGGGAATTGTAGGTAGGGTAGCACAATTCTTCCACCAGGAACTCAAAGCATGGTTCGTGCTCTTCCAGTTGTAGAATAGATGCCAAAGTAGCCATGGCATTGGTAGCCTTGTTCTCAACTCTATGAATTTTTTGGACTATGACAGATGTAAAATAATTCTTGAGTGAGTCTATCATCCTCTTATAGGGAACCAACTTGTCATCTTTGGTTTGGTACTCATCATTTACTTGGTTTATGACAAGTTGAGAATCTCCAAAAATATGCAACTCAAAAATCCTCCATTCAAGGGCAAGCTTAACACCATTCAGCAAGGCTTCATATTTAGCTATGTTATTGGTGCATGGAAAGAGAAGCTTGTATGATTTAGGAATGGTGTATCCATGAGGGGTAACAAATAGGATTCTAGCATTGACACCATTCTGTGTGTGAGAACCATCAAAAAACATTTTCCATGTATGCCCTCTAATATTCATGATCGAGGCATCTTGGAAATATATCTGAAGAGGAGTGTTATCAATCATAGGAAACTCAACCAATTGAGCCACAATTTCTTTCCCTTTAATAACTTTTCTCTCAATATACTGAATGTCAAATTTTGAAAGAATCAACATCCACTTGGCAAGCACCCAGTAAGTGCAGCTTTACTTAGGAGATATTTTAAAGGATCAATTTTAGCAACTAGCTATGTAGTATGTGCAAGCATATAATGTCTGAGTTTTTGAGATGCAAACACCACAACTAAACAAACCTTTTCAATACTAGTGTAGTTGAGTTCATAAGCAACCAGAGTGTGACTGATATAATATATAGCTCATTCTTTTCCTTTATCATCATGTTGTACAAGGAAAGCCCCTAAGGAATTTTTTGTAGTAGAAATGTATAATATCAAGGGTTTTCCTTGGATAGGTGGCATAAGGATAGGAGGTTGTGATAGGTAATTCTTGAGCCGGTCCAGGTTCATTTTACACTCCTCATTCCATATACAAGTAGCTCCCTTATGTAGATTCTGATTGAATGGTTGAGCTCTATCAGCTAGGTGAGAAATGAACCACCTGATAGACTGGAGATGGCCTTGAAGACTCCTTAATTGTTTGATTTTATGAGGAGGTGGCATCTCCATAATAGCTTGCACCTTTTCTGGGCCTACTTCTATTCCTTTTGCTGATATTATGTATCCTAGTAGTTTCCCAGAAGTGACACCAAAACCACATTTTTTTGATTTAATCTAAGTTGAAATCATTCCATACGATCTAATATCAAACTCAAATCAGATAAATGAGTGCTTCGTTGTTGTGATTTGGCAAGCATGTCATCAACATAGTCCTCCATGTTTTTGTGCATCATATCATGAAAGATGGTAATCATGGCTCTTTGATAGGTTGCACTAGCATTTTTAAGCCCAAATGGCATGACATTCCAACAAAAGGTACCCTATGCATAGGTGAAGGCTATCTTCTCTTGATCCTCAGGGGTGATCTTAATCTGGTTATATTCAGAGAAGCCATCCATAAGGGAGTACATTTCATAGCCCGCTATCATGTCCATGATCATGTCGATATTTGGAAGTGGAAAATCATCCTTAGGGCATGCTTTATTCAGATCTCAAAAATTAGTGCATACACGAATGGACTTGTCATGTTTGGAAATAGGGACAATGTTGGAAATCCACTCAATGTAGTCAATCGCTTTGATGAAGTTGCTTTTTAGGAGCTTCTCAAGTTCAACCTTAACTAGTAATGCCACATGGGGATGCATCTTTCTCAATTTTTGTTTGATAGGTTTTACCTCTAGAGCAATAGAGAGATGATGCATAATAAGCTCAGTATCTAAACCTAGCATGTCTGAGTATGTCCAGGGAAAATTGATCTTTTTCTCTTGAAGGAATATAGAAAATTGTTCTTTTTCTTCTGCCGAGAGAGACTGAGCCACATGTATGATTTTAGGAGATTCCTCTATCCCCAAGTTGATGGGATGTGTAGGTTCTATGAGAACTAAAGACCTTTCTTGAAAATAACTCGGTAGACTACCAAGTACCTCATCCTCAGACACCTCAGCAAGGTTTTCACCCTTAGATATGTATTTATTTTTACTATTTTGAGGTTCAGACACCGCCACAATGTGGTTTTCGTTATCCAACCATTATTTTTTTCTTTTAATTTTATGACTGAGGTAGTTGTTATCTGATTCAGTCATGTTTGTTGCTGGTTCACTGGTGGAAGAAGTAATAGGTTCAATGGCATTGAGGTAGCAGGCAATCTCATAGTCATTTTGAAAAGAAGGCAATATAGGTCTTTGATCTTGGGCCGACCAATCTATGAGATCTAAGTGTATGAGGGAAAGTGAAATGATGGGTTTAAGGTAATTGATGCAGGGGTTATCATCTTTGGTGACAAGAGAAGTCAAGCCTATAGGGTAGGCTCCAAAAGTGTCAAGATCTAAATTTGTCATTGAAGGACCAGCGTGGTCCATTAGAGCAATATGGGGATTGAACTCATCAAACCCTATGCATGATTCATCAAATACATTAGGTTGGTCACTATAGGTATGAATCACATCAACATCCATATCTACGGTAGAAGATCCATTTGAGAGAGTGTCCCATTCATATTCATTTGAATCAATCATGGAACTTCTACTAGGATGTTTGCACCAAAAAGGGTTAGGACACCTAGAAGTAGAGGTATTCATGTCATTATGTGTGAGATCTCCTCTTTCTATCAATCATGCAATATTTCAACACTGTCTATCAAAGTTCAATGACTCATTAGGCACAAAATTTTTGGATGTAGAAGCTTCAGCTATATCATGAGTAGGCATGCATTCTCCTCCCCAAAGAAGTGAGATAGAAGGAAGATAGTCTTCCATTTGGGCCATAGTGCATAGTGGTGATTCCTTGTCATCTGTATCTGAGTCACTAAGCACGAGAGTATTTCTAGAATATTTAGGGATGTCATTGGCAACACCATATCCTAGACCTGTGGTATCTTTAGAAGATCAGCCATCAATATGACACATAGGTTCAATTAGAGCAAGCCCATTGTTATTTAAAGGTCCATGACCTTGATAGCCCATCAGCTATAGAAATTTATAGCCTTTACCATAGCGCTTAGGAGAAATGGGAGTAGCAACTGTCATAGTGTCTTCTTCTTCTTCTCTATAAATCCACTCCCTAACAACTTGTTCTTCCTTTTCGGCCTCTAAGGGCATGGATGATTTGACAAATGTACCAAAAACTATCATGATGGAAGTGGAAGGCTTTGTCTTCTCTAAAGGTCTACCATAGGACTTAGGGGAAGTAGGCATAGCAGCAATAGATTCCAATGTGTATTCCCCCATGCTAATACTCATCATCTTTAATTTTTGCTCAGTAGCAATGAGGGACACATTATGATCATGAGAGGGTTTGTTGTGAGGAAAAAATGTCTCTATAAAAATTAGAGTATTGATAGCGATGGAATTGTCCCTAGGAATCACAATCTCAACTCCATTATGTGGAAAGTTAACACACTGATGATAAGTGGAAGGGACATCTTGCATTTCATGGATCCAAGGTCGACCCAAAAGAATGTTATATGCAAGTGGGATGTCCAACACTTGGAAAACAATATCTTTCATGACAAGGCCCACTCTAACAGGTAGCATAACAAGACCTTTAGAAGATCTTTCCACTTCATCATATGCTTTTATGGTAATCTTTCACCTAGGATCCACGGCCAATTCAGACAATCCTAACTATTGTACCACATGGAAAGAAACAATATTTAACCCAACACCATTGTCTATCAAGACTCGGTGGACTCAGGTATGGTAGATGAGAACTTCAATGTGTAAAGCTAGATTATGGGGGTAACTAAGAGATGTGTCATCTTCTGTAGAAAAGGATAGGTAGTGTGGAGACACAATGTGATTGACCATAGCCTGGAATTGATCTAGATCAATATCATTGGGAGCATTTCTTGTATGAAGAGCTTTCTCAAGGATCTCTTTATGCAAAGGGGATAGCTTAAGCAACTCAAAAATGGATATCTAAATGGGTGTCCATTGTAATTGGTGCACAAGGTCATAGCTAGACAAAACCGAAGGAATTGCTTGTTTGGAAGAAGAAGCTTGTTTGGGATCATGTGCGGTTTTAAGGACAATTTTGGCTTGCCCCCTAGTAACAACATTTAGTGTCTCACTTCAGGAAGATGAACCACTCATTGTTTGCAAGACCAACTTCATACCGTGATTGGCATTATTATCATCTTGAGATCTCACCATAAGAACATTCTCAATAGGCTCTATCATATTGATCACAGGTGAATCAGGAGTATATGTATAGTTAATTTTTGCATCATGATTCTTCTTATTTGCTTGAGAGGATTCTGCATTCTCATACTCAGGTAGAGGAGTCTTGAAAGTTTTGTGATAATAATTTTTAACTAAGCCATCTGTGACCACTGTGCCTCCATCAATAAGATCTTGAATGGCATCTTTAAGCTTAAAACAATTATCTATCTTATGTCCCTTATTCCTATGATAATGGCAAAAATGATCTTCTCTCCACCAATCAGGCTTAACTGGTGCATCATAGGGATGAGAATTGTTAGGAAGTGTAAGATACTTTTTGGCAACTAGAGTCTTAAGAATCACATCATATGGTACAGCCAACTTAGTGTAGACTCATCGTTGATATGTCTTTTTTGGCTTGTCTACATGTTGAGGCTTAGGAGCACTATGAGCGTTGGAAGCCTCTTGTTTTTTTACTATGTATATAGCATTAAAAAGGTTGAAAGCTAGTTCTTTGGCTTTTGGGACATCCACAACACCATCATTAACAACATACTTATTTTTATTCCAAGGTTTGCTTTTGTCCTTGCCATTGCCCCTAGTATCTTTATTAATAACAATATCCCCAGTTCTTATGGCCACATCTTCAATCCGATATGAACTTTCAACCATGTCATTAAAAGAGGAGAATAGTTGTTTCCTTAGATCATAATACATTTCTGGCACAAGAGTGTTGACAAAAATGTCAATCTTTTCTCTTTCCTTTAGCTATCGAGGATATCGAGAATACAATGACCTCCAACATTGTAAGTAAGTGGCAAATGGCTCACCTTGATTTTTCTTTAGAGCACTGAGATCTATCATGGTGATAGGCTATTGAATCTTGTATGAGTAATGTTGGGTGAAGCACCTAACCAACTCATCAAAAGTTTTAAGAGGTGGTGTCAACTTTGTAAACCATTCTAGAGCTTGTCCTCTCAAACTTCTAGGGAAAAATTGCAGAAGAAATGTGTCCTCATGAAGGAATTCCATGCTAAGAGTGTAAAAGTGATACACATGGTCATGGGGGTCACCGTTTTCATCATACTTGTCATATTTGGGAACCTCAATATCCCTAGGAAATGGGACTATTTATAAACTCCTGTCAAAAGGAAGAACACAAATAGATTCTACAAAAGAAACCTTTGGAGTTTCTTTTTATATTGCAAGTTGAGCAAGACACTGATTGGTTCATTGCAATTCATCCCTAAGGATTTCCAATTCAATTGGTACTCTTTCTTGAACAATCTATCGTACATCATAGCTAGGAGGGAGCGTGTATCCCCTAGAAGTCATGTATTGAAAGTATTGATCTCCATTTCATTCTAAAAGTTTAAGCATCATATGTTGGGATGCTTCATCTTGTTCAAATCTCATAAGATCTTCACTAGAAATCTCATCATTAGCTTCTTCCTCATGCTGAGAGGGAGGAGGTCTAGGAGGTGAGGAGATCTAGTAGCATCCATTTTGTCAAAATGCGCTTGGTTGTCCTTATGCTCAAAATGTTCTTGCAAATGATGGAACTTTTCTTGTTCAGTCAGAGTGAGTGAGACACTATCAGTGCTTTTGGAGGTCTTGAATGTGGAAAAGAGGAAGCCCCCTTTGTACCACAGGGTGACTTTAGAATCCTTAGATTGGTTAGGACTGGAATTGTCAATGCTAATTGGCACTCATGAGTTTCTTGTGGGTGAAGGTAACTATGTATAGTTGAATGGAGGGTGACTCCCTTGCTTGAATTGAGACCATGTTGAAACTGGCATGAAAAAGGAATGTTGGTTGACTAATAAAATGAGACAAAGTTTTTTAGATATTGAGATAAACAAAGCCAAAGAAGATCACTTGTCAAGATAGAACAACAAAGATGGCTGGTCAAAAGTGCTCAAGAACTTACAGCAATCAATTGACTTAAGCCAAGAGATGAGCAAGAAGCTCAATTAGCAAGTAGCTAGAGAGGTAACCATAATGTGACAAGTGATCAAAAGTAGCATTTGGGAAACTCAAATCCAATAGTTTTAACTCATTTTCTTAGTCTAGAATATACTTAAACATGTACATAACAGACCAAGGTTGAGTAAGAGCAAGAAAAGACACTCAAAAAATGAGATTTCAAATTTGGCAATAGTGAGATAGCAAAAATATTCTAGGTGATAGTTTCCAGGCAAACAAGGTGACAAAATCTGACTAGATGATACTTCTGATAGAGATCGAGTGATACTTTCTAGGCAGCTTGGGTGATAGAATCCCGACAAGCAGGGCAATAAAAAACCAAGGATGAAATATCATACAATAAAACTTGAAACAATGTGCAATTTTTTTTTAGTGTCGTGCGACTCTTGACCAGTGAGCATAAAAAGTCTCAATTTTTTAAGGTAATTTTGTCAATTTTGCAATTTGATGGGTAATTTGTCAATTTCAAACACAGTGACAACAATATTTAGGTAGGTTTGCAAATAGTAGGGGATGGAACATGTCATCAAACACTTGCGCAAGAGCAAAAGCAACCTTGCCAAGACAAGCAATTGGGATATCAAAATGAAAACTTCTATGAGCACTACCACAATGTTTGTATGTTCAAGAACGTTTGCACGAGTACATAACAATGAGAATAGTTCAAGCACTCACTATCCTAGAAGGAAAAAGGCTCAATACTTATCAACTTGGCCCACACTTGATGTTCCATTGCCTCACACAAAGTGGTTGCCCACAATAGATGTTGGCTTTGTCATGGAGGTGTCAATGACACAACTAAAGGAACACAGATGGTGAGTAATCTTGGGGTGATTCAGGTTATTCCACTTGGATCAATCCTTGCACCAAGAAGCTAAGAAACAAAATAGGGTGGCCTCTACCTATGGTTCTTAGTAAGGGCTTCCATTCATAGTACCCCCCTTGCTCCCCAAAGGGACTCCTTACCTTGCAGAAAGTAAGGGACCTCACGGCCACAAGAGTACCTTAAGCATTCTTGCTCAACATTTTCCTCATGGTCACAATCCCACAAGTACTCACATCAAACAAAGACAAGCACTATGTCTACCAAGGTTTTGTGTCCTTGATAGCCTTGAGTTTATAGTGGGTTGGAATAGCTGGCAAAAGGCTTGTCCCTACTTGGGTCGTTCCTCTTGATTGCTCAAGAGCAAGCTCGCTAAAGGATCCTAATGCTAAACAAAGAGTGGATTGACTTTTGAGTGTCAAGATTTCTGGTTCACCTCAAGGGTGAAGAGCATAATCTCCTAGCTCAAGAATATCCCCCAAACACACCAAAAAAAGAGTTCAATTACCCTCTTGTTTTCAAAGTCTAAAAGTGGGTCATGATTTCTGGTTCACCACAAGGGTGAAGAGCATAATTTCCTACCACCAAAAGACTCCTACAACAAGATCTTAAGTGCCTAAGAAATGAGACAACTAGTATATGCTGCACTTAAAAGAAAAGTAAATAAACAAGCAATTGGTTGTTTTTAGGCATTGGACAGCCCTGCAAAACACAATTAGTAGCCCTTTTTCCTTTGAAGCTTTGACATGCAATTTTTTTAGAAATTTTTCAAGAAATGAAGATACCTACAAGCACAACTTGTTAGCCACACAATGGTTAGAAAAACAAAAATCCAAATGAAATTTGTAAATTAAATCTATCTAACCACAACAAACTAAACCAACAAGCTAATTAGATCAAAACTTAGCAAGAAAGAACCAAGAAACAACTCACTGCTAGGTACAGGCAATAGTACATTCACCAAAAGTATCGTGTGATACTTTACAGTATATTGGGATGATATTATCTTTCTAGGTGACACTTCATTGTACTTGTAGGTGATACAATGTTCCAAATAGTGTAACAGAATCTTTGATAAAGCGTGATACTTTAATTGGTAAAGTATCACACCAGTATAGGACAAAGTATCACATGACACTGGTGAAGTATAATATGATAGTCTTCCAGAAAAAAATAAAAAAATAAAAATCTGTCGAAAATAGTAAGCTAAAAAGTGATGAAAAAAGTGTGGAAATGCTTAAGAAAGAAGAACAAAACAAGAGTGTTCTGCCACACGGTGGGCGCCAAAAATATACACACTAGGATGTGCACTTCTCTAAGTCTTTTCTTCCAAAGGAATCCATGAATGGGAGACCTTGAAAAATGACCTAGAGCTCCCTAGGCATGGAGTGGAAGGATATTAAGAGTGCTCTCAGCTAGAGCTATTAAGCCTATGACCTTGCTAGTAAACCATGGAATGGGAGATTCAATGGAGATAAGGGAAAGAATGCCAATATCCTCAAGAATCAAAATGTGAATGAAATGAAATGCTAGAAATGAAGATGCAAGCTATGTTAAGATGAATATGCAAGTTAAGCCATGAAAAGGATAGATGCCAGTATTACAAAACCCTCCTAATTAGACTATGTGAATCAATCTAAAGCATAAATGAAACTAAGCTATGCATGCCATGATAATGAAACTAAAATGAAAGAATGGAACTAAGATAGCATGTGAATGAAAAAGCTAAGAATGCTTCAAATCTCCAAAGCTCCAAAGTCACCTAGAAAACCTACAGCATAACATTAGTATTCAAAAGATGGATATGCAAATGAGAAGAGAGCTCTTCTTTTATAGGAAATGAGAAAGAATGGACCATGTAGATTAAGAGGCAAAAGATTTAATCAATGGTGGAGCATCAAAGAGGAGCAATCCATGTGCACAAATATCCTCCAATGAGAAAATAAAAGTTGACTTTTGTGTCCATATGAGACAAAAAGTGCTTTTTCCCTTTTTGTAAAATAGGAATAATGCTTTATTTGTGCAACTTAGGATAAGAGGAAAAGTGGGGGCTTTTTATTTAATAAAAGAGGAGGAAGCTTCTTTTAATTAAATAAAGACTAAGGATAAAATGGTTAGCCCATAGAAAATAATCGAATAAATGATAGAATTAGGATTTGATCAAGAATAAGCAATTGATGATTTTAGCAAATAATGCTAGCAAGGGGCTAATAGTCTAGATGACCATTTTTGGGTGATTACATTTGCCCCTCTTTGACTAATATGTGATCAATCTGGGAACACATTACATCAAAGAATAGATTAGAAAAGAAGGCAACTAGATAGAGATCTAACTCCAAAGAATGAAGTGCAGAGAGATAGCAAATCCTGCATGGTCAACCTGGTAATGATAGTACTTATCACTTAGGAAAGAGATGGACAGTATCAGGACTCAAGATGAGAACTAACATGTCAAGTGCAAAGATAGATCGATCAGAGAAAATGGAATGGTCAAGCATATGCTCTGGAGAATAGCCAATAGGTAATAGCCAAAAGGATAATTATACACTAGTACAAAATATTAGTGGGTATCAAGTCCCACCGGGGTTTTTACCTATTTGGGTTTCCCTGTAACCAAAATATTGGTGTTGTGTTCATGTGTTATTTCATTGTGTTTATGCTTTATGTTTAAGTATACTTAATTGGATAAAGAATTGAATCTTTTAGATAACTGATTCACCCCCCCCCCCCCCCCCCCTCTTAGTTATCTCTTGGGACTATTCCTAACACCTACTAATCCTGATTTGGCTCCTAATTGAATAAAGGTAAATGTGATTCACCTCTATTAATTGAGATTGAGTATGGATAGGGAATGAAATATATGTGATGGAAAATTTTATGGACATATAAACTAGATGAAACAAAAAAACTTATCTCGAAAGAAGGCTGATGAAGAAATCACTATTTTTTGATGTCTGTGCACAACTTTGAGAAATTATGCAACTTGCTCTGGACTAGAAATGTCGAGACAGAGAAAACCCAAAATTTTTTTATCTTTCTGAGGTTAGGTCGACCTTGACCCAGATATCAGGGAAAGCTCTTACCCTAGGGACAAATCCTACCCCCCACTGAAGGTCGTCCCTAGCTTGAAATAGCTCTGATGGAAATTCTATTCGCAGATCCTAAAAATTAACCAAAAAGGGTATCTAGATCTATACTTCAATTGACTATCTTGTACCTATACGTGCAATAAAAATGGTTTTTTTGTTTGGATGAGGGGCTTGTCTTGGTCAAACCCTCATTTGGAATCAACCTTAATAATGGAATTGAAATAGGGAATGCTAGCAAGTAGTAGAAGTAGATCTAACAACGAAACTATGAAATTCAATAAATATGCAATTGTATTTGAAACGTAAACAAGTATATTGATATGAAAGCTTGAACATAACATTAACAAATGTAAATCAAAACCTCCATTATTGCATGCTTGGAATCCACATTGAGGGAATAATGAATGGATCTTGAAGATGAACAAAGGATCTTGAAGGAAGATCACACCACCATGATGGTTAGATCTAGGGTTTTGAATGATGAATCTTGAATGCTTGAACCAAATCCCTTCAAAGGCTTGAATGCTTGATCTTTCTTGAGAGCTCTTGATGATTGATGGATGAGATGCAAACTTTAACCTCTTGATCATGAAAATGGATGATCTCACAAAACTTGATTTTTTTAGAAAATGAGAGAGGAAGGCTTTCTTTTATAGTGATCCAGGGCACAAAATTCTAGAGAGGTCAACATTAGAGAATTAAATCCAAATTAACCTTAACCCCTAGAAATGGACCTAGATTAAATGAAATTTAAGATTTTACCATTCTGAAATCTTAAACAGCGGACCTGAAAGCTGGAAAATAAAACTTTCCAAAGCTCGACATCCTGAAACTTCTAGAAACTAAAATTTGGACCTAGGGTCAGGGGTGAGGTGGTCTTTTCCCTAGGTTAGGGTCAAGGTCATCATTGACCTAGGTTAGGGTCTAGGTTTTCCTTGACCCTTCAAGTCTTCCTTGACCCTTTAGGTCTTCCTTGACCCAAAAAGTCAACATCTTCAGATTCTCAGAGAAAGTTGTTAGAAAGAGGTTGGAAACAAAGGGGAGAGAAGCATAATAGGGGAGAAAAAGCCAACTCCATGCAAAGACCCAATCAATGTGCTTGACATGACCCAATACCACTTACTTGGAGGGCTAAATGCTCTTAACATGGAAGTGCTTCCATTTTAAGATGATACATTAAGCCCCCACTTTAGCAAGAGTATGGACTCAATGCAAACTCTTGGTAAAGGAGAAGAAATAAGAGATCCAAGTGGATTCACAATGGGATAAAATAACACTTAGCTAAGGACACAAGCCCCCAAGCTAAGGATTCTAACTCAACACACACACACGAGGGTGTGAAAAGAAAACAAAAAACAACACAAAAGAGGGGTTAGTACAAACAAACCCAAATCAATTAGCATAAGAAACCTTGCTAAGAAATATTTCTCATACTAATATCATATTTGGAAAGCTATCATAAAAGAATAAATGATTACATAAGAAAGACAAGAGAAACACTATAAATAACATAGCTTCATGATCCAGTCCTACTAGCATGAAAGAAAAAATAAAGAAAGGAGAAAGTGATTACCTCACCCAGTAAGATGCCCACCTTACCGTGAATCACCCTAGAGGGAGACCCCAACAGGTGGTCAAACTTGATATTTCACCCATAAACTATGCTTGTAATTGTAATGCATCTTCTGACGGCTTTTGGAATACCCATAGATCCACCTCCTTGTATCACTATAAATATGAAATGTGTGTCTCCTTAGGATTTAGCAACTTATGTGTGTTACCTTTAGAAGATTTAGCATATTGGAAATGCATGTCTCTTCAGGATTTAGCAAATTATGTGCATTACCTTCCAAGATTTAGCATATTGAAAATTGAAAAATGTGTGTCTCTCCAAGATTTAGCAACTTATGTGTGTTACCCTCCAAGATTTAGCATATTGAAAATTGGAAAATGCATGTCTCTTTAGGATTTAGCAACTTATGTGTGTTACCTTCCAAGATTTAGCATATAAAATAAATAAAAAATATAGTACAAGGGAGACCCTATATATTCCCCCCTCCTTATCATGGCAGTCTACTAGACATGATAAGGAAGAGGAAGAGGAAGAGGATACCTACTTCACAATACAAGGAGATATCTTGTTTACATCAATGTACACCATATTCTTAGTGAGGGATTTTGACCCCTACATCCAAGAGTATAGATAATTGTGAAAAGGATATGCCACTCATGGAAAAGTATCCTCAATGAAAATGAGATCTTATCAACAAGACCTCCATCATAGAGGAGTGCTTTTAGATAAAATATCATCTTTCAAAGGCAGGAACAAATATTCAATCATCAAGCCTCCTACAAAGAAGAGGAAAAGGAATCTTTGGAATGAGGGAAACAAATCTAACACCAAATCCAAGGTAAGTGTTTATAAAGAACATAATTTGCAAAATAAAGAAGAGGTGATGACATAGGACAACAAAATCTCATATAAAAAGGTTATCCATGGTCAAAACATCTGTCAATATGATGAAATAATATTGAAATATAAATAAATACCACTAAGCTAAGGAAAGAAATTCCCTAGACAAAGAGAAAGAAGGAAGAACCTTGCCCCCCAAGGATGAAGATAATAGATACCTTTGCAAAACAAATATCTTAGAAAAGATATCTTGAATAGGATCTATGGATGATTATAAACATAATACAAAACCATAGAGAGATAGGAGAGAAAGAATACCAATTAAGACCAATAAAAAGCCTAATGGATCCTAGGAGACTGGATGGATATACACCTCTTGCCCCCCAGTCTAGAGACAAGAGGAGATGAAATCTATATTATATCAAAATGAGGGGAATCCCCTATATCAAAATTATGAAGGAATTGTAAAATTGCACAAGAATGAGATATAATTCCTAAAGCAGCTCTTTCTCTAACATGTAACTTGAAATGCTTACAATCAGCAAGTAAATGTGTATTACTATAATGAAAAGGACATTTGTACTTGGATAAAGGATTTTTCGGTATAGATTTAAAGATTTATTTTTTGGAATTCATTAATTGAACATACACCTTCTTAGCTACATCTAGACGAGTATCAAGATTATCTATTTTAGGTGTAGGGAGAAGAATATGAAGAGGAGGATGATGATCAACATCACCTACGTTGACTTGAGATTATGAACAACCAACACCATGCAAATCCTATTTAGGGGGTATATGAAGCAGATACTTGATACCATGCTCATTAACTCCAAGCCCTAAACCTCTATAACCTTGTTTAGTTATCATATTATATGTTGTAGTGTACATATCATGTAAATCTTCTATAGGAGGGTGAACCCACAATAGTGGGTTACACTTTTTATCCTGAATGGACACTGAACTCTATATTTTGAGAAAAACTTTCAAATTCAGATGCATATTGTCATTGAACCACTCAAAATCAGAGGATGAAGTAAATTAGAGTCTTTTAGGATTTTCTATCTAGATTCTAAATATATATATATATATATTGAATTTATTTGAATACTTTTTTCTTTCTCCCACGAAAACTTGTATGGTGCTGAAAACATCATTTTCAAATAGTAACATTGTTTTCATAGAGCATAACTTTTTTTGTAAAATAGATATGAATGTGATTCTTTCAAATTTAGTTTTGTAACATCCATACGAAGGGCATGTAATTGGTTTGATGACATTATCACTATTATTGCATATTTTATTAACGTTTGAAGTTGACTAAACCAAAATTTTGACCTAACTTGACTACATAGCTTATAACTTATTGTGTATTTATCAAATTTCAATTATTTTTTTTAATAGAAAGTAGACTTGAATATGGAGGGCACTATTATTTTTCAAAAAATTTTCCCTTGTTTTACTATTTTTCATTGAACGTCAAACTCAGAGGTTTATATTTGATAAAAAACCTACATTCATTTAATGTCAAAAACCATACACATAATAAATTTAAAAATAGTCAAATATATAATCGTTAGAAAGCTAGTTTCGAGTACTTTTTTTATACAAAAGGATGTCTTCTTATTCATCCATTTGATTAGTGCGCTTGAGGCCCAAAGCCATGAAATTCTCAAAATTTCTTGAAAACTTGAAACCATGGCCCAAACCAGGTGCTTTCAATAGAAAGTACTTTCAATAGAAAGTAATTTTGATCAAAAGTATTGAATTTCGATTGAAAGTACTTTGCCAAAAAATGCAAAATTTAGTCATTACTAAGATAGTTTCAATCGAAAGTCATTTAGTTTCGATCGAAAGTCAAGTTTGACTTTCGATAGAAACCTATGTCAGCCTTTTTGGTGGCATTTCTGGTTAATAAGAATTAGGTATAAATAAATATATATATTTTTCATTTCATAAATTTGAAAGCTATAAAATAATTTGCATTTAGGAGAAGGAAGATATTTTGGCATGGAATAATTTTCTAAGTTGTGATGGGAAATAAAAAGAGAAGGCTAAACAAAAGTACATGACATTATTCAGAAGAGATTGAACAAAGACTACATGAAGAATCATGAAAAAGATATCATCATTGGAATCAAGGTATGTTTAAGATGTCTCTAGATAGATATTTTAAGTTGATGGTCAAGACTTGTCTTAATGTTCATTTAAATGTGATATTGTATAGGTCTATTAGACTTAACTAGACCTAATTGTAGACCTATTTGTACTAATAGGACTTATTAGGACTAATTAGGACCTATTCTAGGACTATTAGGACCCAATTAGAATCAATGATAACCAATTAGCACCTAATTAGACTCAATTAGAACCGATTATGAACTATTAAAACCCAATTAGACTCAATTATATTAAATTAGTACCTAATTAGACTCAATTAGGACCAATTATACTCAATTAGGATCAATTAGAACTAATTAGAACCAAATAGTACATAATAGGACCTATTAGGACTAATTAGGACCTAATAAGACCTATTAGGACCTATTAGGACTAATTAGGACCTATTAGGACCTATTAGAACCTAATTAGGACTAATTAGGACCTATTAGGACTAATTAGAACCAATTAGACTCAATTAGGAACAATTAGGACCTAACATGACCTACTAAACTCAATTAGGACCAATTAGGACCTAATATGACCTATTAGACTCAATTAGGACAAATTAGACTCAATTGGGACCAATTAGACTCAATTGGGACCAATTAGGACCTAACATGACCTATTAGACTCAATTAGGACTAATTACGACCTAATATGGACCAACTAGACTCAATTAGGAGGTTAAATAGACTCATTTATGACCAATTAGGAACAATTAGGACCTAATTAGGACCTATTAGATTCAATTATGACCTATTAGATCCAATTATACTCAATTAGGACCAATTAGGAACTAATATGACCTATTAGACTCAATTAGGACCAATTAGGACCTAATGTGGACCAATTAGGACCTAACATGACCTATTAGACTCAATTAGGACTAATTAGGACCTAATATATGGACCAACTCAACTCAATTAGGAGGTCAACTAGACTCAATTATGACCAATTAGGAACAATTAGGAACTAATTAGGACCTATTAGATTCAATTATGACATATTAGATATAATTATACTCAATTAGGACCAATTAGACTCAATTAGGACCAATTAGGACCTAATATGGACCAATTAGGACCTAACATGACCTATTAGACTCAATTAGGACTAATTAGACTTAATTAGGACCAATTAGGAACAATTAGGACCAAATATGGATATGGACCAACTAGACTCAATTAGGATAAACTAGACTCAATTAGGACCTAATATGGACCAACTAGACTCAATTAGGAGGTCAACTAGACTCAATTATGACCAATTAGGAACAATTAGGACCTAATTAGGACCTATTAGATTCAATTATGACCTATTAGATCTAATTATACTCAATTAGGACCAATTAGGATGTAATATGACCTATTAGACTCAATTAGGACCAATTAAACTCAATTGGGACCAATTAGGACCTAATATGGACCAATTAGAACCCAACATGACCTATTAGACTCAATTAGGACTAATTCAACTTAATTAGGACCAATTAGGACCTAATATGGACTAACTAGACTCAATTAGGAGGTCAACTAGACTCAATTATGACCAATTAGGAACAATTAGGACCTATTAGATTCAGTTATGACCTATTAGATCCAATGAAACTCAATTAGGACCAATTAGGAACTAATATGACCTATAGACTCAATCAGGACCAATTAGGAACTTATATGACCTATTGGACTCAATTAGGATCAATCAGGACCTAACATGACTTATTAGACTCAATTAGGACCAATCAAGACCAATTAAGACCTAATTTGGACCAACTAGACTCAATTAGGACCAACTAGACACAATTATGATCAATTAGGACCTAATTAGGACCTATTAGATTCAATTATGATCTATTAGATCTAATTATACTCAATTAGGACCAATTAGGACCTAATATGGACCAATTAGGACCTAATATGACCTATTAGATTCAATTAGGACCAATTAGACTCAATTGGGACCAATTAGGACCTAATATGGACCAATTAGGACCTAACATGACCTATTAGACTCAATTAGGACTAATTAGACTCAATTAGGACCAATTAGGAACAATTAGGACCTAATATGGACCTATTAGATTCAATTATGACCTATTATATCTAATTATACTCAATTAGGACCTAATATGGACCAATTAGGACCTAACATGACCTACTAAACTCAATTAGGACTAATTAGACTCAATTAGGACCAATTAGGACCTAATATGACCTATTAGACTCAATTTGGACCAATTAGGACCTAATATGACCTATTGGACTCAATTAGGACCAATTAGGACCTAATATGGACCAATTAGGACCTAACATGATCTATTAGACTCAATTAGGACTAATTAGACTTAATTAGGACCAATTAAGACCTAATATGGACCAACTAGACTTAATTAGGAGGTCAACTAGACTCAATTACGAATAATTAGGAATAAATAGGACCTATTAGATTCAATTATGACCTATTAGATCCAATTATACTCAATTAGGACCAATTAGGAACTAATATGACCCATTAGACTCAATTAGGACCAATTAGGAACTAATATGACCTATTAGATTCAATCAGGACCAATTAGGACCTAATATGGACCAGTTAGGACCTAACATGACCTATTAGACTTAATTAGGACTAATTAGGACCAATTAGGTCCTAATATGGACCAACTAGACATAATTAGGACCAATTAGGACCTAATTAGGACCTAATTAGGACCTATTAGATTCAATTACGACCTATTAGATCTAATTATACTCAATTAGGACCAATTAGGACCTAGTATGACCTATTAGACTCAATTAGGACCAATTAGACTCAATTGAGACCAATTAGGACCTAATATGGACCAATTAGGACCTAACATGACCTATTAGACTCAATTAGGACTAATTAAACTTAATTAGGACCAATTAGGACCTAATATGGACCAACTAGACTCAATTATGACCAATTAGAAACAATTAGGACCTACTAGATTCAATTATGACCTATTAGATCTAATTATACTCAATTAGGACCAATTAGGAACTAATATGACCTATTAGACTCAATTAGGACCATTTAGGAACTAATATGACCTATTAGACTCAATTAGGACCAATTAGACTCAATTGGGACCAATTAGGACCTAATATGGACCAATTAGGACCTAACATGACCTATTAGACTCAATTAGGACTAATTAGACTCAATTAGGATCAATTAGGACCTAACATGACCTATTAGACTCAATTAGGACTAATTAGACTCAATTAGGACCAATTAGGACCTAATATGGACCAACTAGACTCAATTAGGACCAACTAGACATAGTTATGACCAATTAAGACCTAATTAAGACCTATTGGATTCAATTATGACCTATTAGATCTAATTATACTCAATTAGGACCAATTAGGACCTAATATGGACCAATTAGGACCTAATATGACCTATTAGACTCAATTAGGACCAATTAGACTCAATTAGGACCAATTATGACCTAATATGGACCAATTAGGACCTAACATGACCTATTAGACTTAATTAGGACCAATTAGGACCTAATATGGACCAACTAGACTCAATTAGGAGGTCAACTAGACTCAATTATGACCAATTTTTACTTCATACATGTGTAGGAAATGCTCAAGAATCACAAGCTCAACAAGCTGCCCAACCTTCAAAAGTTGGAGAAGGGTCATCACAAGCTCAATAAACCCAACCTTCATAAGTTGGAGAAGGGTCATCACAAGCTCAACAAGCCCAACCTTCAGAAGCTAGAGAAGGGTCATCACAAGCTCAACAAGCCCAACCTTCAGAAGTTGGAGAAGGGTCATCACAAGCTCAAAAAGCCCAACCTTCAGAAGTTGGAGAAGGGTCATCACAAGCTCAACAAGCCCAACCTTCAGAAGTTGGAGAAGGGTTATCACAAGCTCAACAAGCACAAGTCTCAAAATATCAAATAAGTACACATCTCTCTCTTTCTCTCACCGACACTCTTGATTTAGTCACTGTCTCAATTTAGTCTCTTATTGGTGAATATACATTTTGGGTCTTTCCCCTAAGAAGAAGTTATTGTTTTTGTTGTGTACATGCATCCTTTGATGATGAAAATGTTGGACAAGGGGCATCCCAAGTTTATTCAACCCAAGGTCAAACAATTATGTGTTTCCCTCATTAATGTATAAATTATTATAGGTAGAACATGTTCAAGAGCTTGTAAATACGTATTTCATGAAGGTCCCCTTAAGATGAGATATTAAGATTTTTTATTTTATTTTATTTGCAGTGGAAGTGCAAGAAACATATTTGAATGATAATTTACTCCAAGAGTTGAATAAAAAAATTAATCGTAAAAGCATAGATCATTTAATTGAAATGGATGTGGAAAAATTGAGAGATTATGCTAAACAACCCATAAATATTATGAAGAGGGCATTGAATAAAAAGTCTAAGCAAATAATGAAACAATTTGAGAATCTCGGTACACTTGAAAAAACTCAACTATTATCAATTACACTTCTTAAAGATGAGTTAAAAGAGCCATTAAAATTATTGGGTGTAGATGAAAGTGATGGAATATGGATGAAGTGACTGAGAGGGGGGGGTGAATCAGTCAACCATAAAACACTTCACAATTAATTCTTTGCAGATCCCTTAAGATATCTTAACAATGTTATCTGTTTTAGCACTCGGTAAATAGATTGCAGTAACTTTGAAGATGCAGAAAGTATTAGCAAAATTATCTTTTAGATATTCATCAGCACATGTATATGATTGAGAAAGCAATTAAGAACACAAGAGACACAAGATTTAACGTGGAAACCCAATATGGGAAAAACCACCAATGTATCTAGATACTGATTTTCACTTTTCTGAAGTGATGCCCGGTTAGAAGCCAACCCGGTAAAAGGTTACAAAACACACTGTTAGGTGTGACCTTGTTAGAGGATTTAAAACACCCTACTAGGAGTGGCCTGGTAAGAGGTCTTGAAAACAATTCAATGGAATTGTCACCTTGTTAGAGGATTTACAATATGGTTGTTAAACCAACTCGGTTAAGAGATTTAGAATTCACTGTTACAATGATAAGAAGGTAACAATGAAAAATGACCTGTATAATAATGCAACTGTCTTGCTAATTACAGATCTCTATTCTGCATAAGTCTGATCCTTTCTGATCGAATAAATCTCTGCTGCACCTCAAGGATATCTGAACATCCTTCACAAATTCGCATACACTTTTCTTCTGTAAATCTTCTGCTATATTTTCTATTTATTTCTCATATTTGACCTTTTATTTATATGATTTTAGATTTGTCAAATCGACATTATTTAGTATAATAGTCGGCTGAATTAAGAAAACTCTATTTGCAAAAATCCTTCAAGGGCCGACAGTGCTCGGTGACCATAACTTTCTATAATCTTTCGGAGACCGAGGGAACTCGGTAAACACCGACAATCTTTTACCTTTGATAACCGACTGAACTTGGTAAACACTAACTTTTCTTCGATGACCGACTGAACTCGGTAAACACTAACTTTTCTTCGATGACCGACTGAACTCGGTAAACACTAACTTTTCTTCGATGACCGACTAAACTCGGTAAACACTAACTTTTCCTTTGGTAACCGAGTGAACTCGGTAGACACTGATTTTCTTCAATAACCGAGTGGACTCGGTAAGCACTAATATTCCTCTCTGGCAGACTGACTGAGCTCGGTAGTAACTGGTTGCTACGGACTATGACATTTTGTGACATCAAAGACAATACATAATTGAGTAGCAATTTCCTTCAGACAATTGTTTCCAACAATCTCCCTCTTTGGCATTGATGGCAACACAATATGTCATATCATAAGAAATTTGAAAGAGTTAGCTCGGTTCAGATTCAAATCTCCCTCTGTCAGCAAACTTCCTGTATCCTGAAAATTCTTCCTTCTGATTATTGAAAATTTCTTGAAGTAATAGCAAAGACATAGCAAACACTCCCTCTTTGACAACACATGCCAAAGACAATTCACATATTACCGGTGAAAATTAATGTACCTCAAGTAATGATTCATATGCAATGATTCCTTGAATATGCTGCATCAACTGGTTGATTTTCAATCATGTTCTGGTTGATGCATCATTAAAACTATATTTAGTGAGCCTCGGATAGGGGAATGACCCCTAACTTACCTCTTAGATACACAAATGCATCCTTAGGTAATGGTTTGGTAAAAATGTCTGCAATCTGTTCTTTTGTATGAATATATTCTAATCTGATTTCCTTGTCCTGCACCAATTCTCTGACAAAGTGATATTTAATAGCAATGTGCTTGGTTTTGGAATGCATCACTGGATTCTTAGAAATGTTTATTGCACTGGTATTGTCACAAAATATAACAACTGGTTCTTTGATTTCAACCTTCATACCTTCTAATAGCTGTTTAAACCAAACAATATTTGAACAGTTTACTGTAGCAGCAACATATTCTGCTTCAGCTGTGGATTGAGATGTGCAATTCTGCTTTTTACTAGTCCAGGATACTAGTCTTTTTCCAAGAAAAAATGCTCCACCACTTGTGCTTTTTCTGTCATCAATGTTTCCTGCCCAATCAGCATCAGTAAACACTTTCAAGTCTAGATTACCTCCAAATTTATACCACAAACCATATTCTTCAGTTCCTCTTAAGTATCTTAAGATTCTTTTGATTGCCATCATGTGATTTTCCTTAGGTTTTGCTGAGAATCTAGCTACTATACTGACTGCTAAGGCAATATCAGGTCTTGTATGTACTACATACTGCAATTTTCCAATCATAGATCGGTATAGGGTCTGATCAACTTCTTTTGAATCATCATTCTTGGTAAGTTTCAGTCCAGTACACATGGGTGTACCAACTGGTTTTGAATCTTCCATACCAAACTTCTTAAGTATTTCCTTAATGTATTTAGATTGAGTAATGTATATACCATTCTTGCTTTGCTGAATTTGAAGACCAACAAAGAATTTTATTAAACCAAACATAGACATTTCAAATTCTCTGTTCATTTGCTCTGAAAATTCTTTGCACTGATCCTCATTCCCTGTAAATATAGTATCATCCACAAATATTTCTGCCAATACAATTTTGTCATCCGGTCCTTCTTTAATATACAGATTGCTGTTATCATTAGCTCTTTTGAAATTAATCTGAATCAAATAGTTATGGAGTCTTTCATACCACACTCTAGGAGCTTGTTTTAAACCATACAATGCTTTGTGTAACTTGCAGACCATGTCCCTTTTATCTGGATCAACAAAACCTTCAGGTTGTTCAATGTAGACTTCTTCATCAAGAATTCCATTGAGAAATGCAGATTTTATATCCATCTGATATACCTTAAATCCTTTGTGTGCTGCATAAGCAAGTAGAGTTCTTACACCTTCTAATCTTGCAATAGGAGTGAAAGTTTCTCCATAATCTATACCTTCTTCTTGAGAATAACCTTTACATACCAGTCTAGCTTTGTTTCTAGATACTTGACCATCTTCATTCAGCTTATTCCTGAATACCCATTTTGTTCCAATTACATTCTTATCTTTAGGTCTAGGTACAAGAGTCCAAGTTTTGTTCTTTTGTATTTGTTCTAATTCTTCATTCATTGCTTCAATCCAACTTTCATTTTCTAATGCATCTTTGATATTTCTAGGTTCAAAATCAGTAAGAAGACATGTACCTTTTAGCTTGCTTCTTGTCATAGTACCATCTGATTTGTTTCCAATGATTTGATCTGGTGTATGATGTCTTCTGACATATTTGGCTAGTATAGGTTCCTTGCCTTTTGAATGATTCATGCTATTGTCTTCTAGGATCTCTTCTTCAGGTTGCTCGGGCTCGGTAGATATTTGCTCGGTAACTTCAGGCTGAGACTCGGTCTGAATTTCTTCCTGTGACTCGGTTTGAACTTCTTCCTGTGACTTGGTAACTATGCTCGGCTCAGTAGATATAGTTTCCTTACTGATAGTTGTGTCTGCCAATGTTTCAGGTTCAATGTAAATGAATCTTCTGTAGTTCTCAGGTTCCCTTTTGCTTTCTTCCTCAGTCTTTTCTGCAAACTCATCAAATTTTACATGTATGCTTTCTATGACTTTGTGAGTAGATAAGTTCAGACATTTGTATGCCTTGCTTTTGCTAGAATATCCTAGGAATATTCCTTCATCACTTTTCACATCAAATTTATTTCTTCTGGATTCTTTTAAGATATAACACTTGCTACCAAATATTTTCATGTAACTTATATTGGGTTTATAGCCATACCATAATTCATAAGGAGTTTTGAATGTGTCTTTCTTCAGTTGTACTCGGTTCAAGGTATGAACTGCAGTGCTGATAGCTTCCTTCCAGTACTTTATAGCGATGTTCTTTTCTATCATTAGAGTCCTTGCACAATCCATAATAGATCTATTTCTTCTTTCTGCTATTCCATTCTGCTCAGGAGTTCTAGGAGCTGATACCTGTCTTTTGATTCCTCTTTCAATGCAAAAGTTGTTAAAATCATGGGAGATGAATTCACCACCTCTGTCTGATCTTAAGCATTTCAATCTTTTCCCTGTTTCCTTTTCTACTCTTGCTAAGTACCATTTGAAATATTCAAATGCTTCTGAATTTTTCTCTTAAATACATAACAGTCATCATTCTAGAATAATCATCAATGAAAAGAATAAAGAATTTATCTCCAGTATAGCTTTGTATTCCAATAGGTCCACATAAATCAGTATGCACAATTTCCAAAATTTCTTTAGACTGATAGTTCTTACTCTTGAAACTACTTTTACTCATTTTGCCAATCTGACAATTCTTGCATAGACCAGTGTCAGGTTTCTTCAAAGTAGGAATGCCTCTAACCTTCTTGAATTTGCTTATTTTTATCATGTTATCAAAATTCACATGACATAACCTTTTGTGCCATAGCCAACTTTCTTCTATTTGAGCAATAAAGCATGAATATTCACTGAGATCAAGATAAAATAAGTTACCTTTTGTTTGTTTTCCTGATCCAATGAGTTTTCCTTTTCCATCCAGCAGTCTTGCTTGACCATTCATGAATTCAACCTTGAAACTAGTGTTGATTAGCTGTGCTACACTTAGAAGATTATGTTTTAGTCCTTCAACCCAATAAGCATTATCACATATGAGTTCTTTGGTTAATGAGATTCTTCCTTTTCCTTTTATACAACAAGGTTCATTGTTTCCAAATCTTACATTACCACTATCATAGTCTTCTAGATATTCAAATTTTGTCTTGTCACCAGTCATGTGGTGTGAACATCTGCTATCTATTATCCATATATCATCTTTGCTTATATGAGAAATAAGTGCCATCTTATCTTCATCATCATCAGATTCATCTTTTATAGCAATAAAGATAATTTCTTCTTCACTATCATCAGAATCTTTAGCCATAAAATATGATTTCTTACCTTTATCCTTGTATGATTTGAAATTATTTTTTCCATAGTACTTGTGACTTCTCTTCTCTTCTTTGACTTCTTTGTTTGGGCACCTAGTTGCAATATGTCCAATTTCTTCACATGAAAAATAGATTAAAGGAGTTTTACCTTTATACTTACCTTTCCCTCTAGAGTACTTCTTTGCAAGTAATGCTTCTACAATTTCAAGATCACTATCAGAACTTTCTTCTGATACTTCTTCACTTTCTAACTAAACTTCTTTAATTTTCTTGTTTTTCTTTAGTGAAACCTTGGCCTCAAATGCTGATTCAATATTTTTGGAACTAGGAACATAGTTGTCATAGTTGTCTAATTCAAAAGCTATCAATCTTCCAACTAAAGCATCCAAAGTTATATTGTGGTTTATTTCACATCTTCTTTCTTGAATAGCTGATACTCTTATTGCATAGATAGGGAGTAATGTTCTGAGTACCTTACTTATAACAGTTTCATCTGAGATGGTTCCTCCAGAAGCTCTAATTGCACTTACACTTGCTTTGATTCTTTCAACATATTTTGCAATGTTTTCATCTTCCTTCATATTCATCTTGTCAAACTGTCCTCTTAGGCTTTCTGCTTTGGCTCTTTTCACATTTGCATCACCACCATATATTTTCTTCAGTGCCATCCACATTTCATATGCAGTAGTGCAGTCTTTAATATCATCAAATTCTTCATAGCTGAGAGTAGATGCAATGTCTATCATCATGGTGTTGTGAGTCTTTTTATCTGCAATGTCTTCAATAGTTAATGCACCATTAGGAATTGTGTATTCTTCATCAATGTATTTGCATCCTGAATCACCAATGGAAGCCAGATGAAGTCGCATGAGACCTTGCCATACTGAAAAGTTATCTCTGTTGAGCTTTGGAATTTCCCTCTTGTAAGACATCCTGATCTTTAGCTTAGGTCCTTGAAACCCTTCCTGCAAGCACCAAAAGCTCTGATACCAATTGATGGAATATGGATGAAGTGACTGAGAGGGGGGGTGAATCAGTCAACCATAAAACACTTCACAATTAATTCTTTGCAGATCCCTTAAGATATCTTAACAATGTTATCTATTTTAGCACTCGGTAAATAGATTGTAGTAACTTTGAAGATGCAGAAAGTATTAGCAAAATTATCTTTTAGATATTCATCAGCACATGTATATGATTGAGAAAGCAATTAAGAACACAAGAGACACAAGATTTAACATGGAAACCCAATATGGGAAAAACCACCAATGTATCTAGATACTGATTTTCACTTTTCTGAAGTGATGCCCGGTTAGAAGCCAACCCGGTAAAAGGTTACAAAACACACTGTTAGGTGTGACCTTGTTAGAGGATTTAAAACACCCTGCTAGGAGTGGCCTGGTAAGAGGTCTTGAAAACAATTCAATGGAATTGTCACCTTGTTAGAGGATTTACAATATGGTTGTTAAACCAACTCGGTTAAGAGATTTAGAATTCACTGTTACAATGATAAGAAGGTAACAATGAAAAATGACCTGTATAATAATGCAACTGTCTTGCTGATTACAGATCTCTATTCTGTATAAGTCTGATCCTTTCTGATCGAATAAATCTCTGTTGCACTTCAAGGATATCTGAACATCCTTCACAAATTCGCATACACTTTTCTTTTGTAAATCTTCTGCTATATTTTCTATTTATTTCTCATATTTGACCTTTTATTTATATGATTTTAGATTTGTCAAATCGACATTATTTAGTATAACAGTCGACTGAATTAAGCAAACTCTATTTGCAAAAATCCTTCACGGGCCGACAGTGCTCGGTGACCATAACTTTCTATAATCTTTCGGAGATCGAGGGAACTCGGTAAACACCGACAATCTTTTACCTTCGATAACCGACTGAACTCGGTAAACACTAACTTTTCTTCGATGACCGACTGAACTCGGTAAACACTAACTTTTCTTCGATGACCGACTGAACTCGGTAAACACTAACTTTTCTTCGATGACCGACTGAACTCGGTAAACACTAAATTTTCCTTTGGTAACCGAGTGAACTCGGTAGACACTGATTTTCTTCGATAACCGAGTGGACTCGGTAAGCACTAATATTCCTGTCTGGCAGACCGACTGAGCTCGGTAGTAACTGGTTGCTGCGGACTATGACATTTTGTGACATCAAAGACAATACATAATTGAGTAGCAATTTCCTTTAGACAATTGTTTCCAACAGAAAGTTTGAAAAAGTTAAAATCAAGTAACGTACAAAAAATTATTGTTGACAGTGTTAAGGAAGGTTTGCATTCCATTGGGAAAACAACTAGATCTACAGATAGGTCCATTTCAAGAAGAGTGATATTGACATCTATTTTAAATAAAAACATGTCCCAAAGAAGACAAATTTCTTCACTTTCATCTCAGATCAGGTATAGTAGGAAGACAATGACACATTATTTGAAAAGAAGAATCAATTTGGATGATACTACATTGGAAGGTAATTGGGCACTAATGTGTAGAGCTCCTTTATCTGATAGAATTAATGAAACAATTAGGAACTTAGTTACATCATTTTGGACTGAGCATACTCATCCTTCACCAAATACAAGAGATGTTATCAAGAAGAGGACCAGGCCTAAGGAATATTTCCAACACATAAAACATTGGTTGGACACCACACATCATGAATTGTATCTCTCATTTTGTAACTCAAATCCTAAAAAGAAGAATCAATTTGGATGATATATATAAATCAATTGATTGAAATTTTGAAAATAAATTTAAATTTAATTTTAACATTAAATACATGTATATAATCTGATTTATACCTATGTAGGTGGTCGAAACTAATAGTACTCAAATTCCTTGGCCTCAATCCTATCAACCAAGGTATCAAGATTTTGCTATGTCTGGTCCAAGCTCAAATCTGCATCTGCAACATGAGTAGACTACACATGCCTCTCTAATGATGAATGCAATGGACTAACCAGATGAGATGGCATGGAAGTCATATCATCATGTGTCAAAAAATCTAGATAACCTGTAGTGGTCATGTTGAACTCAACATCATCAAGGCCAACATCAAAGAATTGATGCCCTACACTGACTGAAGGGTCTATATGTTGTGCCTCTCCTTGTGCAGTAATAGAGTGGTCAATAGGTGGATCCTCATGAGCACTACCACTATGGCCATGGTTTAGGTGAGAAGGATGTGGTTGAGTGTATCTGACAATACCCACATGAGATATAACCTCTGATATGGGGATATCATGCTCTATTACTATAAATGCATATGCATCCAATAGATCCTCAGCCAAGCTAGTCAGTGTCACACATGTCATCTCTCTTGTAAGTCCCTCCAGGCTAGAAAGTGAAGGGATACCTATTGTAGTGTACATGTCATATGTGGTCCTGCTAGCGGATGCTCCACATGATGATCTAGAGTGTCATTGAGACATCAGGTATTGACCAACCTGATCACTAGATATGGATGTGGCAGCTACTACAATGTCCCCCACACTATCAATCGTAGCTTGAAGCTGGGTGCTACAAATAACATCATCTACAACATGGCCCAATGAAGGAGCTATAATAGGTGCCCTCTGACCAACAATGGCCCTATTTACTGGTCTCTGTCGATCAGATCAACGATAAGAATCTCTATCAGCAAGCCTACCACACCCCTATCCTAAATGTGCTAGAAAATCAATGTAATTAACAGCATGACCTAAAAAAACCTCAACAAAAATATTCTATGCAAAGTATAGTGAAATCTAGTCATTATTCAGATAAGGACCATGGGCAGCTAGAAATCTAGAGTATATCAATGCTAATATAGCAGGATCCTCACACCTGGTAACCTAATACCCCTTCACATAATTTTTATCTACATAAGATGGGAAAACTTCCCCTTTTAGGGTTTCTTTAGGCACTAAAACCTATACCTCCTTAAGAGAAAGACCAAAGCCAACCTCTTGTCTCTTCCTATCAAGTATGACCTATATAATATCTGGGGCATAGGGAGTGGTACCATGAATGTCATCCCTAATGCTAATCAAGATATTAAGGATGGACTGACATGTGATCTTATAGATAGTAGAGCTAGATGGATTATTTATAGATTCTTGCAACCGTTGAATCTTTCTATTAGTGCGTGAAAATAGTTCTGCAGGGGGAATCAGTGCATCTGCCATGTGTGATGTGCAATAATATGTCTAATAGATCTAGAATATGTATGTACCCAAAATATTTTATTTACTATCAAATAAAGTCTACATATACATGTACGTTTTCCTAATTTAAATAAAAATAAAATTAAATACTCTGCACATTTCACTACATTATTTGAAAGTAAAATCAATTACATAAATTACATGTTTAAAAGTAAATTACATTTTAATAGGTCTAATGGGGTCTTAAAGGGGCATATAACCTATCATAGGTCCTAATAGGTCCAATTAGGTCATAATAGGTTAAATTAGGTATAATTAGGTCTAATTGGGTGTGATTAGGTCCCAATTGATCTAATTGGGTCTAATTAGGTGCTAATAAGTCTTAAGGGGCCATATTACTCATAGTGGGTCTAATTTAGTATTAAAGGGGTCATATAATAGGTATTATAGGTTCTAATAGGTCTAATTAGGTCATAACAACTAATTGGGTCTAATTAGGTACTAATAGGTCTAATTAGGTGCTTTAATATAGGTCTTAAGGGGTCATGTTACTCATAGTGGGTCTAATGGGGTCATATAACTTGTCATAGGTCCTAATAGGTTTAATTAGGACATAATTGGTTTAATTAGGTCCTAATAGGTCTAATTTGGTCGAATTAGGTCCTAATAGGTCTAATTGGGTCTATTTATGTGCTAATCAGGTCTAATTCCATTGTAATAGGTCTTATCTAGGTCTAATTAGGTCGTAATACATCTAATTGGGTCTAATTAGGTCCTAAAAGGTTTTAAGGGGTCATATAACCTATCATAGACCTCTTAAAATAGACCTAGATAACTAGGAATTATGATGTCCTAATAGGTCTAATTGCATCTAAGCAGGTCTAATTAGGTGAACTAATAGGTCTACTTTGGTCTTAAGAGCTCATATTAAGCATATTGAGTCTAATTAGGTCTTAAAGGGTCATGTAGTACGAGTATATTAGGTGTTAATTAGTCTTTAAATTTGATCTAATTACAAGGTTAGAAGGGGTCCTATTACTCATATTACATAGATAATTAGGGCAAGCTATTATGACTAATTTGGTCTAAGGGGTCCTATTAAGTTCATAAATATGTCCCTAAGTAGGCATTATTACTATTCAATATTAGTTCCTATTACTTATATTAGGTATGTATTACTCACATGTATTTAAAGGTAAATTAAATAGTATAAAATTAGGTATAATTTAAAGGTCTTGTTATGGGTTAATTAGTCTAATTATGCCTAAGGGATCCTATTGCTCATATTAGGTGTACTAGTAGGTCCTATTACTCATGATATTAGGTGTTAATTAGTCTTAATTAAAGGTCTAATTACATCTAATTAGATCTTAAAGGGTCCTCTTACTCATATTAGGTATACTTGAGACTAGTTACACATGTCTTATTAGGTATTAATTGGTCTTATTAGGTCTAATTATGTCTTTAAGGCCCATCTTATTAATGATATTAGGTCCTAATTTGGGTCTTATTACTCATATTAGGTCAGGTGATAGGTTAAAAATTAGGTCTTAATGGGTCACAATTTACTCAAGGGGTCTAATTTTAGGTATATAATTATGTCTTCTTAGTCAAGTATTAGGTCTTATTAGTCTTAATTAGTCTTAATTAGTCTTATCTAGGTCTTATTAGGTGTAATTAGTCTTATCTAGGTCTTATGTACATAAACATGTATACATAAGAATCTATCTATACACATGTACATGTATGTATACATACATATATACATGCACATGCATACATGCACACATGCACACATACTTGTACATGTATATATATTATATATATATATCTATGTGTGTGTGTGTGTGTGTGTGTGTATACACATGTATACTTGTATATATACATATATGTATATGCACATATATACATGTATATATATGTATATATATATGTATGTATATATACACACACACATATATATATATACATATATATATATATATATATACATATATATATATATATACATATATATATATATAAATACATATATATATATATACATATATATATATATATATACATATATATATATATATACATATATATATATATATATACATATATATATATATACATATACATATATATACATATACATATATATATATATATACATATATATATATATATACATATATATATATATATATACATATATATATATATACACATACATACATACATACATATATATATATATATATATATGTATATATATATATGTATATGTATATATATATGTATATATATATATATATATATATATATATACACATGTATACATGTGTATATATGCATATATACACATGTATATATGCATATATACTATTTATGCATCTATCAAAAATTGAAAATAATAAAAATGAAATATGAAAATACTTCAAAATGGTGTTTACAAATTTGGAAGCCGTCCCCATGGGTTTCACTATCGAGTTTCACTGTCGCCAAAAGTGATAGTGAAAGTCACTTTCAGTAGTTATATTTCCACCAAAATAAAACCCTAATTAATGAATTTTGATCGAAAGTCATTAATTAGAAACTTTCGATTGAAAGTTACTTAGAACTTTCGATCGAAAGTAACTTACAATAGAAAGTCCTATGTCTAAGGACTTTCGATCATAAGTTTAGTACTTACAATTGAAAGTGTATTAGAGTTTCTATCGAAAGTTGGTAAAGAATATTTTTTTGAAAATGCTTTTCAGGATGAATTCCTTCCTCCAAAAAATTGTAACCCACTATTGTGGGTTCACCCAGGAGGTGATTGTTTATCATGCTCATGAGTAAAGGTTGTATAAGGTGGAATAATAGGTTTTGAAGAAGTTTCTTTACCCTTTCCTTTAATATCATCATGAATCGGAGGAGAAGGTAAATCAAAGAAATCTTGCACATCTGCATCTTGAACTATAGCTTGAATCCCATCATAAGTACAGGAATAACTAGGGATAGCAGATGGAGAATTAGGCATCGAATTAGGAATAGGAAGATTAGGAATCAAATTAGGAATGATAGGATTAGGATTAGTAAAATTAGGAGATGGTGTATCATCTACCAAATTCTTCACATAATCCAAGAGGATAATAAGGCTACCACATAAATATTTAACAAAAGTTTTGAAAGTAGGAAGACTAGTATCAGTCAATTTCACAAAAGCATAGGCAAGTGAAAAATGAAGGTTCATCAACATAATGAAGTGAATGATACTCTCATAAACATCATAGGTATGGTAAAGAGATGCTAAAAGAAGGGTAATAAAGAACATGACCACACATCAAAGCATCTTAAGAATCTTCATAGTAAATGAAATGATAGAAATGTTTTTGAATTTTATTGAATATATAGATTTTTTTGTATTTTAAAATGTAAGTGCATAAAAGAAATCTAATCTTAAGGAAAGAAAGAAATGCATCTAACACCAAAGAGAAAAAGTTGTCTATCGCGTATTCACCAAAATGAATAAAGGTAAATATGATTCACCTCTATTAATTGAGATTGAGTATGGATAGGGAATGAAATATATGTGATGGAAAATTTTATGGACATATAAACTAGATGAAACATAAATACTTATCTTGAAAGAAGGTTGATGAAGAAATCACTATTTTCTGTTGTCTATGCACAGTTTTGGGAAATTTTGCAACCTGCTCCGGACTGAAAATGTTGAGATAGAGAAAACCCAAAAAAAATTTATCTTTCTGAGGTCAGGTCAACCTTGACCCAGATAGTAGGGAAAGGTCTTACCCCAGGGTAGAATCCTACCCCCCATTGAAGGTCATCCTTGACCTGAAACAACTCTGATAGAAATTTTGTTCACAGATCTTGAAAGTTTGCCGAAAAGGGTATCTAGACCTGTACTTCAATTCACTGTCATGTACTTGTACCTGCAAGAAAAATTGTTTTTTTTGTTTGGATGAGGGGTTTTCCTTTGTCAAACCCCGGTTTGGAATCAACCTTAATAATGGAATTGAAATAGGGAATGCTAGCAAGTAGTAGAAGTAGATCTAACAACGAAGCTATGAAATTCAATAGATATGCAATTGTATTTGAAATGAAAACAAGTATATTGATATGAAAGCTTGAACATAACATTAACAAATGTAAATAAAAAACTCCATGATTTCATGCTTGGAATCCACCTTGAGGGAATAATGAATGGATCTTGAAGATGAACAAAAGATCTTGAAGGAAGATCACACCACCATGATGGCTAGATCTAGGGTTTTGAATGATGAATCTTGAATGCTTGAACCAAATCCATTCAAAGGATTGAATGCTTGAATCCTTGATCTTCAATGGAGAAATTGAATGGATAAGATGACTTTAATTCTTCCTTGAAAATTCTTGATGGAATGCTCGCTTGATCTTTCTTTGGTCTATGTGCTTCTTGGTGTGCTTGCACAAGTGCTAAGAAGACCTAGTTTGTCTTCTTCAATGATCCTACTTTCCTCTAGGATATCAATAGGATTAGATGACTAACTAATTCCTTGACTAAATCTTCTCTAAGAGTCCAAATCCTTGTGCTTAACCTTGAAGGACAATCACCCTATAGTTACTTAAATGCTCTCTCCTACACTTAGAAGGCTCTAAGTGCCATCTCCACACAAGCCATCAAATTAATTGGAGGGGTGTCAAATAATTCAAAATAATTCATATTTCTTCCATTTGGATCCATCTTTAAGGATCTCCAAGCCCTTTTCTATCGGGTTCAAGAATTTGTATTGAGGAGGCCTAATTAGGCCTAATTCCTTGTAGCCCTTGGCAGGGTCTTTTTCAAATTGCCTACCAAAAATTCCCAAACAACTTGAAAAAATAATCCCACATTCGAGTACCCTTTTTAATTTTATGAAGGATTCAAAAGGTTTTAGATGCCTAATTCTTCCATACATAGGCTTCCTATTATCTAGGTCAAATAGGGCTAAAAGGCCTAATTTATAGGACTTTACTAGTTTCTTGCTCACATCTCAATCAAATGGATTGGTAGATTCTCAATCCTCTTAGCATGTAAATATATTTCATATCCCACTTGGAACTATGATTATTTAGTACTGTACTTCAATCCCCTACAAGAAAACTTCAAATCTTCATTGACAAACCTCTAATCAGGCACTCTAAGCTCACCTAGGGCTTGACCTTAGAAATAGTAACTTGAATCTTCATGATTCCTACCACTAAATATATATAGACCAATGGCTCACCTAAAACATTCATTTACCCTTAGGAAGATCCCATGGCTAGATTTCATGGGGGAACCATAGAAAGACAAACTGGTCAAGACAGGACCAGGAAAACCTCTAGACTTAAAAAAATTTATTCAAGACACTAAATCAACTCAAATCAACTTTCTTATAGAATAAAAAAGTCTTAGAACTATCCTCTAAACAAAAATATAACACTAAATCAAGGAATTCAATCCATATAGTATCACTGTCACACTATAGTGCTCAGTATCTTCACATAACCAAAATTACAGAGCTGCTTCACTATTCAAAAACTTTGTTACAATCCTCTCTACATCAGGATTCAATCTTGAGAGATTCTTAGATGTCACTATCCATGTTTCTAGGCCTTTCTAGTTCACCCATATTCCTATCTTTTAGGGAATCCATTGCTGTCGAGTTGCATGCAACATTTGCCATAAATTGCCAATGTTGTCATGACAACTTTTGGCATCTTTTACATTCATTAGGCCAACTAGAATATAGGACTCTATGCTATGTGGTTTGAAGAAATAACCTCATTAATGACCTCAATGAATCTTTCTTACATCTCTCATGTGTTTATAACACATTAAAATTCTCAAATCCAAACTTTAATCTTTTATGGCGAAGCTATCAGAAACAACTAACAATGACTAATTGGTGACCTTAGTTCTAACACTAACTCACCTAGTCCACATTTGAAAGACCTTCTAAGGTCCAAATAAAACACACAACTTCTTTGACTTGGCTAATGTTAGATACAAGTGAAAATGACATAAGATTAGGAGGCTAGCCTAGGTGCTCCTGCACCATCCTCCCCAACTGAAAGCTTTCGATCCACCCTTGGATTGAGTAAGTTGAGATCAATGCCCAACTTCTTAAACTTTGATTCTTTAATCCATACTGCATCATCATCAAATTTACCATGCCATTTGATCAAATGTTCTTTGTAGTCCTTCTTCCTAGTCTTTTTGTAGACTCTTGAATCTAGTATATTGTCAGCTCTCTTCATTGTAGTAGAAGGTAATTGGAGTTCATCCACATCTTGGATAACTTCAATCAAAATTTGGTATAAATTAGCTGTGGGTCCTTTATAAGGAACTAGGTCTACAACATTGAAAATAGGGGACAATCCAGTATCCTCCAATAGCTCCACCTTATAAGCATTATCACCATACTTTGCTAAGATAGGACAAGGACCTATCCTTCTCATTTTCAACTTTTGAGGGATTCCCTTTTGTAGTCTAGAGTTTTTTAAATGCACCATCACCAAGTCTCCCACATTGAACTAGATTTCTCTTCTACTCTCATCAACTTTAGTCTTATGCTTCATAGTGTTCTCAGTCAATATCTTCTTGACTGTGTCATGAATCTCCTGCATTGCATAAGCAAAATCATCAGCATATCCACTCCCTTTAACTCCATCCTTTAAGTCTCTTAGCTCATATACTCCTCTAGGATGTAGGCCATATAAAATTTCAAAGGGACTCTTCCCTATGGACCTATTTATAGTGTCATTATAAGCATACTCAACCTGTCCAATCAATTGATCCCATTGTTGACCATATTCTTTGGTCAAGCACCTTAATAGATTTCCAAGGCTCCCATTTACCACCTCGGTCTGACCATCTATTTGAGGATGGTATTCAGATCCAAAGGAAAAATTTGTGCCCAATATTTTCCAAAGAGTCTTCCAAAAGTGACTCATAAACTTGGTGTCTCTATTTGACACAATACTCAAAGGTAACCCATGTAATCTTACTATCTCTTTGAAGAAGAGAGAGGCTATTTGGCTGGCATCATTAGTTGTCTTACATGGCACAAAGTGAGCCATCTTGCTAAATATTTTCACAACTACATAAACACTATCCATGCCTTGTCTTGTCTTGGGTAACCTAACTACAAAGTCCATGCTCAAGCATTCCCATGGCCTAGTGGGAATAGGTAGTGGTTGATATAGGCCTACATTTGAAGAAGTACCTTTGGCCTTTTGACACACAATGAAACTTTCAACATACTTCCTCACATCAAGGTTCATTATTGGCCAATAATAGAACCTTTGAACAATTTCTTGTGTCTTAGTGATCCCAAAGTGACCACTCAATGCACCATTTTTCTTTTCTTGAATCAAGTTATCTCGAATAGACCCTCTAGGGACACATAATTAGTTTCCCTTAAATAAGAGATCACTTTGCAAAGTATATTTGGCATATTTTCTATGAAAATGATTCTTATATTTAGGACACACCTTGTAAATGTCTGCAAAGTCTTCATCATTAGCATATCAATCTTTGAAGTGATCTATTCCCATGCTCTTTAATTAGATCTCTTGGATAGTAAGAGTTCTTCTACTCAAGGCATATGCCACCTTGTTGAGTACTCCCTTCTTCTGCTTGATATTAAATGTGTATGCTTGTAGGTATTGAACCCACTTCATGTGCTTATGACTTAGTTTCTCTTGAGAGTTCAAGAAACTTAGAGCTTGATTGTCTGAATAGACTATGAACTCTTTTTGAAGCAAATAGTGTTACCATTTCCTTAAGGCCTAGACTAATGCATACATCTCAAGGTCATAAGAAGAATACTTCTTCTTAGCTTCACTTAACTTCTTTGAATTAAAAGCCACTCGTCTACCCTCTTAGCTTAAAACAACTCTAATAGCCATATTGCTTACATCACACTCTATGGTGAATAGCTTCTCAAAGCTTGGCAAGACTAAAATAGGTTCTATAGAAATATTTTCCTTCAACAACTCAAAACTCTTTTTAGCTTGTTCATTCCATACAAACTTATTCTTCATGCCTCCTTTAATGGTGTCCAACATAGGAGCATAAATAGCATTGAATTTCCTTATAAATTTCCTATAATATTGAGCAAGGCCATGAAAAATTCTTACCTCTATTATTGTCCTTGGAGTAGGCCAATTTATGATGGCTTCCACCTTGCTAATGTCCATTTTCAGATTACCATGAGTTAAAACAAACTCAAGGTATACTAGCTTTGTCTTGATGAACTCACACTTCTCTAAGTTGATTATTAACTTCTCATCATGTAGCTTCTTGATAATAGTCTCTAGGTGTTGGAGATGCTCACCTTTTGTCTTACTATAAATTAGTATATCATCAAGATATACCACTACAAATTTTCCAAAGTAGTCTTTGAGGACTTCATTCATGAGCCTCATGATGCTCACCTTTTGTCTTACTATAAATTAGTATATCATCAAGATATACCACTACAAATTTTCCAAAGTAGTCTTTGAGGACTTCATTCATGAGCCTCATGAATCTGGAGGGGGCATTAGATAGTCCAAATGGCATGACAAGCCATTCATAAAAACCTTCATTGGTTTTGAAGGTTGTTTTCCACTCATCTCCTTCATGTATCCTAATTTGGTGTTAACCACTCTTTAAGTCTATCTTGGTAAAATACTTGGCTTCACCTAGACAATCTATTAGGTCTTATATCCTAGGAATAGGAAACCTATATCTAATGGTTATCCTATTTATTGCCCTTCAATTAGTACAAAGCCTCCAAGCTCCTCCTTTCTTAGGTGCTAGGATAGTGGGTATGACACATGGGCTAATGCTCTTTCTAATAATACCTTGGCTTAGGAGTTCTTGTATTTGTCTAGCAATTTCCTCATTTTGTTGAGGGGTCATCTGATAGGCTGCCTTATTTTGTAGGGTAGTTCCTGGTATAAATTCAATCCTATGACTTATGGCTCTTTTAGGGAGTAATTTTGATGGTTGTCCATCACTTACTATACCTTCATAAGTCTGCAACATGCTTTGTATCTCCTTAGGTAGCTCTGGCTTCTTGGTTGCATATGGAAAGTAGCATGTGTGGAAGTCTTATGCATTAAGATTTTAGTATATGTAGCATGGACATGATATCAACATGATATCATGGGCACAAAGGTTAATTTTTAGTGCAAATAGTTATATAGTAGCTGGTGTCCGTAGTGTTCCTGACAGAGTAATAGATAGTGTTATGTGTATGGTTGTCCATACAATTATCATGGAGCCTTGTGCACTTGGATATATGTTGAAGACATGTTAGTGATGTTTTAGTTATGGACAAATAGTCTTTTGATGAGTAGAAGTGTAGTTACACAGTCGCTATTCACTAGTAGTAGTTTTTTGTATTTGTTTAGAAGAGCTGACAGAGATTTTATTGGTTCTTGAGTTGTGCCTATCTTTAGGGTATGCACCCTTGGATTTAATCTTGGAGAAGTGTTATTGATGTTTGGTTAAGAGCACATGAGTTAATTCAGCTTATAGAGAAAGTTCCAGTTGTTTTGGTAGAGCCGATAGTGTGTAGCATGCATCTACAATTATCTTATTAGATAGGTCCTAGATTGTGTTGCGTGCATAGTAGAGCTAACATAATGTTTTTTGGAGTTTGTTATGGTTTCTCTAATATGATTTCAAGGTGGTTCTAATAGGCCAACTTGATTATATCATTTGGAGGAAAGATATTTATAGGCAGTCATTTGTGATTGTTGAAGTGTGGTTCATGGTTGATTAAGAAGATCAGAGTAGAGTGTGTGAAGTGTTGAGCCATCAGAAGAAGGTCTATGTGACCAAATAAAGTACTTTTTCTATTCATTGGAACTGATCTAGATAGCAGGTCAAAGCATAGTTCACCAAGATCTAGATATAGTGTGTATTTTTTATTCAGAAGGTTGTAGCCTTCACCCATTTGAGTAGTGAGCTCTCGGACAGTGTGTCCTCTCCCCTAATAGGGACAATTGTAAAAGACTCCTAATAGGTTTTGACCCTTGACTAGGTCTACTATCCTTAATATATTGTAAAGCTACTCCTAACAGGGTAAAGGATCTTCTAACAAGGATCATTATACACTAGTACAGAATATTAGTGGGTATCAAGTCCCACTGGGGTTTTTACCTATTTGGGTTTTCCTATAACCAAAATATTGGTGTTGTGTTCATGTGTTCTTTCATTGTGTTTATCCTTTATGTTAAGTATACTTAATTAGATAAAGAATTAAATCTTGTAGATAACTGATTCACCCCCCCCCTCTCAGTTATCTCTTAGGACTATTCCTAACATTACCTTCATCTATCTCCCTTGGTCATAACACCAATGCAAAACCAACTCCTTCACCTTATTCCAAAGCTTCTAAGAATTCTTTTTCACCAACCATGAGCACATTAGGACCTGTTATGTTCACCTCTGCATCCTCTAATAGTGATTGGATTTTGAAAGTCACATTATCCTTCTTGAAAGTATAGGAGTTCTTCACTCCATCATGCATAGCTTGGTAGTCAAATTGCCATGGTCTACATAGGAGCAAGTGACATGCATCCATAGGTAACACATCACACAATACCTTGTCCTTATACCTTCCAATTGAGAACTCCACCCAAGCTTGCTCATTTACTAAAACATGTTGGCCTTTATTCAGCCATGTGACCTTGCAAGGATTAGTGTATGGTATCCTTGTCATACTTAGCTTGCTGACTACTTCCTTTGAAAATATTGTCAGTAGACCCTGAGTCAATGATGACTTGACATACTTTTCCCATCATCTTACACTTTATCGTAAACATGGACCTTCTTTGGCATGGCTCTTCTTTAACCAGATCCTTGATCAATATCCTCCTCGTCATGAGGTTCTCACCTTCCTCTAATGTCAGTGGTACCTCAAGGTGTTTCTTTGCTGCATTTTTCTCCTCATGAACCAAATTAGTTCTTTTATCACCTCCTTGAGAAGTACTACCCTTCTGTGGGCACCTATAGGTAGGGTGTCCCATTTGGTTGCAATGATAGCATTTCATATTGGCAAAATAATTGCCTCTTCCTTGTCCACCACTTATTCCTCTAAAGTTAGAGCTCCTTCCTCTACTACCTCTACTAGAACTTCCCTCTTTCTTCTTAGTGTATTTGACTTCTCCTTGAGTCCTTGGATCTAAACTCCTTCCACCATATCCACTTCTTTTCCCTCTACTATCTCTTCCTCTACCTCTTCCCTTGGAGGTTTGTTCATACTTTCTTTTGCCTTTCTCCTCAATCTTCAAGTCCATCTGATAACATTGGTGGATAGTTTTGAAGCTCACAAGACTCATGTTTTCTTGTATAAACCACTTGAGTCCATTCAAATACCTAGCTAGTTTGATACTTTCATCCTCTACCACTTTTGATCTTAATCACAACTTTTGGAACTCTTCAATGTATGCTTGGACATCCAAATATTTTTGTTTAATATTATGTCTCCTTATATGTAGCTGAACCTCATAGTCATCAAGTAAGTAGGTCTACTTCACCTTAGTCACCATGCCCTTCCATGAAGCTATAGGACTCTTTCCCTCTTTCTCTCTTTCAGTTTGAACAAACTTCCACCAGGTGAGTGTTGAACCTCTCAACCTAGATTTGGCCACCTTCACTTTTTGGGCCTTTGATATGCCATCACATTCAAAGTGATTTTCTATGCTGTCAATCCAATCCATGACTGAATCTGGATCCATTTTTCCACTGAATAGTAGTACACCCTCCAAAGCTTTTCCACTTAAGGCCTTTAGTTCTTTCAAGAAGCATTCTTCATAAATAACAAGGTCAAGGGTTGGAGCTTCCTCCTCCAATTCCAATTCCTTTTCCCTTTCTTATTTCTCTTCCTTCTAATCTATTGTATCCTTTACTTTATCTGCTTTGTCTTGGACTTCACCCAAGAGTTGTTCCATTTGAGCCAATCTTTCTCTTAGCAATCTATTGTCCTCTTCTTGGTCTTCCACCTTCTTGGCTAACTCGGTGTTAATCACCATTTCTTTAGCTTCTACTAACTCAAAAGATGTATTCTCTCCTACTAATTCAATAGGTTGCAACATTAACCACAAGCCTGATCAAAATAGGCTCTGATACCAATATGGTGTATGTGCTTCTTGGTGTGCTTGCACAAGTGCTAAGAAGACCTAGTTTGTCTTCTTCAATGATCCTACTCTCCTCTAGGATATTAATAGGCTTAGATGACTAGCTAAGTCCTTGATCAAATCTTCTCTAAGAGTCCAACTCCTTGTGCTTAACCTTGAAGGAAAATCACCCTATAGTTACTTAAATGCTCTCTCCTACACTTAGAAGGCTCTAAGTGCCATCTCCACACAAACCATAAAATTCGTTGCAGGGGTGTCAAATACTTCAAAAGTATTCATATTTCTTCCATTTGGATCCATCTTTAAGGAACTCCAATCCCTTTTCTACCGGGTTCAAGAATTTGTCTTGAAGAGGCCTAATTAGGCCTAATTCCTTGTAGCCCTTAAAGGGTCTTTTTCCAATTTCCTACCAAAACTTCCCAAAAAACATGAAAAAATAATCCCACATTAGAGTACCCTTTTGGATTTTATGAAGGATTCAAAAAATTTTAGACTCCTAAGTCTTTTTTACATAGGCTTCCTATTATCTAGGTCAACTAGGGCTAAAAGGCCTAATTTATAGGACTTTACTGGTTTCTTGCTCAAATCTCAATCAAATGGATTGGTAGATTCTCAATCCTCTTAGAATGTCAATATATGTTCATATCCCACCTGGAAATATGCTTATCCTATACTGTACTTCAATCCCCTACAAGAAAACTTCAAATCTTCACTATTAAACCTCTAACCAGGCACTCTAAGCTTGCCTAAGGCTTAACCTTAGAAATATAAACTCGACTCTTCATGACTGCTATGAATAAATATATATAGACCAATGGCTCCCCTAAAATATTCATCTACCCTTAGGCAGATCCCATGGCTAGATTTCATGGGTGAGCCATAGAAAGACAAACTAGTCAAGACAGGACCAAGAAAACCTCTAGACTTAAAACAATTTATTCAAGACACTAAATCAACTCAAATAAACTTTCTTACAAAATGAAAAAGTCTTATAACTATCATATGAACACAAATATAACACTAAATCAAGTAATTCAATCAATATAGTATCACTATCACACTATAGTGCTCGGTATCTTCACATAACCAGAATTGCAGAGTTACTTCACTATTCAAAAACTTTGTTACTATCCTCTCTACCTCAGGATTTGAGCCCAAGATATTATTAGATGTCATTATCCATGTTTCTAGGCCTTTTTAGATCACCCACATTCCTATCTTTTAGGGAATCCAATGCTGTCGAGTTGCATGCAATATTTGCCATAAATTGCTAATGTTGTCATGACAACTTTTGGCATCTTTTACATTCATTAGGCCAACTAGAATATAGGCCTCTTTGCTATGTGGTTTGAAGAAATAACCTCATTAATGACCTCAAGGAATCTTTCTTACATCTCTCATGTGTTTATAATGCATTAATAATATCAATTCCAAACTTTAAGCTTCTAAGGCTAAGCTATCAAAAACAACTGACAATGACTAATTGGTGACCTTAGTCCTAACAATAACTCACCTAGTCCACATTTGCAAGACCTTCTAAGGTCCAAATCAAACACACAAATTATTTGACTTGGATAATGTCAGATACAAGCCAAAATGACATAAGATTAGGAGGCTAGCCTAGGTTCTCTTGCACCATGCTTGAGAGCTCTTGATGATTGATGGATGAGATGCAAAACTTGACTTCTTAATCATGAAAATGGATGATCCCATAAAACTTGATTTTTTAAGAAAATGAGAGGAGAAGGCTTCCTTTTATAGTGATCTAGGGCACAAACTTCTAGAGAGGCTGACATTGGATAATTAAATCCCAATTAATCTTAACCCCTATAAATGGACCTAGATTAAATGCAATTTAAGAGTTTACTATTCTAAAATTTGAAACAGCTGACCCGGAAGTGGGAAAATAAAACTTTTCGAAGCCCAACATCCTAAATCTTTTGGAAATATAAATTTGGATCTAGGGTCAAGGATGAGGTAGTCTATGCCCTAGGTCAGGGTTGAGGTCATCCTTGACCTAGGTCAAGATATAGGTCATCCTTGACCCTTCAGATAGTCCTTGACCCAAAAATTCAAAGTCTTCAGATTCTCAAAGAAATTTGTCAAAAAGAGGCTAGAAATAAAGGGGAGAGAAGCAGAATAGGGGGGAAACAACCAGATCCATAAACAGACCCAATCAAGGCACTTGACATGACCCTATACCACTTACTCAGAGGGCTAAATGCTCTTAACATGGAAGTGGTTCCATTTTAAGATGATACACTAATGATCCCATTGTAGAGAGACCTAGATCTTGTCTTCCTCATCCTACTCTAATGGATAGGCTCAAAGAGGCTAGTTCCTTTGATGACCCTAGAAATTTATACTTTTATCAAGACATTATTAATAATATATATGTTAATCATTTTTTGGATGATTTTTCTTTGAGAATATTAAGTAGACAAGAATTTGGATAATCTTTCTTCTTCTTCACAACCTAAGGATGATAAGAATGATGATAAGCACCTCTCCAAGGAGAATAATACTCCCTCTATTCCTCCTTGTACCACACACTTTCACAAACCTCAAGATGAATCTCCTTCACCCTCTACACTACGGGCCAATTACAACATGTGATATGATATCGCCACTCAACAAGGATATAATGACTTAGGACTTAACTTACTTAGCCAAACACACACACCACAATAGATAAATAAACAAAAAATTGCAAGAACGTTCTAATGGAAGAAAAACAATGCTTATCCTCAATGGAATGACATTGTAATATTTTAAAAAATAATATTCTACAACCACATGGGAATTTTCATTATAATAATATACAAGACAGATCCACAATCTACAGTTCTAAAACTTCCTCCTAAAATTCCCCTTTATCCCTAAATAAGTAGCACAATTAACCAACTTAAAATATTCTATAAAGTGAAATTTCCCATCTTGGGGCCTAGTAGTTTGATTTCCCTAAGTGAATTTTCTCTCTTTTTCACTTGTATTGAAACTAGAGTCCTGAAGGCCCAATTTCTGAAAACCGTAACCTATGAACCATTGTGTCAATTGGCTATTATAACTCTATTTAAAAAATGGCATGTTATGCTATATTCCCTAGGTTTGTGAAGCAACAATTGATAAAAGTTTGACTTCTATTTGGAGCCTCTAAAGCCTTCAAAACTGAGCTCAAAGATTTTTTGTGCCACCCCACCAAAATAGATAATGCAATAACTTCAAAACTAGACTTGAGCTCTCCATGAAACATTACCAATAGACTTATTTATCTGAAATGAACCTATAGGGAAGAAATCAAAACAAAATGTTATCTAATGAACAACATACTAATAATAGTAACCCTATCCAAAGATACCCCTTATTGAAAACTAAATAATATTTTTTGGGTGATGCAAGATTTATCTTTCACCCTGGATTCTCCTACATCAGATGCATGAGGTAATTTGAGAAGTGGCCTTGTCACATCTCAAGTGTTTAGAGGAAAACCAAAGTATTCAACCTCTTCCTTTGATAGCCATGATGAATCTTCAACAGGTCATCCCTTCCATTTGACCAGATACTCTTCATATTTCCCATTCTTTGTGCTTCTGCCAACATGACTATCCAAGATCTCTTCTATCTCCTCTATAGTTGAATTAGGTGCTGAAATATTCTACTGTACTTCTATTATATCATCTTCAATACTTCCTTTATGATACTTTTTGAAATCAAAAATATTAAACACTAGTGAAAAATTGAGTTCACTGGGCAACTCTACTTCATAAGAATTTCTTGAATCATGTTTTTTTAGGATTTTTCATGGTCCAAATTTCTTCATCTTCAACTTGTTGTATGTTACCACTAGAAACCTCTCCTTTCTCAAATGAACCACAACTTCAACACTACTCTTTTCTCCATTGTCCAAATTTCTTAATTCTAAAGCATTTCTAGGACTACTTCCATATACAATCTAGATTGGTGATTTACCAATGCTCCTATTGATAGAATTATTATATTAAAATTATGTCTGAGGTAAAATCAAATCTGACCCCTTCAATTTATCTCCAACTAAGCATCTCAAAAGATTCCCAAAACTCCTATTCACCACTTCTGTATGTCCATCAGTTTGTGGATGGTGCGCTGAGATAAAATTCAAATATCTCTTTAGCTTCTTCCACAATGTTCTCAAAAAATACCCAACAAACTTAGCGTCTCTATCTGAAACTATGCTCTTTGGTAGATCATGTAGTCTCACCACTTCTCTGAAAAAATAAGTTTTCCACATGAATAATATCATTAGTCTTTCTGTAAGGAATGAAATATGCCATCTTCAAGAACCTATATACCACTAAAAAAATGGAATCATGCCCTCTCTGATTCCTTAGTAAAGAAAGAACAAAGTCCATACTAATATCCTCCCATGGACTCTCTGGTACATGTAATGGTTGATATAACCCTATATTCTGACTAGTTCCTTTTTTCATCTGACATATTTTGTGACTCTCCACCAACTTCTTAACATCTTGTTGTAATTGTTACAAGTTGTAGTTGTCATTGCACCAAAAGATCGACCCCATTGATGCCTGATACAACCACTAGACTTATAGAAGGCACATGAGGTAGTTAAGCCATGTCAAAAATCTCGAGGGGAGTGTTGACCATTTTTCCAACAATCTCCTCCTCATCATTACCTGAGGGGATTCAAACTTGTGACCAAGCTCTGATACCACTTGTTACAAGTAGTAGTTGTCATTGCACCAAAAGATTGACCTTGTTAATGCCCGATACAAATGTGTTCATGAAAATTGTACCTAGTTGTGGACACAACACTTTAGTAAAACATTAGAGGCTAGCAAAATTGAAAGCTATAGATAAAAGAGACTAAGCTAACTAGGCGATTTACTGCCTTCTAGTAGGTGCGAGTATGGTATTCTTAGATTAGACCGAGATTAGTGACAATGCAACACCTAAATGAAGGATTTAATGCTAAAAGGTGAATGTAGAATGAATGCAGATTAATCTATTTTTTTTAATTTTGAATGCAAAAAGATGAAAAACTGTATGAATCTAATCTAGAATTGAATTGAAATGATATGCAAATTATTCTAACAATGATATGAATTGATATGAAAAACTATGAATGATCTCACAAAGTCGCCTATTGGCAAAAGCTTGATTCTACATATGCAATTTCGCCAGAGTAATTGTGCAAATTCGAGAGATTTATTATGAAGAGATGAGCCTTGTTTTTATAGAAATCCAAGGTTTGAGGATGCATAAAAAAAATCATAAATCACTCTTGATAAACTCGAGTTGATTTCTGAGTTAACAAGAAATTAAGAATAAATAAACTCATAAAATCATGCAAATGCAATTTTTATCTCAAAATAGAGTTTTAGTTCTCTTTTTTAACTCGTCATCATATGTTGAGTTTAGAAAGTTAACAAATTGAAATTGACAGTTGATTTAAAGTTAACTGCTTTTTTGATTGTGCATGATTTAATATGAATTAATTTAATAAATAAAGTGATTTACTTTCCACTTAACTGATTTTGAATTAAAATAATTGATTTATGGGTTAATCAATTATTAAATTAAACTTTATTCTAATTAAATCATTAAATTTGACAACTTTAATTTTAAATCAATTAAATAAATATTCAATTGATTGTTTGTAGGAATTTTGATTTATTGTCAAAATAAAAACAATATTAATTAAGAATAAATGCAATTAAATCTAATAAATAATTAAGTGGCAGAATTAAATTAATTAATTAAATATTCATCATATTCAATTAATCAACTTTAGGATAAATAATGAAATTTATCACCAAATAATATTCAATTAAAGATAATTATGATAAATTAGGAATATTCAAGGAATATTCCCTGATGCAGAATTAAGATAATCAATTAGGTTTTTGATAAACTGATGTGTAGATGTGCCTTAGGTTAGGACTTTGAATGTCAATTTTGATTGATTTGACAATGTAGGAGGTTAATGAACCTATAACCCATTTTTGGGGTATTACATTTTGCCCCTCTTTGAATCACTGTACGAAGTGTAATGGTTCAAAGATTAGTCTATTTTTTATGTTGAAATTGATTTGAGAGATAAACCAATTCTGAGATAGAAACTGATGGAAAGATTGGAAAAGTTGATTCAGGTCCTGGTTGACCAAGAATCATGATGATGTCAACTATGGCAACAATGAACCGGTGATTACGAAAAAGTATCAAAATGCCTGATTTTGAACTTTATGTTTACGAAGAAGTGAGTGACCTAATTGTCCAAAGGAATCAAAATGGTATCACATCTGAACCCTTCAGTTATGAAGAACCAAGGAAATAACACTAATGAACCAATGGTTATGAAAAGATGATACCATTTACAAGATTGATTAGGATACCAGACTGATATGGATCTCGATGAATCTGATATGCCCCAAGTGATGAGGTCTTTTGATGAATCAACAACTAGACGTGGTTGTTGTCTTGATTACTGAGGAAAGATTTGATTTACAAACTTGATTGATATGCAATACCATGCCCCCTTCAGGATGAAAATTAAAATTTGATAGGAAAAGTTAGTGTTAAATGGTTTAGAAGCATGTTAATTGATTTGAGAAGTGGTTATACACGTTTGAGAATGCATTCTGCATCGTTTAGAGGTCCTGGAGACCAAGTTTGACTAGGTTTGACCATGAGTTAACCATGGGTGACCAAGTTGAAATTTTGATAGTTTGATGTAAGATAATCAGTTAAGTTAAATTCTGGATTTCCATGATGATTGAAGGTCAATTATGTAAGTAGTTGGCCGTCCTGGGTCTGAAAATTTGAAATCGCTATTTTGATAATATAATTGACCTCATATTTAGATTTTGATCCCAAAAATGGGTTCAGAACGTCAAAATTAGCCAGGGGTGCTTTGTTGGTGATCTGTTAAGAAGAGCTTCATGCGATACTTAGTCCTTATGATATGTTTAGCAAAGTTTTTAGAGAATCATTAAGCGTCAAGTTGAATTGAAATAATGAGATAAATGCAATCATGCAAAGTGCTAAATGAGATGGAGAATGAAATGTGGACCTAGGACCTAGGACTTAGTCACTAATCATGTGTCGGTCTTTTTCATCACTGAATATTTATTAGGTAACCGGATAAATGAATACAACATCCACTAGTTAGGAAACTATGAATATATGAATATTGATTTTTTTGCCAAAGTCAATACAACACCCACTGGCTAGACAACCATGGACATATGAATATTGATTTTGTTTTTGAAATGCCAGATTAGATATAAGCACCAAGGCATAAATGCCAGGATGACTTTAATATCATGTCCATTTTGATATTGCAATTTGTATAAGCATCAAAACATAGACATTATGATGACCTGAATACACCTTGCATAATAAACATGCCAAATAGTTTGCAGAATTCATTCTTGTCTCCAATGTGAATTACCTGCAGTGACCCTTTATCGTTCACATCCTTTGATAATAGCCGTTCACATTAGGATTGAGAAATTATTCAAAAAGATGTAAGCTAGATCAAAATTCCTTGAATTTTTTGGGTATCAATAGTTGAGGTACTCATGGCCATCCAACATGAAATGGAGGCCCTTACAAATGGACAACATTTCAATCTAGAATTTCCAAAGTTATTAGATTTTCACTCAAAGTAGAAAACAAAGAAAAGATTATGCCCCCAATCATCACTCTCTAAATCTTGTAAAGGACATCATTGAAGAGCTTGAAAGGACACAATATGCAAAAATCTCAATGCGAATCAGTAAGCATATAGAGAAGATTAAAGCACGCAACAAAGATTGTTTTCATTTGTGTTGATGTTTGTTTGTGTTGTTGTAGATGCAAAATCCTTTTTGGAAAGGAGACTAACTGACTAACTCAGATGTAGCTTCAAAGGACCCTGACTAGATATGACATGTTTGAGATACTGAGGACTATAGGATATGACTTTGATTGCCCCCAAGTTTGAACATTGATAGGAGATGGATGCTTTTGCTGATTGGTGTACAGAATGACTTTATTGAAAATAGGAATGCAGAAACAAATCAGGAGGTATGTACAAACTAAAGCAAGACTAAAAGTTGGGAAAGACCAAGATTGTGCTGATAGATGGAGTGTTTTGAACAAGTGGCACCCATTTTCCAGGTTTTCACCATCTTGGCAGAGATTCTATTTTTGCTACTAAGGCACCTATTTCCAGGTTTTCACCAAAGCACTTTTTCTTTTTTTCTTCTTTTTTTGTATTTTGTATTTTTTTCAATTTTTCTGTAATTTTGATATTTTTTTATTTTTTTGTGATATATCAAGGTGCCTATTGCTAGGTTTTCACCAAGATGTTCATTTTTTTAAGGACTTTTTCTGATTTTTATAATTTTTTTAGGACATTTTTTAATACTGAATGCCTTAGGCATAGAATTTCTTCAGATGGAGAACATTGATTGGTTCTCAGAGCTGTTCTCCATTAGTTGCTAAGAGTTGATAGGCTCTAGAGCCAAAAGTAGCAGTGACAACAAAGGGACCTAGCCAGTTGGGTTCAAACTTCCCCTTGCATTCTCGATGTGACTAATTTTTAGGATTCTCTCTCAAGACTAGATCACCAACCTAAAATTCTCTGTCTGACTTTCTTGTTGTAACCTCTAGACATTCTCTTTTGATATACTCTAAGATGATTATATGCTGCTTGTCTACACTCATCTAGTAGTTCAAGTTCTTGCAACCTAGAAACTTTGTAGTCATCATCAGTTACTAGACGATGCATTCTAATTCTTAGTCATGGGATTTCAACCTCAATAGGTAGTACCCGCTTTAGACCCATAAACTAAAGTGAATGGTATAGCCCCAGTGGGTGTTTTGATACTTTTTCTATAGGCCCAAAGAGATGGATTGATCATGAGATGCCAGTCTCTTCCTATTTCATTAACTGTATGGTGTAGAATTTTCAACAGATTCTTGTTGGATGCCTCTACTTGTCCATTCCCTTTAGGATAGTAGATAGATAGCCGATGTTGTGTAATCTTGAATTTAGCACATAAATCATCTAAGTCCCTATTCTTGAATTGGCCACCATTATCTATGACTATTGAATGTGGAATCTCATACCGACATATGATGTAGTTCAGAATGAACATGGAAATTTTCTTGTCAGTTGCTTGAGTCAAAGGGACTGCTTCTACCCATTTTGTGAAATAGTTTGTAGCTGTAATAATATGGGTATGTCCATTAGAATAATGTGGATAAATAGCTCCAATAAGATCAAATGCCCATTGTTGAAAAGGCCATTGTGTAGTAAAGGGAATTAAATCTCTCCCTAGTGTATGAATTAAGTTTCCATGTACTTGACACTTTTGATAGTTCTTAGCAAACTTGATTGCATCTTTTTCCATTTCAGGCCAATAGTACCCAGCCCTAATAAGTTTTTGAGCTAGTGTTAAATCATTGGAATGTGATCCACATATACCCTCGTGGACTTCCTCTAATGCATATTGAGACTCTTCCCATTCTAAATATCTAAGGAGTGTACCATCTAGACCTCATTTGTATAGATCATTACCAAGGATGACATACTGGGATGTATTGCGGATAAGGTATCGTTTCTCATGGCAGTTGAAGGTATCAGGAATGATTTGGTCTTGGACATAGGAGAAAAGGTTTTTGTATCTAGATGAATCATGAACAACAATGGTGCAGATCATGTGGGTTTCAGGGGAATCATATGCAAGATAAGATAGTTCTTCCACCAGGAACTTGTAGCATAGCTCATGTTCGGGCTGCTATAATAAAGTAGATAGCATTTCCATAGCATTAGAAACTTTGTTCTCCAATCTAGGAATTTTCTCAAATGTGATGAATATGAAATATTTCTTAAGGTCATTGACCATTCTCTTGTACAGAAGTAGCTTTTCATATTTCATTTGATACACATCATTGACTTGGTGTATTACAAGTTGTGAGTCTCCATGAATGTGTAGCTCTATTACCCTCCATTCAATTGCTATCTTCATGTCATTAAGAAGGGCGTCATATTCAGCAATATTGTTTGTGCAAGGAAAATTTATTTTGAATGCTTTAGGTATTGAGTATCCTTGAGGTGTGATGAACAATATGCCTTCTCTAGATCCATTCTATGTGTAGGAGTTGTCAAAGAATAACTTCCATGCTCTAGAAGAAAGATTCATGATAGAGGAATCTGGGAATTCCATTTGCATTGGTGTATTATCAAACAATGGTGTGTCAGCTAGTTGATCTGTAATTACTTGTCCTTTAATATATTTTCTTTCAATATATTCAATGTCTTATTCACTTAATAGCATCACCCATTTAGCTAATCTACCTGTGAGGGTAGCTTTGCTTAGTAGGTACTTTAGTGGATCAATCTTAGCTACCAAATGTGTAGTATGAGCTAACATGTAGTGTCTTAGTTTCTGTAATGCAAAGATCATAGATAGACACACTTTTTCTATCATAGAATAGTTCTTCTCATATGCCACCAATGTTCTACTGATATAGCATATAGCTCTTTCCTTCTTGTCCTCATCATATTGTGCTAGCAATGCCTCCAGTGATGTATCTGTGGCAAAGACATATAAGATCAATGGCTTCCCTTGAATAGGAGGCATCAAAATAGGAGGATTTGATAGATATTTCTTGATATGATTAAAGTTCTTTTCACATTCCTCATTCCATGTAAAATTCACACCTTTATGTAATGTTTTTGTGAAAGGTGGTGATATGTCTGCTAGCTAAGATATGAAGTGTCTAATAGATTGTACTCTCCCTTGTAATGTTCTCATTTGACTAATATTCTTGGGAGGTTTCATCTTCGTGATAGCTTTGGCCTTTTCTGGATCTACTTCAACTCCATTCTTTGAAAAAATTTAACCTAAGAGCTTCCCAGAAGTGACGCCAAAAGCACACTTCTTAGGGTTTATTTTGAGACTAAATTTCTCCATTCGATCTAGTATTTTTCTCAAATCATTTAGATGTTTAGATATTATCATTGATTTAGCCAATGTGTCATCAACATAATCTTCCATGGTTCGATGCATCATGTCATGAAAGATAGATGTCATAGCTCTTTGATATGTAGCACCTACATTCTTCAAACCAAATGGCATGGCATTCCAACAGAAGGTACCCCATGCACATGTAAAAGCAATTTTCTCTTGATCCTCTAGAGGAATTTTTATTTGGTTGTATCCAGAAAAACCATCCATTAAAGAATACATCTCAAAGCCTGTAGTCATGTCCACTATCATATTGATATTTGGTAATGGAAAATCATCCTTAGGGCATGCCTTGTTTACATCTCTAAAATCTGTGCATACTCTTATAGATTTGTCTAGTTTTTATACTGGAAAAATGTTAGAGATCCATTTCACATAATCAATAACTCGGATAAATCTGGCTTTCAATAGTTTTTCTAATTCAGGTTTGACCAAGAGTGCAACATGTGGATGCATCTTTCTCAATTTTTGCTTAACATGTTTGACTCCTAGAGCTATAGATAAAGGGTGCATTATAAGATCAGGATCTAATCCAGGCATATCTGAATATTTTCATGCAAAGTTGATCTTCTTCTTTATTAGGAATGTAGTAAATGTTTGTTTTTCTTCTTCTGATAAGGATTGTGCAACATGGATCAATTGTGGTTCTTTTGTTGTTCCCAAGTTGATAGATTGAGTGGGCTCAATCAGTACTGAAGATCTGTCCCATAAATGACTTGGAAGGACATCAAATATCTCATCATTAGGTGCCTCAGAGAGGTTTTCACCTTCAGATATGTCTTTTATTTTAAATTTTGTAGGTTCTGAGACTACCACAAAGTGGTTTTCACCCTCATAACTCTTTTTCTTTTTCTTTTCCATTGCATTGAGGTAGAAAGTGTAATACCCCAAAAATGGGCTATAGGTTCATTAACCTCCTATATTGACACATTGAACAAAATCGACATCGAAGTCCTAACCTAAGGCAGATCGGCACATTATCGAATTTTAATTGATTATCCTAAATTATGCATCGGAGAATATTCCTTATTCCTAATTATCTTAATTATCTTTAATTTAATGATTATTTGGCGATAAATCTTATTTATCCTAAAGTCTGATTAATTGAATATTCTGAATATTTAATTAATTAGATTTAATACTGCCACTTAATTATTTAATTGGATTTAATTATATTTATTCCTAAATTGTATTATTTAATTTTGAATATAAATCATTTATCCTATGACTAATTGATTAAATTCTTATTTAATTAATTAATGTCAATTGTCAAATTTAATAATATAGTTTTGAATAAAAGTTTGATTTAATAATTGATTAACCCATAAATCAATTGTTTTATTTTTAAAATTAGTTAAGTTGAGGATAAATCACTTTATCTATTTATTTAATTCATAATTATTATGCACATTCAAAAAGCAGTTAAACTTGAAATTAGAAAATCAATTCAAGTTATTTTAAAAAATAAACTCAACTCTAATTTGAGTTAAAAAGTTGTTTGTGCATGATTTTGCATGATTTTGTGAATTAATTATCTTTTATTCTTTGATAACTCAAAAATCAACCTGAATTTATCTGAGTGATTTATGGCTTTTTCCATGCATCCCCAAAGACCTAGATTTCTATAAAATCAAGGCTCAGCTCTTCATAATCATATCTCAGAATTTGCAAACTTATGCTAGCGAATTGGTATCTGAAGAATCTTGTGAATCAACCATGTTTGTGAGATCAATTTTGTTTTTCATATCAATTCTTAGAATCATTGCATATCATTTTTTCATATAGATTAGAATTCATATCATTTTTTCATCATAATTGCATAGAAAAACCAAAAATATAGATTAATTTGCATCTAATTCATATCTAGATTTTGCATTCAAATCCTTCGTTTAGGTGTCGTCAAGGTCACTAATCTTGGTATAATCTGAGAATATATACTCGCATCTACTAGAAGGCAGTAAATTGCCTAGTTAGATTAGTTTCCATTTCACTACACAATTTTGATTTGAGCTAACCTCTAATGTTTTACTGAAGTGTTGTGTCTACAGATAGGTACAAAATTCACACACACATTTCTGGCACCCACCGTGGGGCCCTAAAATGGGTTTCCCTTCAATTTTTATAAATTTCTATCATCTTCTTGTCATCTTCTGTTCCAAGCTGTGATTTTTAATTTTTGTCCATACAATTTTCATACAAGTTTTGTCAGAAACTTGTACCAGGAGATACCCACTATTGTACGATAGTTGATTTGATCGAGGATTGTGCCATCAAAAATAATGTCATTTGGAAGCTCTATTATCGTATGATCTGATACCCAGTGTCGTACGAGTTTATGGACTATCGTCTGGGAGGTGACCCACTATCGTACGAGTTTTAGTGCTAGGTTTCAATTGTTGTTTCACTTTTTTAGGTAGTTTTCCAAAAAAAAATTCCTGATTTGGAATGACAGCTAACATTAACAATTGAAATTTGTCATTTCTGATTGATTTCTGCAGATTTTGATTGGGAAAAAGTGTGAGAGTTGCTAAAAGTAGGTAAGAATCTACTAAGCACATTGTGAGGAATTTAGGTAATCTTCTCAGCTGATAACATTTTGATTTCAATTAAAAAAAGAATTATTGCATGTCAAGCTTGTGTGACCTTTATTGCTTTCATATCACATATTTCATTTTGGGCTATAAAAACAAACATAGATTTTCTTTTCAGCATCTTTGTTACACATAGTAAATATGACCTATGAACACTATTCATGGTTCTTGAGAGAGTGGGTTTCCAGTGAAACTCTTCTCAATGAAGGAACCCTTGTAGGTAGGGAGGCTACTGAGGGAGTCTCACATTCTACTAGGTTTGTGTATCTTCAGCTTCTGATTGATACATTCTCTCTCTAGAGAGGTTGATAGATCATAAGTGGTTGACATCATAGATCTTTGTGAGACAATCTCAGTCTTAGCATGTCAGATTTATCTATCTACTTTGTTTGGGTTAAAAGTGAAAAGGCTAGAGGACTATGCTCTACTCCCTTTTTGGGTAGTATCAGAAACTCAGATCCTTGAATCTGAAACTAGTCTCCATGTGGTATATTTTGTGAGTCACCTTTAGAGAGGGTTAGCTGTAGTGGACATTCCCTTAATTGGGTCAACCACGTTGATGGAACCTCAAGCGGTAATAGCCATTTTCACCGTGGTAGCAGTAGCCACTATATAAATGTCCTTGTGGAGGAAATCTTCATAGGTGTGGTCTCTTGTTGGGCTTTCATATCTCCCTAGCAGCTCCTGATTGATTAATTTCTTGGACTCTGTCAAAACCTCAGTGCACTTGGATTGGAGTTTTCCCTCTTGAGATCACAAAAGTTGCAGAGTCAGACCATTACTAAAAACCCTAGTAAGGCCAAATTTTCATTTTTTAGGAATATGTGCGTTATTGCAAAACTTTTTGGAACATACACTGTTAGCACTCCTAGGAATTAGCAAAATTTAGTCACTTCATTGTTCATGTGCAGGGTTTCTTTGTCCCTTGTTCATTATTTTCAGACATGCTTGAAATCACTTGCTTGTTGTTTTGCGTGCTTGTTTATCTATCTAGTTACTAAGAACAAATCAATCCGCTATAATCTTCAAATCTGGATAGACAATTTTGTGAACAATTTGAAATTAAAAACCTTAAAAATTGCAAAATTTGATGTCAAACACCTTTCTGGAGTCAAAAGTCATCTTGTAAAGTCAAAAAGTCATATGACTTTTGGTTATTGTCATTTCATTACCCCTAGATTGTCGTATGGTAGCTGGTATATTATCGTATGATTTTTATTGCCAATTAATTCAGAAAAGTCAAAAACCCTACTATCAACTATCATGTGAGTTTTGCAATAGTCGTACAAGTTTGTCAATTATTGTTTCATGCTATACCCACTTTTGTACAAGCCTACAGAAATTCATTTGAGAAATTTTGAAAATTTGCTAGAAAGTTCTCAGAATTGTCAGATACCCAGCTTTTTCAGCCTATTTCCAAAATCTATCAAACAAATCACTATGTCAGGAATAGAGTAGAAACTACTGAGAATCCAATCATTTTCCTAAAGTGGCCTCTTGAATCTAATTTAGCCTTTTGTTTAATCGATTTGAGTTTTTTTTCATCTTGTGTCAAAACCTTGTCATAACTATCAATCTTCAATCCATCTTCAAAATAGCTAAGTGTTGTGAACTCATGTCCGCTATCTTTTGGGCATCTACCCATACATCCAAGGCATAGTCTCCTTCATTTACGTCTAATCTAAACTTCAATCAATCAAACCTTGACAAGGTTGCGTCATTCGATTTTCTTGAATCAGACCTTTCTTTAGTTGTCTTCATCATATTCTTTTGTTTCACTCAAGGTTAATGGTGGAAACTAGAGCTTCCTCTCACAAGAAATCTAGAGAAATATCCCACACCTTACCTTTGAATACTCTCTAGGCTCCAACGCTTGAGAAACTCTACAATTTTGGTCTTTACGATGATGACGGTCTTGGTAATTTTTGATTGAAATTTGGTTACATTCCTCCTTCATCAACTCATAGAGGTAATCAAAAAACTCCTCCTCAATCTATCCTAGGGAGAACTCCTACCATGTCTCAAGCAGGGAAAAACTTTGGCTCTAAAAGAGCTCAATCTCAACATGGTGCAGATCAGGAACCCACACCTGAAGAAATTGCTCGGTATCAAAATGATGATGACTTCAAAAGAATGATGAAGAATTTCTTGAAAGAAGATAGAGAAGCATACTTTATACAATTAGCTCATCAAGGAGCTAAACTTCCTCCCAACTTTAATGTTGAAGATATCATTACACATGAGGAAGAAACTCTACTCATAGCTATGATGAAATAGATTCATGCCATGCAAGTCAAACTTAATAAACTTGAGAAAGAAAAGGAACCCAAAGAGTTCTCCATGGAGGCCCTATGTCCTTTTCCATTTGGCAAAGACTTTTACATGCCACCATTCCCAAAAAGAGTGGAGATGCCTAAGTATGATAAGTACGATGGACACTCTGATCCTCAAGATCATGTTAGAGAATTTTGTACACAATCTATGGAGTTCATGCACAAACCAACCTATCTTATGCATCTCTTTCCTCAATCTCAGGGAGGAGCAACCATTCATTAGCTCTCTAGATTGCCTTCTACTATCAAAAATTTTGAGGAGTTGATCAAATTGTTGTATTAGCAATACTCCTACAATATCCAACATCTAGTCACCATGATTGATATCTACAATCTCAAAGAATATCCAGGAGAACCATTCCTGACATTTCTCAAGAGATGGAGGAAGAAATTCTCTCTATATCCTAGGCCTATTCCAAAAACTGAGAAACTAAAAATCTTCATCAATAACCTTGTTCCAGAAATCAACTACCCTTTACAAATGCAAGATCATACATCTTTAGATAAGATGGTAGACAATGTAATCAAAATTGAAAAAGTACTTGTGAAAAAAGGAGACATCACACTTCAAAAGGACAAGTATGAATTAGGATCCAATTCTAAAGACAAGAACAAAAACTAGAACAAGAATAAAGGCATCATCACAGATGGCATTATTGATACTATCCTTGCCCCATCAAAGGCACCAACTTTCAATCTAACTATTGGCACCCAAGCCATCAAAGCTTCAGAACAAAAGGTGCCTGAATCATCTCAAAAGAAGCTAGAATACAAATCTTGGTCTGCTGATAATAAATGGAAGTTCACTCATCTTGGAGAATCTTTGGAATTAGCTATGAGAACTCTACTAGCTAATAACATCATCTCTTTGCCTAAGATCCAACAATCTGATCCTAACCCTAAACCAAAATCATGGAGAGAATGAATTCTATGATTTCCATCGGGGTAAAGGTCACAAAACTAATAATTGCTTGTTCTTGAAGCATACTATTCAAGATTTGATTTATAAGGGAGACATCACAATTGACAATCATAAGAGCAATAATGATCATACAACATTCATAGAACCATTTCTGAAACATGGTCAAGAAGTTTCATCTTCTCAGCCTACTATGGGGGCAAAGGTCAATTATGCTTACCCTGGAAATAATGTTGTTATCAATATGGTCAAACCCTATCTCTCTGAGCATTGCAATGTCATCACAATTGTGTGAAGAGATAGAGATCACCCTTCAGCTAACGTAGTTACTTGATCACAAGCTTAGGCACATCTGAATGGACAAATCCCAGATTCATCAAATGTCCCTAAGATTCCCTTCAATCTTTCTTCCACTTCCAAACAAAAGGTTGCTTCTAAATCTTTCAATCCTAAATATACGAGGCCAACATCTTATAGCATTGTTCAACAACTCCAGCACACTAATGCAAAAATATCCATGTTTGAGTTGCTTCAAATATCTCCAGCTCATAGAGCTATTCTAGAAAAAGCTTTGCTCAAATCCAATGTTCCTGACGACCTTGATTTAGATAGGTTCTAGAATATGGTTGGACATCTTACATCTCTGTAATATATCTCCTTTTCGGAGGAATATGACAACTCCTTAACTCACCTGCATAACCAGCCCCTGCATATAGAGGTCTTGATCCATAACCGTAGAGTCAAACATGTGTTGATAGATGGGGGCACTAGCCTAAACATTTGTTCTTACAGTTTGGTCACACAATTGGGATTTTCAAAATTGGCTATTGATCCTAGAAAGAAAATAACTATAAAAGCCTATGATGAACAAGAAAGATCTTCTAAAGGCACCATTGTCTTACCTATCAGAGTAGGTCCAGTTATCAGAGATACTATATGTCAAGTTCTTGATCTACCTTTGGCTTACAACATTATTCTAGGGAGAACATGGATACATGAAATGAAGGGTATTCCTTCTACATTCCACCAATGTTTGAAATTTCCCTATGAAGGAGTAGAGGTCACTATTCCAGTAGATATATCTACCACTTGCAATACATTGAAGGAAAGTGAAGATAAACTTGTGCCTAATAACATAGAATCTTCCATTAAGCCAACCCAAGAAGCATCCACATCTAAAATGGAAGACATTGCAAAAGAGGTCAATATCAAAGAAAATGGTATGGGAGAATATACTATAGAGCTAGTCTTATCTTTGACATCTCTCCCTATCTCACCTAAGTCTTATGGGTAGTCTTTGAAATAGTCCAAACCAAACTCTAAAGAACCTCTTGAGGCATATAAAAAGAATTTTGTAGCAGAACAAGTCTCCAAGCAAGAATTTGAAGAGGATGAAGCTGTGCTTTCATGACTATACAAAGATGAACCTGAATCTCAGGTTGTTCAAACTAGTGACTCTACAGTATCCAAAATCCCTTCTAAGTTAGAGGAAAAGGTCTTGTGACACCTATTTCACATACTGGTAGGGCAAACAAAGATATTTTTGGCTTAGGCTTTAAAAAGAAACCCTTCCACCTAAAAGGTAATTTTTCTCATGTCATAGAGTACATTGCGCTAGGAGAACCCCTTCTTAAGAAGGAAGAAACTAAATCATTAGATATTGATTTAGACAGCTCAGAAGTTATTCCTTATGAGTGTTTGCCTAAAGAAATCAAGGATCTCCTTGAAGCTGAAGATGATCCAATAAAAAGAATCAATGTAGTAGAAACACAAGAACCTACTATAGAGCAAGAGATAGTTGTAACACAAGAACCAGCTATTCTTGAAGAAAATCAAATGGACCAAGAAGAAGGTGGTAGTTATTCTGAGATAGATTCTCATGAGTATGAATTCAAATTAGAATCTGAGGGTAACCCTTCTCGGGGTATTCATCTTGACTTTACTCATGTTCTTCGATTTCCTAGAGGCATAGATGAAGAATCTAATGACTATGAATGGGGAGCCATTCCAAAAGAAGATGAGCTTATTACAGAGAAACATGTTGATGTTATTTACCAATATGCACCTAAACCCAATGTAAGTCTAGAGTGAAATGATGAACTTATTGAGTCTGATCCACTGATGGCTGAAGTGGACTATCACAATAAAATTGAGCCTATTCATGAATTGAATGTCTTAAGTTGTAATATCACCTTTGAAATTGAGCATCGGGTTAGGAAAAATGATGACAGATCCATATCCGTAAACACTACCTCCTAATCTTTCCCCACTTTGACTATGCAACATCCTGATCTTCTTGATAAAACCTCCACAAATCCGAGCCATGATATTTATACCTTCCCAAATGACTATGCCCTTGCTTGCTACCTCAATGTAGTTGAGTCTATGAGGACTTCCATCAGTGAACCAAGCATTAGCATGATGGAGTCGGACATCAAGTATCTTAGTCAGAAAAATAAGAATAAGAATAAAAAGAAAAGGAATTCTGAGGGTGAAAACCACTTTGTGGCAGTCTCAAAACCTACAAAAGTAAAAATAAAAGATATATCTGAAGGTGAAATCCTCTCTAAGGTGCCTAAGGATGAGATATTTGATGTCCTTTGGAGTCATTTATAGGATAAATCTCCAGTTCTAATTGAGCCCACTCAATCTATCAACTTGGGAACAACAGAAGAGCCACAATTGATCCATGTAGAAAAATCTTTATCAGAAGAAGAGAAGAAAAAATTTACAACATTCCTAACAGAAAAGAAGATCAACTTTGCATGGAAATATTCAGATATGCCAGGGTTGGATCCTAATCTTATAATGCATCATTTATCTATAGCTCTAAATGTCAAACCTATTAAGCAAAAATTGAGAAAGATGCATCCTCATGTTGCACTCTTGGTAAAAGCTGAATTAGAGAAGCTCCTAAAAGTTAGATTTATCCAAGTTATTGATTATGCAGAATGGATCTCTAATATTGTACCTATTTCAAAACCAGATAAATCAATCAGAGTGTGCATAGACTTTAGAGATGTAAATAGAGCATGCCCTAAGGATGATTTCCCACTACCTAACATTGATATGATAGTGGACATGACTGCGGGCTTTGAGATATATTCTTTAATGTATGGTTTTTCTAGATATAATCAAATAAAAATTGCTCTAGAGGATCAAAAGAAAACTGCTTTTACATGTGCATGGGGCACCTTCTATTGGAATGTCATGCCATTTGGGCTTAAGAATGCTGGTGCTACATATCAAAGAGCCATGATGTCTATTTTTCATGACATGATGCATAGGACTATGGAAGATTATGTTGATGATACTTTAGCAAAATCTATGATTAGAGCTAAACATCTAAATGACTTGAGCAAGATACTAGATAGAATGGAAAAATTTAGTCTTACACTAAATCCTAAGTGTGCTTTTGGTGTCACTTCTGGAAAGCTCTTAGGATACATAGTTTCAAAGAAGGGCATTAAAGTTGATCCAACTAAAGTGAAGGCTATCATGGAGATGCAACCTCAAAAAAACATCAGTCAAATAAGGACATTGCAAGGAAGAGTTCAATCTATCAGATGCTTCATATCTCAACTAGCAGACATATCACAGCCTTTTACATAAAGATGTGACATTTGTGTGGAATGAAGAATGTGAGAAAAACTTTAACCATATCAAGGAATATCTATCAAATCCTCCTATCTTAATGCCTCCCATTCTAGGGAAGCCTTTGATCTTATATGTCTCTGCTATAGATATTGTTACCCAAAATTTCCTATCATACAATTTTGGCCACAATCATTTTTTCTCTTGCGAAGTAGATCCACAAAGTTTTATGGTTTGTGATCTTAGCCTTGTGCTCTTCAATGCATCATCATGCTCTAGTTTTGATCACATGCACTAATTCATAAGGGGCAGAGAGATATTCAAGTTTTAAGGTCGCAGGGTTCCAAGAAATTATTTAAGCTTAAAATCCTCAGTGTTTTCTATTTCCTTCGGTCAAGCTTAGAAACCCTGGTTTTTTTTGACATTGTGCCTTTCACATCTATGCGCTTATCTCTGATGATAACATTTTTCATCTACTGCAGCTACATGGGACCCAGTTCTTCTTGGTGGTTCGGTCACTTGATCTCCTATTTTCTCGGTGGTCAAGCCTTTATTAAGGCAATGAGGCAACTGTGTGATCGCTTGATCTCTTATCTCTGGTGGTTAAGTGCTTTCCATTCAGTGACCTAGCATTTTCACAGTCATGTGTTCGCGTAACCCTAGTGGGTAGTTAATGTTATGTCTAGCGGTCTCCGTTCTGAGGCGGTTAAAGTGCAGAAGAATCTACAGTTGTCACACGATCGTCAAGAATATTCTTCGCCTTTGTGATCTTGCAATAGCCATTCGATGGAACATTGATCTAACAGGTGGATCCAAGGTGCCAATCATGCAGCAGTGCTCATTTTCAATTGGCCAAAGGGTGATGATGAGGATATATCAGTGGGCTTGATTTTTTCAGGTGATGATGATGCAATTAGATCTATGGTTGTCGCATGATCGCAAGGAATATTCTTCCCCTTTGCAATCATGCAACCACCACCCGATGAAAAGATAAGTGGTGTCATGGGTCTGAGGTGTCAGATGTTGCTAAGGTTTCTATTTCTCATTGGTCACTGAAGTGGTGATGTGTGTAATACCCCAAAAATGGGCTATAAGTTCATTAACCTCCTACATCGACAAATCAAACAAAATCGACATCGAAGTCCTAACCTAAGACACATCTAAACATCATCGAATCATAATTGATTATCTTAAATTTTGCATCAGAGAATATTCCTAATAATATTCCTAATTATCATAATTATCTTTAATTAAATGATTATTTGGCAATAAATCACATTTATCCTAAAATTTGATTAATCAAATATTTTCATATTTTAGATTTAATATTTGCCACTTAATTGTTTAATTAAATTTAATTCTATCTATTATTAATTGTATTATTTAATTTTGACAATAAATCAAAATTCCTATCTTTAATTGATTAAATTCTTATTTAATTAATTAAAGCATGTTGTCATTATTTAATAATATAATTTTTAATAAAAGTTTGATAAAATGGTTAATTAACCCATAAATTAATTATTTTATTTCAAAAATCAGTTAAGTTGAGCATAAATCACTTTATTATTAAATTAATTCATAATTAAAACATGCACAATCATAAAAGCAGACAACTGTCAATTATCAATTAAAGCTAAACTCTATTTTGAGTTAAAGCTTAGCTTTTGCATGTTTTTGTGACTTGATTATCTGTTATTATCAGATAACTCAAAAATCAAGCTGAGTTATTTGAGTGATTTATGGCTTTTATCCAGGCACCTCCAAAGCCCTAAATTTCTATAAATTAAGGCTTCAGCTCTTCATAATTCATCCACATATTTTGCACAATCACGCTGGAGAATTGGAGGTTGAGGAATCAACTTGCTAATTCAAAGCTTTGTGAGATCAATTTCAATTGCATAGCTTTTGTATCTTAGCATAGAATTTCATAGTTTTCATATCATTGTTAGAATCTTCATTGTTAGATCATTTAGCATCCATAGCAGATCAATTTATCATTCTTATTGCATAGAAAATATCAAAAATATAGATTAATTGCATTCAATTTCATATCCATCTTTTGTATTCAAATCCTTCATTTAGGTGTCGTCTAGGTCACTGATCTTGATTACAATCTGAGAACATCAATCTCGCACCTATTAGAAGGCAGTAAATCACTTGGTTAGATTAGATTTCAATTTTGCATGATTTTGATTATCACTAACCTCTAATGTTTTACTGAGTGGTGTCTACAGATCAGGTACAATTTTCACACACACATTTCAGGCACCCACTTTGGGGCCCTGAAATGGGTTTCCAATTCAATTCTATCAATTTCTATCTTTTTCTTCTCGGGATCTGTGCAAAACTATAATTTTTAATTTTTGTTCGTACATCTGTCGTACAAGTTTCTGACAAATGTCGTATGGGAGAATACCCACTGTCATATGATACTGAACCCCCTGTCGTACGACAGTCTATCAGATCAAGGGTCATTTCATTGCATACCCACTATCATTTGGGAGCTCTACTGTCATATGGTATCATACCCAGTGTCATACAAGTTTCTGGACTATCATCTGGGAGCATACCCACTGTCGTACAAGTTTTGGTACCAGATTTCACTTGTCGTTTCATTTTTGCAGATAGTTTGTCAGATTTTCTTTTCAAATTTTGACTGACAGTTAACCCTAACAATTGAAATTTACTATTTCTGATTGATTTCTGCTGATTTTGATTGGGAAAAGTGCAAGAATTGCTAAAAATCAGGTAAAATCTACTAAGTGCATTGCAAGGATCACGAGGTATTCTCCTTCTTCTGAAAACATTTTGATTTGGACTTAAAATAAATCTCTCACGTGTCAAACTTGTGTGCATCTTTTCATGCTTTTGATCTATTTCTACACACTTGCATAATTTGATACTAGGTTGTGATCCCTTAAGGATTCATTAAGTAGTCTTAGAATACTTGTGATTGATCTTGATTGCTATCTTAGGTTATTGGACTCGCTAATCCATCGGCCCCTCATTTCCACCCCGTGGTTGCAATCTTAGCGCCATAAAGGGGAGGGGTCAACAGGACAGAAGCATTAAATGTTCCACTTGGCAACCCTTTTGTGCTTTTAGGAACTCACTTGTTTTCTAAGTTGGGGACTCATTTTTAGCTTGTGTGAGGTGTTAAGTGTTCCATCTTGTGGACTCATCTCATATTCTCTTTAAGCGTTAAGTGTTCCTCTTTCTACTTTTTTTGGGTACTTTTGGTAGATTTTCTTTTGGGAATATATCTGTACTCACATAGTAATTAGGCCCTATGAACACTATTCGTGATTCTTGAGAGATTGGATTCCCAGTGAAATCCTTCTTGGCGATAGAATCCTTGTAGGTAGGGAGGATACTTAGTGTGTTTCACATTCAACTTGGTTAGTGAGTCTTCTCTTATTGATCGACACATTCTCTCTCCGGAGAGGTTGATAGATCACGTGGGGTTGATATCATGAGCTTTGGTGAATCAAAATTGGTTAGTGCATCTTCTCATATTGATTGATACATTCTCTCCCCAGAGAGGTTGATAGATCACATGGAGTTGATATCACAGACCTTGGTGGAACAAAACTTTGTCTTAGCATGTCGGATTAATCTACTTGCTTTGTTTGGGTTAAAAGTGAAGAGGTGTCAAAACCTTGAATCTGGAGCCAAGTCCCTTTATGGTATAAATCTGTGAGTCACCTTTAGAGAGGGTTAACCGTAGTGGACAATCCCTTCACAGGGCAAAATGCATTGACGGAACCTCAAGCAGTCATAGCCATTTTCACCGTGGTAGTGACAGCCGCTATATAAATGTCCTTGTGGAAGAAATCTCCACGGGTATGGTTCATTGTTGGGTTGTCAGATCTCCCTAGCAGCTCTTGAAGATTAAGTTCTCAGACTGTGTCAAAATGCTGGTGCGCCAGGATTGGAGTTCACCCCTTTGAATCATAAAAGTTGCAGACTCAAACCATTACTAAAAACCCTAGAGAGGCCAATTTTTCATTCTCAGGTATATGTGTGTTATTGCAAAACTTTTCAAAACATACACAATTAGTACTCTCAGGGATTAGCACAATTTGGTCACTTGATTGTTCATGCACAAGGTTGCTTTTGCCCTTGTTCATTGTTTTCAGACGTGCTTGGAATCACTTGCTTGCTATTCTGCATGTTTGTTTATCTACTTGGCTATTAAAAATGATCAAATTTGGTATAACCTTCAAAATCTGGATAGTACAATTTGCAAACAATCCAAAACTGAAGACCTTAAATTTTGGAAAAATTGACGTAAAATCTTTTCTGGAGTCAAAAGTCATTTCAGGAAGTCAAAAGTCCTATGAGTTTTATCAAGTGTCATTTCAGTATTGCCCATCTATCGTATGATTGAGAACCTCGTGTCGTATGAGTTTTCAAACTAGCAAATTCAAGAAAGTCAAAACTCTATTAGCAATTGTCGTATGATATTGACAACTGTCATTTCATTGCTACCCAACTGTCGTATGAGTTTAGCATCTATCATTTCATAGACTACCCAGTGTCATATGAGTCTGTAGAGTGTCATTTGAAAAAATTTGAGAGAGTTGTCAGAAATTGTCAAATTGCAAGATATCCAATGTTTCTAGCCTAGTTCCAGAATCTGTCAAAAATATCATTGTGTCAGGAACAAAGCAGTAGCTATTGAGCATTCTACCATTTTTTGAGATTGATCTTTTGAATCCGATCTAGCCTTCTGTTTGATCAATTTGAGTCTTTTTTATCTCGTGTCAAAACCTTGTCATAACTATCAATCTTCAATCAATCTTCAAAAATAGACTAAGTGTTGGGAACTCGTGTCCGCTATCTTTTGGGCAATCTATCCCATACATCTAGGGCACAGTTTCCTTCACCCACATCTCATCAGATCTTCAAAACTATCATAATCTTGACAAGGTTGTGTCATTCAATTTTCTCAAATCAAATTGTTCTTCAGTTGTCTTCGTCCTTTTCTTCTATTTCATTCAAAGTTAATGGTGGAGACCAGAGCTTCTTCACACAAGAAATTAGAAGAAACATCTCAGAACTTACTTTTGACCAATACCCTGGGTCTAGCTCTTGAACAACTCATCAAGTCAAGTATCTACAAAGATGACGGTCTCGGTAACTTTCGATTGAAAACTGGTTACATACCTCCTTTATCAACTCACAGAGGTAATCAGCAAACTCCTCCTCAATCTATTCCAGGGAGCCCAAAAACTCCTATCATGTCTCAAGCAGGGACAAACCATGGTTCTCTAGGAGGAGGATCCCAGGGACACCATTCTCAACATAATGTTGACCAAGAACCTATGCCCTCTAAAATCCATCGGTGTCAGAATGACGATGAATTCAAAAGAATGATGAGGCATTTCTTGAAAATGGATAGAGAGGCATACTTTTTGCAATTAGCCCAGGAAGGAGCTAAACTTCCTCCTCACTTCAATGTCAAAGATATCATCATGCATGAGGAAGAAACTCTGATGATGGCCATAATGAACCAGCTACACACTATGCAGGTCAAAATGAATAAAATTGAGAAAGAGAAGGAACCCAAGGAATTCTCCATGGAGGCCCTTTGTCCTTTCCCTTTTGACAAAGACTTTTATATGCCTCCATTCCGAAAAAGAGTGGAGATGCTAAAGTATGACAAATATGATGAACACTCTGATCCTCAAGATCATGTCAGAGAGTTCTGTACGCAATCCATGGAATTCATGCATGAACCAACTTATCTAATGCATCTTTTTCCTAGATCCTTGGGAGGAGCATCCATTCAGTGGTTTTCAAGATTACCTTCTACGATCAAAACTTTTGAGGAATTGATTAAATTGTTTTATCAACAATATTCCTACAATATTCAACATTCGGTCACCATGATCAATATCTGTAACCTCAAACAATATCCAGGGGAATCATTCCTAACTTTCCTCAAGAGGTGGAGAAAGAAGTTCTCTCTATATGCTAGACAAATTCCCGAAATGGAGAAACTTGAAATCTTTATCAATAACCTTGTTCCAGAGCTCAATTATCCATTACAAATGCAAGATCATGTATCTTTTGATAAAATGGTGGATAATGCAATCAAGATTGAGAAAGTACTTGTCAAGAAAGGAGAAATCACACTTCAAAAAGACAAGTCTAAATCTGGATCTAGCTCAAAAGATAAAAACAAGAGCTGGAATAGAAACAAAGGTATCATCTCTGATGGTGTTGTTGACACTATCCACACCCCATCAAAGGCACCGACCTATAATCTCAACCTTGCCACCAAAGCCATTGAAGCTTCAGAGCAAAAATCTGCTGAACCATCTCCAAAGAAGCCATTCAAATGATGGGATAATAAATGAAAGTTTACTCCCCTAGGAGAATCTTTGGAATCTGTCCTGAGAACCCTGATAGCTGATAACATGATCTCTTTACCACCAATCTGAAACCTTGATCTGGATCCAAAACCATATTGGTGGAAAGATAATGAATTCTATGCTTTCCATTGGACTACATGCCACAGAACTAATGGATGCTTCCACTTGAAGCATACCATTCAAGACTTGATAGATCAAGGGGACATCATGATCGATAATCCTACCAGTAATAATGATCACACAACATTTGCAGAACCATTTCCAGAACATGGCAAGGGAGTTTCCACTTCTCAGCCTAACATGGGGGCAAAAGTCAACTATGCCTACCCTGGAAACAATGCTATCATCAATATGGTTGAACCATGTCTCTCTAAGAGCTGCAATGTCATCATGATTGTATGAAGAGACAGAAATCATTCCTCAGCTAATGCGGTTACCAGAACACAAGCTCAGGCTCACCTGAAAGGACAAACACCAAGTTCATCTAATGTCCCTAAGATACCTTTCAATCTCACATCTGCTTCTAAACAGAAGGTTGCCTCGAAATCTTCCAATCCAAAGGTTACAAGACCTACATCTTACAGCATCGTCCAACAACTCCAACATACCAATGCCAAAATCTCTATGTTTGAGTTACTTTGAATATCTCCAGCTCACAGAGATATCCTAGACGAAGCTTTGCTCGGCTCTAATGTTCCTGATGATCTAGATCTAGAGAGGTTCCAGACTATGGTTGGTCATCTAACATCTCCGCAATATATCTCCTTTTCAGAGGAAGATGACAACTCCCTAAGTCACCCACATAATCAGCCCTTGCACATAGAAGTCTTGATCCAGAACCGTCGAGTCAAACGTGTGTTGATAGATGGGGGTGCAGGCCTCAACATTTGTTCTTACAACTTAATCACATAGTTGGGATTCTCAGAGATGGCTATTGATCCTCGAAAGAAGATCACCATAAAAGCCTATGATGAACAAGAAAGAGCTTCTAAAGGAACCATTGTCTTACCTATCTGAGTGGGTCCGGTCATCAAAGATACCACATGTCAGGCGCTTGATCTACCATTGGCTTACAATATCCTTCTAGGGAGACCCTGGATACATGAAATGCAAGCTATTCCTTCTACGTACCATCAATGCTTGAAATTTCCCTATGAAGGAGTGGAGGTTACTATCCTAGCAGATCTGAGTACAACTTGCAATACATTGAAGGAAAGTGTTGATAAGCTTGTTCCCAATAACAGAGAATCTTCCATCAAGCAGCTAAATGTTTCTTCCACATCTAAGATGGATGACATTGCTAAAGAGATCAATATCAAAGAAAATGGGATGGGAGAATACACTATAGAGCCAGTCTTGTCTTTGACATCTCTCCCAATCTCACCTAAGTCGTATGGACAATCCTTGAAGTAGTCTAAATCAGAACCTAAGGAACCTATGGAAGCATACAAAAGAAATTTTGTAGTGGAGCAAGTATCCAAACAAGAATTTGAAGAGGATGAAGTTGTGTTGGCATGGCTATATAAAGAGGATTCTGAATCTAAAATTGTTCAACCTAGTGAATCTATAGCACCTACAATCCCTTCTAATTCATATGGTCCAGGAAACAAATTGATAGACAAGATGGGATATTTCGGTCAAGGACCTCTAGGAATCAGAGGAAAGGGTCTTGTGACACCCATTTCACATATTGGTAGAGCCAACAAAGATACTGGTGGCTTAGGGTTTAAGAAGAAACCCTATCATCTCAAAGGTGGTTGTTCTCATGTCATAGAACAAATTGCACCAGGAGAACCCCTTCTTAAGAAAGAAGAAATAGAACCCTCTGATGATGATTTAGATAGCTCTGAGCTTATCCCCTATGAAAAATTGCCTAAAGAGATCAAAGATCTTCTTGATGATAAAGATGATCCTATCAAAAGAATTAATGTAGTAGAAACACAAGAACCTACTGTAGCGCAAGAGATGGTTATTCTTGAAGGCAATCAAACTGATCAAGAAGAAGGGGATAGTTATTCTAACATTGATTCCCATGAATATGAATTCAAGTCAGAGACTAAGGGTAATCCTTCTTGGGGTATTCATCCTGACTTCACACATTTTCTTAGATTTCCTAGAGATCCTGAATCATAAGCTGAATCAAATGACTATGAATGGGGTGCCATTCTAGAAGAAGATGAGCTTATCACAGAGAAATATATTGATGTTATTCACCAATATGTATCTCAACCCAACATAGGTCTAAATTGAAACAATGAACTTAACGTGTCTGATCCACCTATGGCTGAAGAGGATTCCCACGATAACATTGAGCCTATTCACAAGTTAAACATTTTGAGCTGTAATATCACCTTTGAACTTGAGCATCGGGTTAGGACCAATGATGAAATATCCCCATCCATGAACACCATATCCCAAGCCTTTCCCGCTTTAACTATCCAACGCCCTGATCTTATCGACCAAACTTCCACAAACCCAAGCCATGGTGTTTACACCTTTTCCAGTGACTATGCCCTTGCTTGTTACCTCAATGCAGTCGAGCCTATGAGGACTTCCATCAATGAACCGAGCATCAGCATGACCGAGTCAGACATCAAATATCTTAGTCAAAAAAATAAAAATAAAAAGAAAAAGAGTTTTGAGGGTGAAAACCACTTTGTGGCAGTCTCAGATCCTATAAAAGTAAAAATAAAAGATGTATCTAAAGGTGAAAACCTCTCTGAGGTGCCTGTAGATGAGATATTTGATGTCCTTCCGAGTCATTTACAGGATAAATCTCCAGTTCTGATTGAGCCAACTCAATCCATCAATTTGGGTACAACAAAGGAACCACAATTGGTACATGTAGCACAATCTCTATCAGAAGAAGAGAAACATAAATTCACTACATTCTTATTAGACAAAAAAGATCAACTTTGCATGGAAATATTCAGATATGCCAGGATTGGATCCCAATCTCATTATGCACCATCTATCCATTGCTCCTGGAGTAAAACCAATCAAACAAAGATTGCGAAAGATGCATCCTCATGTTGCACTCTTAGTCAAAGCAGAACTAGAAAAACTCCTAAAAGCTGGATTCATCCATGTCATACACTGTGTTGAGTGGATCTCTAACATTGTACCTGTTTCAAAACCAGATGGTTCAATTAGAGTGTGCACGGACTTTAGAGATGTGAACAGAGCATGCCCTAAGGATGATTTTCCACTGCCTAACATTGATATGATAGTGGACATGACTGCGGGCTATGAAATGTATTCCTTAATGGATGGCTTTTCTGGGTACAACCAAATCAAAATTGCTCCAGAAGATCAAGAGAAAATAGCTTTCACATGTGCGTGGGGAACCTTCTATTGGAATGTTATGCCATTCGGACTCAAAAATGCTGGAGCTACATATCAAAGAGCAATGACATCTATTTTTCATGATATGATGCATAAAACAATGGAGGATTACGTGGATGATACCTTGGCAAAATCCATGATTAGAACTGAACATCTAATAGACCTGAGCATGATCCTAGATAGAATGGAATAGTTTAGTCTCTGACTAAATCCTAAGAAGTGTGCTTTTGGTGTCACTTCTGGAAAGCTCTTAGGATACATAGTTTCAAAGAAAGGCATTGAAGTTGATCCAGCTAAAGTCAAGGCTATAATAGAGATGCAACCTCCCACAAATATCAGTCAAATGAGGACATTGCAAGGTAGAGTACAGTCCATCAGAAGATTCATATCATAGTTAGCTGACATATCACAACCTTTTACAAAAACATTACATAAAGGCATGACCTTTGCATGGAATGAAGAATGCGAGAACTTTAACCATATCAAGAAGTATCTATCAAATCCGCCTATCTTGATGCCTCCTATTCATGGGAAGCCATTGATCTTATATGTCTCCACAATAGATACATCACTGGGGGCATTGCTAGCGCAACATGATGAAGACAAAAAGGAAAGAGCCATCTACTATATAAGCCGAACATTGGTGGCATATGAAAAGAACTATTCTATGATTGAGAAAGCTTGTCTCGCTGTGATCTTTGCATCACAGAAACTGAGACACTACATGTTAGCTCATACTACTCATTTGGTAGCTAAAATTGATCCACTGAAATATCTCCTAAGCAAAGCTGCCCTCACAGGTAGACTAGCTAAATGGGTCATGCTCTTGAGAAAATTTGACATTGAATATGTTGAAAGAAAAGCTATCAAAGGATAGGTCATTGCTGATCAATTAGCTGAAGCACCACTATTTGATGATGCACCCATGCAAATGGAATTTCCTGATTCCTCTATCATGCACATCTCTTTTAGAGCATGGCGGTTATTCTTTGATGGCTCCTACACACAGAATGGATCTGGTGCAGGCATATTGTTCATCACTCCTCAAGGATACTCGATACCCAAAGCATTCTGACTAAAGTTTCCTTGCACAAACAATATTGCTGAATATGAGGCACTTCTCAATGGTATGAAAATGGTAATACAGTAGAGAGTTATAGAGATGCACATCCATGGAGACTCACAATTGCTTATCCACCAAGTCAATGATGTGTACCAAACCAAAGATGAAAAGCTCATTCCTTACAAGAGAATGGTAGATGATTTAAAGAAATATTTCATATCTATCACATTTGAGAAAATACCTAGAATGGAGAATAAGGTTGCCGATGCAATGGTGACATTATCTACTCTCTTACAACAGCCCGAACATGAACTACGCTATGAGTTCCTGGTGGAAGCCCTATCCTATCCTGCATATGACTCCCCTAAAACCCGCATGATATGCACTGTTGTAGGTTATGACTCATCTCGCTACAAAAATCTATTCTCCTATCTCCATGATCAAATCATCCCTGAGTCCTTTAACCATTTTGAGAAATGAAACCTTATCTGATCTACATCCTGATATGTCATCAATTGTAATGATCTGTACAAATGAGGTCTAGATGGTACACTGCTTAGATGTTTAGAATGGGAAGAGTCTCAATGTGCATTAGTGGAAGTCCACGATGGTATATGTGGGTCACACTCAAATGGTTTAACTTTAGCTCAAAAACTTATTAGGGCTGGGTACTATTGGCCTGAAATGGAGAAAGAGGCTATTAAATTTGCTAAAAATTGTCAACAGTGTCAAGTACATGGCAACTTGATTCATGCTCCAGGGAGAGATCTGATTCCCTTTACTACACAATGGCCTTTTCAACAGTGGGCATTTGATCTCATAGGTGCTATCCATCTGCACTCTTCTAATGGACATACCCATATAATCACAGCTACAGATTATTTTACAAAATGGGTAGAAGCAATTCCTCTAACACAAGCAACGGGGAAATAGATCTCTATGTTCATCCTGAACTACATCATTTTCAGATATGGGATCCCTCACTCTATAATCACAGATAACAAGGGACAATTCAAAAACAAGGATCTAGATGACTTATGTGCTAAATTAAAGATTACACAACATTGATCTTCTATTTACTATCCTCAAGGGAATGGACAAGTTGAGGCTTCAAACAAAAATCTCTTGAAGATCTTGCACAAAATAGTGAATAAAATAGGAAGAGACTAGCATCTCATGATCAATCCAGCTCTCTGGGCATATAGAACTAGTATCAAAATGCCTACAGGGGCTACCCCTTTCACTTTAGTTTATGGGTCTGAAGCGGTATTGCCTATTGAGGTTGAAATCCCATCACTCAGAATCTGAATGCATGGGCTTGTCACTAATGAAGACTATAGAGTGTCTAGGTTACAAGAACTAGAATTACTAGATGAGCGTAGGCAAGTAGCGTATGATCATCTCAGAGTATATCAGAAAAGAATGTCTAGAGGCTACAACAAGAAATTCTGACATAGAAAATTTCAGGTTGGTGATCTAGTCTTGAGAGAAAATCCTAAAAATCAATCCCATCGAGAACGCAAGGGGAAGTTTGAACCCAACTGGCTGGGTCCCTTTGTAATCACTGCTACTTTTGGCTCTAGTGCCTATCAACTATCAACGACTGAAGGAGAACAGCTTCGAGAACCAATCAATGTTCTCCATCTGAAGAAATTCTACTCCTAAGGCATTCAGTGCTTGGTAAATGTCCTAAAAAAAATCTTTAAAATAAAAAAAAAGTCCTAAAAAAAATGAACATCTTGGTGAAAACCTAGCAATAGGTGCCTTGATGATTCACAAAAAAAAATAAAAAAATATCAAAAATTAAAAAAAATTTAAAAAATGAAAAAATACAAAAAAAAATGAAAAAAAAATAAAAGTGCCTTGGTGAAAACCTGGAAACAGGCACCTTGGTAGCAAAAATAGAATCTCGGCCAAGATGGTGAAAACCTGACAAACGGGCACCACTTGTTCCAAATGCTCCATCTATCAGCACAATCTTGGTCTTTCCTAGCTTTCAATCTTGCTTTAGTTTGTACATATCTCTCAGTTTGTTTCTGCATTTCCAGTTTTCAATAAGTCAGTTTGTACACCAATCAGCTTGAGCGTCTGTATCCTATCAATGTTCAAACTTGGGGGCAATCAATGTCATATCCTATGGCCTCCAATGTATCTTAGACGTGTCCTATCTAGTCAGAATCCTTTAAAGCTTCATGTGAGTTAGTCAGTCAGTCTCGTCTCTAGAAAGGATTTTGCATCTATAACAACACAATTAAACTCAAACTGAAAACAATCTGTGCTTCATGCTCTTATCTCCTTGTATGCTTACTGATTTGCATTGAGATTTTTGCATATTGTGTCCCTTTGAGCTCTTCAATGATGTCCTTTATAGGATTTAGAGAGTGATGATTGGGGGCATAATATTTTCTTTGTCTTCTGCTTGTATGTGAAAATCTAACAACTTTGGAAATTCCAGATTGAAATGGTGTCCGACTATAAGAGCCTCTATCTCGAATTGGATGGCCATGCGTACCTCGACCATTGATACTCGGAAAATTCAAGGAATTTTGATCTAACTATTATCTTTTTGAAGTGAATTCTTTCTCCTACTGTGACACGCGATCTTGCCTAAGGATGTGAATGATAAAGGGTCACTACGGGTAATTCACATTGGATTTAGACTAATCTCTTGACTATTTGATGTGTTTGCAATGCAAGGCGTACTCAGGTCATCACGACATGTATGTTTTGATGCTTGTACAAATTTCTATATCAAAATGGATATGATATTCAGCTCATCCTGGCGTTTGTGCCTTGATGCTTATATCTAATCTGACATTCTGAAAATAAAGTCAATATTCATATATCCATGGTTGTTGTCCAGTGGGTGTTGTATTGATTCTTGTGCATACAAATTGATATTCATATGTCTATGGTTTCATAGCTAGTGGGCATTGTATTGATTTATCCGGTTACCTAAAAGTTCAATGATGATAACAAATCGACATATGATCAGTGACTAGGTCCTAGGTCTTAGGTTGCATTTCATCTTGCATGTGTCTTTGCATTTTGCATGTTTGCATGATCTCACAATGACTAAATGAACTTCAAAGCTTAAATGATTCTTCAATCACATCTTCAAATCTAACAAGAGCTGAACCTAACTCGAAGGTCTCTTCAGAGAATTGCAAGCAATGATCCTCCTGGGTTAACCATCCTTTTGACATAAGACTGAGTACTTGTCTTCATCAACCTGCAAAACATATCATGTATATCGTTGCATTTACATATCATATTATAAACATTTATTGCATTATATTTATATCCATTGCATAAACATACATATTTCCATAATCATTACCTCTGCATAACATTCATACATATGAAAGAAATCATTGCATTGCATTGATCCATACATACATTCTACACTACTCATAGCATTAACATCACATGATATCATCATACATAAAAAAAATGACAAAGTACACATGATGTTACAACCAAACATATCGATCTCATCTATATATCAAAAATCTCAAATAGTCAGGGGTGCACTACTGGCACAGGGTACAAATGAATGAGCTCCGTAGACCTATCAGACACAATAATGTATCAGTGAGAAAGTAACAAATGAGAAGAGAAATCAACTGCCAGCATGCTCCTCTACATCTGGTGGAGGAGGTGGTGCATCTGGTATTGCCTCCACTCTCGGTGCCCTAGCTCCCTCTGATGTTGCCATGTACTAAGAATAGGTGGGCACTCTCTGTGCAGCAGGGACTACTGCATAGTAAGTAGATACATAATATGAGGCCCTCACAGTCTGATGAATCACCTCTACCTGCAATCTCTACATCTCTATGTGCTGCTCTATACGCTGCCTATCTGCCTCTTGATGCCTCTCCTCTAATCTGGCATTCTCTATATTCAGGTCCCGGACCTGGACTGTAAGTCGTCTAATAATCTTGGCCAAAGTAAGAGAAACTGCGGGCTCTGCATCAGCTGCTGGAACATCTGTGTCCTATGCTAGCTGATCTGTATGTGAAGGAATGCTAACCTTGTGCACCTTATGGTTTCTAACCTCAGCACCCAAATCAAATGTGTCATCCACATCTGTACCACCTGCAAACTGCTCAGCTCCTAGAACATCATCTGTAGATCCTACTCCACCCAGTGTACCACTCTCACCTCTGCTTCGTCTCTGTGTCCCGAAATATGTACCCACTATAGATGTAGAAGGATGTAGAGGCCTCACATGTCCTGGTGCTCTCTGTGAAGGAGCCATGGCTCTCTGTCTCAGAGGAGTAGGGTGTACCACCTATGGTCTCGGTCCTGCTCTCATAGGAGCCCCTGTAACATCCATAGCCTCCTCCATGGAGGGTATCAGCTTTGTCAGATCAGAAAATCGGTGAATCTGATGATCAGAAAACCATGCCACATATGCATCTATAACCCTTGCATCCACCACCTCTAGGTGATACTCCCAGTCTCTCCCAATGATATGACGGTACTCATCATCACATATAGCATAACTGAGCCGTGGTGCCCATCCGAGCCCTATCTCACGCACAATGCAGGCATAAGCAGTATACTCCTGAGAGACATCCTAAATATGTCCATACTGATGCCAGACTCTAGTAATCAAAAATCTCTCCAAGACGGTGGAGGTCTGTCCTATCAGTACCCTACTCTGGAAAAAGAATGAAAATTTCTCTCTCACAGTAGGCCAGGCCTCTATCTGTAAATATGGCCTCCAGATCATGAAGGTCATATCATCTAAACACCGGTGGAAGTACTCGGTGTGTCCCATGCAAACTTGTGTGACATAGCCGACATAAGCATAAATGACAGGGTCCTGTGGCTGCCTCTGCGTTTGAAAAACTGGCCTCAAAACTGGGATATGCTCCCAAGCCCATATCTGCAGTACCAACGCTCTTGAAGAAAATGTCTTACAGTCCTGATACATGACCTCGTGCATCTCAGAATACAAGTGAGTTAGCAGACACTGACCCCAAGAAATCTTAGTAGGTGTAGCCATCAAGAGTGCTACCATAGGTGCCCATCCCATCAAGAAGCCATTCTGCTGACGGCCAAGCATAATCAACTCTCTAATCATCCCTACAATGATACACTCTAGACGATGTGTCTGCCCATATCTCTACATGAGTGTCTCCCAGGATATAGACCCAGTCAGCTGGGTATCATCACCGAATAGTCATCTGAAAGCATGCAGACCAGTGGATCCTCCGCTCACATACTCAGGCCGACGAGGACTATGAAATGGAATACGAAGGATCCTATACACATCCACTGGTGTAATAGTGATCTCTTCGGTAGGTAGGTGAAAGGTTTGTGTCTTAGAATGGTATCACTCTATCAGCGCAGTCAGTAGGCCATGATTTACCCTAATATCGGGTAAATGTATCAAGTGCTCAAAACCACATGTAGCAAGATGAACCCTCATAGGGTCTGGCAAGGTGATACATAATCTCTGGGTGGCCGAATAAGAATGGCGAACATGTACATCAGGATATGTGACCTAAATCATAAAGAAACAGGGTGTTTTATTAGAAATTCAGTTCAAAATTGAGCCAAAAGTATCAGAATGACACAGTTTTAAAGTTTCAGAAGGTGGGGCAAAGTGTCCGCAATCAGGCAAAAGGATCAGAAAAGTTAGATTTTTGACCTAAAAATGAGTTTTTAACACTCTATTTTTCAAACAACATTCCAGACTAGCATCAAATGTCATACGACATTCCACAATAGACCAAACGACAATCCATAGTCATACGACACTGCGCCCGGATTCATATGAGTTTAGAGGGACCCGATGAAATGTCGTACGACACAAGGGTCCCTCTCATACGACACTTGGGTGTGGTTGAAATGACAAACTAAATTCAAATGAAATGTCGTACAAGTCTGGACTGGGACTCGTACGAGTTTCTACACATACGAAATTTTAAAGCTAAAAATGCGTATGGAAAAATTTTTAAATGCTATAAATCATCAAAAACATGCATTTTCAGGGGGGAATAGAGGTCCACCTACCGGATGTCCATACTGTCGAGGTCTGTCATGTATCCGGCTGTGCTCAAAATGGTGCAAACTCATAGGTACCTTCAGTTCTCGCTGGTCTACCATTTTTCTCATTCAGAGGGCTCCATAGAATCTCTAAAGTCAAAGGGTTGAAATGAATTGAAAATGACCCTTCTGACCTTTATATAGCTTTCGACCTAATTTTTAAAAGTGCTCCATTTTCCATGAAAATTGCACCCTTGGCTAATTTCGACGTTCTGAATCCATTTTCGGGATCAAAATTGAAATCTAAGATCGTTTATTATGTCAAAATCATGATTTAAATTTTTTGGAACCAGGATGGTCTACTGCTTGCATAATCGACCTTCAATCTTCACAAAAATCCAGTATTCAACTTAACTGATTAGCTTACATCAAACTATCAAAATTTCAACTTGGTCAACCTTGGTCAACTCATGGTTTAACCTAGTCAAACTTGGTCTTCAGGACCTCCAAACGATGCAGAATGCGTTCTCAAATGTGTATAACCACTTTTCAAATCAGTTAGCATGCTTCTGAACTATCAACGCTGACTTTTTCTTGTCAGATTTCAATTTTCATCCCGAAGGGGGCATGGTATTGCACATCATTCAAAGTCTGTAAATCAAATTCTATCGATCAAATCTATCAATATCTTTCATCAGTGATCAAGACAACAATCATGTCTAGTCGCTGATTCATCAAAAGTCCTCATCGCTCAGGGCAAATCTATCATCACTTGGGGCATATCAGATTCATCAAGATCCATATCAATCTGGTATTCTCCTAATCTTGTAAACTGTATCAATTTTTGTAACCATCAGATCATAGTGTTCTTTCCTTGGTTCTTCAGCAACTGAAGGATTCGGATGTGATACTTGCTAGTTCTGCTAAAACAATTGAGTCTAGAATGGGTCACTCACTTCTTTGCAATCCTAAGGTTTGGAATCAGGCATTTTGACACTTTTTCACAATCATAGGTTCATTGCTGCTACAGTGAACATTATCTTTGATCATTCAGGACCTATTATCTTCATATCAAATTCAATATCAATCAACTTCTATCTCAATATCTTTCAATTAGTTTCTATCTTGAGATCAGTTTATCTTTTGAATCAGTTTCATATCTTTATCAAACACAGACTATCTTTGAACCACTATGCTTCGCACAGTAATTCAAAGAGGGGCAAAATATAATACCCCAAAAATGGGCTATAAGTTCATTAACCTCCTACATCAACAAATCGAACAAAATTGACATCGAAGTCCTAACCTAAGGCACATCTAAACATCATCAAATCATAATTGATTATCTTAAATTCTGCATCGGAGAATATTCCTAGTAATATTCCTAATTATCATAATTATCTTTAATTTAATGATTATTTGGCAATAAATCACATTTATCCTAAAATTTGATTAATTGAATATTTTCATATTTTAGATTTAATATTTGCCACTTAATTGTTTAATTAAATTTAATTCTATCTATTATTAATTGTATTATTTAATTTTGACAATAAATCAAAATTCCTATCTTTAATTGATTAAATTCATATTTAATTAATTAAAGCATGTTGTCATTATTTAATAATATAATTTTTAATAAAAGTTTGATAAAATGGTTAATTAACCCATAAATTAATTATTTTATTTCAAAAATCAGTTAAGTTGAGCATAAATCACTTTATTATTAAATTAATTCATAATTAAAACATGCACAATCATAAAAGCAGACAATTGTCAATTATCAATTAAAGCTAAACTCTATTTTGAGTTAAAGCTTAGCTTTTGCATGTTTTTGTGACTTGATTATCTGTTATTATCAGATAACTCAAAAATCAAGCTGAGTTATTTGAGTGATTTATGGCTTTTATCCATGCACCTCCAAAGCCCTAAATTTCTATAAATTAAGGCTTCAGCTCTTCATAATTCATCCACATATTTTGCACAATCACGCTGGAGAATTGGAGGCTGAGGAATCAACTTGCGAATTCAAAGCTTTGTGAGATCAATTTCAATTGCATAGCTTTTGTATCTTAGCATAGAATTTCATAGTTTTCATATCATTGTTAGAATCTTCATTGTTAGATCATTTAGCATCCATAGGATATCAATTTATCATTCTTATTGCATAGAAAATATCAAAAATATAGATTAATTGCATTCAATTTCATATCCATCTTTTGCATTCAAATCCTTCATTTAGGTGTCGTCTAGGTCACTGATCTCGATTACAATCTGAGAACATCAATCTCGCACCTATTAGAAGGCAATAAATCACTTGGTTAGATTAGATTTCAATTTTGCACGATTTTGATTATCACTAACCTCTAATATTTTACTGAGTGTTGTGTCTACAGATCAGGTACAATTTTCACACACACAATGTGGCTGACATTTTTCAAGGGGAGCTTGCGACTGTTTTAAGGGATGATCTAGGTTGTCTGATCTGCTGGGAAGAATGTGATTGACGACCATGTTTTAAACCAAAACTTGCTAGCTATTGTTTTCAAATTTAAATATCTTTCTATGGGGTTTCTTGCTGATTTGTTGTTGCTGGCCATGTGTAATGTTGTGGGTAGCTCAAAATTGATTTTTTAGGATGGTTGCAGTTAGAAAAGATGATGAAGGAGATCTGGGTGGTTGTCGCAAGTTGATTTCTTATTTCCTGAGGTACCATGTCAGTGATCTTACACCAAAGGAGCATTGAAGGGTTGGCACCACCTGTGATCATTTATATTTTTAAAATCAAAATATCTGTGATGATCAGATTTGAAAATTCATGGTGGTGGCATAAGGTTTTCAACTTGTAGTGAAGTAGATGGATCAAGGCAGCTTGTCTGTAGGTAGTTGGCGATGGGAAATACATGCAAGGACATATATCTAATCGGCCAAGATATTTTAATGATGCATTTATGATGAAAAATGACAAAATTAGGGTTCTCTATTATTATATGAAAATCTATGTAACCCTAGTAAGATTTTTGACTCTGGCCTACGTGCAAAGGAGATGTATATATTGTTTTTGGAGCTTTTAGAGCTCATAGTTTACATTTTGTAAAAAGATTTTTCTCTTTCTAGGATTTATCTGTGGCATTCTTTTTTCCCTCTAACTTTTATAGTTTTTGATCTTTCATTAAAATCTCAAACTTAATAGAGGCTATCCGTGGCATTTGTTCTGCCCTCTGGTCTTTCCCTTGTCTATATTTCTCTAATTGAATATAATATACTAGCTTTGTTAGAGAAATATTGGAGCTCCAGGGCCCTTCTTTCATCTTATATGTGTACTATTGTGTCTGATTTGATTTGAGTGAGTTTGTGGGTATACTTCAACCCCCTATCATTCTGTCTCATTCCTATGCCCTTTCGCTGAAAAGAACGTTTGCTTGCAGGTCACAGTCTGTGTCTTTTGTTCAGGCCTCTCTATGAAACACTTATGCAAGCCTATTTAGGAAGATTGTGTTCTATTAGATCTGAGAGCCTTCATACTAGTTTGGTCAGTGTATTATGTTCATTTCATTTCAATGTATCACCTAGTAGGTAGTTTTCTTTTAGTTATTTCCCTTTCAACATTCCTTCTATCCCTTTTCCCCTCAAGTTTACTTTCTTGTCTAGAAGAAAATTGAGGTGATTATCCAAGAGGAACCAGCCTAGAACCTATAGGTCTCATCTCAGTTAGCATAGGTCCCACAACCTGGAGATGATTCTCATGTTATACCAAGTTATCAAGACCAAAAGAGCTTGAAACAAGGGTGCAAACTTAGTGTATAACAATTCTGGCACGCCCGTTGGGACCAAAGTTCAGATTCATGTTCAAAGTTATGCTATCTATAATATGCTGATAGCATCCTATAGACCTAGAAGAGGTCATTTTGCTGCATATCTGGTGACTCTAGAAAGTTTGCTGGTTTCAAATATCAAGTGTTGGTATGTTTCAAATCTTTCATATTCAAATTTCAGCTAATTGCATGAGTAGACATGTCAAGTTATTATGGATAGTTAGGTTACTCACCATCTTATTATGAGAATAATGCTCAATGGGATAGTTATCAACCTTATTAAATCCACCTAAAGCCTTCTTTTACCCCAAGCTTTCATACTATACAAGGCTATCAATATATCCAACATGTCCCAAATGATTATGCCCTTGTACAAGATTATGAATGGGCCCTCCAATAGGAGGGATCATGGGCACAAAGGGAACAATGAGAGATGCAGGTGTAGTTACCTCATCATGCTTACCACCCACGCCCCCTTCTTAGCTTAATTGGTAGTAGATTCATAGCTCAAACTTGATGAAAGAGCAGTAAAAGACAAAGAATCTACTACTTGACTTAATTAAGCAAGTATCTGAGATCAGGGAGCAGTAGGAGTTGGAGGCTCAAAGTTATGAGTAGGGGTCAGTTCCCTATCAAGCAGTAGAGGCTCTTGTTGATGAGAAACAAATGAGACAATTCCAAGAAGAGATCAATCGCCGAACTGATATTGAGTCAGTAAGGCTGAGATCACAAATTTCTGAACAAGAGGTTCTTAGACCTAAGATCCCAAGCTGGAAGGCACATTTGTCTATGCCCTCTATATCTCCCTCTGAGCCCTCTCAATTTCACATCCCAAGTTTTAGGGAAAAAAATTCCTTCCAAGAGCCTATACTTGAGATCTAGCCTACCACTCTGCAAGAGCAGTTTGTTCAAGAGAATTTTTCATCCCAAGAGGTCCCTCTGGTCTCTCAAGATGATGAAGTGTTATGGATACCCCAATGGACTCTGTCTCCTGGTTGTCAGATGCCAAGTCTTTTTAAAGATGCTAGTCTAGTATTTGAGCAAGGACCTGTGGTAAATGAGATTTTGTGTGATGAAGAGGAGAGGAAGTTAGAGGTATCAGTGCTGAGTGGAAACTGTGATAAAGTGGGCTAGCAAGGTGAGGAGGTGGAGATTGATGACCAGCCTGAGCTCTTGGTTGAATTGTTTGATGAGCTTCCCCTCTTTTTTGATGATGAAGAAGAGACCATGCCATTACCTATGGTTGAAGGTCAATTAGAATAGAAGGTTCACCATCAACAAGTGATTGATGCAAGGAAGATGCTATGTCCTTAATGAATGAGCTGCCTAGTTTTATGGAGCAGGATGGTGAAGTTATGGAAGAGTATTTCCAAGAAAAGAACATAGACAAAAGCCTTGAAGAATATGATTTTTCCAACATCATAGAGGTTTTTTGTGACAAATTGAATGACGAATCTCTATTCCTTGGAATGGAGATTCAAAGTTGTGTGCCTATGGAAATAGGCCTAGTTTTGGGTTTCCCTCTTTCTAAGAGGCTGCTACATAAGCAGGGGTTAGAGATGACTCCAGATCCTCAGGATTTTGACAACCTTGACAAGATCTTGGCCTATTTAAAAGAAGATGATGACAGTCCCCTGACCATAGATGATGAGCTAACATGGCTATCCATGAAGGAAGGAAACCATGAAGATAAAAAAGAAACCATCAAGGAAGGTTTTGCCTTCAAACTTTTGAGAGGCTGCCCCATCAGATATTTGGCCTAGAGGGAGTTTACTAAGGCCTCTCCATATGACCAATTAGAGGAGGGTAAACATGATTTTATTTTTGCAGAGGTAGCTCTTAATTATTTGACAAATTTTTATGTGCCTCATATCCTTGTAGCTATCCTTGTGCATTTAGTGCAGAATGTCTTAATAAGGAAGGGTAGTTACTTCATTATACCAGTGAATGGTTTTGTTTAACCAAGTTTTTGCACTAGTTAGTTTAGGTTAGGTTAGGTTTCCCTACTTTCTTCCTATTTTCTAAGTTTAGTCTTCTTGTCTTCCAAGAAGTGCTCATGCACATTTTTTTTGTTCCTCCCAATTCCCAGTTTGTCTCTCTGTCAAAGGTCCTTGTGATCTTGAGATGACTCTTGTGCCCAATGAATTGCGTCAAGGCCACTAGTCTAATGTCTAGCAGGCTGACATCCCATAGAAGTCACCAAAATGTTACCTGAAATTTCCTATCATACAATTTTGGCCACAATCCTATTTTTGCTTGTGAAGTAGATCCACAAAGTTTTATGGTTTGCAATCTTAGCCCCATGCTCTTCAATGTGTCATCATGCTCCAGTTCTGATTGTATGTGCTAGTTCATAAGGGGCATAGAGATATTCAAGTTTTAAGGTCACAGGGTTCCAAAAAATTATTTAAGCTTAAAACCCTCAGTGTTTTCTATTTCCTTCGGTCAAGCTTAGAAACCCTGGTTGTTTTTGACCTTGTGCCTTTCGCATCTGCACGCTTATCTCTGAAGTCAACATTTTTCATCTACTGTGGCTACATGGACCTAGTTCTTCTTGGTGGTTTGGTCACTTGATCTCTTGTTTTCCTGGCGGTCAAGCCTTTATTTTGGTGATTAGGTGACTGTGTAGTCGCTTGATCTCTTATCTCTGGCAGTTAAGTGCTTTCCATTCAGCAACCCTACATTTTCATAGTCACGTGTTCGTGCAACCCCAGTGAGTGGTTAATGTTATGTCTGGTAGTCTCCATTCTAAGGTGGTTAAAGTGCAAAAGAATCTATGATTGTCACATGATCGTAAGAATATTCTTCCCCTTTGTGATCTTGTGACAGCCATTCGATGGAACGGTGATCTAACAGGTGGTTCCAAGGTGCCAGTCATGCAGCGGTGCTCATTTTTAGTTGGTTGAAGGGTGATGATGAGGATATATCAGTGGGCCCAATTTTTTCAGGTGATGATGATGCAATTAGATCTATGATTGTCACATGATCACAAGGAATATTCTTCCCCTTTGCGATCATGTGACCACCACCTGTTGAAAAGATAAGTGGTGTCGTGGGTCTGAGGTGTCAGATGTTGCTAAGGTGTCCATTTCTCATTGGTCACTGAAGTGGTGATGTGGCTGACATTTTTCAAGGGGGTCTTGTGACTGTTTTAAGGGATGATCAAGGTCATCTGATCTGCTAGGAAGAATGTGATTGATGACCACGTTTTAAACTAAAACTTGCTAACCATTGTTTTCAAATTTAAATATCTTTCTATAGGGTTTCTTGTCAATTTGTTACTGCTGGCCATGTGCGATGTTGTGGGTAGCTCAGAATTGATTTTTTAGGATGGTTGTAGTTAGAAAAGATGATGAAGGAGATCTGGGTCACTGTCACAGGTTGATTTCTTATTTCCTGAGGTACTATGTCAGTGATCTTACCCCGAAGGACCATTGAAGGGTTGGTGCCACTTGTGATCATTTATATTTTTAAAATCAAAATATCTGCGATGATCAGATTTGAACATTCATGGCAATGGCGTAAGGTTTTGAACTTGTAGCGAAGTAGATGGATCAAGGTGGCTCATCTACAGGTAGTTGGCAATGGGAAATACATGCAAGGACATATATCTGATCGGCCAAGATATTTTAATGATGCATTTATGATCAGAAATGATAGAATTAGGGTTCTTTATTATTATATGAAAATCTATGTAACCCTAGTAAGATTTTTGACTCCGGCCTACATGCAAAGGAGATGTATATATTGTTTTTGGAGCTTTTAGAGCTCAGAGTTTACATTTTGTAAAAAGATTTTTCTCTTTCATTGAAATCTTAGACTCAATAGAGGCTATCTGTTGCATTTTTTCTACCCTCTAGTCTTTCCCTTGTCTGTATTTCTCTTATTGAATATAATATATTGGCTTTGTTAGAGAAATCTTGGAGTTCCAGGGCCCTTCTTTCTTTCATATAATATGTGTACTATTGTGTCTAATCTGCTTTGAGTGAGTTTGTGGGTATATTTCTATCCCCTATCATTCTATCTCATTCCCATGCCCTTTCATTGAAAAGAAGGTTTGCTTGCAGGTCACAGTCTGTGTCTTTTATTCAAGCCTCTCTGTGAAACACTTATGCAAGCCTGTTTAGGAAGATTGTGTTCTATTAGATCTGAGAGCCTTCATGCTAGTTTGGTCAGTGTATTGTGTTCATTTCATTTCGGTGTATCACCTAGTAGGTAGTTTTCTTTTAGTTATTTCCCTTTCAGCATTCCTTCTATCCCTTTTCCCCTCAAGTTTACTTTCCTATCTAGTGAAAATTGAGGTGATTATCCAAGAGGAACATGCCTAGAACCTGGATGTCTCATCTTAGTTAGCATAGGTCCCACAACCTGGAGATGATTCCCATGTTATACTAAGTTATAAAGACCAAGAGAGCTTGAAACAAGGGTGCAAACTTAGTGTATAACAGATACATCACTGGGGGCATTGCTAGCACAACATGATGAGAATAAAAAGGAAAGAGCTATATACTATATCAATAGAACATTGGTGGCATACGAAAAGAATTATTCTATGATTGAGAAGGCTTGTCTAGCTATGATCTTTGCATCATATAAATTGAGACATTATATGTTAGCTCATACTACCCATTTGGTAGCTAAGATTGATCCACTAAAGTGCCTACTAAGAAAAGCTGCCCTCATGGGTAGATTAGCTAAATGGATCATGCTTTTAAGTGAATTTGACATTGAATATGTTGAAAGAAAAGCTATAAAAGGATAGGTTATTGCTGATCAATTAGCAGATGCACCTATGATTGATGATACACCAATGCAAATGGAATTTCTAGATTCCTCTATCATGACTCTTTCTTCTAGAGAATGGTAGTTATTCTTTGATGGCTCCTATACAAAGAATGGATCAGGAGTAGGCATATTTTTTCATTACTCCTCAAGGATAGTCCATCCCAAAAGCATTCAGATTAAATTTCCCTTGCACAAAAAATATTGCAAAATATGAAGCCCTTCTTAATGGCATGAAACTCACAATTGAGTTGAGAGTGACAGAATTACACATTCATGGAGACTCACAACTTGTTATCCATCAAGTCAATGATGTGTACCAAACTAAAGATGAAAAGCTCATCCCATACAAGAAAATGGTAGATGATTTAAAGAAATATTTCATATCTATCTCATTTGAGAAAATTCCTATAATAGAGAACAAGGTTGCCAATGCAATGGCAATGCTATCTACTCTATTATAGTAGCCTAAACAATGGCAACACTATCTACTCTATTATAGTAGCCTAAACATGAGCTACGCTATAAGTTCTTGGTGGAAGCCCTATCTTATCCTGCATATGATTCCCACAAAACCTAGATGATCTGCACTATTGTTGGTCATGATTCATCTAGATACAAAAACCTATTTTCCTATCTCCAAGACCAAATCATTCCTGATACCTTCAATCACCATGAAAAGAGATACCTTATCTATAATGCCTCATGATATGTCATCATTGGTCATGATCTGTACAAATGAGGTCTAGATGGTATGGTACTTAGATGTTTAGAATAGGAAGAGTCTCAATGTGCATTAGAGGAAGTCTGTGATGGTATTTTTGGGTCACACTTGAATGGTTTAACACTAGCTCAAAAAATTATTAGGGTTGGGTACTATTGGCTTGAAATGGAGAAAGAGTCTATCAAGTTTGCTAAGAATTGTCAAAAGTGCCAAGTGCATGGCAACTTAATTCATGCTCCAGGGAGAGATCTAATTCCCTTTACTACACAATGGCCTTTTCATCAATGGGCCTTTGATCTTATAGGAGCTATACATCCTCATTCTTCTAATGGACATACCCATATAATCATAGCTATAGATTATTTTACAAAATGGGTAGAAGTAGTCCCTTTGACACAAGCAACTGGAAAACAAATATCTCTGTTCATATTGAACTATATCATATGCAGACATGGGATACCTCATTCCATAATCACAGATAATGGTGGACAATTCAAGAATAAAGATCTAGATGATTTATGTGCCAAATTAAAGATTACACAACATTTGGTCATCTATCTACTATCCTCAAGGGAATGGACAAGTAGAGGCTTCTAACAAAAATCTATTGAAAATCTTGCACCGTACAGTTAATAAAATAGGAAGAGATTGGCATCTCATGATCAATCCAGCTCTCTAGGCCTACAGAAAAAGTATCAAAACACCTACTGGGGCTGCACCTTTCACTTTAGTTTATGGGTTTGAAGTGATACTACCTATTGAGGTTGAAATCCCATCACTAAGAATCAAAATGCATGGTCTAGTAACTGATGATGACTACAGAGTGTCTAGGTTGCAAGAACTTGAACTACTAGATGAGTGCAGACAAGCAACATATGATCATCTCAGAGTATATCAAAAGAGAATGTCTAGAGGTTACAACAAGAAAGTCAGACACAGAGAATTTCAGGTTGGTGATCTAGTCTTGAGAAAGAATCCTAAAAATCAATCACATCAAGAACGCAAGGGGAATTTTGAACCCAACTAGCTAGGTCCCTTTGTTATCATTGCTAATTTTAGCTCTGGTTCCTATCAACTCTCAATGAATAAAGGAGAACAGCTCTAAGAACTAATCAACGTTCTCCATCTGAAGAAATTCTACGCCTAAGGCATTCAGTCTATGATTAAATGTCCTGAAAAAATCTTAAAAATTTGGAAAAAGTCTTGAAAAAATGAACATCTTGGTGAAAACCTAGAAATAGGAACCTTGATGATTCACAAAAAAAAGTTTAAAAAAATCAAAAGTACAAAAAAATTGAAAAAATGACAAGTACAAAAAAATTGAAAAAATGAAAAATACAAAAAAAATGAGAAAAAGAAAAAGTGCCTTGGTGAAAACTTGGAAACAGGCGCCTTGGTAGAAAAAATAGAATCTCTACCAAGATGGTGAAAACCCAGCAAACGGGTGCCACTTGTTTCAAAAAACTCCACCTATCAGTGCAATCTTGGTCTTTCCTAACTTTCAGTCTTGCTTTAGTTTGTACATATTTCCTAGTTTGTTTTTGCATTCCTATTTTCAATAAGTCGGTCTGTACACCAATCATCTCACATGTCTGTATCCTATCAATTCCTAACACTTGGGGGCAATCAATTCCATATCCTATGGCATCCAATGTATCTTAGATGTATCATATCCAATCAGAGTCCTTCGAAGCTTCATCCAAGTCAGTTAGTCTGTCTTGTCTCTAGAAAGGAATTTGCATCTACAACAATGCAATCAAACATCAAACACAAACTGAAAACAATCTATGATTTTTTTTACATGCTTTTATCTCCTTGTATGCTTACTGATTTGCATTGAGATTTTTACATATTGTGTTCCCACATGCTCTTTGATGATGTCCTTTACAGGATTTAGAGAGTGATGACTGGGGGCATAATCTTTTCTTTGTTTTCTTCTTGTATGTGAAAATCTAACAATTTTGGAAATTCTGGATTGAAATGGTGTCCGACTGTAAGAGCCTCTATCTTGAATTGGATGGCCATGCATACCTCGACCATTGATACCTGGAAAATTCAAGGAATTTTGATCTAACTATTGTCTTTTTTTTTGAGTGAGTTCTTTCTCCTATTGTGAAATGCGATCTAACCTAAGGATGTGAATGATAAAGGGTCACTACGGGTAATTCACATTGGATTTATAATGATCTCTTGACTGCTTGATATGTTTGTAATGCAAGGCATATTTTGGTCATCACAACGTGTATGTTTTGTTGCTTATACAAATTTCTATACCAAAATGGACATGATATTTAGGTCATCCTAGCGTTTGTACCTTGGTGCTTATATCTAATCTGACATTCCAAAAATAAAATCAATATTCATATGTCCATGGTTGCCTAACCAGTGGGTGTTGTATTGATTCTTGTGCATACAAATCGATATTCATATGTCTATAGTTTCATAACTAGTGGGCATTGTATTGATTTATCCGGTTACCTAAAAATTCAATGATGATAATGACGGACACATGATCAGTGACTAGGTCCTAGGTTTTAGGTTGCATTTCATTATGCATGTTTCTTTGCATTTGGCATGTTTGCATGATCTCACAATGGTTGGATAAACTTCAATTCTTAAACGATTCTTCAATCACATCTTCAAATCTAACAAGAGTTGAATCTCACACGAAGGTTCCTCCAATGAAACAGTAAGTAGAATATCTGAGATCATTTATATTATTCACTACTTGCATAATCAACCTTCAATCATCACAGAAATCCATAATTCAACTTAACTGATTATCTTACATCAAACTATCAAAATTTCAAATTGGTCAACCATGGTCAACTCATGGTCAAACCTAGTCAAAATTGCTCTTCTGGACCTCCAAACGATACAAAATGCATTCTCAAATGTCTATAACCACTTCTCAAATCAATTAACATGCTTCTAAACTATAACGCTGACTTTTCTTGTCAGATTTCAATTTTAATCCCAAAGGGGGCATGGTATTGCACATCATTCAAAGTCTATAATTTAATTTGAAATCATAACTTTCCTCAGTAGTCAAGAAAACAACCACGTCTAGTTGCTGATTCATCAAAAGACCTCATCGCTCAGGGCAAATCAATCATCGCTCAGGGCATATTAGATTCATCGAGATCCATATCAATCTGGTATTCTCTTAATCTTGTAAACTGTATCAGTTTTTGTACATCCATCTGTTCATTAGTGTTATTTCCTTGGTTCTTCATAACTGAAGGGTTCAGATGTGATACCAATGTGATTCTTATCGACAATCAGGTTTGGAATCGATCACTCACTTCTTTACAATCATAAGGTTCAAAATCAGGCATTTTGACACTTCTTTGCAATCATCGGTTCATTATTGTTATAGTTAACATTATCTTTGGTTATTTAGGACCTAATATCTTTAAATCTTTCAATCAGTTTCTATCTCATATCACAATTTATGTTTCATATCAATTTCAATTTCAAACATCAGTTTCAACATCATACATAGACTATCTTTCAACCACTGTGCTTCGCACAACAATTCAAAGAGGGGCAAAATGTAATACCCCTAAAATGGGCTGTAGGTTCATTAACCTCCTATATCAACACATCGAACGAAATTGACATCAAATTCCTAACCTAAGGCACATCGACACATTATCAAATTTTAATTGATTATCCTAAATTCTGCATCGGGGAATACTCCTTATTCCTAATTATCTTAATTATCTTTAATTTAATGATTATTTGGTGATAAATCTTATTTATCCTAAAGTTTGATTAATTGAATATTTTGAATATTTAATTAATTAGATTTAATACTGCCACTTAAATATTTAATTAGATTTAATTATATTTATTCCTAAATTGTATTACTTAATTCTGACAATAAATCATTTATCCTATGACTAATTGATTAAATTCTTATTTAATTAATTAATGTCAATTGTCAAATTTAATAATATATTTTTGAATAAAAGTTTGATTTAATAATTGATTAACCCATAAATCAATTGTTTTATTTTTAAAATCAGTTAAGTTGAGGATAAATCACTTTATCTATTTATTTGATTCATAATTATTATGCACATTCAAAAAGAAGTTAAACTTGAAATTAGAAAATCAATTCAAGTTGTTATAAAAAATAAACTCAACTCTATTTTGAGTTAAAAAGCTGTTTGTGCATGATTTTGTGAATTAATTATCTTTTATTCTTTGATAACTCAAAAATCAACATGAATTTATCTGAGTGATTTATGGCTTTTTCCATGCATCCCCAAAGCCCTGGATTTCTATAAAATCAAGGCTCAACTCTTCATAATCATATCTTAGAATTTGCAAACTTATGCTAGCGAATTGGTATCTGAAGAATCTTGTGAATCAACCACATTTGTGAGATCAATTTTGTTTTTCATATCAATTCTTAGAATCATTGCATATGAGTTTTTCATATAGATTAGATTTCATATCATTTTTTCATCATAATTGCATAGAAAAACCAAAAATATAGATTAATTTGCATCTAATTCATATCTAGATTTTGCATTCAAATCTTTCATTTAGGTGTCGTCAAGGTCACTGATCTCGGTATAATCTGAGAATATATACTCGCATCTACTAGAAGGTAGTAAATTGTCTGGTTAGATTAGTTTCTATTTCATTGTATGATTTTGAGTTTAGCTAACCTCTAATGTTTTACTAAAGTGTTGTGTCTACAGATAGGTACAAAATTCACCCACACAACAAGCAAGGGCATAGTCATTTGGAAAGGTATGGATACCTTGGCTCAGATTTGTGGAGGTTTGGTTAAGAAGTTCAACATGTTGGATAGTCAAAGTGGGGAAGGATTGAGAAATGGTGTTTATGGATATGGATCTGTCATCATTGGTCCCAACCCGACTCTCAAGTTTGAAGGTGATATTACAACTTAAAATGTTCAATTGATGAATAGGCTCAATGTCATTGTGGGAGTCTACTTCAGCCATAGGTGGATCAGACTCGCTAAGTTCATCATTTTTCTCTAGACTTACATTGGGTTTAGGTGCATATTGGTGAATAACATCAATATGTTTTTCTATGATAAGCTCATCTTCCTATGGAATGACTCCCCATTCATAGTCATTTGATTCCTTATCTATGCCTCTAAGAAATCTGAGAATATGTGTGAAATCAAGGAGGATTCCCCAAGAAGGGTTTCCTTATTATTCTGATTTGAATTCATACTCATGAGAGTCTATATCAGAATCACTATGGTGTTCCAATTGTTCAACTATTTGGATAGTTTCAATTGATTCCTCTTGTTTGATTTTAGTAGTAGGTTCTTGTGTTTCTACTACATTGATATTCTCCTTAGGTTTCTCTTTGTCTTTAAGGAGGTCTAGCATTTCTTTAGGTAAACACTCATAGGGAATGAACTCATTAGTGGTGTTTGAATCATCATTGTCAGATTTTTGTGTTTCTTCCTTTAGTTGAATTGTTGTTGATGGTTCAATCTGTTCTAAGACATGTGGAAAGTTTTTGCTAAGATAAAAAGGCTTCTTCTAATATCCTAGACCTGTTGTATTCTTGTTTGTTCATCCACGGTGGTCAATAGGTGATATAAGACCTTTAGCTTGTAGTCCTAGAGGTCCTTTTCCAGTGTATCCCATTTTTGTGATCAATTTGTCTCTTGGTCTTTATGACTTCTAAGGAATTTTTCTTGAAGTGGAGTCATATTTCTAGACTAATTGGGATTAAGACTCATCCTTGTATAACCATGCAAGCACAACTTCTTCCTCAAACTCTTGTTTAGATACTTTCTCTATGACAAAGCTTCCATTGAATATGACATGGAACTCTTTAGCATTGGGTTTCACTTTGTCTAAAGGTTGTCCATAAGATTTTGGGGACAACGGGAGAGAGGTGAGAGATAAAACTGGTTCCATTGTGTATTCTCCCATACCCTTGTCTTTGATTTTGAACTCTTGTGGAATGTCTTCCATCTTGGATGTAGATGCAATATTTGCTTGCTTAGTGAAAGATTCTCTGTTATTAGGAACAAGTTTGTCAGCACTTTCTTTCAATGCATTTCAAGTTGTAGATATGTTAGCTAGAATGGTTACTTCTACTCCTTCATAAGGAAATTTCACACATTGATGGTATGTGGAAGGAATAGCTCACATTTCATGTATCTAGGGTCTCCCTAGAAGAATGTTGTAAGCCAAAGGTAGATCAACAACTTGACATGTGATATCTCTGATAATTGGACCTGTTCTGATAGGTAAGACAATTATTCCTTTGGAAGATCTTTCTTGTTCATCATATGCCTTGATAGTTATCTTCTTTTTAGGATCAATGGAAGCTTTGGATAATCCCAGTTGTGTGATCAAGCTATAAGAACAAATGTTGAGACCAATGCCTCCATCTATCAACACACATTTGACATGATGGTTTTGGATTAAGACTTCAATGTGTAAGGGTTGGTTATGCAAATGACTCAAGGAGTTATCATCTTCCTCTAAAAAGGAGATATAATGGGGAGACGTCAGATGACCAACCATAGTCTAGAATCTATCTTGATCAAGATTTTTAGGAACATTGGAACTGAGCAAAGCCTTATCCAGGATAGCTCTATGAGAAGGAGATATCCAAAGCAACTCAAACATGGATATTTTTGCATTGGTATGATGGAGTTGTTGGACAATACTGTATGATGTTGGTCTCATCTCTTTAGGAGTTGATGATTTAGAGACAACCCTCTATTTAGAAGTAGATGAAAGATTGAAAGGCATCTTAGGGATATTTGATGAATCTGAGATTTGTCCTTGTAGATGTGCCCGAGCTTGTGATCAACTAACTGCATTTGCTGATTGATTATCTCTATCTTTTCACACAATGGTGATGACATTTCAATGTTCAGATAAGAAAGGTTCCACCATGTTTATGATAGCATTGTTCCTAGAGTAAGCATAATTGACTTTAGCACCCATGTTAGGTTGAGAAGATGAATCTCCCTGACCATTTTTTAGAAATGGTTCCATGAATGCCATATGATCATTATTGCTCTTATGATTGTCAATTACAATTTATCCATTATCAATCTTGTCTTGTATGAGATTATTTAAGCATATGCAGTTATTGGTTTTATGACCCTTATTTTGATGGAAATCATAGAAATCAGTCTCTTTCCACCATTTGGGTTTAGTTTCAAGATCAAATGGTTGGATCTTAGGCAATGTGATGATTTTGTTGACCAAAAAATTTTTCATGGCAGACTCTAAGGATTCTCCAAGAGGATTAAATTTGCATTTAGGATCTGTAGCCTAAGGTTTGTAGTCAGATGACTTCTTGTTTGATTCTATAGCTTTTACCTTTGAGGCTTTGATGGCTTGGGTACCAATAGTAAGATTGAAAGTGGGTGCCTAAGATGGGCTACGGACATTTTCAAAAACACCATCCGTGACGATGCCTTTATTCTTGTTCCAGTTTTTGTTTTTATCTTTGGAACTAGATCCAGATTCATACTTCTCTTTTTGGAGTGATATGTCTCCTTTTTTCACAAGGACTTTCTCAATTTTGATTTCATTATCTACCATCTTATCGAAGGATGTGTGATCTTGCATTTGTAAAGGGTAGTTGATCTCTGGAACAAGATTGTTGATGAAAATTTCTAGCTTCTCTATTTCTGGAATGGGTCTAGCATATAAAGAAAACTTCTTCCTCCATCATTTGAGGAAAGTCAGGAATGGTTCTCCTGGGTATTGTTTCAGATTACAAATGTCGATCATGGTGACCAGATGTTTGATGTTGTAGGATTATTGTTGATAGAATAGCTTGATTAAATCCTCAAAAGTTTTGATTGTTGGAAGCATTTTTGAGAACCAATGAATGACTGCTCCTCCTAGAGATCGAGGGAAAAATGCATTAGGTAGGTTGGTTCATGCATGAACTCCATGGATTGAGTATAGAATTCTCTAACATGATCTTGGGGATCAAATTTTCCATCATATTTATTGTACTTGGGCATTTCCACTCTTTTTAGGAATGGTGGCATGTACAAGTCTTTATCAAATGGAAAAGGGCATAGAGCCTCCATGGATAACTCTTTAGGTTCCTTCTCTTTTTCAAGTTTGTTGAGCTTGACTTGCATGGCATGCATATGTTTCATCATAGCTATGATAGGAGTTTCTTCCTCTTGAGTAACAATATCTTTGACATTAAAGTTTGGATGAAGTTTAGCTCCTTATTAAGCTAACTCTAGAAAGTATGCCTCTTTCTCTTTATGCAAGAAATGCCTCATCATTTTCTTGAAGTTATCATCATTTTGATATTGGGAAATTTTAGAAGGTGTGGGTTCTTGATCTGCACCATGTTGAGATTAGTGTCCTTGGGAGCCTTGGTTTTCTCCACCTTGAGACATAGTGTTGTTGCGAGGACTGTTGGGAATTGATTTAGGTGGGGTTGGTTGATGACCTGCGTGAATCAATGTAGGAGGGGTGATGTAACCACCTTTCAAGAAAAGATTTCCAAGAGCATCTTCTCCAAAGAGATTTGTGTCATAGGGTTGATGAAATTTCTAAGCAATCATAGAAGATGCTGCTAAAGAGAATTTGGGTTGTTCTCCTTGTTTTCTTTGTGAGGAAGCTCTAGTCTCCACCATTAACTTCAAGTGAAGAAAAAGAGAAAGATTAAGACAACTGAAGAATGACTTATTCAAAAAGATTGAATGACACAACCTTGTTAAGATTGGATTGATTGAAAATAGATTGGACGTAAATGAAGGATAGTGTGCCCTAGAGGTATGGGTAGACACCAAAAAGATGGTGGACACTAGCTCACAACACTTAGCTATTTTTTATGAAGATTGAATTGAAGATGATTGACAAGGTTTTGACACAAGATGAAAAAGATTCAAATCGATAGATCAGAAGGCTAGATCAAACTCAAGAGACCACTTTTGGAAAATGATTGGATTCTTCTAGTTTTTCCTCTATTCCTGACACAATGATTTTTTTGACATAATCTAGAAGTAGGTTGTAAAAATTAGATTTCTAGTAATTTTGGCAAGTTTCTGGCAATTTTTCAAAATTCTCATACAAGTTTCTCCAAGCTTGTACAAGTATGGGTAAGCTCTAGCACAATAATTGACAAGACTCATATGACAATTGACACCAGGGTTTGATTTTCTTTGAATTTTCCTGACAAAACTCGTACAACAATATGCAAGCTCTCGTACAATAATCTGGGGGTTTTGATACAACTTTTGGCAAAACTCGTATGACTTTTTCATACTGTGGGATGACTTTTGGACTCCAAAAAGGAATTTTGCTTCATATTTTATAATTTTTCTATTTTTAGAATCAGTTTGTTTGTAAGATTTTCTCTATCTAGGTTTGCAGATTCATGTAATAGTTAAGGATTGTTCATTTCCAATGGACCAAGTAGATAGCAAACATGTAGAACAGAAAGAAAAGGGAAGTAATCAATCATCTCAAAACAATGAACAAGGGAAAAAGAAACCTTTCACATGAACAAGCAATAGTGACTTGTTGTGCTAATCCCTAGGAATGCTACTTGTGCTCAAAAGTTTTTCAATAACGCACATAGTCCTAGAAAATGAAAAATTGGCCTCATTAAGGTTTTTAGTAATGGTCTGACTCTGCAACTTTTGTGATCTCAAGAGGGTGAACTCCAATCTAGGTGCACTAGGATTTTGACACAGTCTAAGAATTTAATCAATCAGGAGCTGCTAGGGAGATCTAATAGCCCAACAAGAGACCACACTCATGGAGATTTCTTCCACAAAGACATTTATATAGTGGTTGTTGCTACCACAGTGAAAATGGTTATTACTGCTTGAGGTTTTGTCCATGTGGTTGACCTAATAAAGGGAATGTCCACTACAGTTAACCCTCTCTAAAGGTGACTCAGAAAAGATACCACATGGGGACTTGGTCCAAATCCAAGGATTTGAGTTTCTGATACTACCCAAAAAGGGAGTAGAGCATAATCCTCTAGCCTTATCACTTTTACCCAAACACAACAAACAGATCAATCTGACACGCTAAGACTGAAATTATCTCACCAAGGTTTGTGATGTCAATAATAATATCTACCAAGCTCTCTAAGAGGGACCAAGAGAGAACATACCGATCAAAGCTGAGGACCAAACCAAGTAGAATGTGGGATAATCATAGTAACCTCCCTACCTACAAGGGGATCTTTTGTCAAGAAGAGCTTCGCATGCAAAACAAGCGAATGAATCCCACTCTCTCACGATCATCTACAAATAGTGTTCATAGGACCTATTTACTATGTGTAACAAATTTGCAAAAAGAAAATCTATATTCGTTTTATAGCCCAAAACTGAAGTCTGTGGTATGAAAGTAGGAAAAGTCACACAAGCTTGACATGTGAGAGTTCCTTTTATGTCCCAAAATTAGTGTTAATAGATGCAATAGAATACCTGAGTTCCTTGCAACACGCTTAGTAGATTTTACCTATTTTGCAATTTTTGTTGTGCTTTTCCAATTAGAATCAACAAGTACCAATCAAAAACATAATATCTCAATTGTTAGGGTTAGCTGTTAGTCCAAATCCAAAAATCAAATCAGGAAAACTACCTAAAAATCTGAAATGACAATTGAATTCTGATGTCAAAACTTGTACGACAATATGTTACCTCTTGTATGAAAATCCAGACCTGATACAACAGTCAGTCTTTGCACACATGACAAAGTAACCTAAAAACAACAATGTGTAAGAACTGATATGAGTCTCAAAAACATCGACTATTGTATAATAGTAAGAGGGTCCTAGTATGAATTTCTGACAAAACTTGTATGAAAAATGTAAGTACATAAAATAAAAATTGTAGTTTTGGCCATAAAATGATAGAAAATTGATAGTAATTGTTAGAAATGAAATGGAAACCCATTTCAAGGCCCCACGGTGGGTGCTAGAAATGTGTGTGTGAAAATTGTACCTAGCTATAGACATAACACTTTAGTAAAACATTAGAGGTTAGCAAAATCAAAAGTTGTAGATAAATGAAACTAAGCTAACTAGGTGATTTACTGCCTTCTAGTAGGTGCAAGTATGGTATTCTCATATTAGACCAAGATCAGTGACAATGCAACACCTAAATGAAGGATTTAATGCTAAAAGGTGAATGTAGAATTAATGCAAATTAATCTATTAGGAATAGTCCCAAGAGATAACTGAGAGGAGGGGGGGGTGAATTAGTTATCTACAAGAATCAATTATTTATCCAATTAAGTATACTTAAACATAAAGCATAAACACAATGAAAGAACACATGAACACAAAACCAATATTTTGGTTATGGGGAAACCCAAATAGGTAAAAACCTCGATGGGAACTGACACCCACTAATATTCTAAACTAGTGTATTATTATCCTTGTTAGAACATCCTTAACCCTGTTAGGAGTTTTTTTACAATATATTTAGTATAGTAGACCTGGTCAAGGGTCAAACCCTATTAGGAGTCTTTTACAATTGTCCCTATTAGGGGAGAGGATGCACTATCCAAGAGCTCACTGCTCAAAGGGGCAAAGGCTACAACCTTCTGAATAATAGATACACACTATATCTAAATCTTGGTGAATTGCACTTTGACCTGCTATCTAGATTAGTTCCAATGTATAGAAAAAATACTTTACTTGGTCACATAGACCTTCTTCTGATGGCTCAACACTTCACACACTTTGTTATGCTTTTCTTAATCAACCATGTGTTAGGAATAGTCCCAAGTGATAACTGAGAGGGGGGGGTTAATCAGTTATCTACAAGTTTCAATTATTTATCCAATAAAGTATACTTAAACATAAAGCATAAACACAATGAAAGAACACCTGAACACAAAACCAATATTTTGGTCACAAGGAAACCCAAACAGGTAAAAACCCCAGTGGGACTTGATACACACTAATATTTTGTACTAGTGTATAATGATCCTTGCTAGAAGATCCTTTACCCTATTAGGAGTAGCTTTACAATATATTAAGTACATTAGACTTGGTTGAGGGTCAGACCCTATTAGGAGTATTTTATAGTTGTCCCTATTAGGGGAGAGGATGCACTATTTGAGAGCTTAGTGTTCGAATGGGCAAAGGCTACAACCTCCTGAATAATAGATATACACTATATTTGGATCTTGGTGAACTGTGCTTTAACCTTCTATCTAGATCAGTTCCAATGAATAGCACAAGTACTTTACTTGGTCACATAGACCTTCTTTTGATGGTTCAACACTTCACACACTCTGCTCTACTCTTCTTAATCAACCATGAACCACACTTTAGCAATCACAAATGACTACCTATAAATATCTTTCCTCCAAATGATATAATCAAGTCAACCTATTAGAACCACCTTGAAATCATATTAAAGAAACCATAATAAACTCTAGCAAACATTCTATCAGCTCTATTATGCATGCAACTCATTCTGGGACCTATCTAATAAAATAATTGTAGAGGCACACTACACACTGTTGGCTATACCAAAACAATTGGAACTTTCTCTGTAAGCTAAATTAACTTATGTTCTCTTAACCAAACATCAATAACACTTCTCCAAGCTTAACTCCAAGGGCACATACCCTCAAGATAGGTGCAACTCAAGAACCAATAAAATATCTGTTAGCTCTTTTGAACAAACACAGGAAACTACTACTGGTGAATAGTGACTGCATAACTTCACTTGCATTCATCATCAGACTATGCATCCATAACTAAAACATCACTAACATGTCTTCAACATATATCCAAGTGCACAAGGCTCCATGATAACTATATGGACAACCATACACAGAACACTGTCTATTACTCTGTTAGGAACACTGCTGACACCAGCTACAATATAATTGTCTATACTAATAGTTAACCTCTATGCCCATGATATCATGATGATATCATGTCCATGCTACATATACTAAAAGCTTACTACATAATACTTCCATGCATGCTACTTTCTATATGTTTTCATCAATAACAAACATACATTCAGTACTGGCCTGCTGGCAAATCTCCAACAATCTCCCCCTTTGGCATTGATGGCAACATGTGGAATGAAAAACCACCACCAACCCAAATGTATATTTATTATATAACATTCTCCATTTCCTCTTCAAAAACTCCCCCAAAGATGAATCCTCCATCTGCTACAATATTCTCTAATATTCTCCATTTCCTCAACTGTACTGCTATCATAAGTGAATGTTGCTCCCCCTTAGTATATTAATCCTCTTTTACTTCTATTTTTCATGACTCTATATATACTCCCCCTTTGACATCAATAGAAAATGACACCTTTCATTTTAAGCACTGGTACTACTCCTGAGGTAGAGTAGTCAACCTTCCACTAGTCCCAAAGGATGGATGCCTTTCCTTCTTTCTCTAAGCAGAATCAGGGAAGGGAATGACTCCCAACTTCTCCCTGAGATACTCAAAAGTATCCTTAGGCAAGGGCTTTGTGAATATATCTACCAACTATTATTTAATATCACATAGTCCAACTTGACTTCATTCTCTGCCACTTTCTCTCTTAGGAAGTGATACTTGATCTCAATATGCTTTGTCTTTGCATGTATCACAGGGTTCTTTGACATATTGATAGTGCTAGTGTTATCATAGTGAATAACAATAGGATAATCAATCTAAATTCCAAAATCTTTTATCATCTACTTGATCCAAACAATTGTAGAACAATTCATAGCTGCTGCAACATACTCCACTTCTACTATTGACTAAGAAATACAATTTTGTTTCTTTCTTGTCCAAGTGACAATTCTATTACCAAGAAACACTACTCCACCTAAAGTACTCTTTATGTCATCAACACATCCTTCCCAATATGCATCAATGTACACATGAAGCTCAACATTTTCTGAATTAGGATACCATAGACCATAATCTATAGTGTCATGCAAGTATTTGAATATTCTCTTTACTACCATGAGGTGACTTTATTTAGGTTCTGCTACAAATCTTCCAACTATGGCAACTGCATTTGAAATATCAGGTCTAGTCTAAGTAAGATATATGAGTTTACCAATCATAGACTTATACAATGTTATATCTACATCTGGTGAGTCATCTTCTTTTGTAAGCTTGCATCTAGTGATCATAGGAGTTCCTACTAGCTTGCAATCATCCATCTTCAATTTCTTCAGTATCTGTTTCACATACTTTGATTGATTAACAAAAATCCCTTTTTCTGTCTGCTGCACATTTAGTCCCAAAAAGTACTTGATAGGACCAATCATACTGATCTCAAACTCATTCTGCATTTCTTTGGCAAATTCAACACTAAGTTTGTCATTACCTCCAAAGATAATGTCATCAACAAATATAGCTACAAGAAGTAAACCTTCAGATGTCTCTCTAATGAATAGATTACAATTTACTACTCCTTTCTTAAATCCAATATTTGTTAAGTATACATCTAGTCTCTGATACCATGCTCTATGGGCTTGCTTAAGTCCATAGAGGGTTGTCTTTAATCTACATACCATATCAGGTCTATCTAATAAGGTGAATCCTTTAGGCTGCTCAATGTATACTTCTTCTTTTAAGTCTACATTCAAGAATGCTGAATTGACATCCATCTGATAAAATTTGAAGTTCTTAACTGTGGCATAAGCTAGAAACAACTTAATAGTTTCTAACCTACTCACATGTGCAAATGTGTCTGAATAATCAATTCCTTCTCTTTGTGCATATCTTTTACATACTAATCTTGCTTTGTTTCTTACTATTGTACCATCTTCATTCATCTTGTTTCTACATATCCACTTTGTTCCAATCACATTTTTATCACTTGGTCTTGTGACCAGTTCCCAAGTGTCATTCTTAATAATCTGATCAAGTTCTTCTTTCATAGCATCATGCCAATCTAAATCCTTACAAGCGTCTTCAACACTTAAAGGTTCAATCTGAGATAGTAAACATACCGCATCACTGCTAGTTGAGTTCTTTGCTTGTGATGTTGTTAAGACTTTGCCGCTCTGATCTCCAATGATGTCTTCCTTGGAATGATTTCTTGATGTAAACTTTGGATATTTAGGTGATGTTGATTCATCAGCCTCAGGAGTATTTTCTTCACTTGTCTCAGGGTTATTGAATAACATATCAATACTATCAAACATTTCTTCAATAACTGTCTGACTATTAGAAGGTCTAGGTTCTTCTTTAATCATGGGTGAGTAATCATGATATCTTTCTTGAATCATAAAATTTTCATCAATCTTTACATGAGCACTTTCAATGATCTTTTTCAATCTTAAATTGAAACATCTATAAGCTTTACTTTTAGTAGAGTAACCAAGGAAAATACCTTCATCACTTCTTGCATCAAACTTGCCTACTGCTTCATCCCTCTTGATGTAGCACTTGCTTCCAAAGATTCTAAAGTATTCTACTATGGGAGCATTACCAAACCATAGCTCATATGGTGTTTTGTCAATGTCATACCTTAATTGAATTCTAGTGATGGTATAGACTATTGTATTGATTGCATCTCTCCAATAGGTGTGTGAAACTTTTCCTTCTATCATAATGGTGCACGATGTATCAAGGATGATCCTAATCCTTCTCTCTACAATTCCATTCTATTGAGGGTTTCTAGGTGCACTCAACTATCTCTTTATGCCATGTTCTTTGTAGTAGTCATAGAATCTATCAGAGGTGAATTCTCCTCCTCTATCTGATCTCAAACATTTTATCTTTAGTCTAGATTCATTCTCAACCTTAGCTTTGAATATTTTGAACTTCTCAAATGCTTCTAACTTATCTTGTAAGAACACAACCACATCATCCTAGTATAATCATCAACAAACAAAATGAAATACCTTTCACCATAGTATGATCTTGTTTGAGTTGGACCACATAGGTCTGGATGAATCAGATCTAACTTGTTCTCTACTGAATTGTGCTTGCTCCTAAATGAATTTCTCACATGCTTTCCCATCACACATTCCCTGCATATAGTATCAATTGGATTTGCTATGCTAGGTAGATCTCTTACTACCTTTACATTACTTATCTTTTAATGTTATTAAAATTGATATGACATAGTCTTTTATCCCACAACCAACTGTCATCAATTTTAGCAACAAAACAACTTGCTTCTGAATTGACATCCATCTAATAAACTTTGAAGTTTTTAACTATGGCATAAGCTAGAAACAACTTAATAGAATCTAATCTACTCACAGGTGCAAATGTGTCTGAATAATCAGTGCCTTCTCTTTGTGCATATCTTTTACATACTAATCTGCTTTGTTTCTTACTATTGTACCATCTTCATTCATCTTGTTTCTAAATATCCACTTTGTTCCAATCACATTTTTATCACTTGGTCTTGGGACTAGTTCCCAAGTGTCATTCTTAATAATCTAATCAAGTTCTTCTTTCATAGCATCATTCCAATCTAAATCCTTACAAGCATCTTCAACACTTAAAGGTTCAATTTGAGATAGTAAACATACTGAATCACTGCTAGCTGAGTTCTTTTCTTGTGATCTTGTTAAGACTTTGCTACTCTAATCTCCAATGATGTCTTCCTTGGAATGATTTCTTGATGTAAACTTTGGATATTTAGGTGATGCTAATTCATTATCCCGAGGAGTATTTTCTTCACTTGTCTCAAGGTTATTGAATAACACATCAATACTATCAAACATTTCTTCAATAACTATCTCACTATTAGAGGGTCTAGGTTCTTCTTCAATCATGGGTGAGTAATCATGATATCTTTCTTGAATCATGAAATTTTCATCAATCTTTACATGAGCACTTTCAATGATCTTTTTCAATCTTAAATTGAAACATCTATAAGCTTCACTTTTAGTAGAGTAACCAAGGAAAATACATTCATCACTTCTTACATCAAACTTGCCTATTGCTTCATCCCTCTTGATGTAGCACTTGCTTCCAAAGATTCTAATGTATTTTACTATGGGAACATTACCAAACCATAGCTCATAAGGTGTTTTGTTAGTGCCATGCCTTAACTAAATTCTATTGATTGTGTAGACTGCTTTATTGACCGCATCTCTCCAATAGGTGTGTGCAACTTTTCCTTCTATCATAATGGTGTGCATTGTATCAAGAATGATCCTATTCCTTCTCCCTACAATTCCATTCTACTAAGGTGTTCTAGGTGCACTTAACTATCTCTTTATGCCATGTTCTTCATAGTGCTCATAAAATCTACCAGAGGTGAATTCTCCTCCTCTATCCGATCTCAAACAATTTATATTTAATCTAGATTCATTCTCAACCTTAGCTTTGAATATTTTGAACTTATCAAATGGTTCTGACTTGTCTTTTAAGAACACAACCCACATCATCCTAGTATAATCATCAACAAAAAAAATGAAATACCTTTCACCATAGTATGATCTTGTTTGAATTGGACCACATAGGTCTGTATGAATCAGATCCAACTTGTTCTCTACTGAATTCTGCTTGCTCCTAAATGAATTTCTCACATGGTTCCCCATCACACATTACTTGCATATAGTATCAACTACCTTTTCTATGTTAGGTAGATCTCTTACTGCCTTTACATTGCTTATCTTCACTATGCTAGCAAAATTGATATGACATAGTCTTTTATGCCATAACCAATTATCATCAACTTTATTAACGAAACAACTTGCTTCTGAATTGAGTTGAAAAACATTACCTCTTTTCTTTGTTCCTAATGCAATCATAACACCATCTTTGTTGTTAATGATGCATTTTTCATCTTTGAACTCCAACTGATAGCCTTTACCAAGTAACTATCCAACATTGAGAAGGTTATGTTTCAAACCATCAACATAAAGAACATCATCAGTACTGTTCTTTCAATCCAAAGTGATGGCTCCTCTACCAAGTATAGGTTTAGGAGTGTTGTCTCCAAATCTAACCATACCTCCATTGTATTTTTCCAAATGATCAAACCTACCTTTATCACCTGTCATGTGATGTGAACAACCACTTTCTATAATCTAGTCTATTCTTATATCTTCTTGGGAAATCAAAGCTAGCTCTTGATTTACTTTCTCATTTTTAGGAACTGAATTACTATTCATTTTGTCTACAATAGAAATGAATCCAATTTATTCTTCACCTGATTCTTCATCTGAAACTCTATCTCCAGCATAGTAGCATTCCTTAGAATACTTAGGCTTGTAATCCTTTTTGAACTTTTTAGCTCTAGTGGGACACTTAGATGCAAAGTGACCAATCTTATTACATGAAAAGCACTTCAATGGTAATTGACCTTCATATTTTCCTTTTCCTTTCTTTTCTCTTTTGGCAATCATAGCAATAAAATCATCTAGTGTTTTATCTTCATCATCATCATCAAAATTACAAAAAGTGTTTGCAGATTTCTTACCATGAACTGTTGCTTTGAAAGCTGTTTCACTCTTTGTCTCTATCTTCAATCTTCAAATCTCAAAAGCTGAGATCTTGCTGATCAAGGTCTCTCTCTTGAAATTTGATGTAAGCTGCATGGTCTCATCAAGGACATTGATCTTTCTTTCATATTCTGGAGTAAGAGTAGTCATCAACTTGTCCATAATGTCCTCCTCTAAAATCTCTCCACCATTGTTTCTGATTCTAGCAATTGCTTCATTAATCCTCTGATTGTAAGCTCTGATGTTTTCTTCAATCATCATCTCTAATGCATTTTATATTTTCTTCCATGTCTTTCTGCATGCAACCTTTTCTTGTTTGTCTCCTTCAAATGTGTGTTCTATGTGCTTCCATATTTTATGGGTTGTATCTATCTTTTTTACTTCTAAAAATTCACCATCAGATAGGGCACTGATAAGGGATTCTTTAGCAATAGCATTATGATGAAACAATTCCTTTTGAATGTCAGTAGCATCATCTTTTCCAAGGTCTTCTAAGGTAGGAATCTTGGCTGCTTTGATGGTTACATTAAAAACTTCAAAAGGAATGCACTGCAAATGGGTTACCATCTTGTTCTTTCAATCAAGATAAATCTCTCCATTGAACTTATGACTTTCTTTCCTAAAGTATGCCATCTGATCAACCTCAATCTATTAAAATTTCTCTCTAAGGCACTTGGCTATGATACCAATTGTTAGGAATAGTCCCAAGAGATAACTTAGAGGGGGGGGGGGGGGGGGGGTGAATCAGTTATCTACAAGTTTCAATTCTTTATCTAGTTAAGTATACTTAAACATAAAGCATAAAAAAAATGAAAGAACACCTGAACACAACACCAATATTTTGGTTACAGGGAAACCCAAATAGGTAAAAACCCCGGTGGGACTTGATACCCACTAATATTCTATACTAGTGTATAATGATCCTTGCTAGAAGATCCTTTACCCTGTTAGGAGTAGCTTTACAATATATTGAGTGTAGTATACCTAGTTAAGGGTTGGACCCTATTAGGAGTCTTTTACAATTTTCCCTATTAGGGGAGAGGATGCACTATCTGAGAGCTCACTGTTCAAATGGGTGAAGGCTACAACCTTCTGAATAACAGATATACACTATATCTGGATCTTGGAGAACTGCACTTTAACCTGCTCTCTAGATCAGTTCCAATGAATAACACAAGTACTTTACTTGGTCACATAGACCTTCTTCTGATGGGTCAACACTTCACACACTTTGCTTTACTCTTCTTAATCAACCATGAAGCACACTTTAGTAATCACAAATGACTGCCAATATATATCTTTCCTCCAAATGATATAATCAAGTCATCCTATTAGAACCACCTTGAAATCATATTAGAGAAACCACAATAAACTCCAATAAATATTCTATCAGCTCTATTATGCACGCAACTCATTCTGCGACTCGTCTAATAAAATAATTGTAGACACACGTTACACACTGCCGGCTCTACCAAAATAGCTGGAACTTTCTCTTTAAGCTGAATTAACTTATGCACTCTTAACCTAACATCAATAACACTTCTCCAAGCTTAAATCAAAGGATTGATACCCTCAAGATAGGTGCATCTCAAGAATCAATAAAATCTTTGTCGGCTCTTTTGAACAAACACAGGAAATTGCTACTGGCGAATAGCAACTACATAAATTCACTTGCATTCATCATCAGACTATGTTTCTGTAACTAAAACATCACTAACATGTCTTCAACATATATCCAAGTGCGCAAGGCTCCATGATAATTGTATGAACAACCATACATAGACCACTGTCTTTTACTCTGTCAGGAACACTGCTAACACCAGCTGCAATATAACTGTTTGTACTAACAATTAACCTCTGTGCCCATGATATCATGTCCATGCTAAATATACTAAAATCTTACTACATAAGACTTCCATGCATGATACTTTCCATATGTTGTCATCAATGACAAACATACAGTTAGTACTAGCCTACTAGGAAATCTCCAACACCATGAACCACACTTAAGCAATAAAAATTGACTGCCTATAAATATCTTTCCTATAAATGATATAATCAAGTCAACCTATTAGAACCACCTTGAAATCATATTAAAGAAACCATAACAATTTCCAATGAGAATTCTATTGGCTCTACTATGCACGCAACATAATCTGGGACCTGTTTAATAAGATAATTGTAGATGCATGCTACACACTATCGGCTCTACCAAAACAACTGCATCTTTCTCCTCAAGTTGAATTACTTCATGGGCTCTTAAAAAAACATCAATAACTCTCCTCTAAGCTTAACTCCAAGGGTGCATACCCTAAAGATAGGTGCAACTCAAGAACCAATAAAATCTCGGTCGACTCTTCTGAATAAACATAGGAAACTGCTACTGGCGAATAGTGTCTGTATATCTTCACTTCTACTAAATATAAAACTATGCATCCATGACTAAAACATCACTAACATGTCTTGAACATATATCCAAGTGTGCAAGGCTTCATGATAACTGTACGGACAACCATACACATAAAACTACTTGTTACTCTGTTAGGAACACTATTGTCCCAAGCTGCTATATAACTGTAAATGCTAACATTTAATCTCTGTGCCCATGATATCATGTTGATATCATATCCATGCTAGATATACTAAAATCTTACTGCATAAGACTTCCACACATGCTACTTTGCATATGTTGTCATCAATGACAAACATACAATCAGTACTGGCCTGCTAGCAAATCTCCAACAATCTCCCCCTTTGGCATTGATGGAAACATGTGGAATGAAAAACCACCACCAACCCAAATGAACAATTCTTTTATAACATTCTCCATTTCCTCATTAAAACTCCCCCAAATATGAATCCTCCATCTGCTGTAATATTTTCTAATATTCTCCATTTCCTCAACTGTGATGTTGTCATAACTGAATACTACTCCCCCTTAGTATATTACTCCTCTTTTTACTTCTATTTTTCATAAGTCTCTATATTACTCCCCCTTTGACATCAATAGCAAAGGGCACCATTCATTTTAAGCACTAGTACTACTCCTAAGGTAGAGTAGTCAACCTTCCATCAGTCCCTGAGGATTGATGCCTTTCCTTCTTTCTTCTAAGTAGAATCAAGGAAGGGAATTACTCCCAGCTTCTCCCTAAGATACTCAAAAGTATCCTTAGGCAAGGGCTTTGTGAATATATCTACCAACTAATCTTTATTACTTACATAGTCTAACTTGACTTTTTTCTCTACCACTTTCTCTCTTAGGAAGTGATACTTGATCTCAATGTGCTTTGTCTTTGCATGCATCACAGGGTTCTTTGACATATTGATAGTGCTAGTGTTATCACATTGAAAAACAATAGGATAATTAATCTGAATTCCAAAATCCTTTATCATCTACTTGATTTAAACAATTGTAGAACAATTCAGGGCTGCTACAACATACTCTGCTTTTGTTGTTGACTGATAAATACAATTATGTTTCTTGCTTGTCCAAGTGACAATTCTATCACCAAGAAACATTGCTGCACCTGATGTACTTTTTCTATCATCAACACATTTTGCCCAATCTACATCAATGTATACATGAAGCTCAACATTTTCTAAATTAGGATACCATAGAACATAATCTATAGTGCCCTGCAAGTATTTGAATATTCTCTTTACTGCCATGAGGTGACTTTGTTTAAGTTCTATTGTAAATATTCAAACTATGAAAACTGCATTGGAAATATCAGGTCTAGACTGAGTAAGATATATGAGTTTACCAATCATAGACTTGTACAATGTTATATCTATTGTTGGTGAGTCATCTTCTTTTGTAAGCTTTCATGCAGTGACCATAGGGGTTCCTACTAGCTTGTAATCATCCATCTTGAATTTCTTTAATATTTCTTTCACATACTTGGACTGATTAATGAAAATACCTTTCTCTGTTTGCTGCACATTTAGTCCCAAAAAGTATTTGATAGGACCAATCATACTCATCTCAAACTCATTCTACATTTCTTTGGCAAATTCTGCACTTAGTTTGTCATTACTCCCAAAGATAATGTCATCAAAAAATATAGCTACAAGTAGTAAACCTTCAGATGTCTCTCTATTGAATAGATTACAATCTACTACTCCTTTCTTGAATCCAATCTTTGTTAAGTGTCCATCTAGTCTCTCATACCATACTCTAGGGGCTTGCTTAAGTCCATAGAGGGCCTTCTTTAATCTGCATACCATATCAGGTATTTTTGATAAGGTGAATCCTTCTGGTTGCTGAATGTATACTTCTTCTTTCAAATATCCATTCAAGAATGCTGACTTGACATCCATTTGATAAACTTTGAAGTTTTTGACTATAGCATAAGCTAGAAACAACTTACTAGCTTCTAATATGCTCACAGGTGCAAATGTGTCTGAATAATGAATGCCTTCTCTTTGTGCATATCCTTTACATACTGATCTTTCTTTATTTCTTACTACTGTACCATCTTCATTCATCTTGTTTCTGAATATCCACTTTGTTCCAATCACATTCTTATCACTAGGTCTTGGGATTGGTTCCCAAGTGTCATTCTCTATAATTTGATCAAGTTCTTCTTTCATAACATCATGCCAATCTGAATCATTACATGCATCTTCAACACTTAAAATTTCAATCTGAGATAGTAAACATACCGCTTCACTCCTACCTGAGTTCTTTGCTTGTAATCTTGTCAAGACCTTGCCGCTCTGATCTCCAATGATCCCTTTCTTGGAATGATTTCTAGATGTAAACTTTGGAACTTTAGGTGATGCTAACTCATCAACCTTAGGAGTACTTTCTTCACTTGTCTCAAGGTCATTGGATAACACATCAATACTGTCAAACATTTCCTCAATGAATGTCTCACTAGGGGAGTGTCTAGGTTCTTATTCAATCATGGGTGAGTAATCATAATAGCTTTCTTGAATCATAAAATTTTCATCAATCTTTACATAAGCACTTTCTATGATCTTTTTCAATCTTAAATTGAAACATCTATAAGCTTTTCTTTTAGTAGACTAGCCAAGGAAAATACCTTCATCACTTCTTGCATCAAACTTGCCTACTGCTTCATCCCTCTTGATGTAGCACTTGCTTCCAAAGATTCTGAAGTATTTTACTATGGGAACATTACCAAACCATAGCTCATATGGTGTTTTGTCAGTGCCAGGCCTTAATTGAATTCTAGTGATGGTATAGACTGTTGTATTGACCGCATCTCTCCAATAGGTGTGTGAAACTTTTCCTTCTATCATAATGGTTCACGATGTATCAAGGATGATCCTATTCCTTCTCTCTACAATTTCATTTTGTTGAGGGGTTCTATGTGCACTCAACTGTCTCTTTATGCTATGTTCTTTGTAGTAGTCATAGAATTTGTCAGAGGTGAATTCTCCTCCTCTATCTGATCTCAAACATTTTTTCTTTAGTCCAGATTCATTCTCAACCTTAGCTTTGAATATTTTGAACTTCTCAAATGCTTCTAACTTATCTTGCAAGAATGCAACACACAACATCCTAGTATAATCATCAAAAAAGAAAATAAAATACCTTTCACCATAGTATGATCTTATTTGAGTTGGACCACATAGGTCTATATGAATCAGATCCAACTTGTTCTCTACTTAATTGTGCTGGCTCCTAAATGAATTTACCACATGGTTCCCCATCACACATTCCCTGCATATAGTATCAACTGGATTTTCTATGCTAGGTAGATCTCTTACTACCTTTACATTACTTATCTTTACTATGTTATCAAAATTGATATGACATAGTCTTTTATGCCACAACCAACTGTCATCAATTTTAGCAACAAAATAACTTTCTTCTGAATTGATTTGAAAAAAATTACCTCTTGTCTTTGAGCTTGATGCAATCATAACACCATCCTTGTTGTTAATGATGCATTTTTCATCTTTGAACTCCAACTGATATCCTCTTCCAAGTAACTATCCAACACTAAGAAGGTTATGTTTCAAACCATCTACATAGAGAACATCATCAGTACTATTCTTTCCATCCTAGGTGATGGCTCCTCTACCAACTATGGGTTTAGGAGTGTTATCTCCAAATCTAACCATACCACCATTGTATTTGTATAGATGAACAAATTTTTCTTTATCAATTGTCATGTGATGTGAACCACTATCTAAAATCCAGTCTGTCCTTATGTTAGCTTGTGAAATCAATGCTAGCTCTTGATTCTCTTTCTTATCTTCATGAACTATCTTATTATTCATTTTGTCTACAATAGAAATGAATCCAATTTCTTCTTCACCTAAGTCATCATATGAAACTCCATCTCCATCATAGTAGCATTCCTTAGAGTACTTAGGCTTGTAATCCTTTTTTAACTTTCTAGCTCTAGTAGGACACTTAGATGCAAAGTGACCAATCTTATTACATGAAAAACATTTAAATGGTAATTTACCTTCATATTTTCCTTTTCCTTTCTTTTCTCTTTTGGAAATCATAGCAATTAAATCATCTAATGTTTTCTCTTCATCGTCGTCATCATCATCATCAAAATTATTAGAAGTGTTTGCATATTTCTTACCATGAACTATTGCTTTGAAGGCTGTCTCACTCTTTGGTTCTGCCTTCAATCTTGAAATCTCAAAAGCTGGGATTTTGGTGATCAAGTTCTCTCTCTTGAAATTAGATGTAAGCTACATGGTTTCATCAAGGATGTTGATCTTGCTTTCATATTCAGGAGTAAGAGTAGTCATTACCTTGTCCATAATGTCCTCCTCTGAAATATCTCCACCATTATTTTTGATTCCAACAACAACTTCATTTATCCTTTGATTGTAAGCTCTGATATTTTCCTCAAGAAGGATCTCTATGCATTGTATATTTTCTTCCATGTCTTTCTGTGCACATCCTTTGCTTGTTTGTCTCCTTCAAATATGTCTTCTAGGTGCTTCCATATTTTGTGGGCTATATCTACCTTTTTTAGTTCTTAAAACTCACCATCAGATAGGGTGCTGATAAGAGCTTCTTTAGCTATAGCATTCTGATGAAACAATTCCTTTTTCCTATCAGTAGAATCATCCTTTGCAAGGTCTTCTAAGGTGGGAACCTTGGCTTCTTTGATAGTTACATCAAAAACTTTAAAAGCAATGCATTGCAAATGGGTCACCATCTTGTTCTTCCAATCAAGATAATTCTCTCCATCAAACTTAGGACTTTCTTTCCTTAAGTATGCCATCTGATCAACCTCAAGTTGTTAAACTCTCTCCAAGGCACTTGGCTTTGATACCAATTGTTAGGGATAGTCCCAAGAGATAGCTGAGAGGGGGGGTGAATCAGTTATCTACAAGATTCAATTATTTATCCAATTAAGTATACTTAAACATAATGCATAAATACAATGAAGGAACACATGAACACAAAACCAATATTTTGGTTATGAGGAAACCCAAATAGGTAAAAACCCTAATGGGAATTGACACCCACTAATATTTTGCAATAGTGTATTATGATCCTTTTTATAAGATCCTTAACCCTGTTAGGAGTTGCTTTACAATATATTTAGTATAGTAGACTTGGTCAGGGGTCAGACACTGTTAGGAGTCTTTTACAATTGTCCCTATTAGGGGAGAGGATGTACTATCTGAGAGTTCACTGCTCAAAGGGGTGAAGGCTACAACCTTCTGAATAACAGATACACACTATATCTAGATCTTGGTGAACTGCGCTTTGACCTGTTGTCTGGATAAGTTCCAATGTATAGCACAAATACTTTACTTGTGTTGGCGCCTAAAAATTCAAGCAAAAATATATACAAAATTGTTAGGGAAGTATGACCTTAATTTTCCGTTTTACATGATTTCCCTATGTTAAAAAACTAAAATGAATAAAAGGGTTTGAAATAAATAATAATTCTAAAAGTAATAAATTAATTAATTATAAAAATGATAAAAAAGGTGGCGAGAGGGAGTTGAACCCTCAACCTCTCAAGCCAACCTTTTTTCCTACCTACCTACCCTCCTAGCCCCTAACCAGTTAGTCTATTCATTTTCTTCGAGAGGATTAGGAGAAGATATTTATTTATTTTCATTTTCATGTGCAAGTGAGAAGTTAAAACAACCTTTTACATAGGGAGTTATCTCTTCCCTAATTATTTTTTAAATTAAATAATGTGATTATTACTTTGCCTATATATTTATCTATTTTCCATTTTTAGGAAAAAGAATGGAGAGAGGGAGTTGAACACTCGACCTCTCGACCCATACCTTTTTCCTACCTAACTACCTGACTCTAGCCCCTACCAGTTACTCTATATTATTCCTTGAGAATGTATGTGTAAATAAATGTATAAATTAAAGATAATCTTATCTCCTTTGAAATAAATTATTAAAATGAATATTGTTTATGAGATAAAAATTTTATGATCATTAATAGTTGTTTTAATTTTAATTTGTTTTTTACTCCTATAACCCTAAAAGTTAAAAATATATGATAAAAAAGGGATATAATTTGGTGAATGTAAATTTGTTTAGGGTTTTTTATATTAATTTTTATAAATGTATCCCTACATTTAATTTGATATTTTCACCTTGATTTTTTTTTAAATTAATATTTTTAAGGTGAAAAGGCATGTAAGTTGGTTTTTATTCTTTTAGGGTTTGAATGGTAATTAATTGATTTTATTCTTTAGTTTCAAATCCCTAAAAGAAGTTTTTCACTTTATTCTTTTATCTTAATTTTAGGATAAAGTGGATGTAAATAATTTTACCCCGCTTTATTTGATTTTTCATGAATTGGTCAATCTATTAATATGTGTACTTCATGTAATTGTAATATTATTTTGCATTAGGATTGTTTTGATTTTAAGTAAATGCATTTCTCCTTTCATTAGGGTTGAATGTAAAACCTTTTTACCCTAAATGCTTTTTAATATTTCTATGTAGGATTATTATATTATGTTTGTGAATGAATTTATTTTATTTTCAAAATAAAAATAAAATGCTAAAACCAAAATGCCATCTTATTAATTTTAGGAATTATCTCATTTATTGAAATCTTTTATGATTTAATAAATAATATGACTGCTTATATTTTAAATTATTAATGTGGATGATATATTGTGAATTTTTAAGTTTCATTTTTCACTCTATGATAAAGTATGACACATATTCATTTTCAATTAATTATTAATTAGTAAATGAATAATTTTGTATAGGCCTAATATATTATGTATGAAATGATTTCAATTGTAAATTTTTAATATTAATTAACATTAGGTGTTTTGTACAGGAACTTAAATGTGCATTATTATGCACGAAAATACCTAAAGCGAGATAATCAAGGTGAATTTACGGGAAACATTTCCCTAAAAAACCATTATTATGGTTTATTTTGTGTACTTTGGGGGTAATTGTATAATTAGGTCTTGTGAAAGGGCATGTCCTTTCACAAGGAACCATTGGGATTTATATATATAATCATTCAAATGTAAGCAAAAGAGATACAATCAATCACGACAAAAATTGGAAAGTCTCCCAACTCACATATTTGAATTTAATGCTCAAAATCTCATGTACGAATATCAGATAAGTCTTTGTACCTTGATGTTAATATAGTTTTTTTTTAATTTTCAACTAGTTTTTCAGATTACTCTATGAACTAGGGTATCTTACTGAGTTTTTCTATTTGATGCATTCATTTATGACTAATTTGTATAATTTGAATAATGGTAGCATGGTTTGAGAACCTGTTACTATTTCCTTTCGGGCTCTTAAGTTGGGTTAAAAACCATAGGACCTATTGTATAAATTGTTTTAAATTTTGTTTAAATAGAAGCTAGTAGGGTGATGGTCTCAGTTTACAGGAGTGAGTTATCTTAAAACCATCTCCATTTATACGTAGGATTGAATGTATCTGACTCTATTCCCAATTTGGCATCAAGCACTGGTCTATTTGTTCATTTGAAATTATCATTTTAGTATTTCTGTGGTTTACATATTATATCAGTCATTTGCTTTACAAAGCATTCAATTAGGTTTAGCATTACTTTCTAGCCTTAGTTTAGATTTCAAGCCATCTAAAAATTAGGATTTTAGGTTATTTTTCCTCCAAGGCTGATTAACCCCTTTGGAAGGAATTTATGTTGTTTATGCACGTGTTTGTGTAGTTAGAAAGCATATTTAATTCAGGCCTACCAGCCTTGGCTAAATCGAGCCAGAATTGCAGAGGCACTTGTGCCTATCAATTGGCCTCAAAATGGTCTAGCATTTTTGAGCACCAACAAATTGGTGACTCTACTGGGGAACCTATCAGTGAAAGGCAGTTTCAGGATCTCTGGTTAATGTTGTAAAGGCTCTATTGGGATAAGGAACTAAGAACAGTTATTGATTCCTCACGGAAGGTGAGGTGGCAACTCTAAAATTTAGTTTTAGGCGAACCCTATGTTAGGGAGAAGATCTCTAAAGAACAAGCAGTTCATCGAATTGGAACCAAATAATGAAGAAAGGATTACAGGAAGTGACAATGATCGGTTTAAAGTTTTTAATAATCCATTGTATAAAATGGATAATGATTGAGAGAACATTAATGATCGACACCAAGGGGATGAATCAGGCATGTCTCCCTTGAATGCATTCATTACTTTAGAATGGTATGATAATGAAAATGTGGTGAGTTTATTTATGAGGATGATTGATATCTTCAGTAAAATACCTATTGATATCAGGCCAAGTTTTTCAAACAAAATATACAGTTTAGGAGTAACTCGTGAATAGGTAAAGCTTCTTCTTAAAATTATATATGAAGATGTAATGGAAGAAAATGATAAAGTTACAAAAGGGGCATAGAAACCTAATGATGTTCTAGATTCAGATGAACAAGAGAAGTCAAATCGGGATGAGAAAGAATTTGTACATGGTAAGACTTGTATGGAGACAGGTATCAATGGCCATGATGGTGAGGAAGAAAATCACCTCAGTACAGAACAAATTTTAGATCTGTTGGATACCGAATATCAAAAATATGTGCAAGAAAATAAATTAAACTTTTATTATAGCCATCAGGATGGGCATGATCGAGTGGTTTTTGATGAATATCAAGAGGGAGAGATATCTCAAGGAGGAGATATTTCCATGGAGGGTTTTAAAAACTCTTCTAATTTTTTAAAATATGAGGATGAAATGTTATAGTATGACGAATCATAGAAAAATTGGTTGAACACACTCTATAGTACATTTGAACATAAAGTCAAGAATGATGAAGAACCAGGGGTAAGTATTCATGGAGGTACATTTCTAAACCCTTTTTCTTGCAAAATAGAAAATAATTTAGAAAAGCAATATAGTGTGATAGAAAATGAAATTACATGTGAAAAAATAAATGCATTATTTCTGCAAGATGCAATTAGAAATGATATGTACTCTAATTTGTTCTTTGAGGAAGATAAAATATATTTAGTGTATCCAGAGATTTTACAAATAGGGAAAATAAAATATGATAATTGCAAAAATTTGCACAATGTGGATATTTCAGAAGTGACATCAATGGTAAGTTTAATGTTGCATGACCAAAATCATGTTTATGACAGAGGTAAAGTTCTTATTTTTCCAAGCATGGTGAACAGGCGAGTATATTTTTGTTTTTGTCATTTTCCAAATATTTTCCTTTTTACGTGGATAACTTGTAAGTTGCGTCAACCATTTTCTTCTTCCTTTTCATTTGATTATTTTGCTAACCAACCTTCCTTAATTTTGTATACCCATTAACTTTATTCTTCTAGGTGCAGTACAAGCAATGGCTACCTGCAGTGCAAACTTCATTTTCTATACATTGTTGAAATACCATTGATTTTCCATGCATGTATGAGGTTTTAGCTATTTATTAATTAACTAAGCCTTGGACTGCAATGTTTCGATCTATTGTACTTTCACATATTCTTACTCTTTACATGTGGAAATAGTCACAAGTAGCATTGATAATCTTGGGTCGTGTGACATTTATTTGTTATTTCCTTTTACCTTGATAATCTTGAAGGTGTCTTGCAAGTGGCATCCAAACATAATGATCATCTAATGCATTTCACATTTTCACTAGTCTTAGTTTTCATGCACGCATTGTATGTTTTTATCAAATAGTTACTTAGCTTTAGTGGTAGTACCCGAATAGTAGTTAATTCTTTCACTATATGCTTCTAATGTGTATTACAAGTATTGCAAGTCATGTTCTACCTCATATTGCATTGACTATTTTGGGTAACTAACCTTGCTTTCTATATATATTATCCTAACTTATTTGAATGTTTGTAGCAAGGAGCATTCAAATTTGTATTTCTATAGTAGTCAAGAATTTACATGCATGTAGCTGGATTAATTAGCAGAACAAAAGCAGTTGAAATATATATGCTTGGAGAATTTGAAAATAATTACAATTGGAAATTATGTGGACTATAATTCTGAATGATAAACTATCAACAATAGTTTTGAAGTTTGCAACAGCCAGCAGAATTTGTATTCCCACACAAATATTTGGAGCCTTTTTTTGGGGCTGTATACATGTTATAAAAGATGATTTTTGTTTTAAAATGACTTATCTGACCATATACCTCAACTTGGAGGTCATTTTTACATTGTCTCTAATAATTTTGGAGTGTGTATGAGCCCCGAAATTGCCCAGATTTATTAAAAAAATGGCCAACATGTTTATATGAGGCAAATTAAAGATCTTGCAGAAAAAGTTAGTGAGCATGACATGGTTAACATTAAAGCACTTTATGACCAAGGTGATGTAGGAGTTTACAGTTACTTGAACCAGTTTTGTTCATTACTGGCAATCACAATTCAAGAGACTGGTTTGGATTAGAGCTTCAAAAGTAATTTCTTGGGCTGGCCCCTTATGCATATATGATATTGTAAATGTTCTCTATAGCATAGTTCTAAGATCATTCATGTGATCAAGTTTCAAGCACGACTTTGACCTTCATCTCCAAGTTTTTGTGAGGCATTAGATCTTTTATGTGGGGCTTGAGAAACTTCTTGGCAAATTTCCAGCGGAGGAGCAACAAAGCCGCTTTGAGATGGGAGGTGGTGTGTGTAGATCTTTAAATACTGACCTCTTTCCACACACTAACATAGACAAGCGGTTATATATTATCTCAATATTATATCTAACCATATGGTGGACTTTACCCATACAATACAAATTAGAATAAATGACATCAATTATCAAAGTTGACTAAATTGCAGAAAGGCTATTGATCTTTGCATTTTATATCCAAAAATTCACATTTCATGTTTGCTTATGTTGGGGGAAAAATGAATTTTCTAGATTGTCCTGCAACAAAATGGCCTAAGTAGAGTTTTTATGCTTTCTTTTATTACTATTGATAAAATAAAGAAGCATATGATGAGCAATGTAACTAAGGCTTCTTCAGCTACTTATGATCTATAGGTGTACTTTAGTTTTAAAGCAATCAGAATACATATCCTTCACTAGAATGAATATTCTGACAAACTATGATATGCCTTGAATTCTAATGGCGTTGTTAGTAACGAATAGGAAAAGTGATAGATAGAAAGAATCACAAAGTATACCCCGCTGGGTGCTTTATTATGAAATGATTATGATCTAGCAGAAACCATTTCTAGCTATTACAAAGGAGGCTATATATTAGCAACATTAATATTGAATTGGATTTGATGGGAAAGAATTATATTTAACTGAATGGTGAACTCTATCAAAGCAATGCAAAATAGAGAACAAGCCAAGAAATTGACAGAGTTGGATTCAACATGTCTTTTGCGCAACTAAGCTTATCATTCAAATTCAAGCAGCAACCCTAACCCTAAAATCATTTGCAGAATGAAAGGTAAATACATTTGAGGTAAGTATTTTCTTTCATTATTTTGGTATTTGAAATATTATTATTTTTTCTATACTTTTATTATTTACATTTTAATATGAAAACATATTATTATGAGATCTCTTTACAAAAGTCATGAAACAATTTTTCCTTAATTTGATTTTGTCCTCAAATAAGTGTTCTTATAAATATTATTGATTCATCATGTTTAAGTTTAATAGTTTTGATTTCTATTACTTATTCATGACAAATTTTGATATTAGCACGACATTAACATTATGTTTTAAAGTGGTCTGCGTCCTCCAAAGAATGTTGGATTCTCATTGTGTCTAGGTATGGACACATGTCCCCAATTGGAGCCACTGTTGCCACCTAAAAATTTAGGCCAAAATATATACAAAATTGTTAGGGAAGTATGACTTTAATTTTCAGTTTTACATGATTTCCCTAGGTTAAAAAAACTAAAATGAATAAAAGGGCTTGAAATAAATAATCATTCTAAAAGTAATAAATAAAATAATTATAAAAATGATAAAAAAGGTGGTGAGAGGGAGTTGAATCCTCGACCTCTCAAGGCAACCTTTTTTCCTACCTACCTACCCTCCTACCCCCTAACCAGTTAGTCTATTCATTTTCTTTGAGAGGATTAGGAGAAGATATTTATTTATTTTCATTTTCATGTGCAGGTGAGAAGTTAAAACAACCTTTTACACAGGGAGTTATCTCTTCCCTAATTATTTTTTAATTTAAATAATGTGATTATTACTTCGTCTATATATTTATCTATTTTCTATTTTTAGGAAAAAGAATGGGTAAAGGGAGTTGAACACTCGACCTCTCGACCCATGCCTTTTTCCTACCTAACTACCTGACTCTACCCCCTACCAGTTACTCTATATTATTCCTTGAAAATGTATGTGTAAATAAATGTATAAATTAAAGATAATCTTATCTCCTTTGAAATAAATTATTAAAATGAATATTGTTTATGAGATAGAAATTTTATGATCATTAATAGTTGTTTTAATTTTAATTTATTTGTTACTCCTATAACCCTGAAAGTTAAAAATATATGATAAAAAAGGGATATAATTTGGTGAATGTAAATTTGGTTAGGGTTTTTTTATATTAATTTTTATAAATGTATCCCTACATTTAATTTGATATTTTCACCTTGAATTTTTTTTAACATTAATATTTTAAAGGTGAAAAGGCATGTAAGTTGGTTTTTATTCTTTGAGGGTTTGAATAGTAATTAATTGATTTTATTCTTTAGTTTCAAATCCCTAAAAGAAGTTTTTCACTTTATTCTTTTATCTTAATTTTAGGGCAAAGTGGATGTCAATAATTTTACCCCACTTTATTTGATTTTTCATGAATTGGTTAATTTATTAATATATGTACTTCATGTAATTGTAATATTATTTTACATTAGGATTGTTTTGATTTTAAGTAAATGCATTTCTCCTTTCATTAGGGTTGAATGTAAAACCTTTTTACCCTAAATGCTTTTTAATATTTCTATGTAGCATTATTATATTATGTTTGTGAATGAATTTATTTTATTTTCAAAATAAAAATAAAATGCTAAAACCAAATGTCATCTTATTAATTTTAGGAATTATCTCATTTATTGAAATCCTTTATGATTTAATAAATAATATGATTGCTTATATTTTAAATTATTAATGTGGATGATATATTATGAATTTTTAAGTTTCATTTTTCACTTTATGATAAAGTATGACACATATTCATTTTCAATTAATTATTAATTAATAAATGAATAATGAATAATTTTGTATAGGCCTAATATATTATGTATGAAATGATTTCAATTTTTTATTTTTAATATTAATTGACATTAGGTGTTTTGTGCAGGAACTTAAATGTGCATTATTATGCCCGAAAATACCTAAAGTGAGATAATCAAGTTGAATTTACGGGAAACATTTCCCTAAAAAACCATTATTATGGTTTATTTTGTGTACTTTGGGGGTAATTGTATAATTAGGTCCTGTGAAAGGGCATGTCCTTTCACAGGGAACCATTGGGATTTATATATATAATCATTCAAATGTAAGAAAAAGAGATACAATCAATCAAAACAAAAATTGGAAAGTCTCCCAACTCACAGATTTGAATTTAATGCTCAAAATCTCATGTACGAATATCAGATAAGTGTTTGTACCTTAATGTTAATATAGCTTTTTTTTATATGTTCAATTAGTTTCTTGGATTACTCTATGAACCAAGGTATCCTACTGAGTTTTTCTATTTGATGCATTCATTTATGACTAATTTGTACAATTTGAATAATGGTAGCATGGTCTAAGAACCTATTACTGTTTCCTTTCAGGCTCTTAAGTTGGGTTAAAAACCATAGGACCTATTGTATAAATTGTTTTAAATTTTGTTTAAATAGAAGCTAGTAGGGTGATGGTCTCGCTTTACAGGAGCAAGTTATCTTAAAACTGTCTCCATTTATACATAGGATTAAATGTATCTAACTCTATTCCCAATTTGGCATTAGGCACTGGTCTATTCATTCATTTGAAATTGTCATTTTACTCTTTCTGTGGTTTACATATCATATCAGTCATTTTCTTTACAAAGCATTCAATTAGGTTTAGCATTACTTTCTAGCCTTAGTTTAGATTTCAAGCTATCTGACAATTAGGATTTTAGGTTATTTTTCCTCCAAAGCTTATTAACCCCTTTGGAAGGAATTTCTATTGTTTATGCACTTTTTTGTGCAGTTAGAAAGCATATTTAATTCAGGCCTACCAGCCTTGGCTAAATCGAGGTAGAATTACAGAGGCACTTGTTGTGCCTATCAGTTGGCCTCAAAATGGTCCAACATTTTTGAGCACCAAAAAATTGGTCACATAGACCTTTTTCTGATGGCTCAACACTTCACACACTCTTCTCTGCTCTACTTAATCAACCACGAGCCACACCTAAGCAATCACAAATGACTGCCTATAAATATCTTTCCTCTAAATGATATAATCAAGTCAGCCTATTAGAACCACCTTGAAATCATATTAGAGAAACCATAACAAAATCCAATAAGCATTTTTTTGGCTCTACTATTCACGCAACATAATCTGGGACCTGTCTAATACGATAATTGTAGACGCATGCTACACACTGTCGGCTCTACCAAAACAACTAGATCTTTATCCTCAAGTTGAATTACTTCATGTGCTCTTAACTGAACATCAATAAATATCCTCTAAGCTTAAATCTAAGAGTGCATACCCTAAAGATAGGCATAACTCAAGAACCAATAAAATCTCTATCAGCTCTTCTAAATAAACACAAGAAACTGCTACTGGCAAATAGCAACTGCATATCTTCACTTCTATTGAATGTCAGACTATACGTCCATGACTGAAATATCACTAACATGTCTTCAACTTATATCCAAGTGCACAAGGCTTCATGATAACTGTACGAACAACCATACATAGAACACTGTCTGTTACTCTGTCAGGAACACTGTTGTCCCAAGCTGCTATATAACTAACTGTACTAACAGTTAACCTCTGCGCCCATGATATCATGCTAATATCATGTCCATGCTAGATATACTAAAATCTTACTACATAAGACTTCCATGTATGCTACTTTCCATGTGTTTTCATCAATGACAAACATACAGTCAGTACTGGCCTACTGGCAAATCTCCAACATAATCTATTTTTTTTGGATTTTGAATGCAATAAGATGAAAAACTATATGAATCTAATCTAGAATTGAATTGAAATGATATGTAGATTATTCTAACAATGATATGAATTGATATGAAAAACTATGAATAATCTCACAAAGTCACCTATTCACAAAAGCTTGATTCTTTGTATGCAATTTTGCCAGAGTAATTGTGCAAATTTGAGAGATTTATTATGAAGATCTTAGCCTTTTTTTTATAGAAATCTAGGGTTTGAGGATGTATAAGAAAAACCATAAATCTCTCTTGATAAACTCATGTTGATTTTTGAGTTAACAAGAAATTAAGAATAAATAAACTCATAAAATCATGCAAAAGCAGTTTTTATCTCAAAATAGAGTTCTAGTTCTCTTTTTCAACTCATCATCATATGTTGAGTTTAGAAAGTTAACAAATTGAAATTAAAAGTTGATTTAAAGTTAACTTCTTTTCTGATTGTGCATGATTTAATATGAATTAATTTAATAAATAAAGTGATTTATTTTCCACTTAACTAATTTTGAATTAAAACAATTGATTTATGGGTTAATCAATGATTAAATCAAAATTTATTCCAATTAAATCATTAAATTTGACAACTTTGATTTTAAATCAATTAGATAAATATTCAATTGATTGATTGTAGGAATTTTGATTTATTGTCAAAATAAAAACAATATTAATTAAGAATAAATGCAATTAAATCTAATTAAATAATTAAGTGGCAGAATTAAATTAATTAATTAAATATTCATCATATTCAATTAATCAACTTCAGGATAAATAATGAAATTTATCATCAAATAATATTGAATTAAAGATAATTATGATAAATTAAGAATATTCAAGGAATATTCCCCGATGTACAATTAAGATAATCAATTAGGTTTTTGATAAACTGATGCGCAGATGTGTCTTAGGTTAGGACTTTGGTATCAATTTCAATCGATTTGATTATGTAGGAGGTTAATGAACCTATAGCCCATTTTTAGGGTATTACAACAACCACTAGACTTATAGAAGCCACATGAGGTGGTTAAGCCATGTCACAAATCTCGAGGGGAGAGCCGACCATTTTTCCAACAGTAAATGTGGCCAAAAGTAATGCTCACTAACCAAAGCAATAGTTTTATCTTGACCAAAGTGTCTAGCCAATCCTCCACTATGCTTCTCTTTGATTAGGTTATCCCTCATGGAACACTTTGGAATGCATAATTTTCTCTTGTAATGTATAAAATAGTGATCCAATGTACTTAGACCACCAATTTATTTGTACATTGGGGAAGAAGGAGAAAATGGTAAGGATTCCCTTGAATGTAACCCTTAAGAGGACCCAAATCAGATTATCACAATGCAAAATGGATGTAGAGGTACTAATGCAAAATCCAAGTCCTTGTAAGGATTTCAATTTAAAGGTCGCTTGCTCTTTCTCTTTCTTCTTCGTTTAATGTTTTGATTAATTATTTGATTAAATGTGATGAAAAGGAGAATGCACATGCAATTATGGATTGCAATAGATATTGTCAAAACAAGTTCTATGAAATGTCAAAGAGCAAATATACTTACCTTTAGGGCCAATGAATAATGCAAGTTCGGATCAAAAAAATGACTAGACAATGTTAGGAGCCAGAACAAAGCTAGATCTAGAATAGGATGCTAGAATCTACAAAATTTGAAAATCTAAAGGTCCTAGGAATGGGTTGAATTCCCTGGTATAGGTCAACCTATACTTGATAGACTAAAAATTAAACAATATGAAGTGAGACAGGATCTGCAACCTCAAATCTACTTGTTTCTGAGCCCAAAAATTTGAAAGTTTGTAAACTTAATCCTACACACAATAAAAAGGGAATTCGTTGGTGGAAAGGGTATTGCCTTGGTCAAGGTCTCATTTAGGAATTAACCTTGAAATGAAATATGAAAAGAATGTAAAAGAAAGACAAATGTTAGTATTCACCTTTCTTCTCAAGTCTTCATGATGGATATGGATTTTCTATCCATGAAGATGCTTGAATTATTGTATGCACATGTATGTAGAATGTAGAATGTTGGATGTCCATGCAAATGCAATGGATCTATGATCACCAAGTTGTAGATCATGGATTCCCTATGCTTGATATGTCTTTCTTGAACTCCTTGAATGCTCCTCAAACTCAATATCTTGCTTATAAAAGATGTAAATGGCTTGCACAATTTTGTCATGTGATGTGTGTAGATGATCAAATGAAGTAAAAATGTCTCCTTTTATAGAGATTCAGGGTTCAAATATGCAAAGTCCAAAAAAAGGAGAGAGGGAAAGAAAGATACCTTACATCGGGCCTAGGTGCCAATCATAATTAAAAACCAAGGGTATAGGTCAAGGTTGACCTATACCAAGTATAGGTTGAGGTTGACCTATACCTCAAGGTGCAAAAGCCAAGATAAAGCTCCCAGATCCCAATAGGTATTGAGGGATTCGAGGGAAATAAGGTGAAATATGTAGGAAAAATAAATAAATCAAGAATGAATGCATCATGTTACACCTAATTGCATTAAGTGTTGTCATTAGTGCCACACATATAGTCGGTAAAGAAAACAAAACAAACAAGTCAGTCAAAGCATTAAGTATTATAACCAAGTAGAGAATAAGGAGAAAGACATGTTAATTGAGCATTGACACCGAGCCATATGATTACCAAGACACTAAGTACAGTTATGTAAGATATAAAAAATGTATGTGTAGATATATATTTTTATATCTATGTAGGGGTTATGATGGATTGTGTGATGTGGTGTGTGGAAAATGTTGTGGACATAAATCACTAGTAAAACATAAACAATTATCTTGAAAGGTAGCAAGTCTAGAAAATGCTATTTTCTGATATCTGTACTCAGTTTCTAGAAATTTTGCAACCAGATCTAGCCTAGAAACATAAAAATAGGGAAAACCTAGAAATATTTTTCTTTCTTGAACTAGGTCAACCTTGACCCAAATAAAGGTCGACCTTGACATGTGCTACTCTAACAAAAAATTTGTTCATGGATCCTGAAAGTTTTCTTAAAAAGGGTGTCTGAATATTCTCTATAATTCATTGTTTCACACCTATTCCTATAAGAAAAATGGTTTTTTTGTTTGGATGAGGGGTTTTCCTTGGTCAAATACTAGTTTTGGAATTAACCTTAAAATAGAATTGAAATGGAGAATGCTAGCAAGTAGTAGAAGTAGATCTAACAATGAAGCTATGATATTCAATAGATATACAATTGTATTTGAAATGTAAACAAGTACGCTAATATGAAAGCTTGGACTCAACACTAATAACCATAAATGTAAATCAAAACCTCCATGATTGTATGCTTGGAATCCACCTTGAAGGAAGAATGAATAGATCTTGAAGATGAACAAAGGATCTTGAAGGAAGATCACACCACCATGATGGATAGATCTAGGGTTTGAATGATGAATCTTGAATGCTTGAACCAAATCCCTTCAAAGGCTTGAATACTTGAATCCTTGATCTTTAATGAATAACTTGAATTATTGAATGCTTGAATGTAGATGATTGCTTCAATACTTCCTTGATTGAGAATGCTTGCTTGATAATGCTTGAGAGATGTCTTTCACACTTGATTGATAGATGGATGGAAATGAGAGGAGAAGGCTTCCTTTTATACTAGTTGAGGGAACAAACTTCTAGAGAGGCCAACAAAGGAGAAATAAATTCCCATTAGGCCTATACCCTTGGAAGTGGACCTAAATTAAATATTATTTAATATTTTACCATTTCGAAGCTCAAAATAGCTGACCCGGAAGGGGGAAATAAAACTTTTTGAAACCCGACATCTAGAAACTTTCAGAATCTAAAATTTAAACCCTGTGTTAGGGTCGAGGTTGACCCTGACCTAGGTCAAGGTCAAGGTCAACCTTGACCTTGAAGTCAAGAACCTCAAATTCAAAGAGCAAGATGCCAGAAACAGGCAGAAAGGAAGTGGAAAATGAAGAAGAACAGGGAAAAAAGCTAGATCCAAGCCAAAGACCTATTCAAGGTGCTTGACATGACCCCAAACCACTTACTCAGAGGGCTAAACCAGTCCTAAATGCAAGTGCTTCCATTTTGTGATGGAACATTTAGCCCCCACTTTAGCAAGAGTATGGACTCAATGCAAACTCTTGGTAAAGGAGAAAAAAGATTCTAGTGGATCACAACAAGGTAGAATATCACTTATTTGAGGACATGAGCCCCTAGACCAAGGATTCTAACTCAACATACACGCACGAGGGTGCGAAAACAAAGAGAAAATTGAGACAAAGGTAGAAAACACAAAAAGAGGGGTTAGTACAAAAACAAATCCAAATCAACTAGCAAAGGAAACCTTTCTAAGAAATGCTTCCTATACTAATATCATATTTGGAAAGCTATCATAAATGATTACATAAGAAAGAAAAGAGCAACACTATAAATAACATAGCTTCATGATCTAATCCTACTAGCAAGAAAGAAAAAAGAGAGAGAAGAGAGAATGATTACCTCACCCAGTAAGATGCCCATCTTACCATGAATCACCATGGAGGGAGATCCCAACAGGTAGAAAAAATTGATAGTTCACCCAGAAACTATGCTTTGTAGTTGTAATGTGTCTTCTAATGACTTTTTAAATACCCATAGATCCACATTCTTGTATCACTATAGAATATAAAATGCGTTTCTCTTCAAGATTTAGCAATTTATGTGTGTTACCTTCCAAGGATTTAGTATATTTGAAATTGAAAATGCATGTCTCTTCAAGATTTAGCAACTTATGTGTGTTACCTTCTGAGAATTTAGCATATTTGAAATTGAAAATGTGTGTCTCTTCAGGATTTAGCAACTTATGTGTGTTACCTTTCAAGGATTTAGCATATTGTAAAATGAAAACTATAGCATAAGGGAAACCCTATATATGCCCCCCTCCTTATCATGGCTACCTTATAGACAGGATAAGGAAGAGAAAGGAGGATACCTACTTCACAAGGTAAGTAGATATCCTGTTAACAACAATGTATATAATATATTCTTAGCAAAGGGTATTGACCCTTACATCAAAGAGCATAGATAATCATGAAAAAGAATATGTCACTTATGCAAAAAAGATCCTCAAAGAGAAAGAGATATTATCAACATGACCCCCACTATAGAAGATTTCTTTTAGATAAAATATTATCTTTCAAATAAAATCAAAGAGGGACCAAAGATTCAATCAACAAGCCCCCTGCAATCAAGAGGAAGAGGAATCTTGGAATGAAGGAATCAAAATCTAACCCTACAACAAGGTCAATAATTTATAAAGAACATAATTTGCAAAATAAAGAAGAGGTGATAACCTAGGACAATAACCTCTCACATAAAAGGATATCCATAGCCAAAACTTTAGTCAGTATAATAAAATAAAGTTACAAAATAAACAAATTCCACTAAGCTAGGGAAAGCAAATCCCTAGACAAAGAGAAAGAAGGAAGAACCTTTCCCCCTAGAGATGAAAGAAATGGATACCTTTTCAAAAAAAATGTCTTTAGAAAAGATATCTTGAATAATAAAAAATAATTATGGATGATTATGATCACAATACAAAACCATAGGGATGGAACATAGAAAGAATAACCAATTATGCTCAAAATAGAATACATGCTAAGAGCATAATGGATTCTAGAGAACTAGAAGAGATACCTCTTGCACACTAGTGAAGAGACAAGAGGAGAAAAGATCTACATTATAGAAGAGTGAGGGGTATTCCCCGTATCAAAATTATGAAGGAATTGTAAAACCACACGAGTGAGATATAATTCCTAAAGCAACTCTTTCCATAACATACAGCCTGAAATGTGCACAATCAGCAAGTAAATGTGTATTAATATAGTGAAAAGGACATTTGTACTTGGAGAGAGCATCTTTTGACATATGTTTAAAGATTTATTTCTTAGAATTCATTAACTGAACATACACCTTCTTAGCCACATCTTGAGGAGTATCATTGTAATCTAAGGAAGGTGTTGGAAGAAGAACATGAAGAGGTGAGTGACGATCAAAATCAACCTCCTTAAATTGAGATAGTGAAAATCCAAGGCCACGCATATCTTGTTTAGGGTATAGATGAACTAGATACTTAATACCGTGTTCATTAACACCAAGCCCTAAACTCTTATGACCTTGTTTAGCCATCATATTGTATCATGTAGTGTACATATCTTGTAAAGCTTCTGTAGGAGGTGATTGTTTATGGTAATCATGAGAAAAGGTTGTATAAGGTGGAATAGTAGGTTTAGAAGAAGTTTATTTTTTCTTCCCTTTAATATCATCATGGATCGGATAAGAATTGGAAGGTAAATCCAATAATTCTTGCACATCTGCACCATGAACCATAGTTTGAGTGGTGTAGGAGCACACCTAGGCTAACATCCATGGTTTAGTTGTTTTGGCTTATACCTAGAAATTAGCCAAGTTAGGAAGGTTGTTTTTTTTTTAAGACCTTAGAAGGTCATTACTATTGTGGGCTAGGTGAGTTAGTCATTAGGACTAAGGTCACCAATGTAGCCATTGTTAGTAGTTTTAAATTCTTAGTGTTAGTAGTTAGAGTTAGAGTTTTTAATGTGTTCTAAGAAAATATTGATGTTAGAAATATGCCTTAAGGTCATTTATGATCTTGGATCCTCTAAATATAGGAGGTAGAGGTCCTAAGAAATAGGATGATGGCATGAAGGTAAGATGCCAAATGTGGTTGAGAAGTTGTCATGACAACATTTGCAATTATTGCAAATGTTGCATGCAACTCGATTACTTTGGATCCCCTTAAGAATAGGAAGTGGGAGATCATCCAAAATGCCCTATAATTATGGAGATGGCATCTAGTATCATCTAATACTTGAATCTCAAGGTTAGAGTGATTCATTGTAATAGTTTGAATATAGCAATATAGCTCTGCAACTCTGTTTCAAGGAAGAACCCAAGCTTTTGTTGTGACAATGCCATGTAATGGATTGAAAGTCTAAAAATAGTGATTTTTTAGTGTTCTTTAGGTTTTTCTAAGACTTTTTAATTTAGGAATCAATTTGATTAGAGTAGGTTTAGTGTGTTGAATAAATTGTTTTTGGTTTAGAGTTTACATTGGTCCAGTCTAACCAAACTGTGAATTCATGGCTCCCCCATGAAATCTAGCCAAGGGAAACTCCTAAGGATGGATGGAAATGTTAGGGGAGTCATTATTATTTATTTATTTATGATTAGGAGTTGTGAAAGTATGGAGAGCTATTTTTACTAGTAAGCCCTAAGCAAGCAGACAATGCCTGGTTAGAGGTTTAGGATTGAAGAAAAGAAGATTTCTTCTAGGGTAGAGAGGTACTATATGACACAAGTACAATTCAAGGTAGGATTTTATCATATCCTAACATTCTATGAGGACTGATTCCATACCAATCCATTAGAGCAATTTTTGAGTGAGATTCATACAAGGATACAGTCAGTCCTAGAAAATAGGTCTTTTAGCCCTATTTTCCCTAGTATGTAGGAAGCCAGTGTACAGAGGCTACTAGGTCCTAAAACTTGCAGAATCTTTAGTAAGAGCCAAAAGGTTATCCAAATCCCTAATTGGTTTTCTAGGTTTTTTGAAGAGTTTTGGAAAGAAGTTCCAAAAACCTTTGCAAAAGGCTACAAGGAAATACGCCTAATTAGGCCTTTTCAAGGTGGAACCTTGAACCTGGTGGAAAAGGGCTTGAAGACCCAATCAAATGGATTCAAATGTGAACTTTGGGAATTTTTTTCATGATAATAGACACCCCTACAATGAAGAATGAAGTTTGTGAGGAGATAGCACTTAGAGATTTCTAAGTGAAGGTGAAGAATTGAACTAACTAAAGGGTGTTAGTCTTTCAAGGTGAAGTGCAAGTTATAGAACTCTTAGAGAAAAGTTGGAATTGGTCTTAGTTAATCATCTAATCCAAATTAGGACCTAGAGGAGATTAGGTTCCTAGAAGAGACAAGCTAGGTCTCTCGATTGAAGTGCAAGCAAAGCCTTGGAATACTCACATCATTGAGCCTCATCATAAGTGTGGGAAGAACTAGGAATAGAAGATGGAGAATTGGGAATGTTAGGCATGTTAGGAATTGGATTAGGAAGGATAGGATTAGGATTAGGAAGATTAGTAGATGGTGTATCTATTAGAAAGTAAATTCCACCAAGATAACTGAGAGGGGGGGTGAATCAATTATCTAATAATTATAACTTTTATCAAATTCAATAGATTTTAACCATGCAAGAAATATAATTACCAACCATAGAAATATATTCATACACAATAACACAATGACACAAGATATGTTGACTAGGGAACCTCTTAATCAAAGAGTAAACCCTGGTGGGAATGATGCCCACAAAAGATGCACTAATATAAATATTCTTTTTGAAAGGATGGACTCTATTAGGAGTCTTATGAAATACATTCAGTACATATGAATCCTTGTTAGGAGATTTTGAATCCCTGCTAAAAAATTCTAACTCTGTTAGGAGTTATGGAAGACAAAAGGACCCACTACCCAAATAGCTTCAATGGAAAGATCACTAAACACACTATCCAACTGATCTCTAGATTATTCAATAGGATAATATAAAATCATTACTGATCTCAACAATATGTTACCTTTTCTCTGACTATGCCAAACCATACTCATTGCTACACTAGATCTCAATTTCAAATCTCAGTACCTCACATGTCTTCCTTCATAAATTCACTTTCACAATCATTCACTTCATCAATTCCATTCATCATACTTACATACAAAAAGTAAAAACATTCCTTCCTTTATGCCACACTCAAGTAATTACAAATGAGTCAGCATCCAATTACAAAATAAAAGTTTCCACATGTTACAACAAAAATTACACAAAACTGTCAACTTCCAATTAGAATAATTCTTCACTCATGTGACCTCAATTTTTGTTCTATCATCCACTTCACTATCAACATGTCTTCAAATACTCTTTAACTGAGCAAAACTAGATTCCATCCCAATTAGGAGATATCATCCGATTTCCACAAACTGCTACTCAGGAACACTGCCTGAATACTGCTTCCACCAAAATGCTCATAACCTCCATGAATAAATGAATTACTATCTACACTCTTAACCATGAAAATATAACATATAAAAGAGTAAATCCTCAACATCACATAGCTTGGTCTACAATATCCCATGTGCGCTAATCAAAACACTGTTTGCTTCTCTACTAACCTCCAGTAGATCACTGTGTTGACATCAATGACAATCATAGTCATGAATGCAACAACAACTGCTATGGAATGGTTGCTAATACTCCCATAGGATATATTAATCATTCATTCCTAACAATCTCCCCCATTTCCATTGATGCCAACATAGATGAAAAACATCCAATGTTCCATAAATCCAATACTGCAATTCTGCTACTCTTCAACAAATATTTTCAAATCCTATTCATCAATCATATCTTGCTTTGTTCTCCTATTTAGTTCTCTCCAATAGATGGTACAAATGGTTTTTCATGTACACTTATCCCCCATTGACATCAATGACAGAAATTTCATCATTATGTCAACAACAACTCTAATGTCAAAAGACACTATTCAGAAAATACATTCACTACAGTCCTCATGACTCAGCTTAGATACACATACTCCCCCATAGAGGAAGTACCAACATCCAATCCAAAAGAAAGATAAGGCTCATATACCACTGGATAGATGCAACCAATTTGCATAACTTTTCAAAAGTAGGCTAGGGCATAACCCCAAGCATACCTCTCAGATACTCAAACGTATCCTTAGGCAAAGGCTTTGTAAATATGTCTGCAATCTACTCCTTTGTGCTTATGTACTCAAGTCTAAATTCTTTCTTAGCAACTTTCTCTCTTACTACATGATACTTTATCTCTATATGCTTTGTCTTAGAATGTAATACAGGGTTCTTAGACATACTAACTGTGCTGGTGTTATCACAATGTATAACAATAGGTTCAACAAACTTTATTCCAATATCCTTCAGCATTTTCTTCATCCAAATTATCTGGTTGCAATTGTTTGTTGCTACTACATATTCTGCTTCTATTGTGCTCTATGAGATACAATTTTTCTTCTTGCTTAGGCAAGAAACCAATCTTCCTCCAAGGAAAAATGCTCCACCACTGGTGCTCTTTTTATCATCAACACTACCTCCCCAATCAACATCTATATATGTACATAGGGTAAAATATTAGAATTTTCATACCACAATCCATAGTCCATTGTGCATCTTAAATATCTCAGTATCCTCTTTATTGCTGCATAATGTGATTCTCTAGGTTCAGCTTGAAATCTTGCTATATTTCCAACTGAATGTTCTATATCAGGTCTTGTATGTGTCAAGTATTGCAATCCTCCAATCATAGATCTGTACTTCTTCTATTCAACTATAGGAGTCTCATTTGTGCTAGATAATTTATGTCCAGTTACCATAGGTGTTCCAACTAGTTTATAGTTCTCCATTCCAAATCTCTTTAACAAATAATTCAAGTACTTTATCTAGCTTACAAAGATACCATCACTGCTCTATGTTATCTGTAATCCCAAAAAGTATTTGATTTCACCAATCATACTTATTTCAAATTCAGTTTTCATTTCATTAGCAAATTTATCACTAGCTTCATCTTCTCCTCCAAAAATAATGTCATCAACAAAAAAAACTATAATTAACAAACCATTTTCAATTTCTTTTGTTTACAATTTTCTATCAGTTGTTCCTTTTGGAAATCCAAATTTTAACAAATACTTATCCAATCTTGCATACCAAGTTCTAGGTGCTTGCTTTAGTCCAGATAAGGCTTTCTTCAGTTTACATACCATGTCTCCTTCTTGAGTCAAAGGAAAAATTTCAGGCTACTCAATGTAGACTTCTTCTTCCAATTCTCCATTCAAAAATATTGACTTCACATCCATCTGATATACTTTGAATTTCTTAAAAGCTGCATAGGCCAAAAACATTCTTACTGCTTCAATTCTTGCTACTGGTGCAAAAGTTTTTTCATAATCAATTCCTTCTTGCTGTGAGTATCCCTTACATACCAATCTTGCTTTGTTTCTTACTACTTATCCTTGTTCATTCATCTTGTTTTTGAATACCCATTTAGTTCCAATCACATTCTTATCTTTAGGTCTAGGGACCAATTCCCATGTCTTGTTCTTTTCAATATGATCTAGTTCTTCTTTCATAGCTTTAGTCCAATGTTCATCTTCACAAGCTTCACTAGTAGATTTAGGTTCAATTTGAGAAATCAAACATAACTATTCTTGTACCTTATTTCAAGTTAGAACTCCTCTGTCTATGCTTCCAATAATCTTCTCAATAAGATGATTCCTTGATAAGTTCCTGTTAGGTGTCACTATCTTAGATCTCACTTTAGGTGTTTGTTCTTCAATGATTTGACTATGGCTTTCATTAAACACGTCACTATCAATTTCATAGAATAATTCAGTAGTTTCAGTGTTAGCTTTAGGATGAGTTCCTTCATTAGATTCATAATCAAGCATTCTTTCCTAAATTTTAAACTTTTCATCAACTTTAACACTTGTGATCTCAACAATAGTCTTATTACTCTTGTTATAACATCTATAAGCTTTTCTCTTCAAAGAATATCCAAGAAATATACCTTCATCACTTCTAGGATCAAACTTTCCAATATCATCATCTCTCTTTATATAACATTTGCTTCCAAAAATTCTAAAATACTTAACTGAGGGTGCATGTCCAAACCATAATTCATAGGGTGTCTTGTCTGTGTCTGCTTTGATTTGTACTCTGTTAATTGTATACACTATTGTGTTTACTACTTCTCTCCATAATATCTTCACCAAATCATTCTCAAATAACATAGCTCTTGTTGCTTTAGTCACTGATCTGTTTCTTCTTCTGCAATACCATTTTGTTCAAGTGTTCTAGGTGCTAAAAACTGTCTCTTAATACCATTCACTTCACAAATGGTGTTAAACTCTCTACAAGTAAATTCTCCACCTTTATTAGATCTCAAACATTTAATTTTCATCCTAGATTCATTCTCAACTTTATTCTTAATGATATTAAACTTATCAAATGCTTCAGACTTTTCTTTAAGAAATGCAATCCACATCATTCTTGTAAAGTCATCAACAAGAATCATAAAATACCTTTCTCCATAGAATCCTCTGGTCCTTGTAGGACTACTCAAATCTATATGAACAATCTCCATCTTCTCTGTAGATGTAAAAATTTTACTGGGAAATGAACTTCTCTTCTGGTTCACCATCACACATTCCTTGCAAATCATGTTAGTAGGCTTCATAATTTTAGGCAAATCTCTTACCACAAGTGCAGTACTTATTTTCACAATGTTATCAAAATTTATATGACAAAATCTTCTGTTCTATAACCAACTGTCATCAATCTTAGTAATCAAACATTTCATCTCAGTAGGATTCAACTGAAATACATTACCTCTGGTTCTAAATCTAGTTCCAATCAAATTTCCATCTTTATCTTTTATCACACAAGTTTTCTTAGTAAACCAAACTTGATATCCCTTATCAACTAACTATCCAACACTCAAAAGATTATGTTTCAAACCATCCACAAAGTAAACATCATCAATATTAGTCTTCCCATCAAGAGTAATAGATCATATACCTTTAATCAAACAAGGTGCATTGTTTCCAATGCTAACAACTCCTCCATCATAATTGTTAAACTTTATGAACTTTTTCATGTCTCCAATCATATGATGTGAACAACCATTGTCTATAATCCAATCAGCTTTCTTTTCAACTTGAGAAACTAGGGCTTTTTCTTCCTTAACATCTATTTTAGGATTTTCTTCTTTAATTGCTACAAATCCTATGTCATCATTATTATCAGTATCACTTTCAGTTAAAGTTCTCTCTATACTAGCTTCAAGATCTTCATCATTAGCATGATAACATTCCTTAGATCTTCTAGGTTTGAAATTGTTTCTGTACTTTTTAACTCTCTTAGGACATTTAGATGCAAAATGACCATATTCTTGACAAGTCCAACATTAAAAAAATTTCTTACCATCTGGTTCTCTCTTCACAAGGCAATACCTTCTTCAATCTTCTTATCTTCTTCACTTCTAGATCTACTGTTGTCAGCATAATCTCTACTCACACTGATGTTTCTTGACAAAGTAGGGAAAAAACTAAGAGCACTGAATGCTATCTCCATTCTAGGCAAATCTCTTGATAACCTCAGGTTCATTTCTATTGCTTCCAATCTTCCAAGAAGAGTCTCTCTTGTAAAGTTTGAAGTACAAGGTATAATTTGTTCAATCATCTGTGTTGTCTTCTTAAACATAGGAGTCAATGTCCTGAGAATTTTCCATATAACTTCATTTTTAGTTTTTGTTCCTCCACAAGATTTTATGCCTGCAACAATTTCTGACATTCTACCAATATAGCTTCTAACAGATTCATCTTCCATCATTCTTCTATTGTCGAATGCACATATCCAATTATGTAATATAACTTTCTTTGCATGTTCATCACCTTCGAAAGTAGAGTGTAAATCTTTCTAAATTTCATGAGATGTTTTCAAATATTTTACCTGACTATACTCATTCTCCGAAAGGGCTATCAAAAGTGCTTCTCTAGAAAGTGTGTTACACATGAATACATCTCTCTCATCATTAGAACATGTTTCAAGATTATCCTCATCAATGATAGTCTTCTCATTCTTTGTATTCAACCAATAACCTGGTCCTAAACACAGTAGATGTGTCTTCATCTTTTCTTTCCAATTGTCAAAATTTACTCCATCAAACTTAGGGCTTTCTTTTCTAAAATTTTCCATGGATCTCCTTAAGCTGCTAAAATTTTCTTTCAAGGACCTGCTGCTCTGATACCAATTGTTAGAAATTAAAGTCCACCAAGATAAATGAGAGGGGGGGGGGTGAATTAGTTATCTGATAATTATAACTTTTATCAACTTCAATAGATTTTAACCATGTAAGTAATATAATTACCAACCATAGAAAGATATTCATACATAATAACACAATGACACAAGATATGTTGACTAGGGAACCTCTTGATCAAAGAGTAAACCCTAGTGTGAATGATGCCCACAAAAGATGCACTAATATGAATATTCCATGTGAAAGGATGGACTCTGTTAGGATTCTTATGAAATACATTCAATACATATGAATCCTTGTTAGGATATTTTGAATCCCTGCTAAAAGATTCTAACTCTGTTAGGAGTTATGGAAGACAGAAGGACCCACTACCCAAAAAGATTCAATGGAAAGATCACTGAACACACTGTCCAACTGATCTCTAGATTATTCAATAGAATAATATCAAATCATTACTGATCTCAACAACATGTTACCTCTTCTCTAACTGTGCCAAACTGCACACACTGCTACACCATATCTCAATTTCAGATCTCTGTACCTCACATGTCTTACTTCATAAATTCACTTTCACAAGCATTAACTTCATCAATTCCATTCATCATACTTACATACAACATGGAAAAAAATTCCTTCCTTTATACCACACTCAAGTAATTACAAATGAGTCGGCATCCAATTACAAAATAAAAGTTTCCACACGTTACAACAAAAATTACACAAAAATATTAGCTTCCAATTAGAATATTTCTTCACTCATGTGACCTCAAAGTTTGTGCTATCATTAAAATCACTATCAACATGTTTTAAAATACTCTTTAACTACAAAAAACTAGATTCCATCTTGATTAGGAGATATCATCTGATTTCCACAAATCGCTACTCAGAAACACTGCCTGAATACTGCTTCCACCAAAATGTGCATAACTTCCATGAATAAATGATTTACTATCTACACTCTTAACCATGAACATATAACATATCAAAGCTTAAATCCTCAACATTGCATAGCTTGATCTGCAATATCCCACGTACGCTAATCAAAACATGGTCTGCTCCTCTGCTAACCTCCAGTAGATCACTGTGTTGACATCAATGACAATCATAGTCATGAATGCAACAATAACTGCTACAAAATTGCTTCCAATACTCCCATTGGATATATTAAGTATTCATTCCTAACAGTATCATCTACCAAATTCTTCACATAATCCAAAAGAGTAATAAATCCGCCACATAAAATCCTTAATGAAAGTTTTGAAAGTAGTAAAACTAGTATTAGTCAATCTCACAATAGCATAAGCAAGTGAAACATGAAGAGTGAAAAACATAATGAAATGGATGATACTCTCATAAACATCATAAGTATTAAAAAAAGATGCTAAGAGGAGAATAATAAGAAAAATAGCCATACACCAAAGCATCTTAAAGATCTTCATAGTAAATAAAATGCAAGAAATATTTTTGTATTTTGTAGAGTATATAGATTTTTTTGTTTTTCAATTTTAAAATGAAAGAGAATGAAAGAAATATAAGCTAATCTTAATGAAAGGAGGAAAAGCATCCAACACCAAAAAGAAAGAGTTTTTTATCATGGGTTAACCAAAATGTAAGATATAAAAATATGTATGTGTAGATATATATTTTTATATCTATGTAGGGGTTACGATGGATTGTGTGATGTGGTGCATGGAAAATTTTGTGGACATAAATCACTAGTAAAACATAAACTCTTATCTTGAAAGGTAGCAGGTTTGGAAACTACCATTTTCTGATGTCTGTACTCAGTTTCTAGAAATTCTACAGGTGGATCTGGCTTGGAAACACAAACACAGGGAAAACCCAGAAATATTTTTCTTTTCTGAACCAGGTCAACCTTGACCCAAATAAAGGTCGACCTTGACCCCTTTATATAGACCTTGACCTGTGCTACTCTGATGGAAATTCTATTCATGGATCCCAAAAAATTTTCAAAAAGGTTGTCTGAATCTGCTCTGTAATTCACTATTCTGCACCTGTTCCTATAAGAAAAATAGTTTTGTTGTTTGGATGAGGGGTGTTCCTTTCTCAAACCCTAATTTTCAAATTAACCTTAAAATAGAATTGAAATGGAGAATGCTAGCAAGTACTAGAATTAGATCTAACAACGAAGCTATGATATTCAATAGATATGTAATTGTATTTGAAATGTAAACAAGTATGTTAATATGAAAGCTTGGACTCAACACTAATAACCATAAATGTAAATCAAAACCTCCATGATTGTATGCTTGGAATCCACCTTGAAGGAAGAATGAATAGATCTTAAAGATGAACAAAAGATCTTGAATGAAGATCACCCCACCATGATGCATAGATCTAGGGTTTGAATGATGAATCTTAAATGCTTGAACCAAATCCATTCAAAGGTTTGAATACTTGAATCCTTGATCTTCAATGGAGAACTTGAATGCTTGAATGTAGATGATTTCTTTCATGCTTCCTTGATTGATAATGCTTTCTTGATAATGCTTGAGAGATGGCTAGCAAGTTAGGAATAGTCTCAAGAGATAACTGAGAGGGGGGGGTGAATTAGTTATCTACAAGTTTCAATTCTTTATCCAATTAAGTATACTTAAACATAAAGCATAAACACAATGAAAGAACACTTGAACACAACACCAATATTTTGGTTACACGGAAACCCAAATCAGTAAAAACCTTGGTGGGACTTGATCCCCACTAATATTCTGTACTAGTGTATAATGATCCTTGCTAGAAGATCATTTACCCTATTAGTGTGTGTGTGAAAATTATACCTGATCTGTAGACACAACACTCAGTAAAACATTAGAGGTTAGCTATAATCAAAATCGTGCAAAATTGAAAGCTATCTAACCAAGCGATTTACTGCCTTCTAATAGGTGCGAGATTAATGTTCTCAGATTGTAATCGAGATCAGTGACCTAGACGACACCTAAATGAAGGATTTGAATGCAAAAGATGGATATGAAATTGAATGCAATTAATCTATATTTTTTGGATTTTTCTATGCAATAAGAATGAATGAAAAACTGATATGAAATTAATCTATATGAAAATTGATATGCTATGCTAATCTAACAATGATATGAAATATGAATGCAAAAATAAGATTGATCTCACAAAGATGTCGATTCGTAAGAGCTTTGATTCTTCAATTCCAATTCTCCAGCGTGATTGTGCAAAATATGAGATGCTATGGATGCAAATTTGAGAGATGATTGAGAGATGAATTATGAAGAGCTGAGGCCTTGATTTTATAGAAATCCAGGGCTTTGGAGGTGCATGGATAAAAGCCATAAATCACTCAAATAACTCAACTTGATTTTTGAGTTATTTTTAAATAAAAGATAATTAACTCACAAAAACATGCAAAAGCTAAGTTTTAACTCAAAATAGAGTTTAGCTTTAATTGATAATTGATAGTTGTTTGCTTTTATGATTGTGCATGTTTTATTTATGAATTAATTTAATAATAAAGTGATTTATTTCCAACTTAACTGCTTTTAAAAATAAAACAATTGATTTATGGGTTAATCAATTATTTAATCAAAATTTTATTAAAAACTATATTATTAAATAATGACAACTTGCTTTAATTAATTAAATAAGAATTTAATCAATTATTCACATGATATTAGATTTATTGTCAAAATTAAATAATACAATTAATAATAGATATAATTAAATTTAATTACACAATTAAGTGGCAAATATTAAATCTAATTAATTAAATATGAAAATATTCAATTAATCAAACTTTAGGATAAATGTGATTTATTGCCAAATAATTATAAAATTAAAGATAATTAAGATAATTAGGAATATTACTAGGAATATTCTCCGATGCAAAATTTAAGATAATCAATTAGATTTGATGATGTTTAGATGTGCCTTAGATTAGGACTTTGATGTCGATTTCATATGATTTGATGATATAGGAGGTTAATGAACTTATAGCCCATTTTTGGGGTATTACATTTTGCCCCTCTTTGAATTACTGTGTGAAGCGCAGTGGTTCAAAGATAGTCTATGTTTGATAAAGATATGAAACTGATTCAAAAGATAAACTGATCTCAAGATAGAAACTGATTGAAAGATATTGAGATAGGAGTTGATTGATATTGAATTGATATGGAGATAATAGGTCTTGAATGACCAAAGATAATGTTCACTGTAGAAGCAAATGAACCTATTATTGCGAAAAAGTGTCAAAATGCCTGATTCTGAACCTTAGGATTGATAAGAAGTGAGTGACCCGTTCTAGACTCGATTGTCTTAGCAGAACTAGCAAGTATCACATCCAAACCCTTCAGTTGTCGAAGAACCAAGGAAAGAACACTATGATCTGATGGTTGCAAAAATTGATACAGATTACAAGATTAAGAGAATACCAGATTGATATGGATCGATGAATCTGATATGCCCCAAGTGATGATAGATTTGCCCCGAGCGATGAGGACTTTTGATGAATCAGTAACTAGACGTGATTGTTTGTTTTGATCACTGATGAAAGATATTGATAGACTTGATCGATAGAATTTGATTTACAGACTTTGAATGATGTGCAATACCATGCCCCCTTCGGGATTAAAATTGAAATCTGACAAGAAAAGTCAGCATTGATAGTTTAGAAGCATGTTAATTGATCTGAGAAGTGGTTATTTACATCCGAGAACGCATTCTGCATCGTTGGAAGGTCCCAAAAGACCAAGTTTGATTAGGTTTGACCATGAGTTGACCATGGTTGACCAAGTTGAAATTTTGATAGTTTGATGTAAGATAATCAGTTAAGTTGAATACTAGATTTCTGTGATGATTGAAGGTCAAATATGCAAGTAGTTAATAATATGAATGATCTCAGATTTGAATTTTGATCCCAAAAAAGGATTCTACTTGCTATTTCATTGGAGGAACCTTCGTGTGAGATTCAACTCTTGTTAGACTTGAAGATGCGATTTGAAGAATCATTTAAGCATTGAAGTTTGTTTAATCATTGTGAGATCATGTAAACATGCAAAATGCAATGAGACATGCAAAATGAAATGCAACCTAAGACCTAGGACCTAGTCACTGATCATGTGTCGATTTGTTATCATCATTGAACTTTTAGGTAACCGGATAAATCAATACAATGCCCACTAGCCATGAAACCATAGACATATGAATATTGATTTGTATGTGCAAGAATCAATACAACACCCACTGGTTATACAACCATGGACATATGAATATTGATTTTGTTTTGGGAATGTCGGATTAGATATAAGCACCAAGGCACAAGCACCAGGATGACCTGAATATCATGTCCATTTTGATATAGCAATTTGTACAAGCATCAAAACATAAACGTTGTGATGACTTGAGTACGCCTTGCATTACAAACATACAAACAGTCAAGAGATCATTCTAAATCCAATGTGAATTACCCGTAGTGACCCTTTATCGTTCACATCCTTAGGCAAGATTGCGTTCCACAGTAGGAGAAAGAACTTACTCAAAAAGATAATAGCTAGATCAAACTTCCTTGAATTGTCTGGGTATCAATGGTCGAGGTACGCATGGCCATCCAATTTGAGATAGAGGCTCTTACAGTCGGACACCATTTCAATCCAAAATTTCCAAAGTTGTTAGATTTTCACATACAAGCAGAAGACAAAGAAAAGATTATGCCCCCAGTCATCACTCTCTAAATCCTGTAAAGGACATCATTGAAGAGCTCAAAGGGACACAATATGCAAAAATCTCAATGCGAATCAGTAAGCCTACAAGGAGATAAAAGCATGAAAAGCACAGATTGTTTTCAGTTGAGTTTTGATGTTTGATTGTTGTTGATGCAAAATCCTTTCTGGAGACGAGACTAACTGACTGACTCAACTTGAAGCTTCAAAGGACTCTGAGTGGATATGACACGTCTAAGATACATGGGAGACCATAGGATATGACATTGATTGCCCCCAAGTGTGAACATTGATAGGATGCAAACGCTTGAGCTGGTTGGTGTACACGCTGACTTATTGAAAACTGGAAATGCAGGAACAAACCGGGAGATATGTACAAACTAAAGCAAGACTGAAAGCTGGGAAAGACCAAGATTGTGCTGATAGATGGAGCATTTTGGAACAAGTGGTGCCCGTTTTCCGAGTTTTCACCATCTTGGTAGAGATTCTATTTTTGCTACCGAGGTGCCTGTTTCCAGGTTTTCACCAAGGCACTTTTTTTTTCTTTTTTTTTTTTGTATTTTTTCATTTTTCAATTTTTTTGTACTTTTGATATTTTTTGATTTTTTTGTGAATCATCAAGGCGCCTATTGCTAGGTTTTCACCAAGATGTTCATTTTTTTAGGACTTTTTCTGATTTTAAAGATTTTTTTCAGGACATTTACCAAGCACTGAATGCCTTAGGCATAGAATTTCTTTAGATGGAGAACGTTGATTGGTTCTCGGAGCTGTTCTCCTTCAGTTGTTGAGAGTTGATAGGCACCAGAGCCAAAAGTAGTAGTGATTACAAAGGGACCTAGCCAGTTGGGTTCGAACTTCCCCTTGCGTTCTCGATGTGATTGATTTTTAGGATTTTCTCTCAACACTAGATCGCCAACCTGAAATTCTCTATGTCTGACTTTCTTGTTGTAACCTCTAGACATTATTTTCTGATACACTCTGAGATGATCATATGCTGCTTGTCTGCGCTCATCTAGTAGTTCAAGTTCTTGTAACCTCGACACTCTGTAGTCTTCATTAGTGACAAGTCCATGCATTCTGATTCTGAGTGATGGGATTTCAACCTCAATAGGCAGTACTGCTTTAGACCCATAAACTAAAGTGAATGGTGTAGCCCCAACAGGTGTTCTAATACTTGTTCTGTTACTTGTTCTGATACTGGTTCTGATACTTGTTCTGATACTGATTCTGATACTGATTTTGATAATGATTTTGATAATTGTTCTAATACTGGTTCTGATACTGATTCTGATACTGATTCTAATAATTATTCTGATATTGGTTCTGATGCTGGGTATACTTGATAGCATATTTTTCTATTTGCAAACTCCCAAGCAAGATCATATCGTGCAGTCCCAATGTCTAGCAAGGTGGAGAACAAGAGGGATTAGCAAGCTGGTGGAAGAGATGGAAGATAAGAGAATGAAGGAAAATGAAGGGAAGAAATCCTCAAGGGGAAACTCCTCAAGAATACCCAAGCTAGGGAAAAATTGTCATGTAAAGTGCATTTAGACAAGCAATAAAAGGCTAGCATAGGATAAGTCATAAAAGTCTAATGTCAGAGTAGGAAAGGATGCAGTCCAAAGGAGTAGACATGTCAAGAGGCTTCAAAGCATCGTGTTTTACTCTTTCTTTCTTTTTTTATTAGATCAAGAGCAAAGGGGAAAAGGATAGCGATAGGCGAAAATGAATGGAGGAAGATGGATATGAAGGCTAAACATGGAAGGAATGAAAGCAAGATCACCGTAAGATAGCTCACAAAATAGCCAAATATTCGTGTATAGATCAACATTGTCAAGATCAAAGAGAGAAGATGGAATGGATGAAATATGTAGAAGAACTACACATGATGCCTGATTGCCAGGTTTTCATCATGGTACTTATCCAAAGTGCCACAAGGGAGTGGTTTTCACCATAGGATGAATTTATTTCTCTTTACTTTTGCTACCAAGGCGCCTGTTTTCAGGTTTTCACCAAGGCACATTTTCAATTTTTTCAATTTTTTTTTTTTTTTTGGAAGAAGGCAAGCTTTTTAGATAATGCTCCTTGAAAGGATAAACCATGATATGCCAAGGATTCAAAATAACATGCTCAAAGATGCTAATAGGGAAAGGGAGATGAAAGAGAAAAATGGAGGATAAGGTTTTATGTAAAGCGAGTGAGGTTGGAAGATAGGAGGAATAGGAAAATGAGGAAAAATGATAGAAGGTAAAAGGATAATGCATGGAAGGATTGTAAAAGGGTAGGTGGAAAGGAAGGCAAGATCAACGTCAACACATACCTTGAAGGGTGGTGAGAGGATGGAGGAATCTTGAATGAAGGAATACATGAAGGAATATGGCGAATGGATAGCAGAGGTTGTGGTTTAGGCACATGGAATGGAAGAATATTTTTGGAGGGAGATGAAGTGGAAGCCTTTGGAAGCTTGAATGTCAACTTCACTTTTTTCTCAACACCAGACTCTTTCAAGAGAGACTTTGGAATCCATATAGCCTTAGGATTTTTATTTCCTTTTGATGATCTAGAAAGAATATCTTGAATGATAGATTTTGGAACCCATACTTGTCTTGTAATTTTTTTCGTAGATATCTCTTTTGACTTTATGTTTCCATGTCTATTAGAGGAGACATGGTGATATTTTTTTGATGGATTCTTGTATTGCTTCTTTTTCTTGTATTGAACATTCAAGTTACTTCCAAAAGACTTGAGATTTGTGGAAGAGGGAGGATATGACTGGTTCAGATGGGTGGGTGGATGAAAAGGATTCAAGGGTATGCATCTATGTTGATCTTGAGGAAAGATGGGAGATGGAGGTATGTAAGGACCCAAGATAGATGGCGAATCAGAAGAGTTAGGAGGGGAAAGTGAAGGGACATAAGGACCCAAGATGGAAGGAAGGCATGAAGCCCTTAGTAGTGGTGGAAGAGGTCCAAGGATGGAAGTGGAAGACGCAAAAGGATAATCAATAAGTTCATCAGCATCTATATGACAACCAAGGATATCAACATCTTTAGAGTGAGCATTAGAATTTTCAATAGAATCATGGACATCTTGAATATGAGCACCTTCTTTGATAAGATTTTTCAAAGCTTGCAAAGACTTAGGAAGAGTAGAAAGTGGAAGTGAACATGGAGTGGTAGAATAAGAAGATGGAAGACTTTGATCTTGACAAGGATCTTTGGATAGCACCAGCACATAATTTGTCTCTTGATTTTCAATAGGCTTAACATTGGAAGGAACACCATTTTTACCAACCTTAATGGAAGTATCATCTTTGGAAAGCGCAAATGCAGTAAGGTCATTTTGATTGTCAATAAGCTCATTAGTGTAAGTAGTAGCCTGATGTAGAAAGATGGGAGAGATGTGCACAATTTGGGAAATGTGCCTAATGTCAAAGGGTGTAAGAAAGGGGTGAGGGGCTTCTTAAATGCATGATAAATGCATGTAAGAAGGATAAGGAGGTCTTAAATGCACTTAATGCATGTAAGAGAAGTCTCTAGAAGTTTGTTGACTTTGGGTTAAGCTTAGGAGTTGGCTAACCTTGGTTAGGGAATGTGACAGGATTAGGGGGGGATTAGGATTAGGATTAGGACTTTCTAGAAGAGTCTAGAATTTCCTTAGGATAAACATGGATTTTAAGAAATAAATAAAGATTTATTTATTTCCATGGTTTAGGTTTGAGAATATTTATTAAAATGAATTTAATAAATATGAGGATTAAATATTTAATCTTAATTAAATATTTTGAGTTGGGATTAGGGTTAGGAAATGAGGGGATTAGCTTTTAATCAAAATTAAAGAAGGATTAGAAGATTCTGGAAGAAGTTAGTGGTCTTAAAGAAATTGGCCAAGTTTTGGGCAAAAAATAAATAAATTATTTATTTTGGGTTTTTTGGTCAATTTATTAATTAAATAATTAATAAATAAGGAGATAATGTTTAAATAAGATTTAAACATTTTTGGGAGGGATTCCTTAATTAAATATTTTTAATTAAGGTAAAGGGATTTAATGACATAAAAATAAATAAATTAATTAATAAATGATGATGTCATCAGGAATTTTTCAGAAAATAAAAATACTTTATTTGCTAAAGGATTTTTAGGTGTCTACATTTTGCCCCTCTTTGATGCGATGCCGCAAGTGGCATGGCATCAAAGACAAGAAAATAAGATGCCCAAGGCTAGAATTTAGAGGAATGAGGGGTTGTGCCCCCTCAAGAAAATAACGCAAGGAGTAAATGTTGTAGAATTTTCTTGAAAGGAAACAGAGAAGGAAGGAGCTAGGAAGAAGGGGAGATAAATATCCAAACTCTCAAGAGTAAAGATGGGTGAATGCAAGATGAGATGGAATGCAAAATGCAGGATGTAGCCACATGAGAGATGCAAGATGCAAGATGAATCTATATGATGCAAGATGCAGGGGATTTGGGGAAGCTCCAAGTGCAAATGTGGAGAGCACAACCTAGTTTAATATAGCAATGTGAGAGACCTGCCAAGGATACTGGGATCATGAGGCCTTGTCACCAGTGTTGCATAGGACTGACATGAAAAAGACATGCAGAGTTGCCCCAGCATCATGCATGAATCCCAAAGGAGGCATGGTGGAAACGATGCTGAAGAAACCACAAACACACGACTGATGCATAGGTAGAAGCAAAAAATCAAAAGACCTTGCCCCAGATTATCCTCATTCGTAGCACACCATGATAGAAAGGATCATGGCAACCTTGAGTAGAGGACAATGAGAAGCTGTAAAAGATTAACAAGATCCAAAGGACAGAATCCAAGACCAAAATGATAACTCCAAAATGACATCCTTTGCCAAGGAGAGAGATTTGATTTGATTGATGGCAGGAAGATTGGTCTGAACATGTGGAAGGATGCATCGACACAGACCTAGTGTACTGGGTGGAAGATTAGGTCAGACAAGAAGGATACAACTGAGGGGACCCATGATTAGGCTTAGGTCAGACAAAATAGAAGCATACATCTGTGCAAACCCGATGCTGATGGGGAGAATGTTGTGTTGTTGTTCGCTAGCAAATGATGAAGTCAAAGAATAATCGATGTGATCAAGAATAGTCGACAATTAATGTTGCTAAAGTACAAGGCTAGGTAGGACAAAGTGTTACGATCAAATGCTACGGTAGGACTGACAATGATATGTACAACAAGACATGAGGATATGTACAATGGACGGGAAAAGAGATATTTACAATGGATATGTACAAAAGCTCAGGATTGGGGATAGGAAGATCTCACTATACAAGATATGGTACAGGAAGGATAACACTATACAGGATATATAGGATAGGGTACAAAATATGTGCAAGATATGTGCAAGATAGGGTACAAGATATGGGACAAGATATGTGCAGGTAGGATTGCGGATTTGCTAGAGGATCATGAAAAAGAGGAATGCTGGGGGATGGTGGATGGGGATGGGGATGGTAGAAAAAGGATTGAGATGGTGGGATGGAGGGATGGGAGTTTGATAGATAATGACTTAGTCCACTATATATGGTGCCTGTTTGCTAGGTTTTCACCAACATACTTGTCCAAGGCGCTTGAATTGGCAAGTTTTTACCATTGGATGATTCTATTTTGCTTCTTTTTTTTTTTGCTTTTTTTTTTTTTGTATTTTTTTGCTTTTTCCAATTTTTATGGATTTTCTAAATATGTAGGATCTGGTTCAGGCATAGAACCTCTTCAGATGTATGATATTGATGGGATCATTCAAAAGCTCACCTTCTGGTGTAGATAGCTGATAGGCTCTAGAGCCGAAGCATGCTGTGACAACATAGGGGCCCAACCAAGTAGGCTCAAACTTGCCTTTCTTTTCTCTGTTTGCTTGGACTTTCTGATTTTCTTTAAGGACCATGTCACCAACCTAGAACTGTTTGGGATGGATCTTCTTGTTATAACTCCTTTTGAGTCAATTTTGGTATGCAACCAGGTGATCATATGCTTGTTGTCTCTTTTCATCTAACAGGTCTAGTTGTGTGAGATGGGCCACACAATAGTCTTGATCAGTGGTGTTGTTCTTCATGGAGACTCGCAATGATGGGAGCTCAACCTCGATCAGTAGAATAGCTTCGACACCATATACAAGAGAATATGGGGTGGTGCCTATGGGAGTGTGATAAGAAGTACGATAGGCCCAAAGGGCGGGATTGAGTTGGAGGTGCCAGTCACGACCAGAATCATTGACAACCTTCTTGAGGATTTTTAAGATAGTTTTATTGGTTGCCTCAGCTTGGCCATTTCCTTGAGGGAAATATGGACTAGAGAAACGGTGATGGATGTGGAGTCTAGCACACAGATCATCCACATGCTAGTTTTCAAAAGGTGTACCATGATCAGTGAAGATGGTAGATGGTATGCCAAAGCGGAAAATGATATGGTAAAGGATGAACTTGGATATTTGGATACCAGTAGTTAGGGTGAGCAGAATCGCTTCAACCCATTTGGTGAAGTACTCTGTGGTAGTTATTATGTACTTGTGTCCATCCAAGGAAAGGGGAGTGATTAAGCCAACAAGGTCAAAGCCCCAACATGAAAATGGCCAAGGTGGCACAATGGGCTGCAAATCTTGTGCTGGTGCATGGATCAAATTTGTATGTTGTTGACATGGTAAACATTTTCTAACAAACTCACAAGCATCATGTTCCATGGTTGGCCAATAATACCCAACTCAAAGGAACTGCTTAGCTAGAACCATGCCACTCGTATGGGCACCACAAATTCTAGCATGGACCTCTTGTAAAGCCAAGATGGCCTCATTTGAATCTAAACAGCTAGAGAGGATATTGTGATACCCTCCATGATAAAGGGTGTTGGCTACAAGAGTGTAGCGGGAAGCTCTGTGAATAAGGTTTTGGTGTTGGTTATTGGTGAGATGGGGAGATATGATACCATTCTTTAGATATGCATGGATGTCATGGTACCACAGGGATTGGGGACCAACCAAGACACACACCATTTCTACATCGGTGTTCTCATAAGCTGGTGTATGTAGCTGCTCGACTAGGAATTCATACTATGATGCATTGCGTGGGATTTCTAACAAGGACCCAATAGTTGCCATTGCGTCGGCTTCTTTGTTCTGAAGTCTGGGTATCTATGTGAATTTTAGATTCAGGAAATGCTCTTTCAATCTATCCACAAGTTCTTTGTAAGGTAGCATCTTGTCATCCTTCATATGATATTCATTAAGAACTTGCTTGATAATCAGCTGTGAATCACTGAACAATTGCAGTTCTATGATATTCCATTGAATGGCTATTTTGAGACCTAAGATGAGTGCCTCATATTCTGCAATGTTGTTGGTACATGAAAATCCCAACTTGAATGATTTTGGAATGTAGTCACCTTGGGGTGTGACAAATAAGATTCCTGCCCTTGATCCATGTGATGTGTAGGAGCCATCAAAGTATAGTTTCCACATGGGTTGTTCTTCGATCATACATAAGTGTTCATCAGGGAATTCCATGATTAGTGGATAAGCATCCACCAATGGTCCTTCTGCTAGCTGATATGCAATGACTTGCCCTTTGATTGCTTTCCGATCTATGTACTGGATGTCAAACTTGCTGAGTATCATGACCCATTTTTCCATACGGCTTGTGAGAGTTGTCTTTGATAGTAGATATTTGAGGGGGTCCACTTTTGAAATGAGCCTAATTGTGTGACTGAGCATGTAATGTCTAAGCTTTTGAGTGGAAAAAACCACTGCAAGGCATGCTTTTTCCATGGGTGAGTAATTAAGCTCATAGCTGACAAGAGTTTGACTAATGTAGTAGATGGCTCTCTCTTTGTTTTCATCATCATGCTGAGCTAGGAGTGCCCCCAGTGCTGTAGTGGTTGCTGAGATGTAGAGTATGAGAGGGCATCCTGGACCTGGTGGTACTAGGATTGGAGAATTGGCTAGATATTCCTTGAGCTTATCAAAGCTTCTCTGACATATGGGATCCCATTTGAAGCTTGTGTCTTTGCATAAAAGATGTGTGAAAGGTTGGCACTTGTCTGCTAGTTGAGAAATGAACTGACACACTGATTGAAGCTTTCCTTGTAGGCTTCTGAGCTATCTGAGTGTTCTTGGGGGAGACATTTCTATTATTGCTTTGACCTTTTTGGGGTCAATCTCTATGCCTCTTCGTGATACTATGAAACCTAGGAGCTTTCCAGATGTAACACCAAAGACACATTTCTTTGGATTGAGCCGTAACCCATAGTGTTGCAGGCGATCAAACACACTCTCAAGAATGTCAAGGTGTTCATGGCATGTCTTTGATTTTTCAATAATATCATCCACATAGTCCTCTAGGATCTTGTGGATCATGTCATGGAAGATTGCTGTCATCGCTCTCTGATATGTGGCTCCTGCATTCTTTAGACCAAAGGGCATCATGTTATAGAAAAAGGTACCCCATGGAGTGGTGAATGCTATTTTGTGATGGTCTTCTGCTACTATATGAATTTGATTGTATCCAGAGAAACCATCCATTAGTGACAACATTTCATGGCCCGCTATAAGATCTATGATCATGTCTATGTTAGGTAGCGGGAAATCATCTTTAGGACATGCCTTGTTTAGGTCCCTAAAATCTGTACAAATTTAGATGTCACCGGAAGGCTTTATGATAGGTACCATGTTGGAGATCCAATTTGAGTAATCTATAGCTCTGATAATCTTTGCATCTAGGAGCTTTTCTAGTTCTATTTTTACCAATAGAGCTACTTTGGGATGCATTTTGCGTAGCTTCTGCTTTACTAGCTTAACATTGGGGTCTATAGCTAGATGATGAACAACAAGTTTAGGATCAAGTCTAGGCATGTGTGTGTATGACCATGCAAAGTTCATAGTAGCTTCTTGAAGTAGCGTAGTGAAAGCCATTTCTTCTCCTTCTGTCATGTTGGCTGCAATGTAGGTGATCCTCGGACATTCCTTTGTACCTAAGTTGACTGGCTTGGTTTCCTCTATGATGATAGGTGACTGTTTAGGTCTGTAATCCTGGATGGGAGGAAGAGGCAAGTCTTCATCTTCTAGTGCTTGAATTGCCAAGTTTTCACTAGAAGATACACTCTTTATTTTTACTTGTTTGGAATCAGAATGTGCCCCAGAAAGGTTTTCACATAAGGACTCATGTTTTACTCTTTCTATTTCTCTTTTGTAGCTAAAGCTTGCCTCCTCTCCGAAGTATCCTTCTGGATCAAGCTTATAGATGTGAGCTGACTCTGAATCCTGAACTAAGTGTGGGCCTGATGCCCCCATGAATTCTAGGAGTGCTTCTATGCTTTGGAACTCATCGATGTGTGTGATGCTTGGTTGGTCCTAGTCTATGAGTTCAGGGTGGGTGAGGGGAAGTTCTATGAGATTGATGGCAAGTTGTCAGAGGATAGAAGTCCCTAGGAGGGTGTCATCATCAAAGATATCATCATAGGATCTAATTTTTTTCTCTTCGGGGATGTCTTCGATCTCTATGAGGTCATCCTGGCTATTTAAGAGGGGAACGCTAGTCATGTTGGTGCCCTTAGTTGTGGTATTGGGCCCTTGTATATGTAGGCAAGGGGTATTAAAGCCAAGACACTAATGTTGTGGGTTCTTGGATGCTGTAATTGGGTCTTTGCTTCCACCTTCTTGTGGTCCTAGACCACCACCTTGGTAGTTCCATTACTTAGTAGTGTACTTGTGTGATTGTGGGTATTTATCTTTGAAGTAGCCAAGAAGTTGTTTTTCAGGTGGTGGGGGATCTTTGTACAACCACCTATTTATGTCAGGATCCATTTCTTGACTATTTAATGTGCCATGGGATTCAAAAGTCATGGGTCCCATTCTCTTGATTTCCTGATGCTCTTTAATAGGCTTACTTTGGTGATTTGGGTGCCCTTGAGTATGTGGATCATGTGGGAGGGCCCCTATGGCAAATGCATCATGTAGGCTATATTCACCACAACCCTAGTTATTGATCTTGATGGAAGAGAGGGTGGAGGTGAGAATGGTTTCTGGATCGCAATGGGATCGAGACAAGCTGGCAATAGAAGTACCAATGTCAGTTCTAAGACAATGAGTGGAGTGAGGGAATGATGCTTCCATTGCACGATGGTATACAAAGGGTTGGGGGTCAGCATGGATAGTAACCTCAGTGCCTTGATGCAGAAATTTGATGCACTGATGGTAAGTAGATGGTACAACCTTAATGGAATGAATCCATGGTCGGCCTAGGAGGATATTAAATGGTAGGTCAAGATCAACAACATGGAAAATAGTATCTTATGTTGCTGGGCCCAGCTGAATGGGAAAATTAATGGTACCTTCAAAGGTACACTCCAAGTTGTCATAAGCTTTGATAGTGATTACTTCATGTGCTATATTAGCCTGGGTGAACCCAATCTGCTGAATGAATTTCAAAGTACACAAGTTCAGGGCCGAGCCATTATCTATTAAGACCCATTTGATGGCAAAGTCTCTAACCCTGACGGTGATGCAGAGAGGGAGAGTATGGTTAGGTGCAATGTCTGACATGTCAGATGGTTTGAAGGATAAAGCATAGGTTGCAGATAGATGTCCCACAAGCATCTCAAACTAGGTGGTGTTAATGTCTGTGGGGACATGTCCTTCTTTGAGAGCTCGGTCAAGGATCTCCTGATGGAGAGATGAAGTGTGGAGAAGGTCCAAGATGGATATTTGGACTAGTGTGTTCCCAAGATGTTCTATGAGGTTATACTATACATTGTGTGCATTGTATACTGGCCTTGGATGGGCACCAGCAGTAGTTATCTGACCTCTGCAGGTAGTAACAACACATTGACGATCTGCTCCTTTGACATGGATGGCATTGACTATGGGCTCAACTTGGGTTATACATCCAACAATATTATCATAATTGATATAGGTAGTAGTGTGATCTTCTTGCTTTCCTTTTCCATGGTTCCAAACATGATTGGCTTTAGTTTGGTTGTTCCCAGCATTATGTTATGGGAACACATTCTGATAGATTTGTAAATTAGCATTTGGTGAGGCTTGAGTAGGTGCATCTACTTGAATCTCTTTTTGATCAATGAGATCTTGAGTATAGTTTTTGAGTCTCATACACTTCAAGGTAGTGTGTCCTTTGACATGATGATAATCACAGTACTCATGATCTTTGTACCAATCAGGCTTGGGAGTGGTATCATCGACTGGCTGAATTGGTGGATATGTAATCAAGTTGGCCTTGGCCATTCGATGAAATATAACATCCAAAGGTTCACCCAGTGGTGTGAAGGTCTTCTTCAGATAATTTTGAGCTCTGGGTTTGTTCTACTTGGGAGCAATATTGATGGCATTAACTTGATTGTTTGGATTACCTTGATAAGCTTGATGGGCTGGTTGCTGATAATTCTGTTGATTATTCTGAGAATGATATTGTTGCATGGTTTGCTAATGGACTTGAGGAGGTTGCTGATAGATGGGTGCTTATTGTTGTTGGTATGCAGGAGTTGATGGAGGACTAGCCACGACAAATTGGACATGCTTGGTATCAGTGGCTCCATCAGTGACAATGTTCTTGTTACAATTCCAGTAACAAGATTTATCATTGCTGGGTTTTTGGGCATCATTTTTGAAGTGTCGAATTGTGCCTTCATCTAGGAGGGCCTTTTCAATACCTATCCTCTTGCTCTTGATATCTTGATAGGTTTGGAGACAATTCATCCTCATGAAGTGGGATAGCTTAGGATGCAGATTATCAATGAAGATTTTGGTCAAATGTTTTTCAGGTGGCTAGTATGATAACCTGGTGGTAAGGTTCTGCCATCATTGCAAGTATTCTACTAGGCTTTCTCCTTCTTTCTATTTTGAGTTGCAGAGATCTAACAAGGTCAACTCATTCTCAACATTGTGGGCATAGCGGGCAATGAACTTCTCAGAAAGTTTAGCAAAGGTTGTGATAGTCCCACATGGTATTTTGTAGAACCACTCAACAACGGTTCCTCCTAAGCTTTTGGAGAATAGGCGTAAGAGATAGTTATCACTATAAGCCACTTCCTGGCATGCCATATAGAATTCTTTAAAATGATTGACTAGATCTCATTTCCCTCGATATTTATCAAACTTAGGTGTCTCAAAGTTCTTGGGAAAAGGTATAGCAGCAATGGACCGGTCAAACGGATAAGGACACACCTCCTCAAACTTGTAAGTTTTGTTCTTAGTACCGGTTTGAAGCTCTTTAAGAGTGTTCTTCATGGCTTCCCATTCAGCATTGATTGGCATTTGAGTGGGTACTCCCATTTGAGGTGGGTACTAAGGAGTGGGATACAGAGATGGCCCAGCGGGATAGGTAGATTGGAGTGGATTTTGGAGTGATGTTTAATGGGGGTTTTGTTGATGCGGCATAGGGGGATATTGTAGTGGTGGATATGAGACTGCTTGCTGGTGTTGTGGGATGACCGGGACTTGCTGCTGTGACTAATAGGAGGAAACTTGTTGCTATTGAGGAATGATGGGGGTTTGTTGCTATGACTGGAAGTATGGTCGCTGTGGGGGTGGTTGGTGGAATGATGTAGCTTGTTGGTAAGATGGTCCTTGCTGAACTTGGCTCTATGGTTGACCGATATAAGTCAGGTCCATTCCCATATTACTTAAGGGTGGAACCGATGTAGGGAAGCCCGAAGCAAAGGGTGACTGGGCAAGATAACTTGTGAAATGGGATGAACTTTGCTGCTGAGGTGGAGGAACTTGCTGAAAAGCACTGGGTGTTGGGAATGGATAGCTCATGAAGGACAAGGTTGGTGGAGGTTGAGATGGTTGTTGTTGTGCTGCTTGTGAGAAGGTGGTTTGTTGGTTTGAAAATATGGATGTAGGAGAGTGAGTTGGTATTCCAAAGGCTTCCATGTCTTCTTGAGTGAGACCACAATGAGGACCAGTGTGAGGTGGGAATTGTGTTGCAGCAGATGCCAAGAAGGTAGATGTGATGGGAGTTTGAGACATGAATGGTGGTTTTGAAAAACCCATGGAAGGCATTCCTATGGTGAAGGCATTTTGCTGGGCTTGTGCCTAGGGAGATTCTTGTTGGGGGGCAAATGAAGAGAACACTTCCATTCCCCATGAAAAGGGTGATGTCGATGCGGAAGCTTGCTGGGTATGAAAGAGGAATGATTGTGCTACCCCCAGATTAGATGATGTTGATGTGGAGGCTTGTTGGGAGAAAGAGGGAAATGATTGTGTTGACCCTGGAAAAGATGGTATGGATGCGGAAGCTTGTGGAGTGAAAGCGAAAGATGATTGCGTCCCTCCTGGCACAAAAGGTGTGGATGTGGAAGCTTGTGAAGTGAAGGGGAAGGATGATTGCATCCCTCCTGGAAAGAATGGTGTTGCTTGGCTTATGGAAGATGGTGGAACTATTTTTGTAAAGGCTTGCATAAGAGGTGGGAGTTGACTTTGTGATAAGTGTTGGATTTGTGCAAGGGCTTGGACAGCCATGGCAGATGATGAAGTACCTATGATAGGGAATGGAGCAAATGGTGTTATAGCTCATGTTACAGGACTAGCGAAGCTTCGTTACAGAAGAAGGGGAATGGTGGAGGTTGCTTGAGATGTCTACAAGGTTGGATCAAGGAATGGTTGGATGAATGGAGAGTATACTTGTGTTGGGATTTGGATAGTGCTTATGGGAATGTGAGGATGGAGATATGGCAGAATGGAAGTCTGCGCTTGTGCAAAGTTAGTGAACATGCTTTCCTAGTTTTGGGCCATGAGTGTATTGACTACTAGTGGATTCACTGGATGATTCACAAATGTTTCTATTGCCAGAGGAGCTGAGGGGATATTGGGATCATCCCATGTATTTCCAGTTTGTATTTGGGGATCATAGGCTATCATTACACTGGTAAAAATGTTGGGATCAGATGGATTGGTGATTGGATAAGGATTCATGTTCCTTCTTTTTCTAGATCCAGATCTTGTCTCGACAGGCATGGAGATGCAGATGCTTAGATGGATGCAAGATGTTTCCTAAAAGAATCTAAAGGATGATAGATGCAAGCTTTAAGGAACTTCTAAGGATGATGAATTTCTAGAATGCAATGCAAGGATTGGTGAAATGCTTGGATTTGAATCAAGGATGGTGGAAGATTGATGGGAGATGGTGGAAGATCAGTAAAAAAGCTTGGTGATGATGGAGGCTTGGTGGGATGCTCTTATTTGGGTCAAGATTGGGTGGAGGATTGGTGGGATGCTGGTGGAAGACTATTAAGTGTCAACAATGAGCTGCTATTTTTCCCGATGGAGGATCAGTGGTAGGATTTGGCCAACCTAGGGGAAATTCTAATAAGTTGGTTTGAGACAAAAAGGTTTCTTTGGATATCTAATTCCAAGGGGTTCTCTGCAAAATGTTCTGAGAATCTCAAACTGGGTTTGTTGATCAATTTGATGTTTCCCAATGGCAAAGGATAGATTTCAACAAAGATTTTTGGAAAAGCAATCTCCACAAGGGACAAAGCAACCTTGTGGGATATAAATAGGATAACTGACTCTGATAAAGCTTTGAAAGTGTATGTTCCAACAATGTTTTCACAGAGTATTGACTATTAAGCACTTCAAAAAGATCTACCTAAGGAAGGTGAGTATCAAAATCGCTTGCCCACAGCTTGGTACCCCCTAGAAGGGAATACAAATGGTGAGTAATCTTGAGGTGACCTGGTAAACCCCTTGGAATTGGTCCTTGCACAAGGATTTTGATACTTTCAGATGTAGATAGGGTAGCCTCTATTTTATCAGGTTTTTAATAGTTTTGTGGAGTCTCCATACCCCGTTATGCTGACCGCCTGTGACTCACTTAAGAGCCTAGCCAACAATGCTGGGGGAGGAATATTTACCTGTCCCCAGACATTTACATTTGGCACAAAACACCTGTGGATTAAGAGATATAAGTGAGTACTTTTTGCCTTCACTTTATTTATATACTGGCCAGGGGGGATACCGGTTTGAGGTCATTCTCTGAGGAGGAAGCGATTTTCTCCCTAGATAGGCCTCGCTAAAAGTAGAACACGTGAACGTGTCCAAGTCCAAATGTCCTACGTTGCTTACTTTAACAAGGATTTTGCAAGAATTGAAAAACTCCTAAATGCACATCAAGCAAGTTTATTCTTTTTCCCAATTTGATTAAGTTTGATTGAACTTTGAAACTGAAGACACAAGTGCTAAAGGTTTGATTTGTTCTTTCTCCAAAAAGTAAACAATTTGAGTGATTGCAATTTCTTTCCTTTGGGCATTCAAGATTGAGATTTTGCGTGTTGATTTAGAACTTTGAAAAGACCTTTGTTTTATCCTTTAGATCATTCAAGATTGAGTTTGTGCTTTGCTTGAATTGAAAAGGAGGGAATAGAGATGCTTGTTCTTTCCAATTTTAGATCATTCAAGATTGTGTTTGATTTTCAAAATGATAATGACTCTTAGGACCTAAGCTCTTTTCCTTAGTTTCATTCAAGATTTGTTTGATTTTTGCTTTTTATGAATCTGAGAAAAATTTAAGGCAAAAACACAGTCCACAGCGACATTGTCTAGCTAACACTTGACACTGGAAAATGCACAGGCGACACAAAAGAACTTGTAGGTGGCAGTTAAATGCTTACACGTGACAGAGAAAAATGGCCACGTGATAGAGAAATACTTTCACATGGAAGAGAAATGTTTTCCAGGAGACAAAGGATGATTAACATGTGACAGAGAAATCTGTGGAGGGGACACCAAAAATTAAACACGCGGCAGCGGACTGATTACAGGTGATAATGAAAAATGCTCAAGTGACACCCAAACATGCCTATGTGACACTAAATCAGGCATAGGTGATACTTAAATTTTCCCAGGTGACATTTAATTCTGCATAGGCCACAATGAAATGTGCATAAGTGACATTTAAATGTGTACAGGTGGCAGTAAAAGTATGGGCTAAGCGATAGTGAAATGATCTTAGGCGACACTTAAATATGCATAGGTGACACTTAATCATGTAGACACAACACTTGATCATGCACAGGCGACAATCAAAAGTGCACACGCGATAATAAAATTTTTACAGGCGTAGGTGACAATGAAATTTTTACAGGCGATAATGAAATGCTGATAGGCGATAATGGAATGGTTACACATGAGACTTTTGTATGTGGAGGCATGAATGTTTATTTTGTAGGTGTGATTACTTCCATTGAAGGTGACAGAAGAGAAGATTAGACAGAATGGAAGTTATCAAGCACGGAAATATTAAGAACATAGGCGTTGATACAGAGCTCATAGGCATGATCAAACTATTTGTAGGCGTGACTGTATTGCATGTAGGCGTGACTGAACTTTGTGTAGGTGACATTTCATCTATTTCCTACAAATACAAGAATACAAAGCATGATATAATCAAGCTATTGTGGGTTTGGGTCCCACCGGGCGTGCCAAAATGTGGACAAGGCTTTCGAGGATACCTAGTTTTGGAAAACTTCAAGCCAAACAAAGATTAGATGTTAGTCTAAGCATGAAATCAATCAAAAACAAGTAAAACTCTAAACTAAGCCACCTCAGATTGAGCTTAAACAGGTGCACCCAAGCACTGTTTGATTTGCTCTTGCTTAAGGGGATGTGGGTGTGCTCTCTAAGAACTTGGAGCATGTTCCTTATGCATTTTAGGATGGATTGAGATCCATAAAACCCCATAAATGGCATAAAAATAGGTATAGAACACCTGATTTGCCCCTAAGGCCTCAAGGATCAATTGATGCTGAAATGAAGATTAAGCTACATGATGTTTATGCTAAGATTGATTTTAAGCCAAATAGAGATGTGATATGATGCTATGCTTATGCAAAACAATGAAATAAACTATGTTAATCCATTAGTGCTATATTAAGATGAGCTAAAATGCTTGAAAGTAAGCTAAATTAGGATGATTATGCTAAAGCTAGAAATAAAAGGGCATGATAACAATGCATGAGAATAAAAGCTAAGCTAATGAATTTGCTCTTGAAAGGAGGATCATTTATAGGATTTGGGAAGGAGGAATGAGTGGCTAGGATCAAAATCCTTAAGAGAGGCCAAGATTCATTCAAAGGAGAGCACATGGATTGTTCTAGTTCAGGGCGACCTCCTTGCGACAAGTGTCACAAGGGCATTGGGTTGAAAGATGGGAGGGATGTGCACAATTTGGGAAATGTGCCTAATGTCAAAGGGTGTAAGAAAGGGGTGAGGGGCTTCTTAAATGCATGATAAATGCATGTAAGAGGGATAAGGAGGTCTTAAATGCACTTAATGCATGTAAGAGAAGTCTCTAGAAGTTTGTTGACTTTGGGTTAAGCTTAGGAGTTGACTAACCTTGGTTAGGGAATGTGATAGGATTAGGGGGGATTAGGATTAGGATTAGGACTTTCTAGAAGAGTCTAGAATTTCCTTAGGATAAACATGGATTTTAGGAAATAAATAAAGATTTATTTATTTCCATGGTTTAGGTTTGAGAATATTTATTAAAATGAATTTAATAAACACGAGGATTAAATATTTAATCTTAATTAAATATTTTGAGTTGGGATTAGGGTTAGGAAATGAGGGGATTAGCTTTTATTCGAAATTAAAGAAGGATTAGAAGATTCTAAGAGGTTAGTGGTCTTAAGGAAATTGGCCAAGTTTTGGGCAAAAAATAAATAAATTATTTATTTTAAGATTTTTGGTCAATTTATTAATTAAATAATTAATAAATAAGGAGATAATGTTTAAATAAGATTTAAATATTTTTGGGAGGGATTCCTTAATTAAATATTTTTAATTAAGGTAAAGGGATTTAATGACATAAAAATAAATTAATTAATTAAATAAATAATTAATTAATAAATGATGATGTCATCAGGGATTTTTCAGAAAATATAAATACTTTATTTTCTAAAGGATTTTTAGGTGTCTACAATAGGACCAATCATACTCATCTCAAACTCATTCTGCATTTCTTTGGCAAATTCAGCACTGAGTTTGTCATTACCTCCAAAGATAATGTCATCAAAAAATATAGAAACAAGTAATAAACCTTTAGATGTCTCTCTAATGAATAGATTACAATTTGTTTCTCCTTTCTTGAATCCAATCTTTTTAAAGTATCCATCTAGTCTCTCATACCATGCTCTAGAAGCTTGCTTAAGTCCATAGAGGGCCTTCTTCAGTCTGCATACCATATCAGGTCTATCTGATAAGCTGAATCCTTCAGGCTTCTCAATGTATACTTCTTCTTTTAAGTCTCCATTCAAGAATGTTGATTTGACATCCATCTGATAAACTCTAAAGTTTTTAACTGTAGCATAAGCTAAAAAAACTTAATAGCTTCTAATCTACTCACAAGTGCAAATGTGTTTGAATAATCAATGCCTTCTCTTTGCGCATATCCCTTACATACCAATCTTGCTTTATTTATTACTAATGTACCATCTTCATTCATCTTATTTCTGAATATCCACTTTGTTCCAATCACATTCTTATCACTAGGTCTTGGGACCAGTTCCCAAGTGTCATTCTCAATGATCTAATCAAGTTCTTCTTTCATAGCATCATGTCAATCTTAATCCTTACAAGAATCTTCAACACTTAAAGTTTTAATCTGAGATAGTAAGCATACCGCATCACTGCTAGCTGAGTTCTTTTCTTGTGATCTTGGTAAGACTTTGCCACTCTGATCTCCTATGATTTCTTTCTTCGAATGATTTCTTGATGTAAATTTTGGAACTTTAGGTGATGCTAACTCATCAGCCTTAGGAGTACCTTCTTCACTTGTCTCAGGGTCATTGAACAACACATCAATGCTATCAAACATTTCCTTAATAATTGTCTCACTAGTGGAGGGTCTAGGTTCTTCTTCAATCATGGGTGAGTAATCATGATATCTTTCTTGAATCATAAACTTTTCATCAATCTTTACATGAACACTTTTAATAATCTTTTTCAATCTTAAATTGAAACATCTATAAGCTTTACTTTTAGTAGAGTAGCCAAGAAAAATACCTTCATCACTTCTTGCATCAAACTTGCCTACTGCTTCATCCCTCTTGATGTAGCACTTGCTTCCAAAGATTCTGAAGTATTTTATAGTGGGAACATTACCAAACCATAGCTCATAAGGTGGTTTGTCAATGCTAGGCATTAACTGAATTCTATTGATTGTATAGACTGTTGTATTGACCGCATCTCTCCAATAGGTGTGGGAAACCTTTCCTTCTATCATAATGGAGCATGTTGTATCAAGAATGATCATATTCCTTCTCTCTGCAATACTATTCTACTGAGGTTTTCTACGTGCACTTAACTATCTCTTTATGCCATGTTCTTTATAGAACTCATAAAATCTATCAGAGGTGAATTCTCCTCCTCTATCTGATCTCAAACATTTTATCTTTAATCTAGATTCATTCTCAACTTTAACTTTGAATATTTTGAACTTCTCAAAATCTTCTGACTTATCTTTTAAGAACACAACCCACATCAACCTAGTATAATCATCAACAAACAAAATAAAATACCTTTCACCATAGTATGATCTTGTTTTAGTTGGTCCACATAGATCTGTATGGATCAGATCCAACTTGTTTTCTACTAAATTGTGCTTGCTCCTAAATGAATTCCTCACATGCTTCTGAATTGAGTTAAAAATGTTACCTCTTTTCTTTGATCTTGATGCAATCATAACCCCATCTTTGTTTTTAATGATGCATTTTTCATCTTTGAACTCCAACTAATAGGCTTTACCAAGTAACTATCCAACACTAAGAAGGTTATGTTTCAAACCATCAACATAAAGAACATCATCAGTACTATTCTTTCCATCGAAAGTGATGGCTCCTTTACAACCTATAGGTTTAGGAGTGTTGTCTCCAAATCTAACCATACCTCCTTTGTATTTGTCCAAATGAACAAACCTGCCTTTATCATGTAATGCCCACCCTAGCATCTTCCTATGTTAGACTGACAGGACTATTGCTTTGACACTTTGGATTTTATGATGGACTATGATTATTATTTAGTTATCATTTTATAAGACATTTGAGCATATATATATTTGGTTACTGTAGTTTATTTGGAAATATTAAATGAGTTATAATTTAATGATGAATGGCTAGAAATGAACTATCAGTAAAATGATTTACATTGATTTGTGTTATGATGTTTTATTATCTAGCCCTACTAACCCTATTATGGTTTAATGTTCACTGGTTGATGTGAGTGTAGGATGAGGAGGGGTGATGAAGGGTGCTCCCCTTTATACCACAAACATATAACAGAAACAGAGAAACAACAATAATATGCGAGAACAGAAAAATTGGCTTCTTATTATCTCCACAAATGTGGAATTACAAACTTTCAGAATTACAATATGCAAAGCCACATGGGCATTCCCTTACAATATTTTGTAGGACAAGCCTCGAATCAATACCCAGATCTACTACCTAGAATTGCCCTAGACAACACTACGGGCCTTCTTTATATAGGCAATTTCCATCGCCTGAGAAGGTTCCAAAAATTTAGCCCTATGGGCTGACCAAACTTAGAATTATTTTATTTTACAATTTATTACATCAAAGTCGGCTCAAAATGAGTTTTGAAACCCAAACAAAAATTTTGAAGGAAAATTATTTTCTACCATTTCAGGTGGCCCGACTTCCGGAGACCATAAGTCATCACCAGTTGACCCGATTGACTATTATAACCCCATTTCAAAAATGCCACGAAGTGCTCTATAGGCTTGACTCATGCAAAGCACCCGTCACCCAATTTTTTGACCTCATCTGGGGCCTCTAAAGCCTTCAAAATTGAGTTCAAAGTTTTTATACCCTACTGCCGATACCGAAAATCTTCAATATCTTCAAAACTAGACCTGATCTAGCCATGAAACTTTGCTGGCAGGCTGATATGACTGAGATGAACCTCCACATGTAAAATTAGAACATTCCGAGATTGTAAGACCAACTTACTAAAAATAGAAAGTTTCCATAAATAGTAGCTCGACACAAGATAGCCCTTATTGAATACAAAAATAGAAATATTTTTTTTTGGGTGATGCAAGATTGTTCTTACACCCAGGATGCTCCTACATCAAGGGGTAGTCATAGTTACTCCCACGGGAGATCCACACGATGTCGCACTCTCCCTCCTTGTTTGCCACTATCTGTTTATATTTATATATATATGTATATGCATATTAGTTGGTGATGCAAGATACAGGTACCAGGCATCGTCTCCACCTGGCTACACAGGTCTGAGCATGCCTTCAAAATCCTCGAACTGTTGATGTGTGGAGATTTAACCAAGTTACTCCCGAGGTTACCCATGGACCTAGAATTCTATTTAGGAAGTCATCCTAGTTGGGAAGTGGAATGCAGTTTATGTTATGTACTTGATTTGATGTTGGTCTGAGTTTATGTTAAGAGTTAGAATTAATCTGTTTTATATGTATAATAAATAATTATGTTATAATTGTTTGTATTTTATACAGGTTTGTGTATATGTGGGTCCACATGCATATATCCATGATTATATAGATAATAATAATAATTGTATGTTTTCATTAATTGTGTAAATGTTATGTTATGTATAATAAGAAAATAAAGTGAGTTAAATAAAGTATATTTAATAAATGTATTAAATAAAAAGTAAAAATAATAATAATAATAGGAAAATGACCTTTGTAGTAAAATTGGCTATCTAGGAGGGAGATGAACTCGAGACCTCCTAGAAGTTAGGCCACTTGTTTTCCTATTGTGCTATGTGCTTTTCTTGAAAGGTATTTGTCTATTATTCTTGTTATGCTTTCGTTTAAATGATATTTTAATTAAATTTATTAAAAACCTTGATTAAGTCTTTAGGGGAGATTATTTGGTTGTTCCTCCAACCAACTATGGAAGTTGGAGAAGTTTCTTCCCGTAAAGCAACTCCTCCAACCACATAGTTGGGGGATAAATATTTGTAGATTTTTGTGTGCGGGAGGATGTTAATTTTTGGAAGATTTGTTTTCTTTTGAGTTGTCTGGAATTGATTTCTTCAAAAATTTTTGGTGAAAGTTTATGTGAGTTTGAGAGTTTTTGGATTTCTGGGAGTTGATTGCCAGAGGAAGATTTCCAGAAGGATATCTACTCAAGGATTGAAGCTTTGTAGAGATTATCCAGTCAAGGGAAGAGGATTCTCCACAGGACCCAAGGTAGGGTCTAAACTGGGAAGAATCTCCATTCTTCCCCTTTGTGTGTGAATTTATTTGTTTATGATATGATAATAAAATTGTGCATGATCATATATTTTTGTTTATAGACATGTGGAAGGATGAGTTATCTTTTATTGAATTAAATAGGGAAGTTTAGTAAGAAATAGGAAGGGTCATGAAGGTGTAGGATTGAAATGCAGTCATTTCCTTACTATTTTCCTCTTGTAGATTTCTCTGTGAAATTGATGCTTTTATTTGGGTTAATTTGGTCTGTAGGATCCTTAATATTCTCCTATTTATCTCCCTTCTTTCCAAAATGTTCATGAGTGCTTCTAAAATTTAGAACTATTATTTCAAACCTTACTGGTTCATGTCAGTTTGTGCATCACTTTTCTTTGTCCAGACCTAGAACAGATTTGTTAGATGGATAGGAGGGATTGATGAGCCATTTCTAAAGGGAAATTGGGAGATCTCAAATGGGTTGTGCTCAGATTAGGCAACCATAGTCCCCATAATGCCCAATTTTACCTGCAAGTTAGAATTGATAGTCATATTATGTAGTTTCAGGTCAATTCAGTAGTAATCGAGCCAGGTCGGCTTAGTATTAACCGAGCCAAGTTGGTTTAGTGTTAATTGACACAAGTTGGTTTAGTATCAACTGACCAAACTCAGTATCAACTGACCAACTCTGTATCAACCGACCATTATAGTGTTAACTGACCATTACAGTGTTAACCAACCATTGCAGTATTAACCGACCAATGCAGTATTAACCGACCAGTGCAGTGTTAACCGACCTAGACTATGTTAATTGACCAACTATACTTTAAGTTATACTTGTATAAAGGGTTTAGGTACCTTCTGATGTGAATGGGATAGGTTTTAGATTTATGGGAGTTAAGATACAATTTCTAATTTTGAGATTTCTTAAAAAAATTTAGACAGCCAAATTTTAGGCACATGAGACTTTTTCCTAGATCTTTGAAATAAGCTATGGAATGTTGTGTCAATGCATGTGGGAAGTTTTATGTTGTGAATTTCTATACTTGGTTTTGATTATAAGCTTTGTTCATACTTTTTTTTTGGTAGAATCCATAATGAAAGGTCAGGACTTGTTCGGGTGGCCTGAGTGCACTGGAGGGTTCCCTAGACCTATGAGATGGATCATTTTGAGATTACTTGAGGTTTTCATGGTTTTTGTGTGTGTGGGGTAAGGGGATAGGAACCTTAAGTGAGTGGCTCACTATAGGTGTTGGAACCCTTAAGTGGTTGCCATATGTTCCTATGGGTGGGTTTGTAAAAGTGATAACCTTAAAAATTAACTTGGGAAGGGGGGGATTCAAAAGATAATGAAAGAGAATATAATAATGGCCACACAGACCTGATTGGAGTACTGGGACCAGGGATAACTACTAGGGTGGATCCCTATTCATAAAGGGGGGATCAGGGTTACATGGTTGCCAGGGTGGATCCCAATACACAGGTTGTGTGATGACACTCACTTAGGTGGTATCCTAGAACCTTCACCTCTATGATATGGTATGATGATATTCTATGTTCTTTTGAGTCTTGGATTTCTTTATCTTTTGAGCCTTAGATTGCTTAGGGCCTTGTGAGTATCTTGGTTCTATCTCCTAGCACACGGAGTGGAACCTCATCAGTTCGACATGGTTGGGTGGCAATAATCTTTTGAAGTCTTGTTCCTGGTTCGTGATTTGGATGCATTCAAATTTATGTATTGATGTAGATATTTTTATTTTGTATTATGCATTCTTGAAAGGAAAGATGAAAAGATATGTTGTAATGCCTTTGGGCCATTCATGTACTTTTTATTGTAATGAGATTTGTTATCAAAAAGATGTAATTGAAAAGAAAAGCAATGTAATTGGGAGGGATAGTTTTAGGCTTGTTTCAAGGGCTGTTATTTGAAAGATTAAAGTTGTAAATGTATAATGTAATGTTGAATGATCTTTCCTATCTCTCCTATGTTGCAATGGAAGAAAATGTTTATTATGATAAGGTTAAAATGAAATTTGTAAAGAATAGCTATTCAATGTGTAGGAAGGAGAAATGAACTTAGTATATAAAGTATGGAATATGATTGTAAATGAAGTGTTATTTTCTTACCTTATCTTTTAGTTCTAAAATGTGAATGTAAAGAAAGGAAATGAAATTCAATCTAGATAGGTAATGTAAATATGTTAGTGAATGAATTCATTAAGGGAACCTTAAAGAATGTAAATGTGAAGTAGTAATGATGTAATGTAATTGAAAAAAATTGTTAGTTGCAATTTTTTGGTCATAAGACCTGATTCCTTATGGGTTCCCTAGCAGGGACATTACATATCACCTATCATGTGATGTGAACAACCACTATCTATAATCCAGTCTGTTCTTATATCTACTTGGGAAACCAATGCTAGCTCTTGATTCACTTTCTCATTTTTAGGAACTGACTTAATATTTGTTTTGTCTGTAATAGAAATGAATCCAATTTCTTCTTCACCTAATTCTTCATTTGAAACTCAATCTCTAGCATAATAGCATTCTTTAGAATACTTAGGCTTATAATCCTTTTTGAACTTTCTAGCTCTAGTGGGACACTTAGATGCAAAGTGACCAATCTTATTACATGAAAAGCACTTAAATGGTAATTGACCTTCTTTTTTTTCCTGTTCCTTTCTTTTCTCTTTTGGCAATCATAGCAATGAAATCATATAATGTTCTCTCTTCATCATCATCATCAAAATTACCAAAAGTGTTTGTAGATTTCTTACCATGAACTATTGCTTTGAAAGTTGTCTCACTCTTTGGTTCTGTCTTCAATCTTGAAATCTCAAAAGCTAAGATTTTGCTGATCAAGGTCTCTCTCTTAAAATTAGATGTAAGTTGCATGGTCTCATCAAGGATGTTGATCTTGCTCTCATATTCTGGAGTAAGAGTAGTCATCAACTTGTCCATAATATCTTCTTCTGAGATCTCTCCACCATTGTTCCTAATTCCAGCAACTACTTCATTGACCCTTTGATTATAAGCTCTGATGTTTTCTTTAGGAAGCATCTCTAATGCATTGAATCTTTTCTTCCATGTCTTTCTACACACATCCTTTGCTTGCTTGTCTCCTTCAAATACGTCTTCAAGGTACTTCCATATCTTGTGGGTGGTGTCCACCTTCTTTATCTCTAAAAATTCACTATCAAATAGTACACTGATAAGGGCTTCTTTAGCTATAGCATTATGATGAAACAATTCCTTTTGAGTGTCAGTAGCATCATCCTATTCAAGGTCTTCTAAAGTAGGAATCTTGGCTACTTTGATAGTTACATTGAAAACTTCATAAGCAATACACTACAAATGGATCATCATCTTGTTCTTCCTATCAAGATAATTTTCTCCATCAAACTTAGGACTCTCTTTACTAAAGTATACCATCTGAATAACCTCAAGCTATTAAATTTCTCTCCAAGACACTTGGCTCTGATACCAATTGTTAGGAATAGTCCCAAGAGATAACTGAGAGGGAGGGTGAATCAATTATCTACAAGTTTCAATTCTTTATCCAATTAAGTATACTTAAACATAAAGCATAAACACAATGAAAGAACACTTGAACACAACACCAATATTTTGATTACGGGGAAACCCAAATTGGTAAAAACCCTTGATTCCCACTAATATTCTATACTAGTGTATAATGATCCTTGCTAGGAGACCCTTTGTGTGTGTGAATTTTGTACCTAGTTGTAGACACAACACTTTAGTAAAATATTAAAGGTTAGCTAAAATCAAAATCATGCAATGAAATGGAAACTAATCTAACCAGGTGATTTACTACCTTCTAGTATGTGCGAGTATGATATTCTCATATTGGACCGAGATCAATGACATTCATGACACCTAAACGAAGGATTTGAATGCAGAATCTAGATATGAGATGAATGCAAATTGATCTAGATTTTTGGATTTTCTATGCATTAAGATGAAATAAACTGATATGAATCTATTCTATATGAAAAACTAATATGTGTAATACCCTAAAAATGGGCTATAAGTTCATTAAACTCCTATATCGAAACATCGAACGAAATTGACATCGAAGTCCTAACCCAAGGCACATCTGAACATCATCGAATCCTAATTGATTATCTCAAATTCTGCATCAAGGAATATTCCTAGTAATATTCCTAATCATCATAATTATCTTTAATTTAATAGTTATTTGGCGATAAATCCTATTTATCCTAAAGTTTGATTAATTGAATATTCTAAATATTTAATTAATTAGATTTAATACTGCCACTTAATTATTTAATTGAATTTAATTATATTTATTCCTAATTATTATTATTTAAATTTGACAATAAATCAAATATCATATCATTAATTGATTAAATTCTTATTTAATTAATTAAAGCAAGTTGTCATATTTAATGATATTATTTTGGAATAAAAGTTTGATTTAATAATTGATTAACCCATAAATCAATTGTTTTATTTTTAAAATCAGTTAAGTTGGAAATAAATCACTTTATTTATTTATTTAATTCATAATTATTATGCATATTCAAAAAACAATTAAACTTAAAATCAGAAAATCAATTCAAGTTGTTTTAAAAATGAACTCAACTTTGATTTGAGTTAAAAAGCTAATTTTGCATGCTTTTGCATGATTTTGTGAATTAATTATCTTTTATTCTTTGATAACTCAAAAATCAACCTGAGTTTATCTGAGTGATTTATGGATCTTTCCATGCATCCCCAAAGCCCTGGATTTCTATAAAATCAAGGCTCAATTCATCATAATCATATCTCGTAATTTTGCAAACTTATGTTGACGAATTGGTATCTAAAGATTTGAAGTGTCTTTGCGAACCAACAACTTTGTCAGATCATTCATATTTTAGCATATCATTGTTAGATTAATTGTATTGCATATCAGTTTTTCATCTATAGTAGATTCATATCAGATTTTTCATATTATTGCATAGGAAATCCAAAAAAAAAAGATTAATTTGCATCCAATTCATATCTAGATTTTGCATTCAAATCCTTCATTTAGGTGTCGTTAAGGTCACTGATCTCGGTCCAATCTGGGAATACATACTCACATCTATTAGAAGGCAGTAAATCACCTGGTTAGTTTAGTTTTCAATTACTTGCACAATTTTGATTTTAGCTAACCTTTAATGTTTTACTAAAGTGTTGTGTCTACAGATAGGAACAAAATTCACACACACATTTTTGACACGCACCGTGGAGCCCTAAAACAGGTTTCCATTCAATTTCTATCAATTTCTATCATCTTCTTGTCATTTTTTGTTCCAAGCTGCAATTTTTAATTTCTATCTGTACAGTTGTCATATGAGTTTTGTCAGAAACTCATACCAGGAGATACCCACTATCGTGCGATAGTTTATTTGATCAAGGATCATACCATCAGGATCATAGTGTCATTTGGAATCTCTATTGTCATATGATCTGGTACCCAGTGTTGTACAAGTTTTTGGACTATCGTCTAGTGGGTGACCCACTATCATATGAGTTTTAGTACCAAGTCTTGATTGTCGTTTCATTTTTTCAAGCAGTTTTCTAGATTTGTTTTTCTGATTTGGACTAACAGCTAACATTAACAATTGAAATTTGTTGTTTCTGATTGATTTCTGCTGATTTGATTGGGAAAAAGTGCAAGAAATGCTAAAAATAGGTAATAATCTACTAAGCGCATTGCGAGGAATTAAGGTAATCTTCTCAGCTGGTAACATTTTGATTTGGATTAAAAAGAACTCTTGCCTATCAAGCTTGTGTGACCTTTATTGATTTCATATCACATATTTCATTTTGGGCTATAAAAATGAACATAGATTTGCTTTTAAGCATCTTTGTTACACATAGTAAATAGGCCCTATGAACACTATCCATGGCTCTTGAGAGAGTGGATTTCCAATGAAACTCTTCTCAATGAAGGAACTCTTGTAGGTAGGGAGGCTACTGAGAGAGTCTCATGTTCTACTAGATTTATGCGTCTTCAGCTTTTGATTGATGCATTCTCTCTCTGGAGAGGTTGATAGATCATGAGTGGTTGACATCATAGATCTTTGTGAGATAATATTGGTCTTAGCATGTTGGATTAATCTGTCTACTTTGTTTGGGTTAAAAGTGAAAAGGCTAGAGGATTATGCTCTACTCGCTTTTTGGGTAGTACCAGAAACTTAGATCCTTGAATCTAGAACTAGTCTCCATGTGGTATATTTTGTGAGTCACCTTTAGAGAGGGTTAACCATAGTGGACATTCCCTTAATTAGGTCAACCACATTGATAGAACCTCAAGCAGTAATAGCCATTTTCATCGTGGTAGTGACAACCACTATATAAATGTCCTTGTGGAAGAAATCTCCACAGGTGTGGTCTCTTGTTGGGCTGTCAGATCTCCCTAGCAGTTCCTGAAGATTAAGTTCTTGGATTGTGTCAAAACCCCAGTGTGCCTAGATTGGAGTTCACCCTCTTGAGATCATAAAAGTTGTAGAGTCAGACCATTACTAAAAACCCTAGTGAGGCCAAATTTTCTTTTCTAGGAATATGTGCATTATTACAAAAAATTTTTGGAACATACACTATTAGCACTCCTAGGGATTAGCACAATTCAGTCACTTGATTATTCATGCATAGGGTTGCTTTGTCCCCTATTCATTATTTTTAGATGTGCTTGGAATCACTTGCTCATTGTTTTGCGTGCCTATTTATCTATCTGGTTATTAAGAATGAATCAATCCACTACAATCTTCAAAATTTGGACAGACAATTTTGTGAACTTTTTGAAACTAAAAATCTAAAAAAATTGCAAAATCTGATGTCAAACCCTTTCTGGAGCCAATAGTCATTTTGTAAAGTCAAAAAGTTATACGACTTTTTGCTATTGTCATTTCAGAACCCTCAGATTGTCATATGGTATATGGTACATTGTCGTACGAGTTTTGTTACCATTCAATTCAAAAAAAGTCAAAATTCCTACAATCAACTGTCATGTGAGTTTTGCAATAGTCATATAATTTTTTCAATTGTCATTTCATGCTATACCCACTGTCGTACGAGCCTGTAGAAAGTTGTTTGGGAAATTTTGAAAAGTTGTCAGAAAGTTGTCAGAACTGTCAAAGACCCAACTTTTCTAGCCTATTTCTAGAATCTATCAAACAAATCACTGTGTCAGGAATAGAGCAACAAATACTGAGAATCAAATCATTTTCCTAAAGTGGCCTTTTGAATCTGATTTAGCCTTCTGTTTAATCGATTTGAGTCTTTATCATCTTGTGTCAAAACCTTGTCATAACTATCAATCTTCAATCAATCATCAAAATGACTAAGTGTTGTGAACTCGTGTCCGCTATCTTTTGGGAATCTACCCATACATTTGGGGAATAGTCTCCTTCATCTACATCTAATCTAAGCTTCAATCAATCAAAACCTTGACAAGGTTGTGTCATTTGATCTTCTTGAATCAGATCATTCTTTAGTTGTCTTCATCATATTCTTTTGTTTCACCCAAGGTTAATGGTGGAAACTAGAGCTTCCTCTCACAAGAAATCTAGGGAGGTATCTCATACTTTATCTTTGACTCATATCCAAAGTCCAACTCTTGAGAAACTCTACAATTTTGGTCTTTACAAAGATGACGGTCTTGGCAATCTTCGATTGAAAACTGGTTACATTCCTCCTTCATTAACTCACGGAGGTAATCAACAAACTCCACATCAATATATCCCAGGTAGAACTCCCACCATGTCTCAAGAAGGGACAAACTTTGGCTCTCAAAGAGCTCAATCTCAACATGGTGTAGATCAGGAACCCACACCTGAAAAAATTAATCAATATCAAAACAATGATAACTTCAAACAAATGATGAAGCATTTCTTGAAAGAGGATAGAGAAGCATACTTTTTACAATTAGCTCATCAAGGAGCTAAACTTCCTCCCAAATTTAATGTTGAAGATATCATTACACATGAGGAAGAAACTCCACTCATAGCTATGATGAAATAGATGCATGCCATGCAAGTCAAACTTAATAACCTTGAAAAAGAAAAGGAACCCAAGGATTTTTCCATGGAGGCCCTATGTCCTTTTCCATTTGACAAAGACTTGTACATGCCGCCATTCCCAAAAAGAGTGGAGATGCCTAAATATGATAAGTATGATGGACACTCCGATCCTCAAGATCATGTCAAAGAATTTTGTACATAATCTATGGAGTTCATGCATGAACCAACCTATCTTATGCGACTCTTTCCTCGATCTCTAGGAGGAGCAGCCATTCATTGGTTCTCTAGATTGCCTTCTACTATCAAAACTTTTGAGGAGTTGATCAAATTGTTCTATCAGCAATACTCCTACAACATTCAACATCCAATCAGCATGATTGATATCTGTAATCTCAAGCAATATCTAGGTGAACCATTCTTGACATTTCTCAAAAGATGGAGGAAGAAATTCTCTCAATATGCTAGGCCTATTCTAAAAACTGAGAAACTGGAAATCTTCATCAATAATCTTATCCCAAAGATCAAATACCCTTTACAAATGCAAGATCATACATCTTTTGATAAGATGGTAGAAAATGTGATCAAAATTGAAAAAGTACTTGTGAAAAAATGAGAAATCACACTTCAAAAGGACAAGTATGAATTAGGATCCAATTCTAAAGACAAAAACAAAAATTGGAACAAGAATAAAAGCATTGTCACAGATGGTGTTGTTGATACTATCCATGCCCCATCAAAGGCACCAACTTTCAATCTAACTATTGGCACCCAAGCCATCAAATCTTCAGAACAAAAGGTGTCTGAACCATCTCAAAAGAAGCCAGAATATAAATCTTGGTCCTCTGATAATAAATGAAAGTTAACTCCTCTTGGAGAATCTTTAGAATCAACTATGAGACATCTATTGGCCAATGATATCATCTCCTTTCCCAAGATCTAACAATCTGATCCTGATTTGAAACCAAAATGGTGGAGAGAGAATGAATTCTGTGATTTCCATCAAGGTAAAGGTCATAAAACTAATCACTGCTTACGCTTGAAACATACTATTCAAGATCTTATTGATAAAGGTGAAATCACGATTGACAATCATAAGAGAAATAATGATCATACAACATTCATAGAACCATTTATGAAACATGGTCAAGAAGTTTCATCTTCTCATCCTAATATGGGGGCAAAGGTCAATTATACTTACCTTGGAAATAATGTTGTTATCAATATGGTTGAACCTTGTCTCTCTGAGCATTGCAATGTCATCACAATTATGTGAAGAGATAGAGATCATACTTCAGCTAATGCAGTGACTTGATCACAAGCTCAGGCACATCTAAACAAAAAAATCCCAGATTCATCAAATGTCCCTAAGATGCCCTTCAATCTTTCTTCCACTTCCAAATAGAAGGTTGTTTCTAAATCTTCCAATCTTAAAGATACAAGGCCAACATCTTATAGCATTTTTCAACAACTCCAACACACTAATGTAAAAATCTCCATGTTTGAGTTGCTTTGGATATCTCCATCTCATAGAGCTATTCTAAAGAGAGCTTTGCTCAGATCCAATGTTCTTGATGACCTTGATTTAGATAGGTTCCAAACTATGGTTGGACATCTTACATCTCCATAATATATCTCCTTTTCAGAGGAAGATGACAACTCCTTGAGTCACCCACATAACTAGCTCTTGCATATAGAATTCTTGATCCAAAATCATAAGGTCAAATGTGTGTTGATAGATGGAGCCGTTGGCCTAAACATTTGTTCTTATAGCTTGGTCACACAATTAGGATTTTTTGAATTGGCTATTGATCCTAGAAAGAAAATAACTATCAAAGCCTATGATGAACAAGAAAGATCTTCTAAAGGCACCATTTTCCTACCTATCAGAGTAGGTCTAGTTATCAGAGATACTATATGTCAAGTTCTTGATCTACCTTTGGCTTACAACATTCTTCTAGGGAGACCATGGATGCATGAGATGAAGGCTATTCCTTCTACATTCCACCAATGCTTAAAATTTCCTTATGGAGTAGAGGTCACCATTCTAGCTGACATATCCACCACTTGCAATACATTGAAAGAAAGTGCAAATAAACATGTGCCTAATAATAGAGAATCTTCCATTGAGCCAACTAAGGAAGCATCCACATCTAAAATGGAAGACATTGCAAAATAGGTCAGTATCAAAGAAAATGGTATGGGAGAATACACTATAGAGCTAGTCTTATCTTTGACATCTCTCCCTATCTCACCTAAGTCTTATGGACAATCGTTAAAATAGTCTAAACCAGATTCTAAAGAACCTCTTGAGGGATATAAAAATAATTTTGTAGCAGAACAAGTCTCCAAGCAATAATTTGAAGAGGATGAAGCTGTGCTTGCATGGCTATACAAAGATGAACCTGAATTTCAGGTGGTTCAAGCTAGTAACTCTACAACATCCAAAATCCCTTCTAAGGCATATGGTCCAGGAGATAAATTAATAGCTAAGATGGGATATTTAGGTAAAGGACCTCTAGGAGTCAAAGGAGAAGGTCTTATAACACCTATTTCACATACTGGTAGGGCAAACAAAGATACTGTTGGCTTAGGCTTTAAAAAGAAACCCTTCCACCTCAAAGGTAATTGTTCTCATGTCATAGAGCAGATCACACTAGGAGAACCTCTTCTTCAGAAGGAAGAAATTGAACCATCAGATAGTGATTCAGAAAGCTCTAAAATTATCCCTTATGAGTGTTTGCCTAAGGAAATCATAGATCTCCTTGAAGCTGAAGATGATCCAATCAAAAGAATTAATGTAGTAGAAACACAAGAACCTACTATCAATCAAGAGATAGTTGCAACACAAGAACTAGCTAATCTTGAAAACAATCAAGAAGAGGAAGGTGGTAGTTATTCTAAGACAAATTCCCATGATTATGAATTCAAATCAGAATCTGAGGGTAACCCTTCTTGGGGTATTCATCCTGACTTTACTCATGTTCTTACATTTCCTAGAGGCATAGATGAAGAATCTAATTACTATGAATGGGGAGCAATTCCAAAAGAAGATGAGCTTATTATAGAGAAACATGTGTATGTTATTCACCAATATGCAGTTGAACCCAACGTAAGTCTAGAGTGAAATGGTGAACCTGTCGAGTCTGATCCACCTATGGCTGAATTGGATTCCCACAATGACATTGAGCCTATTCATGAATTGAATGTCTTAAGTTGTAATATCACCTTTGAACTCAAGCATTGGGTTAGGACCAATGATGACAGATCCATATCCGTAAACACTATCTCCCAATCTTTCCCCACTTTGACTATCCAATATCCAGACCTTATTGATCAAACCTCCACAAATTCGAGCCATGGTATTTATACCTTCTTGAATGACTATGACCTTGCTTGCTACCTCAATGCAATTGAGCCTATGAGTACTTCCATCAGTGAACCAAGCATTAGCATGATGAAGTTGGACATCAAGTATCTTAGTCAGAAAAATAAAAATAATAATAAAAAGAAAAGGAGTTCTAAGGGTGAAAACCACTTTGTGGCAATCTCAGAACCTACAAAAGTAAAAATAAAAGATGTATCTGAAGGTGAAAACCTCTCTATGGTGCCTAAGGATGAGATATTTGATGTCCTTCCAAGAAATTTATAGGATAGATCTCCAGTTCTAATTGAGCCCACTCAATCCATCAATTTGGGAATAGCAAAGGAACCACAGTTGATTCATGTAGCACAATCTTTATTAGAAGAAGAGAAGAAAAAATTTACTACATTCCTAATAGAATAGAAGATCAACTTTTCATGGAAATATTTAGATATGCCAAGGTTGGATCCTAATCTTATAATGCATCATTTATCTATAGCTCCAAATATCAAACCTATCAAGCAAAAATTGAGAAAGATGCATCCTCATGTTGCACTCTTGGCAAAAGCTAAATTAGAGAAGCTCCTAAAAGCTGGATTCATCTGAGTTATTGACTATGTAGAATGGATCTCTAATAGTGTACCTGTTTCAAAACAAGATAAATCAATTAGAGTGTGCACAGATTTTAGAGATGTAAATAGAGCATGCCCTAAGGATGATTTTCCACTACCTAACATTGATATGATAGTGGACATGACTACGGGCTTTGAGATGTATTCTTTAATGGATGGTTTTTCTAGATATAATAAAATAAAAATTACTACAGAGGATCAAGAGAAAACTGCTTTTACATGTGCATGGGGCACCTTCTATTGGAATGTCATGCCATTTGGGCTTAAGAATGCTGGTGCTACATATCAAAGAGCCATGACATCTATTTTCCATGACATAATGCATAGGACTATGGAGGATTATGTTGATGATACTTTAACAAAATCTATGATTAGAGCTAAACATCTAAATGACTTGAGCAAAATACTAGACAGAATGGAAAAATCTAGTCTCAGACTAAATCCTAAGAAGTGTACTTTTGGTGTCACTTCTGGAAAGCTCTTAGGATATATAGTTTAAAAGAAGGGCATTGAAGTTGATCTAGCTAAAGTAAAGGCTATCATGGAAATGCAACCTCCATAGAATATTAGTCAAATGAGGACATTGCAAGGAAGAGTCCAATCTATCAGAAGATTTATATCACAGCTAGCAAACATATCATAGCCTTTTACAAAAACATTACATAAAGGTGTGACCTTTGCATGGAATGAAGAATGTGAGAACAACTTTAATCATATCAAGAAGTATGTATCAAATCCTCCTATCTTGATGCCTCCCATTCCAGGGAAGCCTTTGATCTTATATGTCTCCGCAACAGATACATCACTAGGGGCATTGCTAGCACAACATGATGAGAACAAAAAGGAAAGAGCTATATACTATATCAGTAGAACATTGGTCGCATATGAGAAGAACTATTCAATGATTGAGAAAGCTTATCTAGCTATGATCTTTGCATCATAGAAACTAAGACACTACATGTTAGCTCATACCACACAATTAGTAGCTAAGATTGATCCACTCAAGTACCTACTAAGAAAAGCTTCCCTCATAGGTAGATTAGTTAAATGGGTCATGCTCTTAAGTGAATTTGACATTGAATATGTGGAATGAAAAGCTATCAAAGGATAGGTTATTGCTGATCAGTTAGCAGATGCACCTATGATTGATGATACACTAATGCAAATGGAATTTCCAGATTCCTCTATCATGACTCTTTCTTCTAGAGAATGGGAGTTATTCTTTGATGGCTCCTATACATAGAATGGATCAGGAGCAGGCATATTGTTCATAACTCCTCAAGGATACTCAATACCAAAAGCATTCAGATTAAAGTTTCCTTGCACAAACAATATTGTTGAATATGAAGCCCTTTTGAATGGTATGAAAATAACAATTGAATCAAGAGTGACAAAGCTACACATTCATGGAGACTCACAACTTGTTATCCATCAAGTCAATGATGTGTACCAAACTAAAGATGAAAAGCTCATTCCTTACAAGAGAATGGTAGATGATCTAAAGAAGTATTTCCTATCTATCACATTTGAGAAAATTCCTAGAATAGAGAACAAGGATACCGATGCCATGGCAACATTATCTACTTTATTACAGTAGCCTGAACATGAGCTATGCTACGAGTTCCTAGTGGAAGCACTATCTTATCCTGCATATGATTCCCCTGAAACCCGCATGATTTGCACTGTTGTTGGACATGATTCATCCAGATACAACAACCTATTTTCCTATCTCCAAGACCAAATCATTCTTGATACCTTCAACTGTCATGAAAAGAGATATCTTATCTGTAATGCCTCCTAATATGTCATCATTGGTCATGATCTATACAAAGGAGGTCTAGATGGTACGCTACTTAGATGTTTAGAATGGGAAGAGTCTCAACATGCATTAGAGGAAGTCCATGATGGTATTTTTGGGTCACACTCAAATGGTTTAATGCTAGCTCAAAAACTTATTATGGCTGGGTACTATTGTCTTGAAAAGGAGAAAGAGTCTATCAAGTTTGCAAAGAATTGTCAAAAATGCCAAGTGCATGGCATCTTAATTCATGCTCCAGGGAGAGATCTAATTCCCTTTACTATACAATGGCCTTTTTACCAATGGGCATTTGATCTTATAGGAGCTATACATCCTCATTCTTCTAATGGACATACCCATATAATCACAGCTATAGATTATTTTAGAAAATGGGTAGAAGCAATCCCTTTGACACAAGCAACTGGAAAACAAATATCTATGTTCATATTGAACTATATCATATGCAGATATGGGATACCTCATTCTATAATCATAGATAATGGTGGACAATTCAAGAACAAAGATCTAGATGATTTATGTGCTAAATTCAAGATTACACAACATTGGTCATCTATCTACTATCCTCAAGGGAATGGACAAGCAGAAGCTTCTAACAAGAATCTATTGAAAATCTTACACTGAATAGTTAATAAAATAGGAAGAGACTGGCATCTCATGATCAATCTAGCTCTCTGGGCCTATTGAACAAGTATCAGAATGCCCACTAGGGCTACACCTTTCACTTTAGTTTATGGGTCTGAAGCGGTATTGCCTATTGAGGTTGAAATCCCATCACTAAGAATCAGAATGTATGGTCTAGTAACTGATGATGACTACAAAGTGTCTAGGTTGCAAGAACTCAAACTACTAGATGAGCATAGAAAAGCATCGTATGATCATCTTAGAGTATATCAGAAGATAATGTCTAGAGGTTACAACAAGAAAGTCAGACACAAAGAATTTCAAGTTGGTGATCTAGTCTTGAGAGAGAATCTTAAAAATCAATCACATCAAGAACGCAAGGGGAAGTTTGAACCCAACTAGCTGGGTCCCTTTGTAATCACTAGTACTTTTGGCTCTGGTGCCTATCAACTCTCAATGACTGAAGGAGAATAGCTCTGAGAACTAATCAACATTCTCCATCTAAAGAAATTCTATGCCTAAGGCATTCAGTCTATGGTAAAATGTCTTGAAAAAATCTTAAAAATCTGAAAAAGTCCTAAAAAAATGAACATCTTGGTGAAAATCTAGCAATAGGTGCTTTGATGATTCGCAAAAAAATTGAAAAATATCAAAAGTACAAAAAAATAAAAAAATGAAAAATACAAAAAAATGAGAAAAAGAAAAAAGTGCCTTGGTGAAAACCTGGAAACAGACGCCTTGGTAGCAAAAATAGAATCTCTACCAAGATGGTGAAAACTTGGCAAATGGGTGCCACTTGTTTCAAAATGCTCCATCTATCAGCACAATCTTGGTCTTTCCCAGCTTTCAGTCTTGCTTTAGTTTGTACATATCTCTTGGTTTGTTTCTGCATTCCTATTTTCAATAAGTCAGTCTGTACACCAATCAGCTCAAGCATCTGTATCCTATCAATGTTCAAACTTGGGGGCAATCAATGTCATATCCTATGGCCTCCAATGTATCTTAGATGTATCATATCCAATCAGAGTCCTTTGAAGCTTCATCCAAGTTAGTTAGTCTGTCTTGTCTCCAGAAAGGATGTTGCATCTACAACAATGCAATCAACATCAAACACAAACTAAAAACAATATGTGCTTTTTACATGCTTTTATCTCCTTGTATGCTTACTAATTCACATTGAGATTTTTTGCATATTGTGTCCTTTGAGCTCTTCGATGATGTCCTTTATAGGATTTAGAGAGTGATGACTGGGGGCATAATCTTTTCTTTATTTTCTTCTTGTATGTGAAAATCTAACAACTTTGGAAATTCTAGATTGAAATGGTGTCTGACTGTAAGAGCCTCTATCTCGAATTGGATGGCCATGCGTACCTCGACCATTGATACCCAAAAAATTCAAGGATGTTTGATCTAACTATTATCTTTTTGAGTGAGTTCTTTCTCCTATTGTGAACTGTGATCTTACTTAAGGATGTGAATGATAAAGGGTCACTACGGGTAATTCACACTAGATTTAGAATGATCTCTTAAACTGCTTGATGTGTTTGTAACACAAGGCGTATTCAGGTCATCATGACATTTATGTTTTGATACTTATGCAAATTGTAATATCAAAATGGACATGATATTCAGGTCATCCTAGCGTTTATGCCTTGGTGCTTATATCTAATCCGACATTCCAAAAACAAAATCAATATTCATATATCCATGGTTTCCTAATCAGTGGGTGTTGTATTGATTCCTGCACATACAAATCGATATTCATATGTCTATGGTTTCATAACTAGTGGGCATTGTATTGATTTATCTGATTACCTAAAAATTCAATGATGAGAATGACCGACACATGATCAGTGACTAGGTCCTAGGTCTTAGGTTGCATTTAATATTGCATGTTTCTTTTTGCATGTTTGCATGATCTCACAATGGTTAAATGAACTTCAATGCTTAAACAATTCTTCAAATTTAACAAAGAGCTAAAACCTAACTCGAAGGTCTCTTCAATTGAATCGCAAGAAGTTGTCCTCCTGGGTTAAATATCCTTTTTGACATAAGACTGAGTACTTGTCTTCATCAATACCTGCAAAACATATCATGTGTATCATTGCATTTACATATCATAATCATTTCTTGCATTATAGTTCATCCATGTGCATAAGCATAAATCATACATACATATTTCCATAATCAAATACATTTGCATAACATCCATACATATGAAAGAAATCATTGCATTGCATATAGCCATACATACATTCTACTCTACTCATAGCATAAGCATCACATGATATCATCATAAATTGAAACATGATAAGTACAAATGAAGTCACAACCAAAATATCGATCTCATATATATCAAAAATCTCGAACTAGTTAGGGGTGCACTACTAGCATAGTATACAAAAGAATGAGCTCAACTGAGCTATTAGAATCAAAATAGTATATCAATGATCAAAGAGAGTACAGTATATCAAAATCAATGGATCAAAAATGTCAGAACATATCACAGATCGATCAGCTATCAGCCTGATCCTATGCACCTGGTGGAGGTGGAGGTGGTGCATTTGGTACTGCCTCTGCTCTAGGTGCTCTAGCTCCTTTAGATGCCATCATATACTTTGAATAGGAGGGAACTCTCTATGTAGTAGGAACAACTATATAATATGTGGACATGTAGCAAGTAGCCTGGGAGGTCTGATGAATCACCTCTTCCTGTAACCTTCGTACGTTAGTACGTAGCTCAGTCCACTATCTATCTACCTCTATGTATCGCTCCTCCCATCAAGCACTGCATACCTTCAGGTCCTTGACCTGTGCACTAAGCCATCTGATAGTTTCTTGTGGCATAGGAGGAGTAGTAGGATCAACGTCTGGCATCTCAGTATTTGGGGGAGCCTACTCAGTAGTATCTACTCTCTGCGCCTTACGACATCTAACCTTGACACCTAAATCAAAACTAGTATCCCCCTCTGTGAAGTCTCCACCACCACCTACCACCTGCTCAACTGCCAGTACCTCATCCACTGAACCAACTCCACCTAATGTCCCACCCTCTCCCCTAGTTTGTCTATGAGAACTGAAAGATCTACCTGCTGTGGAACTAGTGTGCCGAGGGGTCCTCATCTATCCTGATGGTCTCTATGGTGGAGCCATCACTCTAGGTCTCAGAGGTGTGGGGTGTATGATGGGAGCCTGTGTAGGTCTGGGACCCTATCCCATTGGAGCACTAGTAATGTCCATAGCCTCCTCCATGGAGGGTATTAGCTCAATGGGATCAAAAAATCTGTGAATAAGATGGTCAGCGAGCCATGAGATAAATCCATCAGTAACACCAACATCAAGTTCATCTGGTCTCTACTCCCAATCCCTGCCAACAATAACACCATACTCCTATGAACACAAAGCATAAGAGAGCCTCTGTGTCCATCCCAATCCAATATTGCACCCTATTTATCAATATGTAGCATAATCCTCTAGGGCATCTTGAATATGTCCATACTATTGCCAGACCCTGGTAATCAGAAATCTCTCTATAGTGGAGGATGACCTCCCAATCAGTACATGGCTCTGGAAGAAATAACTGAACTACTCTCGCACAGTAGGCCAAGGCTAAATGGCCACATAGGGTCTCTAGTGAACAAATGTCATATCATCAAGGCATCGCCTCTAGTACTAGGTATGTCCCATCCGTCCCTGAATGACATATCCGGCATAAGTATAAATGACAAGCTCCTGAAGCTACCTCTATGAAGTACAAATAGGTCTCAACATTGGGATGTGCTCCCAAGCCCATATCTGTAACACTAAGGCTCCTGCAGAAAAATATTTTCTCTCCTAATACACTACCTCATGCATCTCAGAGAACATGTGTGCTAATAAACACTGACCCCATGCCAACTCAGAGGGAGTGGCCATCAAACGTGCTACCATAGGGGCCTAGCCCATCAAAAGACTGTTCTACTGACGGTCAGACATGATAATACCTCCAATCATCCCAACAATGATGCACTCTAGCCAGTGTGTCTGTCCATATCTTTGCACTAAGGTCTCCGAAGAAATGGAGGCCGTCATCTGGGTATCATCTCCAAAGAGACGTCTAAAAGCTAATACACTTGAGTTCCCTGAACTCACATACTCTGGTCGTCATCCCGCATGAAATGGAATATGTAGTATATGGTAAACATCCTCAGGGGTAACAGTGATCTCCTCAGTCGGCAAGTGGAAGGTCTGTGTCTCTAAGTGGAACCTCTCAATCAGTGCAGTCAAAAGTTCATGATTTACCCTAATCTTAGGTAAATGTATCGAATGCTCAAATCAACAAGAAGCAAGGTGGACCCTCATAGGGTCTGGCAAGGACACACATAGTCTCTGCATAGCAGGATGCAAGATCCGCACATGTACATCTAGGTAAATGACCTACACAGCATAGAAATAGAGAATCCTATCAGTAATTGGGTCACATAATAGGTTACAAGGATAGAAATGGGGTAGTTCAGTATTTCAGAAGGTAGGTTAACAGGTCAGCAATTGGGCTAAGAAATCAGAAAAATAAAAAATTTGACCTAATACAGAGTTTTAAGCTCACTGTTTTCCATATGACATTTCAGACTGGCATGAAAAGTCGTATGACTTTCCACATCATACCAAATGACAAACCATAGTAGCATGACAATGCATCCCTCATCGTATGAGTTATGAGGGACCCGATGAAACATCGTACGACTCATAGGTCCCTCTGATACGAGTCATGGGGGCCTACGAAATGACAATCTAACTACTGTTGAAAAGTCATAGGAGTCTCGTTGGATAGTCATACGAGTTTTCATGCATGCAAAATTCAAAAATGGAAAGGCATATGAAAAATTGCTAAAATCCTATAAAACATGGAAAAATTGACATTTTAGCAAAGCACAGAGGTCCACCTACTGGATGTCCGTACTGCTGAGGTCTTTGGTGTCTCTGGCTACACTCAAATTGGTGTGAACTCATAGGTACCTTCGGTTCTACCACTTTATCTGCCATTACGGCTCAGAGGGCTCCACAAATTTCTAAAGACAAAAGGTTAAAATGAATTGAAAATGACCCTTCCAGCCTTTATATAGATTTTGACCTAATTTTTAAAAGTGCTTCATTTTTCATGAAAATTGCACCCCTGGCTAATTTCTGCGTTCTAAATCCATATTCGGGATCAAAATTAAAATCTGAGATCATTTACTATGTCAAAATCGCAATTTAAAATTTTTGGACCCAGGATGGTCTACTGCTTGTATAATCGACCTTCCATCATCATAGAAATCCAAAATTCAACTTAACTGATTCTCTTACATCAAACTCTTGAAATTTCAACTTGGTCAACCATGGTCAACTCATGGTCAAACCTAGTCAAACTTGGCCTTCTGGACCTCCAAACGATGTAGAATGTGTTCTCGGACGTGTATAACCATTTCTAAAATCAATTAACATGCTTCTAAAACTCCAACACTGACTTTTCTTGTCAAATTTCAATTTTAATCCCGAAGGGGGCATGGTATTGCACATTAATCAAAGTCTACAAAGCTGAAATCATATCTTTCCTTAGTAATCAAGACAACAACCATGTCTAGTTACTGATTCATCAAAAAGACCTCATCGATCAGGGCAAATCAATCATCACTCAGGACATATTAGATTCATCGAGACCCATATCAATCTGGTATTCTCTTAATCTTGTAATTGTATTAGTTTTTGTAACTATCAGTTCAATTATGTTATTTCCTTGGTTCTTCAAAAAGTGAAGGGTTCAGATGTGATACCAATGTGATTCAATACAAGGACAATCAGGTCTGGAATCGGTCACTCACTTCTTCAAAATCATAAGGTTCAGAATCAGGCATTTTGACACTTTTTCGCAATCATCGGTTCATTGTTGTTATAGTTAACATTATCTTTGGTCATTCAGGACCTATTATCTTCATATCAATTTCAATCAGTTTTTGCTTCATATCAATATCAAACATTAGTTTCAACATCATACACAGACTGTCTTTGAACCACTGCACTTCGCACAACAATTCAAAGAGGGGCAAAATGTAATATCCCAAAAATGGGCTATAAGTTCATTAACCTCCTATATCGACACATCGAACAAAATTGACATCGAAGTCCTAACCCAAGGCACATCTAAACATCATCGAATCCTAATTGATTATCTCAAATTCTGCATCAGGGAATATTCCTAGTAATATTCCTAATCATCATAATTATCTTTAATTTAATAGTTATTTGGTGATAGATCCTATTTATCCTAAAGTTTGATTAATTGAATATTCTAAATATTTAATTAATTAGATTTAATACTGTCACTTAATTATTTAATTAAATTTAATTATATTTATTCTTAATTATTATTATTTAAATTTGACAATAAATCAAATATCCTATCATTAATTGATTAAATTCTTATTTAATTAATTAAAGCAAGTTGTCATATTTAGTGATATTATTTTGGAATAAAAGTTTGATTTAATAATTGATTAACCCATAAATCAATTGTTTTATTTTTAAAATCAGTTAAGTTGGAAATAAATCACTTTATTTATTTATTTAATTCATAATTATTATGCACATTCAAAAAATAGTTAAACTTGAAATTAGAAAATGAATTCAAGTTGTTTTAAAAATGAACTCAACTCTTATTTGAGTTAAAAAGTTGTTTTTGCATGCTTTTGCATGATTTTGTGAATTAATTATCTTTTATTCTCTGATAACTCAAAAATCAACCTAAGTTTATCTGAGTGATTTATGACTTTTTCCATGTATCTCCAAAGCCCTGGATTTCTATAAAATCAAGGCTCAGCTCTTCATAATCATATCTTAGAATTTTGCAAACTTATGCTGGCGAATTGGTATCTGAAGATTTGAAGCCTCTTTGCGAACCAACAACTTTGTGAGATCATTCATATTTTAGCATATCATTGTTAGATTAATTGTATTACATATCGGTTTTTCATCTAGAGTAGATTCATATTAGATTTTTCATATTATTGCATAGGAAATCCAAAAAAAATAGATTAATTTGCATCCAATTCATATCTAGATTTTGCATTCAAATCTTTCGTTTAGGTGTCGTCAAGGTCACTGATCTTGGTTCAATCTGAGAATACATACTTGCATGTATTAGAAGGCAATAAATCACTTGGTTAGTTTAGTTTTCAATTACTTGCACGATTTTGATTTTAGCTAACCTCTAATGTTTTACTGAAGTGTTGTGTCTACAGATAGGTACAAAATTCACACACACAATATGACATGCAATTAATCTAATAATGATATGCTAAATGATATGAATGCTCAAAAATAATAAAAATCTCACAACAACTTTGATTCGCAAAGATTGATTCTTTGATCACCAATTTGCTAGCGTGAGGATGCAATTTGTGGATTTTTTATCCAAATGAAGAGCTGGCACCTTAATTTATAGAAATCTAAGACTTTGGAGGTGCATGGAAAAAGCCAGAAATCACTCTTGATAGACTCAGGTTGATTTTTAAGTTATCAAGAATTTAGAGATAGATTAACTCACAAAATCATGCAAATCAGCTTTTAACTCAAAAGAGAGTTGAGTTTATTTTTAAAACAACTTGAATTGATTTTCTGATTTAAAGTTTAACTATTTTTTGGATGTGCATAATTAATTATGAATTAAATAAATAAATAAAGTGATTTATCCTCAACTTAACTAATTTTTTAAAAATAAAACAATTGATTTATGGGTTAATCAATTATTAAATCAAACTTTTATTCAAAAACTATATCATTAAATTTGACAATTGACATTAATTAATTAAATAAGAATTTAATCAATTAGTCATAGGATATTTGATTTATTGTCAGAATTAAATAATACAATTTAGAAATAAATATAATTATATCCAATTAAATAATTAAGTGACAATATTAAATCTAATTAATTAAATATTTAGACTATTCAATTAATCAAACTTTAGGATAAATAGGATTTATCGCCAAATAATCCTTAAATTAAAGATAATTAGGATAAATAGAAATAAGGAATATTCCCCGATGCAGAATTTAGGATAATCAATTTAAAATTTAATGATGTGCCGATGTGCCTTAGGTTAGGACTTTAATGTCAATTTTGTTCGATGTGTCAATATAGGAGGTTAATGAACCTATAGCCCATTTTTGGGGTATTACACTTTTCCCCTCTTTGAATTACTATGTGAAGCGCAGTGGTTCAAAGACAGTCTGTGTATGATGTTGAAACTGATGTTTGAAATTGAAATTGATATGAGACAGAAATTGATTGAAAGATTCAAAGATATTAGGTCTTGAATGACCAAAGATAATGTTAACTATAACAACAATGAACTGATGATTGTGAAGAAGTGTCAAAATGCCTGATTTTGAACCTTATGATTGCGAACAAAGTGAGTGACTGATTCCAGACCTGATTGTCGATAAGAATCACATTGGTATCACATCTGAACCCTTCAGTTACGAAGAACCAAGGAAATAACACTAATGAACCGATGGTTACAAAAAACTAATACAGTATACAAGATTAAGAGAATACCAGATTGATATGGATCTCGATGAATCTGATATGCCCCAAGCGATGAGGTCTTTTTGATGAATCAACAACTAGACGTGGTTGTTGTCTTGATTACTAGGGAAAGATTTGATTTCAAATTAGATTCCAGACTTTGAATGATGTGCAATACCATGCCCCCTATTAGGGATTTTTCTTGTAGGATCAAACTTGGAAAATTATGGGCTTGATTCTCAGTTAAAAGGGGACTCCAAGTTTGCAAGAAAAGCCTAATCAATGAGGATTGGATAAGATCCTCCTTCTTCAAGCTCCATGAGACTCAGGTGGGTATTGCCTATGAATAGGTTACTATATTTCAAGTAAGCTTTTGATTAGTGGATTTGGTCTTCACTGTTATGCTATTTAGGCTTCAGATCACTTCAACAAAAGATCACTCTATAGACAGCTAAGAATCTCCTGATACAGAGCTTGACAATAGAAACTATAAATGTAACAGCATTGACAATGGAAATAAGGACATAAATCCTTCTTCTTTTTATGAGTTCAACTCAAGGAAGGTTAATCTCTGATTCTCTCTCCAAGGAATCAACAATCTGAACTATATCACCAAGATACAGTCCTTTCACAATATGCATAAACTAAAGAAAATGAAAAGAACTGGTAATGATATTTTGTGTTTGATGATAGAAAGATGACTGTATAACAAACATCTAGCCAGTGCCTATTCCATTGGGCAAAAGAGTCTGAATATAAATGCATAGGAAGATTTCAAAGAAACATAGTAGGATGCCTTACAAACTACCTACAATCTAGATAGGATGCCTTACAAACGATCAAGTCAATCTTATGGTGTTATCATCAAATCCTAACACATATGTCTACTCTCTAAAATTATTTATAAAATTTAATCCTCTCCTTGAGAGAAACTCACAAATAATTAGACAAACTACCTGGTAGCTGGTATATTTTCAAATGCCTCACAAATTAAAACATGCAAGAGTAGAACACAGAACAAGGAGATAGCAACAAGGTAAGATAGAAATTGTAGTGTATTTCATTGAGAATAAGCCTATCTATTACATACAAAGCTTGAAATTTTTGGAATTTAGACACAAGATTGGGAAATTTGCTCTACAGCAAGATATTCAATATTCACCATTTAGGGGTCTGCTCACAACAGAGCAATCACAAGAACTGGAACCAAAAAGGAACAGGAACCAAGAACCCTTACAACTGAGAAGAGAAGAGAATAAAAAGAAGAAGAAGAAACCCTAAAATCTATACTTGACCAACTCCTGTCCATTCTGCAATCTAATCTCATTTACTCTTATTGCTTCTTTGAAAATATGATCTTCTCGAGCACCTCCAAAATCTGATAACATCTGTCTTTTTTTCCATAAAATCTGCTCATCTAATGGAAATCTAATTAATTTGTCCTTTGTTCCTCCCTAAAATTTAATTCTTTGTACCCTCTTTTCCTATCACCATGCAATTCTGATTCATTCCTCTGCCAGATTTGCAAAATCAATCAATTTTGGAAGAAGAAAAATGTCCCCAAAATCTAGTCCTGGGTTAAAAGCCTTTACTACTCTTAGCAACTTGATCTGATTTGGTTCTAACTACCATCATTGCATCTGTCATCTTCTGGCGTTTCCAAAAACATATTATACTGCCATATTTTGATAAAAAATGAATCTCCTAGACATTTTCTCATGAATAGCTCTGTCATTAAAAAAATTCAAAATTTCTCCAAAGTCTGAACTTTATAACTTTTTAAATATTTTAAAACTTTTAAAATCTGCACATGCCACCAGAACTTGCCACTTGTCATCTTCTCATTTGCTGCTCAGACTAACCCATCTTTAACCCCAATCCATTTGGAAATCTGGAGACTACATGAATCTCTAAGTCTCTGAATAATTTCCTTGACCATGGTTTCATTTAGAGACTTGGATAAATCTCTTTAGTCTCTAGATCTCTGAATAGCCATCTAGAGATTTGGAGACTAGTCTCCAAATCTCATAATCATTTCTTCTCTTTATATTTCTTTATGAGATTTGGAGACTGCCTTTAGTCTCTAGATCTCTAAATAATTATCTAGAGATCCGGAGACTTGGAGATTTGGAGACTAAGTCTCCAAATCTCTGAATAATTATCTGGAGATCTGGAGACTTGGAGACTAAGTCTCCAAATTTTTGAATAATTATCTGGAGATCTAGAGACTTGGCGATTTGGAGACTAAGTCTCCAAATCTCAGAATGAGCTTTTTCCTTTGTGAGACTTAGAGACCTCTTGACAAGTGTCCCCTTTCTGCAAAATTTCTTCTGGGCCCGCTAGCATGGAAACTGAGGTGGATGCATAAGCCTAGGCAAGCATAGCTTCCAGGACTTTGATTTACTTCATATATTTGGAGAGTTTTATATAAACACTTTAAATTTTGAATTTGGGAGCAATGTGGGACTAAACTTTATAAAGTATTGCTGATTTTTTATGGCTGCCAGTACTCAGAGGACCATAAATTTTGATTTTCAAACTGGGTTTTTCTAAAAAAAAAATTTACAATGCACACATGGTTGTCTCAAACATATATAAAATTTAGCCTGACCCAGTTCGTATTTTTTGAGTTATGATAAAAAATGTGACTGGAAATCTGAATAATGCACACCCAGAGAATATTGACAATCTGCAAATGGAATGGCTCTGGCAAAGTGACTAAACGGGCACATGGGGAGCTGAAAATTAGCATGATGACTCATTCCCATGTCTACAGCATGATGCAATAACTAGCACATTATGATCAATCTCAAGGAAAAAGATATAATCAACTAAACAGGGCCTCCAACTAAACTGGACAGAACAAAGAAACAAGATATTTCTTGAAGACCAACTTTGGGGGATCCAAAAACTTATCAGACGGATTCGAAATGGCTTGAGCTTTGAAACATAAGCTCTCTAGTATACATTCTAAACATCCCCAAAGAGAAAATCCTTGAAACTCAATAGAGTATAAGATATTCAAAGGTAAACTAGGCCTGTAACAGTGATTTGACACTTAGGGACGAATGCAGATTTTGGAATAGTGCTCAAAATAAGACATCATGAAATAACTTGAAACTTGAATGTGATGATCTGAGATGTCTTCTAATGATAAAACAAGGGTAATGAACACCTAACATGCATGGGAAACTTCAGAAATGCATCCGGGAAAATAGGCATCAAAGCACATAATGGGGTCAGAAAGCAACATTTTTAACAAGGTGCTCAAAAACCCATGTATTTTTGAGTACCAACTCCCCCTTCGGGATGAAAATCTAAATCTAACAAGAAAAGTTAGCTTTGTAGTTTTAGAAGCATGTTAATTGATTTGAGAAGTGGTTAAACACATTCGAGAATGCATTTTGCATCGTTTGGAGGTCCAGAAGACCAAGTTTGACTAGGCTAAACCATGAGTTGACCATAGTTGACCGAGTTGAAATTTTGATAGTTTGATGTAAGATAATCAGTTAAGTTGAATACTAGATTTCAGTGATGATTGAAGGTCGATTATGTAATGAGTAGACCATCTTGGGTCCAAAAATTTTAAATCATGATTTT